>JAHKQU010000019.1:14800000-16000000 GCA_020383195.1 Neomicropteryx cornuta | reverse complement strand
AGAAGCTATAATTGTTTTTTGGACTGTTACTAACATTTTTAAATTCGGTCGCAGCTGACGTAATAAAATAAAATAATATAAAATGTAAAAATAATTTTTAATATTTAAAAAATATATATATGTAATGATTATAGAGTTGTAAGAACAGCAATAATGCTCAAACTTAAATGTTTAATAAATTACGGTCGAATTTCGACTACTGGGCACTAGACTAGTCCTCTATTCCTCTCTATTACATAAACTTCTCTTTTTAACATACAAACACTATTTTAATTCAATAGGATTTGTTGTTATTATTAAGGGGCCTCTTCCCGGTGGCACTCTTCTCTGTCTTGCGCGTGTTGTTAAATCGTTCTGTCTCATCTAATGCATAAACACACTGTTCTGTTGTTGGTTAATTATGAAAAACATAATCAAAGTATATCTAAAAACTTAATTGAATTTGCGTCTTTATAAAATAAACAATGCATCTGTAATTTTATTTTCTCGATTCTAGTATTCAGATAATGAAATATTTACGTCTAAATTTCTGATAAATTGTATATAAAATACAGACTTTTTGAGGCTCCTAACTTTAGATAAAATAAAAATTTAACTTATTAATTCCATAGAAGCCAAGATATTTAGGAGATAAAACGATACCTAGTATTATTTTTGTTGTATGTCGACAAATAAGAGATTCACAACACGATAGCGTTTGCATGGAGAAATGACCGAGTTGAGTCCCTTTATAAGGCGAAATATATTAAAAGGCGACCTTGAAATCGGTGCTTTATAGGGCGACACGTTTTACTCATTGAGCGACCAATAATAAGCAATTGTTGGTTTTTAAAATACAAATAAAAAAAAGTTTTCCATATTTTAGACCCTCCATTTTCCTTTCAACTACTATTTTTCCCAAGTCTTTAATAAGAGAGCAATTCAACGAAAAATGAACTATTAGCAGTTTATCATTTATAGAGCTTCTTAGAAATAGAATTGAATTTCAATAATCTGCCTCTGCTATGTTGAATACGTAAGATCGAGCTATCTAAACATATTTTTTTATGATTAAATATTTAAGCAATAGAAAAAAGAGTTTAAATGAATCGAAATTAATATTTTGCCAACGTTTTAAATATGTTTTTTTGTAGCCCTGTGGCCAGGCCAGGCGTGTTCTTGAGACAGTTCGCAATAGTATCCACGCTGTCCGTAAACAAATTGACATATGATAATGCGAAAGACAACCTGTTTGTCTATACGAGTATAGACGTCGCGTCGGTCGACCTCACGCCGCACTCCAGACGGCTGGCGGCTGGCGTATTCTTCCTTCCGCGAACCGACACCGCATAGCAAACAGACTGAAGGTAGGCGAATTCTTGAATCACCCGGTTCGACGAACATCGTCATTAGTCGAGTTTGTATACTTTCGAGAATCTTGGAGGTTAGGTTAGGTTAAAAATGCAACAAAACCGCCCACTCTGTGGGCGAGATATTGACGGTATAATGCCAGATGCCAAGAGAGCGTCTGCCGGACGCGCGAACTCAGAATAAAGCAGCAACACATCATTTAATACGACGGAGACTCGCGGCAAGCGTGTGCGGATGAAGAAATCGAAGGCATACTAAATGATACAAAGGCCTTGGGATTTTTTTAAGAAACCGTAAAGATAGGAAGCGTTTAGTTTTTCGTAAACTGCATAAAAAAGATCTCCAAGGTATTGTACTGTATTGTGTTTCTATTGTATTTAAATAATAAAACATGTGCATATATGTAGTATATGTATGTTTATTAAGAAGTCCCGTAGCTTGCGTCGAAATGGTAAACTACTTCTACAAATGATTGAAGTCTCCTTGTAAACAGCACATTGTGCTATTAGGGTGATGCACAAAACGTGATTATAAATTACAATAATATATTTAAACAAAATATTTATTGTGTGATATGATTGACGAAGTAGCTTAAAAAAATTAGTATAAAAATATCAACATGTTACGGTGATCATAAACAATGCAAAATATAAAATATACGAGTATTTATTACACAATTAAAGATCGCGGTAGTCTGGTAGTTAAGGTGCTTGACTATCGACGCAAAGGTCGCAGGTTAGAATCTGCTCATTATAAGTCAAGCCATTTTTAACGCTTTATCAATACCATCTCCCTTTACTCCTGTACCAGAAAATTTAGCTTAGTATTTATTTACAAAATATAAAATTACTCTTAGTCTTAAGACATTCGTCGTCAACGATTAATATTAATAAAATACTGCAGCACTTACATCGGTACATTCAATAAACCAGACAGACAAACACTATGAAAAATATAATTAAACAAATTCGAATATGCCTAAACGCAAGCGAATGTTATCAAAATAGAGCCAAGTTATGGTGGTACCTACAGAGCAGATAAGTACCTAGAGAGAGCACTCAGGGTCTGATCTCGTATCACGGGTATGATTCTTATTATTATTAAGTAATTACAATATTTAGGAGCTAAGAAGCTAGCTCCGGTGATACTGTTGAGTTTAGTAGGTGAGGAAAAAAAATAATGCTTAACAACTCGCAGCCTGCGCTTAAAAACAGCCTTGGAAGAAGGAAAGTATTTCCCTGCCGAATTGTTCTGGAAAGAAACGAATTGAACCCAATGTTCCGTTTTCTCAAGATAGGTTTTATCTTGGAAGGATGGTCATTACGGCCAATATAAGGAGGCTTAGAGAGCAGGCAGCCTCATTCGTCACAGTCTTATATCAACTAGTTAACCTGAATTCAAAACGCCTTCTACTAAGTGGCTCCCAATTAAGAGTTGAAATTAATTCAGATGGACTATCATATCGACTAACACGCCTAAAGACATGCCGGCTTGCTTTTCTCTGAACCGCTTCTAATTCGTCTTTAAGATATCGGGTGTGAGGATCCCATACTCATGAGCAGCATTCAAGAGTAGGACGAACCAACGTTTTATATGCCAATGTTCGAGCTTTAAAATCAGCACCTTTAAGACTTCGCATAACAAACCGTAATTGTCTGTGAGCCTTTTTCACTACATCATCATCATCAACATGAGTTCCCCGATGGAGATTAGAAGACAGGATAATTCCAAGATGCTTTGTGGTAGAGGATTTCACCAGTGATTGGCCAGCTAGTTCGTATTTGAAATCATTATGGATCAAAGCCGACTTGTCCGTATTTAATCGCATGCCATTTTGATTAACCCATCGGACCACCGCATCTAGATCGTTTTGCAGTGTTTCACAATCTGACTTATTATCACTATCATCAGCAAAAAGTTGCATGAGTGAATTAACACAAGCAGGTAGGTCATTTATGAAAATAAGAAATAAGATAGGGCCAAGAACACTAGCTTGAGGTACTCCGGATGGCACGGAAACTAAATGGGAAAAAGCCTTTCCAACAGAAACGTCAAACGACCAAATTCGAACAGAGACCTCCGTCACGTGCGTGTGTTTGCAACTCTTATATGTTCAATTAGAACCTGTGAAAGCGATAGAAAACTTAAGTAGCTATTTTTACAAAATATTAATAAGATTTTAGGCAATTTCCTCCCACACACACACAGCCTGATGAGTCCTATGTGTATGCTCTCGAATATGGGTGTAGTATACATTCAGTATATAGGTTAAGCTAGTCAGTGACGAGAAACTGATGAACAATTGATTTATAAAATATCTCCTACGCATGAACAATGTTTTCGAGAGTGGGATCGTATTCACTCCCGAATCGTACCGAAATCCACGCCCAATACCGTCAAAAAACCCAGCCCTATGTAACCGCCTGTTCCAGATATTGTCTGTCGCATCCAGCGCTTTAATAATTAACAGCCTTGCCTATAAGCCGAAGGTCCCGAGGCGCGCGCGCCGAAGGCGACAATCACCTCAGCCTGCTCTACGATAACCGCTCGTAGAACAAACATGTTTGCCCAGACTAAGCCGCAGACGGCGAAGTCGCTATTTATTATATGCGCGTGTCGAAAAAAAATGAAAAATGCGTGTCGCTTCGCTTTATCTGTAGTCTGGAGGCCGCGCGAACACACGTTTCACTATTCGCCAAGTAATACAACAGGTGGTAAAAAAAACGTGTACTTGCCGATTACTATTATTAATGTTCATTATTATATTATTAAACTATATTTATAGATAAACGTTGATACCACCATTCCATTTTTTTTTACCATAAGGTAATAAAGCAATTTAACTAAAAGAAATTAAAAAATCTGCCTTTACTATGTTGAAGATATAAGATCAAGGTATCTAAACATATCTTTTATGATTAAATATCAAATGCAAAGGGAAATTAATATTTATACTTTGGTTTCGCCTTAAATAATAAGACTTATCCTCGAACGTTTGACGTGTTAACATTTATACGCGGATTGAATTTCGTTTCGGTAATATTTGCTCGTGTCGCTCTGACGTCACAGTTAGATAACACCGGACGTAATGTGCCAAATGGAATAAGTTTTCGAATATCTTTTACTTAAACCAATAAAAAACAAAATGCACGCAAATATTTTATTCCCACGAAAGTGAAAGAACGCGTCGGACGAGAGGAAGAGGGAATCGGGAAGCGGGAATCACCCCAGAAGCTGGTAACAATTCCCAGACTCCATTAAATGTAATATTTATATAACAGACTCGACCAGATCGTCTGGATTCGGATGTTTGTATGACCTGAGGTACCACCGAAGCCATGAATTGTTCAATTTCTCATTACCCAGTGATGCTACAACACTTTCATGTGCAGTAATCAATCGTCCCACCGTTATTTATTTATTTTTTAACAGGTAAGCATACTGCGAAATAGTAACATATACATTTTTTTAAAGGGTTAATAAAAAGGCCTGCGGTTTGTGTGAATGTATGTATGTATGTATGTATGAACATCGTGTATGTTTGGTATAGATAAATTAATTTTAATATGCAACGCTTTCATTTTGAATCAGAGTGGCAAGAAATACTTCGGATTTTTGAAAGAAACCCGCCACGATTCAGGTCAAATACATCGACCTCGTTGAATTTGGTGTTGTAGGTATCGAGTAAACGGTACAGAACAGAGTTTCTGGCATAGTTTGCATTGCGCCTTGGCACCTGGAATAGAGTAGACGGGCGCGTGGTGCGAGTAGGCACTCGCAGGTTGATACCTGATACCAGATATGGACTGTCTACTCTGTTATGTAATAGATAGCGAAGAAGTGCCATATCCGCTATGGTAAGTCGGTACGTAATGAACCGTTTTTCTATGTGTTCCATTCCGTTCTACACATCATAAGTATTACGGAAACCAGAAACAGACTGCGAACGTAAGTATAGGGTTATGTGTGCCTATGTCCCCGAAAAAGACTTTCATGACCTAAATATAAAGCCAAGTGTTTGTCAACAACATAGGATATATGTTGATCGCCGATTAATTTATGATCTAAATGTATGGCCAGATCACGGACACATGTAGTATCAATTATGTCGTCTTTAGTCGCACCGATGGTATAAGTGAAATTGGTTTTTATAATATTTCTCGTATAAGATATCTTATTGCACTTAGTTGAATTTATATCTATGTTATTATTTGCGCAGTATACAGATAAAGGGTCGACGTCTCGCTGCATATTAATCCAATCGTCCGAGATAGAGATTACTGAATAAATTTTCATATCATCAGCGTAGAGGTAGTGTTCGGAAGTGTAAAAACAGTTACTAATATCGCTGATATGCATTAAATAATAAAGGCCCTAAGTGAGTTCCTTGAGGAACACCAGATGGAATTATTACAAAATTTGAACGGTGACCACTAACGACGACTGCCTGGCTCCGATTGCTTATATAGGATTTGAACTATCTAAGAAGATCACCGTGTATGCCTAATGCTTCGAGAATTAGAATACGGTGATTGACTTTGTCAAATGCCTTAGAGAAATCTGTGTATATGACGTTTGCTTGGGTTCACTTGTCCATTTTCGTTGGAGTGTGTTCAGTAAACTGGCTCACGTTGGTTAGGACAGAGCGTTTTTGCAAGAAAGCGTGTTGCGGTGCAGGTAGAGAATGAGACATTATAGGATAAATTTGATCGCAAATTATTTACTTAAAACTGAGAGAATAGTAATTTTTTGAGCCTTTTTGTGTATTGGGACGACAAGCTACTCTTTCCACTTAGAGGGGAAGCATCCAGAGCTCGTAGATGGTAAAAATAAAATATATATGGGATGTTATCACTTCCAACCCCCTTGTTTGGGTCTAGTTGGTTAATATATTTAGCAATAATGTCAACATTTATTTCTATTTCAACAATAGTTTAGTTTATTTTAAGGAAGTTGTGAACGGATGGAAATGTCCCTGATTGTGATTGACGAAGACAGATTTAAAGTACTTCGATAAACATTCACTAATAGCGGGTCCATCGGTTATTATTTTGGAATGGAGTCACGTTATGTTCAGAATAGCTTGATATTGCATTTCTTCAGCAGTATTTTAATATTTATATAGCAGTTATTTTATTGAGATATCATTTTCTTTTGCTGACTATGATTTTGGATAAGGAAAGTCTGTCGAGATTGCTCATTGTAAGTGCGCGTTATAAGGCGACACCGTTTAAATCACACTATTAGTCTAGCTAGCACAACGAATAGCTGCGTTATTGAAGCTGACTCACGTTCATTAACAGCCATTGCTACAGAGTCGCTTCGCTTGCCTATTATTACTTATTGCCTGGCTTGCACTTTCCACCAGTTACACAGATGGACACCATATGGTGCATTCGGGTACCATCGCCGGCCGTTACTATTTCGGTAACCATCCTATAATTTTTTTTACATTATCCGGCCAGACTCCCGCTTCAGTGAGGCGGAAAACTCGTCGCAAGTGACATAACAAAGTAGCACTTGACGAGTTTAGTAGCGGTTTAATAGCCTATTTTGAAATCGTATATAATGTAACCTCGGTTATATGATTAACTCATTAACGCCCACGGCTAGTTCTAATCACACTGCATTAATGCCTGGACAACTTAGTTTTGTTTTCACTCAAAAATGTTATCTTGGTTGTTTGAGCTAGGCAGAAAGCAAACTGAATCGTTAATTGTATGTTTTGTATTTATATTATACAATATTAATTTATAAGAAAGTAACAATATTAAAAAAAGTTATGTAAATATTTACGTCTTAAAATTATAGTAGTTTTTCTCTTTCTTACAATTTTTATCGTATTCCCTTACACACCATGAAAAAAAAGGTTGATTTTTTACTAAACGATACAAAACAATTTATTTTCAAAATGCAAAGCCCCGAAAGTGCGAATCGAGGCAGAATTGATTTCTGGCTCGCTTCAAGTCTCTTGAAGTTTGATCGCACCAAGAATAACGACTGTACCTATACAAGTCCACACCTCATGCGATTATATCTCGATTAGGGTAAATCAAAAAGACATTTAGGATCAGCGTCTAGGATCGTCTGGCTAAGTCAAGCACCTCCGTGGCTATTTGCGGAATGCTAATCTCGTTTGTAATCAACAATAAAGCTTGCAAAATTCTTGGTATTCGTTATCAGTGGACGCTCGAGTCACCAGCGTAATAACCGGGCCCGGGACTCCGGGAGTCCTAGAGCTAATGAAAATACGAATACACGTACGGAAATTATTTTATAAACTATATACAGAATAAACTTTAATTCGATTAGTTTCCTTTTAAAGGCGCGATTCTGAACATGTTAACAAAAAAAACTGATCCAAATGGAAAAAGAAAGAGCCCAAAAAACATTTTAAAGTATGGTCACATAATAAATAAAAGACCGCGCGGCGTCGCGACCCAAAAACCGTCTGACTCCACACGAATACTCCAAACGTTCAATAGATTATTTATATTTTTATATGGATTTTTTTTTTTGTTAGCTATATGAAAATTTTTTGAACAAAATTTCTTCAAATTCGTGCCCAGAGCGACCCCCTAAAAACGATACTTTTAACTTTAAGTTCACCCAGTCTAGAAGAGAAAACACTTCTTTTTTTGTGAACTAAACAACTCGGTTAATTCTGGACGGATTTAGGTGCGAGATGCATCATTTGTTTGATTTCATTTAAACACGAAAAAGGCATGATAAAAAACAGTTCATCTCTTTCTTTCGTTCGAGTGAGAAAATACTACGTTTTTCGCTACGCTGGGTCTTTTTGCCCACCCTACGCCCTACAGACCACGCCCATATAATGTTTACCAGTACCTGGTTAAATGTAATAATTTTTCGGGATTTTTGGGTATTTTCTTTATAAACACCTTTCAGTCTGTGCACTATCTCAGACCGTTCTAGATAGATTTTCGCTGCATTTTTTTTTGTATTTAGAGCACAGTTGGGAATTTTGTGCTTCGGTTTCATTAACGCCTTCTACTTAGTGGCTCCCAATTAAGAATTTCAATGAATTCAGATGGACTATCACATCGACCAAAACGCCTAAAGACATACCGGCTTGCTTTTCTCTGAACTGCTTCTAGTTCGTGTTTAAGACATTCACTTCTAACGTTAGAAGTATTTCAGGAAAATTATTAAAACAAACCGTTTTAAATTTAGGAATGTTTAGGGTTTATTTATAAAAAAATAAAATTCTAATATCTCTATAGCAATTATTAGGCCTCTGATTTCTTGCTTATAATGTCTCATCAGCACACGCATGAAATATCATGCTTTTAGGCCGCTCCCAACTCGGAGTTCGCGCGTCCGATAGTAGCACTCTAAGGAATATCTGTACGGAGGTAAACTAAAATAAATATAATAAGAGCCGCGTTAAAAGATATCAAGATAACCCTTATACTGGGAGATCGTGGTTATTTGGAGGGAACAGAAAGTACAAACGTGCTAATTTGCGTTAGTACATAAAACATAGTTAAAATCGACAGCTATGCGACGAGAGTAGCCCTGCAGCGATGATGGACAAGTCCCGTGCCGGTGGGTACAAAAGTTAAACGACGAAAATTTCGCCAAGTTTAAAGTCAACTTGCGAAAAAAAACCAGTTCGGGAGACGCTGAACAAAAAGGGGAATTACCTGCCGGATGTGAACTGGAAGCGGGTAGGTTGTCGTAAGTAAGGCTTGGAATGCACGACTACATCAAACAGTGGCATACAATATACTTACAGTAGGCGATCATTTCTCACTACAGAGAAATAGGTCAACAAGGATACACTATGATACCGACATTCTTTTAGAAAATTACTCAAACGAGTCAAGCACGGCTCGTTTAAAATTATAGAGTGATTGGGTATTATAGAGTGATTTTGACGAGTTCAGCTGCAAGTCACGTAGTAATTTTGTAGCCGTTTAAGTATTAGGCTATTTTGACATCCCGTTTAACGTAACCTCAGCTATATGACTATCGCGTTAACGCCCACCTAACTGTTACATAATTTAAATCATACAGCATTTAGAAAACATATCATATCAACTTCAGTAATACCGTCGTATTATTTCATTTATATAAGTATTTATTTATTAAAGAGATGGGGGTAAAATATTTAACACCCACAATCATTATCATCTCTCACTCGCTCACATAAACCTTCAGACTTACACCTTTCTACAGGAACAACCAAGAGAGGACCAGAGATGATGCACTGGGGTAAATTACCCCCCTTGAAGCGTGAGTTGTTCAATATCACTCAATCTAAAGGAAAAAACATCATTGGAATAAACCCCGAACAAGTACTAGTGGCAATAAATAATCTTAATTATCTTAAAAGCAAAAATTAATTTTGTACGGATTCCATTAAAAAAAGCGAGGGATTTCTATCAACACCCATAAGTTATATCGCAAATCTAAGCAATCATCAGGAATATTCCCCAACCATCTTAAAAATGCCGTCATATGTCCGATCTTCAAAAGAGGTATGAGAGATAATGTCAATCGCTATAGGCCAATTAGTCCTTAATTCACCTTCTGAAATTTTAGAGAGCCTAGTTGAAACAAAATATTATCATCCGTTCAGAGGACTGCAAGTGCAATAGCTAATCTGATGCAAAACATAGTTAATGCGTTGGATGAAGGGAAAATGTATAGAAGTACTCCTAGACTTAACCAAGCCAGGTAGATACGATTTAAGTTAGCGCCGTTTTGTACATCTTTGAAATAAATAAATAAAGTGCAAGCGCACGCATTTCTTCATTGTCAGTGGTAACATTTAAGCTTAGCAGCATACTAAAGCGCCGTGCATGGCCAGCTGAAGTTCGGCTGCGGGCGGCAGTGACGGTGGGTGAGCGACCTCCGGGCCTCGGACCCCGGATGCAGGTGTCGCGCCGATCGACTGATGTATTCTGGGACGGGACTGGCAAGTATCGGGAATTGCAGACCGATACGGGATTTATATTGGCCCATTAAATGTCCAGTCGCGCAAAATGGGAAGTGAGCGCTTTACTAGAGGCTGAACGTAAAAGTCTTCAACGAAACCCTATAGCCGTCGTTTCGGACCGTCATTTTAAAAGCATTTACCTGCCCCTATGAAAAACGGTTATACTAGTTTTTACAACCATACCAAAAGAATTTACACAAATATTACAATTACTCAGTTCATTCTAATCCACTAATATTCATCACATATTCACAATTTTATTTTATTTTATCATATTTACACTAAAACACTAACTTACCCTTTTTAATGTTTAATGTGTTGTGTTGTTTTTAATGTTGTATCCCCTATCAACTACCTACGAGTATCTATCATGGAAAGACTTCTACTAATGGACACGAATCGTTTAATTATTTCTTGAAATATTTAGAGTCTAGTTTCGAGCCGTCATATATTGGGGATTCTCAAATAGATAGGAGATGATATATATAAGGCCAGCAGATATGCACTCGGTGACTGTCGATGATGAAAAGATTTTAGATGAAACGTTTAGACTCGAACAAAGGTGGGGGTGCAGATGGAATCTCGGTGAAAATGATAAGAAACTACAGTGCTAAGATTGTCTTACCACTAACTAACTTACCATTATCAACCCTGATTTTTTGAGACATTAATGAAATTTGTAAAATGCTGACAAATTTCCTCACGCAGTTGACATAACACCTATATTAAATTATTTATTTTTCAATTTTGTTTTTTGTTATGCATTGCGTACTGAAAATCTGCAAACTTCCAGCCATTTTTTACGAACGATACGTTTTTTTGATCCGCCCTGTTGGACTGCACTTGAGCCATTCCAAATTGAAAGCGTATGTAATTTGTAATGGTCCAAGAGACTCTTATAATTTGGATTTGCCAGCTAGGCGGAATAACTGAAAATAGTTGTATCGAATTAGAAATTACCAGAGCTGTCCAAAAAGATCAAAAAACACCCTACTAGCATGTTACCTTAATAATTTCCATACAATCTTCCATCCCCTATTTCACCCTCTTGAGTTGTTTTTTTTTTTAACTCCCTAGTTCCTTTCCAGGGTTCAAGCTATCTTAATACCAAATTTCTTCATAATCGGTTCAGCGGTTTAGCCGTGAAAACGTAACAGATATTCCTAGTCCAGACTTTCGCATTTATAATATTAGAATGGATAAATTTGTTTGTGGGTGAGGATTTGGATGGGTTCTATAAAACCCATTTCCATCTGCCCACAGGTAAAGTCTATCGAGGTCAGAATTTGAACAATCTGCTTCACATAGAATTGTTAATAGTCTTATTGTTATTAATCCAAAGTGGCTTTCTATATATAATGTATAACTGGGTCTTAAATTGTTTAGTGCGTCAGACAACTTTTTTAATTATCTGTATTCGCCGTGTTATTGTTATAATTTTATCAACGACGCGACGATTGAGTCAACAACAGATTTGGGGTCAGAAATACATTATTCATAAGTTATATATTATGAATAAGCTACTTATCAAAGAGCCGACGCCATCGCTCCGACGAGGTCTGTGTTCAGATGTGCCAATTAACAAATTCTATTGTGCTAATGCACAGACGCCATTAATCCAAGCACACGCCGTATCGAAATATGAAGTCGATTTCTATACAATCGCACTTAGACCGATGTTCCGTTTGCTGAGGTGAATAAATTATCTCTGGACAAAGTTTGAAGAACGAATAAAACCAGATCTTTTTAATAACCCACAAATATTATCCGTGGTGTGGTCAACTTGATCTTTACGGGTATTTTTTTATAGAGTGGCACCCTTTGAATGTGTTATTTGCATGCGCGTACATAACCATAAGGTTCAAAACACATGCAGCGGTTTGCGGACAAAGAATACCAGAAAAATTATGCAGATGTATGACCCAAAAACCGGAAAGAATGCTTAAATATATTTATATTTACTTTATTTTTGAAAAAGTAATAATGCACAATATTTTGCCTATCTTGGCAATTTAAAAAAAAAAAAAAAACCAGAAAAACAAAAGAAAGAAAAAAGGTTTAATTAAAAAAACTACATTAGATTGAAATAGGTACTTACAAAAAAGCTTTATAAAATAAAAAAAACCAATAAAAAATGGTAACAAAATATTACCCACCTTAAAAAACATTAGTCATGTATTAATTACAGGTACTTATAGGGTATTTCATCTAAGCAGGATGTTGGTTAACTATGGTCGTCAAATACTAGGTAAACCTTTTTAGTTACTTTTTAAGTTCGACTTTGTTAAAAATATGTTTTCGCACTCGTGATTAGTTCGCTGCTCGCCGCTATGGTTTGTGTATACAATATCTGTCGCCACTGTCGCATAACTTTTGACATATGACGTGTCATCTGACATTTTGAGGTTATGTTGTCAGCTGTAGGATTACTAAGATTTTTCCATGAGTGTTTGCTTGAATTGAAGATGTTCAAAATATGCAAATCTAGTCAATTTTAATTAGTTAGAAAATATAAAATCAAATACGAGACGAAAACCACAGATGGACATACACTCGCAAACGGTTCACGGCGACTGTAGCGCCGTTAGTGTATTGAAATCGCTCCTAGCACCGTATTTTAACACTGACTTAAGTTTAATTTGAGGCTTAAGTCGAGGTTGTTTTGATTCTTAGCTAAGGCGGACTTTTTGTTCGACTTAACGCTAAAAGTGAGTTCAAAAAACGGGTTATCGGTTTATCGGTTAAGTCTAACTTTAAGGATATCAAATTTCGGCCCTAGTATCAAAAACGACGGTGTTACTCATATTCTCGATACTGACTTAACTTCGGCATGCTACGCGTTGGCAGTAAGAAGCACGAAAAATAATAAATACAACAAAAGGACAATTGGAAAAGAATATTTATTTATCTTTGAAGCATTCCCATCGGCGATCGCATTACCACATTGCCGAGAGCCATTTTTAGCCAGATCTCATCGAAGCTGCCAGGGTCGACGCCTCCGCGGAGGATGTCATTGAGGCAGCGAATCCGGTCAAGGACAATGACCAGCTCGTTTGTTTTGGCCACATGACAAACATTTGCAAAAGGAATAATACAACAATATGTTAATTCCCACGACGTTAAAGAATACTCCAAGACGAACGTCTTAGGTGACCCCTGGCTTTATAGGGTTAAGCGCATTTACGGTAACGTCGACGCTTGATAAATACATTTAACATTCATGTATTATTGGATACAAGTGGTCGTCCAGTGGTCGAAATTCATTACATTTTAGGTTAGAGCATAATTGAGGTTTTCCTAGCTCTATAATACGGTGGGTTTACTTCTAACTATAGTCATCAGCTGCAATCGTGTACATAAACGTTATCAGCGTGTGTTGTTTGCCTTAATTCCCAAATTAATTCCACACAAAATTCACAGTTCGAACCTCGTTCTTTCAAAAAGCTGTCAGTTGTTTGAACGTTTTATTTTAATTCATTTAATTTATTTGTAACGCATATTATAGATAAATTTTAGCGTTCTGCGTTTCTCCATTATCAACTTTAAATATGCCAAATCTCAAATCTCCGTGCGCGCAATATGCTTAACTTTCATATGCACATATAATAAAAAAATCAGCGCAATTGATATATTTCAATAGAATAAAGGGTTGTTTATGCATGAAATTCGCGAATGTGAGTTACAAATAATGTAAAAATATATAAATAAATATTATATCGAATATATAGTCGTAATAAATATATATTATATTAATAAAATAATAACATAACAGTGAATTCACTAAACATCAATTAAGGTCATCGAGACTGTACAAATATCTGTTTTTTTTTTTAATTCAATCTTAAAGTTATGATATTTTTCTTTTTTTTTGATATTATTGGGGAGATTTACACATACTTCACACTACACACTTCATGCATATTACGCATTGTTTTATTAAATATATGTTTTCGATCATATTTAGATTTTGTAAATTATTCTGGCCATATAAATGTAGTACTAGAAAAATAAGTTTTGTACGCCGATAAATAAATAAATAACATGTTCAGTCTTATGGCTATTTTGAAATAATATTGGAAACGTTCAATAAACGATGGTCTTCTTCATATTAATAGTCACATAAACGCAGTCATATTCGAGCTGTGATCATCCATTTTTTCGTGCCTTTGTCGATTTTCGAAGAAAA
This sequence comes from Neomicropteryx cornuta, assembly GCA_020383195.1. Lineage (NCBI taxonomy): Eukaryota > Metazoa > Arthropoda > Insecta > Lepidoptera > Micropterigidae > Neomicropteryx > Neomicropteryx cornuta. The sequence continues at coordinate 15,985,499 of JAHKQU010000019.1, read as the reverse complement.
GTTTCGAGAAACGTTTCGACCCTGTCGCAAAGGTTTTTCTAACTATTTAAGTTCGCGCTTCGACGAATTAAAATATTCTGTTTTGAATGTAACAAAGAAATTTTGGCGCAGACTTTCGCATATCGCCAAATATCAAGAACAGCCCTACACTCCTTAATTTTAGTCGATCTTTCTTTGAGACATCGACACATATAATATATTTATTTTATTTTAATATTACACAGAGCCACATAGGCGTAACTATTCACCTGACCTGGGGTAGGGGGGAAGGGGGTTAAGGTGGGCCAGTCATTGCGACTTGGGATCTTTTAAAAAGTTGAATGAAAGTTGGATAAAACACTTCATTTTTTTTTATTAAAACGTTTAATATTGACGAAACAAAACATAACTACAAAATAATTTTTACTATACCAACAAAGTGAACAAATAAAAACTATGATGTTTTTTATAAAAAATGGAAAATCTATTCGACAAACAACAAAAAATACCGCACGCGTAGTTTGCGAACTTACACGGGCGTTTTTTTTTTAAATACTCGTATTTCAGAAGTCGATATAAGACTGAAAAAAAAAACACCAAAATGAAAAATTGGAGAGTATCGAGTGCTGGCAACCTGTGTATGAAATATTTAAGAATGATTATGATTACTCTCCGTATGTTTACTGTATAAAAACAAATAAATAAATAAATAAAGACAGTTATTCAGCGAGGTATGGGGGCTGGAGGGTTACCCTCTTCCTCTCAGACCTCGTTAACCCCGCCCCCCCCTGTAGTTAAGACGGTGAAAACGCAGTGGAAGGAATGGACCTTTGATTATCTAGTGGAGCTGACCATGACCATATTGGCTGTTTGTAGATTATACCGTATTAAAGGTATTATTTTTATTATCCTCGGCGCAAAGAAATCGAATCACACCTCGTTTTTGACTTTTAAATGTGTTTTTTTTATCGATGCAAGTGTGACCTTAGAAAAAAGTATTTAAAATAAACAAAAATCCTTTCGGCACGCCGGAAGGAGGATCCTAGTGATGAAACACATTGGTCATCCGTTACCGTAAGCGTTGCTCATATCATAAATTATTTTAAACAAAAGTTTAAATTACATTTTGAACGGATTTGATCTTCTGCCGTTTAAGTGAAGTATATTTTTTTTTCGTATTCTGAAAACTCAATTTTTGCCACCCCTAGGACCAATAGTTGGTGCTATTAAAAAAGTTTACTTAGATAATTTTTCGGCCCTTATCTAAGAAATAATATATAATTTAAATTAATTCGATATCTTATATACTAAGAAAGCCCCCCCCCCCTGAAAAGATTTTGCCCATTAACAAACTTGACCGAGATTTTTTGCCCTTCACGACATGGCACCCATTGCAATAGGTAGCTTTCGTAATGACGTCGTGATTCGGTTTCTTTGGGATGAGTGTGGGCGAATTTGACTCTGTTCTACCTACAATCAACAAATACCTTCGTCTAGAAAGTTTTGCCAAGTCCCGTCGCCCAGCGCGGTGTGACCGAAGCTGCACCAGGGGACTCCCTCATTAGAGTCCTAGACGAGACGAAACCACGAAGACCAAGAGCCGACGGTGACTAAATTATCTAATAATAAATCATACCTTTGTAATATATATATTATTTATTTAAATCTAGCAAATGTTATAAAAATCATGGTATAATGCAAAATATCTTACCTATCTAGGCTATCGTCTGTTTTAAGGAAGACATTGTATCAATGAACTAAATTGTTTTTTATTTATTTTTACATATCCGTTTGCTGTTTACTTTTAGTCTATATGTATATAAAAAAATATGTCTTTTAAACATTTTTTTATCATTACTTCAAAAAAACCAGAGCAGATTGAAGATTCACTTAAGTGAGCTATTTGGAAAAATGTGTTGATTGATATCGTAAGTCAAAAAATGGCCGAGAAATTAATTTAAAGATAAGATTATTTATTTCCATCATGTGTAAAATGTGTAGCAATGTCATTTATTTTTAATGCTAATAATTTGATACAAGAAAATATAATGTAATGAAAAACTCCATACCATATATAGCTAGAATACTATGTAATACTAGAACAGTACTAAAGAATAATTACAGTACTACAGTACAGTACTACAGTACAGTACAGTACAGTACTACAGTACAGTACAGTACAGTACAGTACAGTACAGTACTACAGTATTAAATTTTACACGAGCCGGACATTATATAACAAATAATTACACATTTTTTTTTATTTTATTAAAAAATCATCTACATGAGAGTACAAGTGTGTAACCTTCCTAACTAGGTAAGAGTTACCTGTTCTGAGGAAGGTTATTTATGAAATGTTACAGTGAGCATACAAGAGACCTGCGCAAGACTCTGTGAAAAATATAAAAATTAACTTAAGGTACAAATATACACACTGATATATACTCCCCCCCCACACACACACACACATGAATGCAAATTAAGTGCCTAGTCGTTAACACTTAATAAACTTTTTAATTAAATTAATAGACATTGTATAAATATATAGGTAATTAGATATTCAATATATAGTATTATAACATATATTAATTAATGAAATTAATTAATTAATCAAAATAGAACTTACTTGACAATAAGAGGACGTGAAAAATACAATGAAGTGCTTTTAAATAATTAAAGAGGGAAACAAAAAAAAAAGAATTTAGAAATTTAAAAAATTTTAACTTAATTGTCAGCTATAAAACTATTTTTTTTACATCTTTTCTATACGTTTTTATTTTAACTATGTTTTTAAGATTTTGCGATGAGTGATTAAAAAAATGTAGACCAACGTATGAACTGCTTTTTTGAGGTCGAAAAAATGAAAAAAAAAATGTTAGATTATTAGGAAAATCGCAATTCATATTTCAATTATTACAAATAAAGAAAACATTTAGCATCTGTACATAATATAATAAAGTTTATGGTTTACGAGTTTTTACCGAAATATTCAGTGATTTAAAATGACATTTCGCTATCCCTTCGTCTATCTCTATCCATTCGAAGGAGAGAGATATATAATATAGGAGACAGGCCGAAGTGTAGCGACGAATTTATGAGCCAGATAAACCGCATTCGACTAGCCGGGAACTGGGAGGGTGAGTGGGGGGAGTGGGGGTAGGGGGAGAGGGGGGGAGGAACATGCATGCATACTTGGGATGCCCTCTCACTCTAATGGAATCTGCTTTTAAGGCAACACAAGCAGCTTTTTATCTAACGTGTGTGTTATTATAAATACATATAGAAAAAAGAGGAAATAAAGATAAATATAATAGAAAAATTTTCTGAAAAAGGTATTTAAAAAAGTGTATATCTGCTCCCTCTCTATCTGCTTGAGATGGAAAGGAAAGGTTAGTTAAGTAAGTATAGGCTATAGATCTACGAAAACCCATATATATTTATATAAATATAAAAATATATGGTTTTGTCTATTTTTATTTTTTTTTTTTTTCTCTTTAACTTTGCATTTTGATAGGTTTTTAATTTTTACTTTTTACTTTTTGTTGCTATCATTTTATTGCTTTTGCATTTTATTATATTGTTTTTTGTTTGTCCTTTTTCTTATTGATGTAACCCTATTGAAACTTTTATACTGTAATAAATTTTTTTTTTTTTCACCCACAGAAAAGGCACCGTCTTTGTGGGGAAATGTAAAGGTGTTTTGTAAAAAAAATAATAATAAAGTTTAAAAAAAAAAAAAAAAACAATCATTGTTTTTTTTACTGGTTAGAACTACAAGTTTCTGCATCGGCTTAAATATAGTCGAAATAGATAAATATTGTAATATTATACACTATCAATTACTTCGTTTTATATTACGCCTTTTTAATATGTTATTATATCGTATAGTTCATATTTTTGTTTTTTTTTAAGATGAAACGCTCGTTATTGGTAGTTGGCAAATATTCAAAAAATGAGATCAAATTGAACTGCCTTCTTTAGGACAGACATTTAGTCTAGTTAAGAAGACAGCGAACAGAGGTTGCAGAGGAGCACATTTTAAAAAAGTACTCAGGAATGAACCTTTGTTACCATTATCTATATATGAGGTTTTTTTTTTCCAATAACCTACGACTAAAAATGGCTCAAATAAAACCACTTTAACCTTTTCAAAAGTTTTCCTTTCAGTTAATACCGAAATAATTAAAATTTACAAAAATCGTCGGTCACTGCCTTCTTTGGTACAGACGGCGTCTAGTTAAGAAGGCAGGGAATATCAGCGCAGTAGGTGCCGGTCGCTTGTTGGTTACATTGAACTGTTACTACTGCTCTGTATATATAAGTATTTTGGTTTATACAAATAAATACATAAATATAGACGCCACAAGATTAATGTTTTTACTCGGCACATGGAATAAATTTACAAAAAATAGCAAGGATTGGAACTAGAAAAGGGTCTTGTGTATCTAATTTCATTTTATCTTTATAAACATCATCACTTCTGAGACATATTTCTTCTAAAATGTAAAAAAACGTCGATTTACGACTGACTGTATGTCCCTCAATGAGAAGACGGTAAACCGGGGGCGAATTCGAAAACGTTAAAAAAAATGTAAAATGTAGCACAATAAATAAATAACAATTCATTTGCGTTGTATATATATATATACATATATATATATATATATATGTATATATATATATATATATATATATATATATATATATACAAATCGATTATTAAACAAGGTTGGCTATAAGACGACAGGTTCTGGTTAACTAATTTACTCTAATGTATAGTTTTTGGGGTGATATGTTATTTGGTTTAGTGAAATAGGCGATTTTTTAAAAATAGTAATAGTAAATAGAATAGTTTTTTCTGTGTGATTTAATTAAATAGTTTCACTACCTATGTATTTTTGTTCCTTTAGATTATTGTATTGTTTACTTTAGTTTTATTTTTTTCCTTTTTCATTCTGCTTTTATTGTTTGTTTATAAGTACTAAGTAGAATTGTCTTGTGTATTCAAATAGTAAGTTAATTTTTGTTTATCTTATTCTAATGTAATACATTATGTATTCATGGAAATCAATTGAAATTGAAATAATACTGCTACTAAACAATGTATAGAAGCAGTTGATATTATATTACAGCTACTAAACAATGTATAGAAGCAGTTGATATTATATTACAGCTATCTTTACTGTCCTACTTCGTTCACTCGAACGCAAGTAACTTTTTTGTGAGCTCTTTGGTTATAAATAAAAGTGCAACGTTTAATACACAATATTGTGAAAATATGTTTAGTGCGTTTTAATAATATGTTTCTTTTACGACGTATGAAGAGGGTACGCAATAATGGTCGGCGGTTGTGGAACGTCGGGAGTGTCGGCGGCGGCGAAAAGTGATACGGGCGGGGCGGGCGGGGAGGGCGGGCGGGCGACGCGCAGCGATCGCGTCGCGTCGCTATCATTGAATGAATAAAACGTCAATTCGTAAGCCGAACGCCGAGTGGAAGATGTCGGATAGGATTGCCTTCCCCCTTCCCCCATCCCCCATCCCCCACCCCCGGCCGGCGCGAGTCAGACAGCTGACAGACGGAGGTCGACCGCCGCTCCCCCGCCGCCCCCCCGCCGCCCGGCGAGACGACAAAATACAACACCGTCGCGACGTCACGGGCGCGAACGCGATTCCGTCGAAGACAGTGGCGCGACGCGTGTTCATATTCCGCCACCGGGAAAGCCGCACATTTCTTGAGGCGAATTATGGGCGACGCCAAAACGGTCGACTTTCAAACGACTGAAAATCCTTTCGGCACGCCGTAAGGCCTTAACCTTACCGGTAGGGTTGCACATATCAAAAATTGTTTCAAACAAAAATTGCAGGGAAATTATAGGCTTACAATGAACATTTTGAATGGATTTGGTATGATTTTTTTGAATTTTAAAAAATCATTTTTTCTCACCTGTAGGACCAATGGTTTATGCTATCAAAAAAGTTAACTAAGATAAGTTTTAGGTCCTTGTCTAAGGAATAATATAAAATTTAAATGAATTCGATATCTTATACACTAAGAAAGTTATAGCAAATCCCCATTCTGAATTAACGAAAATGATTTTGTGCCCTTAAATTTTATGTATAAAGTTTTAAACTGAGGGTGGTAAAAACAGTATTAACTATAATAATATTTTCTTGCACGGAGAGTGCATCAATGCTCAGTGTTCGACGCGGCGCTGTCGAGCGTCGAGCGCCGAGCGCGCCCCGCACACACACACACCGGCCCGCGGCTCCAGCCAGGTGCGGACGGCGTGGCGGTGCACACAGTCGCGCGAGCTGCATTCTTTAATTATGACGCAACGCAGCGGCAGCCGTCTAGACTAGACAGAGACGGAGGCGCAGAGAGAGAGGGGTGCTGGCGGCTAGACGGGCGCTGTGCTAGCGCTAGCGGCTAGCGGCTAGTGGCTAGTGGCTAGTGGCTAGTGCTCCGGCGCTAGTAGCTAGGGTCGCCAAGCGCGCCCACGCGAACGGAATCGTATAAAAATATCAACTAATCATAGCTTGCGTCGATTCGCGATGGGAAAACCTCGCGACGGAGATGCGCGAATCTATATATATTTATTTACTTTGAAAGTACATAACAGCGATACAGGAAGACAATTCTCTAACACTACATTTACACGGCCAAAAAAATGTACCAAACATGAAAATGGTTGACAACAACAAATTAAAACTAAACTTAAATAATGTGTACTGTGTGTGGAGTGTGGTGCCATTTGTGGCTGGGACATGTTTGTATTAATACGTCAAGGGAAAGTTTTGTACCCCTTTTTAAGCACATATGTGTTACAAATACATTCAATTAAATAAAATAAAGCATACTGACACTGAATACTGAATTTTGTGTGATTTCAAATGTTTCTTTTTCAATAGTCTGATAATGTCAATGTAACCAATGTCAAGGCAAAAATAATTATTATTGACGTTAATAATTATTGCTGTAATTGTTACTAACATTAAATTTCATAGGTATTGCAGGAAATTAAGTCAAACAACAAACGCTAATGAAGTATTTGTGCAGATGACATAATGAAACAAAATAAAAAAAAAATGCAACGATTATAGAGGTAAATTCACCTCAGTATAGAGGTATAAGAAACTTAAAAACATACAAACTTAAAAATTTAATGAATTACGGTCAAATTCGACCGCTAGTTAGAATAAAAATGTTTATTCGAACTCCTAACCGACTATATTCACTATTAGAGGTTTATTTATTGGCAGACGGAGTGAAACTTCTCCCAGTGATATTGTTATTGTTTTCTTTCCGCCATACATTTAACTTTACATTACCTAACCTTCGTTGCTAAACGAAAAACCAAAACGTGCGTATATTTTATAGCTTTAAAGATATTTTTCTGACAAAACTGTCAATCATTTAAAATTATTTTTTTTTAAATTAGATATTTAACTTTAGGCATTTTATAGTCATATCGTCAATTCTCGAATACAAATTAAAACATTTACCATTACCTATGTCAATGTATGACAATTATTATAAATTTATCTGAAATGAGTTGGTAACTTTCGTTATTTAATAAGCAAATACATTATCTTTGAAATAATTGAATGTTTATTTGTAAGTTTTTCTTTAAATTACCGAAACCGATCGGTGACAACCATGTCAAAGGCGCGAGACGGATGCTCCCGACACCAGACGTCGCAGATTGGCCTAGCCGCTGGCGAATGCTGATGGAGTCATGGGATTGAGGGTCTTACGAAGTTACGAGACTCCAGACAAAGCGTTAAGTTGGGAACTCATTATGGGCGGGAGGTTTTCACACACCGCACTTTCTGAAAGCCGCCCGTAATTGTCTTCAGATTCCTTAGAATTAGAGTCATTAGCCCACGTGGGCTAAAAAACATTTGAATCTCAATAAATTTAAGCAACACCACAGCGATACATTCGACAAATATGATTTGACACACGACGTGAATGAGTACTATCCTCATACTATAGCGGCTTATATTATAAGGTATATATATATATATATTGAGGTAAGAAAATGACAATTTATCAAATTGTAATAGAGAGTTGGTAATGATTAGGGTGCGCTTTCCGATAGGGGGCTGCTGTATATTAAAACGGGGAGGAAATCAAACACATACATATAAAATAGCTATATGCAAAAAATATATATTTACCTATCTATCCTTTGTACTACGTTTTGTTTAATGCGCTAAAATCCCTTTTTAAGCATATTGCGCGCACGGAGGAGGGTGAGATTTGGCATAGTTAAAGTTTATATGGAGATGAAGTGTAGGAAGCTAAAATTATCTATAATATGTGTTATAAATACATTAAATAAAATAAAACGTTCATACTACTGACAGCCGATTAACCGTAGTATGAACAGTCAATATCAACGTAGTAATCTCAAGTAAAAGTAATAAAATTATTTATACCATCTTATATTTCTACGAATGTCAAGTCTAATTTTTACATAAAAAAATTAAAACTCACTATGAATTGTATCAAAAATAAATACAGGCTGTAAATGTGTTTATTTTTTCAACTGTTACTAACATAAAACTTTATATTTCATAGGCATTGCAGGGAATTAAGGCAAACAACACACGCTAATCACGCATTTGTACACACTCGCAGCTGAACAAAATTAAAAAAAAAAATCTTCCTTCCTTCGTTCTGTGACCATTCGAGGCCCCTTTTTTAAATCAAAAATAAAGATCTAATATACATAGCGTTGCGATTGTCGCTGGTATTGCCCTAGAAGTTATATAAAACTATTAAGATGCTGCATGCGGGCGGATGGACCACAAATATCATCGGAACCCGTCCGTCTGTTTAAAAGCAAAGGCAGGTTTAGTGTTCACTTTGTGTGAAAATGCGTTCACCATATGCGTATAAGTTAATTTAATTTAATAATCGACGTTTTAATTCAATATGTAATTAAAATGTTGAAAAAATAAGGTTTATTGTTAGAAATAGTTTCGATAAAAACATTGTGTATTTGTATTTGTAAATTGTATTTAAATTTAAGACAGTTGACCTTGAAATTCCCAAAGTGGTTTTGTGACCTCGGAATGGGGTCATCCTTAGACATAATCGGTTTTATTAAATTTTTTCGAAAGCATCTAATACACACAACAAAAAAAGCTTTTTTAGTATTCAATTTAAAACTTGAATGCGGACTGCAAACGTTACTTCAATAGTAAAATCGTAATAGTAAGAGTAAAATTATAAAATATTTTGAAATTTGAAATAATTCCGCGGTTTTTGGGTTATATAATTGACCTTATTTTGTTTGTACGGTGAGATGGGTGCCTGTTCAAACAGGCAGGAACCCTCATCGTTGACCTACACTTTCAGTTTTCCCGATTTTTCCGAGCAACTTTTCTATTTTTTCTTTCCCTAAAATCCTTCTTCAAATTTTTACGAACATTATAGCCAAATCTTCCAAATAGTTTCTGAGTTATAATGCTAGAGCAGACAAACACACATTATTTTTTTATTATATAGATAATACATAATATTATATGAATTGTTATTATATAAATTATAGCTGTATAACCATCTTTAATAAAACAAACGTTTATTAAAACGTGTTGTTTCATATGTTCGTAAAACCCATACTGTATAAACGATCAACGAGACTTTTGTCGGACTTACGGATGATAAGTAAACATGTTTCATTCTTTGAAAACGCCAGTCCTGTAAAGTTATCAATATAAAGTCCGAATGGTGGAGGAATTTTCCTTTGGTTTTCTCTGTTCGCTGTGGGAAATGGATTTTACACCTTTTTGGTGATGAACTTTGAAATAAAGGGCTTGAAGGAAGATATCTAGCAAGCGTAGCTAGCTGCGTGCAATTGTGGTATAAAAAAAGTGTAGTCGATAAGTGGCCAAAAATCACTTACGTTTTAAATGATTGAGGATCTGCGTCACCGCTATGAAAGTGGTTTTATATTAAAAGGAATTCTAGAGCCTTAAAGTGAGTGGTCTTAAGTCATTGGTCTTAAGTAAATGCCTCAAGACTGAAGCGATTCAACGGACTGGCCTTTGCGCGAATGCTCTTTGTTCATGACAGCTCGCAATAAGATTTTACGACTCGAAATAAACATTCATTTCTACCTTCATTGTTTTTAACTGTTTTATTATTTTCCAGACTCGATGCGCTTTTTTCTGTTGCCTACCAAAGTTCGCGTCGCTTGTTTTACGACTGTCGCTATATGACTTTACGAGCAAGTCTGATGGATAACATTTTAATGAACGTCTATAGTCTATACAGGCGGCGCATAATTTCCTGCAACAGTCTGTCTAGCATTTATCTTTTGACCTTTTACCCAAAAGGGATGCTCATATCATGCTGTGAATTTACACCAGTTAAACTATCGTTTGAGTGTGCTTTAATTTGACTAGCTATAATTTTTAAACATAAGCTAAAAATAAAAAGAATGTAATCTCGATCGGCAGAAAAATATGTCAGGTAACACGGCGTTATAAAATTGCCTGTTTTCACGGCAGCTTAGTACCGCTATCCACCCCGACGTTTGGCGCGTTCCACGTAACGCGCGGACGATTTCCAAATCGAAAACGCATCGCTCAAATGTACAAAGTTTTTGTGCTAAGAAATTGGATATAAGCAATGACACATTCGAGTCGATTCGATTGGCAGCTCAGACTAGGCCCACTGATCACGGTCAGGTAACGGACCCCCACCCCATCCACCCAAAGATTGGCTATTTTATGTATCTGGATCAGGTCAGGTCTTCGTAACAACGAGTCACCATCATAAGCCATGAAGATTCGTACACAAAGAACCCGGTTCAAAACATTAATTTTTCTTTATTAATTAAAAACTTTATGCCACCTTTTCTTTTGTAAATCATTTGATAACTTTACTAACACTCACACTCGCTTATATTACTTTACTCGCTTAACACTCATCTTAACATATCATCATTTCACTTAGCACTCTCCTGCCTACACACTCCTTACATTTATACGACAATAGTCTGTTAATCTTTGAATTATACTCACATGTCACATGTTATGTATAATATTAGCTGTAAACATGTTCAATTTCGCGTGTTTAAAATTCTTTTATTAAATAAATAAACAAAAAATTGTTATTTGCTGTTGAAATGAGTATTTTTGTAATGAGTAGCGTTGCATACATAACGTTAAATTACCCAGCACATGTTTATTATTAGGTAAAAAATTAAACGTCAACGAAGAGCTATATATTAAAATTAGCTATAAAAAACGTCTCACGTCTTCGTTTTTTTAACGTCTCCGTCTCGTGACTGTTTTTTTCGTTCCCCAATTGCTCATTGTTTTCCTTATTATAGCGAACTTTGCATCCTTAAGCGTTCATATAATTTTAACTTATTGCACGAGGAATATCTGCTTGTTTCCAAGGTTATTATTATATAGGACTGGAAACTCATTAATAATGAGACAGATTAGAATACATACAAGTTAAACATAGTAGGGGGTGATTCTGGACAAAACTTTTATTCAAAAACTTTGTAAATAAAGCAAAAAAAATAAAACTAACCTAAAAAGACAAAAAAAAGAGTCCTAAAAACATTTAAAGTATGGTCACCTAACAAAATATCAGACGTCGCGACTCAGTAACCGACTGACTCCACGGGGGACCGTACCTACAAATGTACCGACGACAGTGAACGATGGGTAGTTTCCCATATATTGTAATATAGGTCAGGAATACAACAAAACAAGCACCAAACTTTCAATACAATATTTATATTTTTTTAGGGATTTTTTTTAAAATTTATATTAAAACTTGTTGAATAAAAGTTATCCGGTTTCATATACAGAATCACCCCTTAAAAATATCATTTTAAGAGGTGATTTTAAGTTCAGCCTGTTTTATTACCCGTAAGGAAGGTACTGAGTAACTGCACTTTATATTGTAACCCTAACCTGCACATCAGCGATGTGGAGACATTTACCAGAATTTCAAAGAGGTGATTGTCACAAAGACTTAGATATGCATGTAATACATTTATTTGACATTCATAATAATAGCTTTACATAAACACCGTATCGTAAAACCATTCCCGATAAAAAATAAGCTAATCGGGAATGCGATTTCAAATATTATTTGTAAAGATATAAAAAGTGTAATCTTTATGTCATAATATTAAACATTTTGTTGACATGCGTTCGGCAGCTGATCGTGCAGAGTGCGAGGGTCAATACCGAGTGCGGACGAGCGTGGCAAAACAAAATATTAATGGCGTTTTGCAGCGTTTAAGGGAATTTACACCAGTGCTTTAATGAAATGAATAAATTTGGAGATGAATTATTTTCGATTTTTATCTTCTTACATTCAAGTATAAGAAGCTACTACCACCATCCTTTGGCCGTCTGTTGAATCTTTCAACTCGAAAAGTACAAATGCGAAAGAGTTGATTTTTTGTGTGTAAATTTGATGCTCTTGAGCACAAGCACATTTGGCCTAGTTGAGTATGGCCCAAAATAATTGTTTATGACCTAGGTTATAGAAACTCTTGTTGAATTTTTGTTTGTAGATTGAACCAAAGAAAAACAACCATAGCCGTTTAGATCACATCGAAGGCTGGTCGAATAATATAGATATATAACATCAAAATCAATATTTTTTTAGTATTAAGTAATGAACTATTGACAGTTCGATAGAGCGCTCAAATATCATACTCGAATTCGAAAAATATAACAACACGGCTGTTAAAACGAATTAATTATCAGCGGCCAGTTAAAATTAATACAAACTTATCTATGTGCGTAAATAGAAACACGTAAAAGAAGGTTCAGTGCCATATTATAATTATAATAAAATTATTATATTATGCCCGTCGAATGCGTTAAAAGTTTCGAAGACACAAGTGGAGATAGGAAATGAAGCAACCCATCACAAGTTGGTACCTGCCACAGGCGCGAGTAGTCTGGGTGGGAGAAGCCTTTAATGACACCTGTAGTGACAGGTTCTGGTTAAATAATTCACTACCATTTGTATAGAAGCAGTTCATCATCATCATTGGTATGACTTGTGTTATCGGGGAGGCGGAATTGGGCGCAGTTCTGACTGCCTTATTGATTTTTCATGATGGGAGGCCGTTCATTACAAGAAATCAACATCTCGCAAGTCTGTGTAGTGAATGAGTGTTTTTTTTTTGTTGAATATTCTCAACGGCGAAAACCGGGGATTCGAACCGGACCTCTGTATTTAGAAGCATGCGCTTTTACAGAATAGATCATTATTTAGAATAGCATATTTATTTATTTTTAATAGCTTGCATTATTTAGAATAGAGGAAGGATTACTTTGGATTGCTGTCAGTGCTTAGTGTTTTAATTTAATTAATGTATCGCGAAAAGTGTCACCATTGTGTAGTCATAAGAACAATGTGACATTATGTTGAGACGTTTAATTGTTTAATTTGTAAGTTAAGATACCTACGGAAAAGGCACCAGCCTTCGTGGGGTTGTATATGGTGCATTACTCAAGTAAAATATAAAATAAAAAAATATTAAATATATTAAAATATACCACTAGAAGCGTTTAATATTATATGGTTGGTACAGAGTGTCATGGCCATTATTTTTATTGATAACTCAGATTATAGCGGTATCATGTATAACAGATGAGGTTTAACGGAACCCTCGCCGCGTCTAGTAGAAGCTAGAAAGAACGTACGTCATATAAATATAGATTTAACCTCGCCAAGGGAATTGAGATGAGACTTCATTGAGTGGACGTCGCGTCGCGGCGGAGGACAGAACTTTCGCCTCAGACCTTTTGATTTCTCTCAGTCGAGCCTTTTCGTCTATCCTTTGAATTGCCTTTTATCTGTCTAGACTCTGCACTCACACCTAAGTATATATTTTTGTCTCGTTCGCACATAGTTAGTGCCTTCCACTTAAATACAATTATTTTGTCTTCAACATACCGACGCATTAGGCCAGTTTGAGATATTCCCAGGCGGACCAAAAGCGAGGAAGCGCTCACCCTTCAGTCAAGAAGAGCGACCACCCCCTCAATCAGTCGGCCAAGAACCCACTTCCCTTCCTAAACGCAAGCAGAATGCTCTGTTTAAAGTTAATAGTTTTACTCAGATTGATGTCTCTAAACACATGTCTTTACAATAATTTTAATAATAAATCAAAAAAAAACAATTTAGTTACTTACGATGGCAGCTTGACATAATCTCTGAAAATGATACATGTTTTTAAAGGATAATTGGTAAAAATGGTGTTCATCTAGTATCGTAGAACCCTTGTCATGGCTGTGTCTCTTGACACAGAACAGCTTCTGTGTTCCTGCTTCGCAATGAATATGTTGTCGTCTCACCTGTTTTAAAAAGTTGATTACACCAATACATGCTGTTAGGTTATAATGTAGTTGGCTTGAACAATAAATATGTCTGTGTTATGTTTCAGTACACATGTGCTATAGCATGTCAATATTATTAATATATTTTATTTTATCTCTATCCACATATGTTTTACCTTATGTGAGTTTTAATTAGGTTCAGTTTAAATGCTATTTGTTTATGTGGATGTTTGTACATTGATATAATTTATGACGTTTAATTCAGTGGTTAGTATTTATGTATTTATTCTTTATTTTGACCCTTTCATTACAGTGTATAATGTGTTATTTATGTATGTATTTTAATCTTATTTATGTATGTATTTTAAATTGTTACCTCGTTCATCGCTTTATTACTGTTATACTAATCATAGTATCTTTTGTTCACTAATATAGCTACTGTTTTCTGTTATTTTAAATTCTTATTCGCGTAAAAAAAAATATTATTATGAGAATATTTTATTTTTACTTTAGTGCAGGATTCTTGGGATATGGGTATTTATTTTGGGACAGGCTGGGGCTCCATAACCACCCCTACCCCCAGCCACTTTCCACCTCCTAAAGAGTGCTGTTCCATGGTTTTATGAATATGAATAGGTCCAAAAGGTTGAAAAACCCTTATAACAGTTGAATGCAGTCCTCGACGGAATGGCTTTAGGCCGGCTCGGTGGCTCTAAACAGAATTAACTGATTAGAACATAAGATGATGTGGTATATCCTTAGTTGTTTGCTCGAAGTTGCAATGTCAGAGGCATGTGTTTCCCAGTTTCCAACGATGTAGGGGTTGTGAGGCCCTTGGGTACTTTACTATGCCGAACTGACAGGGTTCCGTGGCAAAGAACTATGAGCGAAGTATCATATATGTTTGAGGGAGAAAGTCAGCCTACGTGACATTCCCATAAAGTCCCGCGTCCAACTGATGTCAAGGTAGTTTGATCCAATTGTGTTTGAGCGAATTGATGCTCTAATACATTGAAGTTTAAATGTGATTTCCAGGGTTTGTAATTTACAATGGTAGGTGGGATACACTTCCAAAATGTCAGTGTTTACCATGTTTTGATCAGCTTCAGGATATTCTAAGCTGGATGGAATTAGCTTAGAAAAAGTGATATAGGAACAGGTCCTGCCTGAATCTATTTATTTATTTATTTATTCTTACCCTAACTATCACTACATATATTTTATTATTTTTCCTGGTGCTGATAATATTACATTTTATTATTTATTCTTGTCCTAACTAACACTACATATATTTTATTATTTTTCCTGGTGCTGATAATATTACATTTGTTTATTTATTCTTGTCCTAACTAACACTACATATATTTTATTATTTTTCCTGGTGCTGATAATATTACATTTGTTTATTTATTCTTGTCCTAACTAACACTACATATATTTTATTATTTTTCCTGGTGCTGATAATATTACATTTGTTTATTTATTCTTGTCCTAACTAACACTACATATATTTTATTATTTTTCCCTGGTGCTAATAATATTATATTTATTTATTTAGACATCTAGATCTATTGTAATCTTCCACAATCAGCGAAGCTAGTCACTCAAATTTTTAATTTAAAATTTAGTTCCTCATTGTCTGTCACGTATAAGACCATAGCGATCCACGAATTAAGTCGATGCGTAGGTAAGATGGAATAGTTTTTAAATTTCAGTGTAGCCGGAAGGCCGACTCGCACTTGATTCGAAATGAAGGTTATTGGATAGATAGGAGATTCTACTTTTCACCGATGCTGTCCTAAGGAAGGGTTAACTTCTCTGGCATAAGCGGGATCCCACGATGGTCAAAACTTAATCAGGGTCCAACTGTACTCTGCACATCCTATGCTAGAGCTGTGGGCTTTATTAGAGAGTTGACATATGATGAAGATAGGTCGTGAATCTATCTTTTGCTTGTCTTCCAGAGCTGAAAAACCTAACCAGAACAGCTGGCAAATTCCGATTCCTCTATCTTAGGTAGGTAGGAAAAAGTGAAGTAAAACTTTCCATCCAGACGCATCCACTCCCATCGGAGAAGGCATTATTTGGTCTTTCTCTGTCAAATATTGTCATGTCCGTATTAAATGTATGTTCATATTTCCCCCTTTAAGTAGTTCACCCCGCCAGTTCCAGAAAACCAACAGATCCAGACTTATTTGCAATAAAGAATTAATAATTTGGCTATGTATTAATTTTAGTTATTGGAGGTATGATTATTCCGCGATTTAAATGATCATTTATTTATATCACCTTTTATGTTTGTACGCGCATCTATAGGGTGTTTGTTTAATTGTAATATAGAAAACAAAACAATCCTTTTTTATTTTTTTTTTTATTACACGGCCGTGATTCGCTTATTTATGTACCTTTCTGCTAGCATATTTAGGTTTCCTTCGCATAACATGTATTCTCTATGACAGTAGAGTGTGTGTGTTTGTGTATTTACATGAACGTGTATTGTGTAATTATGGATACAATTTTGTTAATAATATATTATATTAAATTTCGAAAATATTTACACTAACATGCTTGATCTATTCTCAACTATGTGAAACTTCCCTGTTTGAAAGTATATATATTAAACACAATTATTTTAATTTAACAGTTGATCAAACTTTGTCTATTTTATATAAATAATATTTATTTTATTGATAAACTTTTGGTAAACTATGTCATTCGAACTTCTATAATTTTCCTTTATTATTGTAAAATTTGTTTTAAATATAGATCTGATAATTATATTTGCAAATAAATATTCTCTTTTCCTTTTTTTATGAAATAAATAGGTATGTATTACATTTAAACTTTAAAACATTATTTGACGACTTTATGATACAACTTCAGGTTTGGTTTAGGAGATAAATAAATTTCCATAAACATTTGAAATTCACATAATTAAGTATACATCTATATTAATAGACTTACCCTGTAAAAGCTTAGGTTCTAATTTAACCCCAAAATCCAATCACTACACATAACAACACAACACGATTGAAATGCACTTAGGCCTCAATGCATTTCCTACTTATATATGATAACAATTATAATGAACACCTTTTGACACAGAATCGGCATGCACAAGTTTGAACTTTATGTTAATACCACCTTCCTAATTCCGTCAATAATTTCATTTTATGATTACCCGGCGTTTTCTTTAAGTTGTTCCTTTAACCGTCAGATATAACCCTTACGTATATTTTTCGACTTAGGATAAAATTAATTATTTCTTTAATTTTGAATTTATTTAATAATTATTTTTACTTTGTTCAACTAATAAAGTATGAATTAGTGTTCGTTTTAGATCAATTACTATAATTCATGAATTGAGTCTCGCTCTGGGATTAATTTTTGAAAAAAATTAATTCTAAACTGTTGGGGTTTAATACGAAATCTTATTTTTTCCAATTCTTTAGATAAAAGAATGATGGTCCTGAAGAACCTTTATTTTAATGTCACGTTTCAATGTTTATTTGATTTTAATTTTAAATAACAAATTATCCTTCTATAACTTTACATTTTAGCTTGGGTTTCTAAGTTTATTTTGAGTTTCAATTTTAATTATAAAATATCCCTTCATAAACCTTTAGGATTTAATAAAATACCTTTCAATAGTTTAACGTTTTAGTTTTCAAGAAAAACTCCTATATTTTATATTTTGATAAAATACCTTGTACCAATTTATTATTTTTTTTCTTTTTATTATACGTTTCACTATTTGTTTTATTCTAGTTTAATTAACAAAATTTACTTCTATAGTTTATTTTTTTTTTAAATCAAATACCTTTTAATAGTTTATTATTTTATATATTTATTTATTTTTCTAAAGTCTCTATATTTCTTGTATTTGGTTATTTTAGTTATTAATCTGGTCTCAGTTTTGGAAACTAATTACAAAAATATATAGGTTTAATTTTGACATTTCCGGATTCGAACTTTGGACATTACGTAACAAGTGCAGAACCTCGTTTTTTTCGCGTCTATTATAATACGTTTGCGTACCGCGTAAATTCTTTAGGATGACTCTATACGTATAAAATTGTATTTTATTATATATTCTTTATATAATTTTTAAATGGTTTTATTTAAGTACATATTTATTTATATTTCTTTTAATTTTAACACACCTTTATTTTTATTTTGTTTCGGCAGTTTAAGATTCAAAAGACTCTATATTTCTTGTTTTGGATTATTTAAGTTATTAAATAATTTAATTTTAATTTATTAAAGTAATCGCTCGGTTTTAGGACTATAAAACAATATTTCATGGTTCAAAATCAAACCAAAATTTAATATTCTATTGACTAGAATTTAACACTTAAAAAATATTCACCAAGTTTCGATTGAATCTACTAAGTTAATTTATATCCAAATATATCGCGATCGACCGACGTGGAAAGACCCTGAACCCGGAGCTCCGTTGCGTACTAATCCCGAACTAATCCCAACCACTAATCCCCATTTTTTCTTTTGTTCTCATTTAAATAACCTCGGTTCCCCTTCTCCGAAAGGTGGGTCTAAATTAATTGATTCTCATCTTTAACCAATACGAATCTAGCAATTACTGACTGATTTATTCAATAAACAGACTCGCATGTACTCTGGTCAACCCGTTAATATTAATTTGAAGTTATAAAAATTTATCGATTTTTAAACCCATTAAAATATGGGGCTACGACGTCTTAAATCTGGTTATTATCATAAAAATATGACAAGAACATGGCACAGACCTATTAAAATGGCTGGCAGGGATGCTCAACCCTCAACTTTTACTTTTTTGTATGGACGTGTATTTCGTCTTGGCGTCAGTGCCGAGTTGTACTCTTCTAACTTGATCCCGTCTCTTTCACTCTGTCATTAAACCATCTCTCTCTCGAGTCAGTATATAGTCTGCCTTATATTTTCTCGTCATTGGTTTAATTCTAATATATAATCTGTCATCTGCGAGTCTGTATTTCCTCTGAGTAAACGCCCCTGTATGTTTGTTTCAGTCTAACCTCAGTTCTTCTCATTTTTTATCTCTTTTCCTCTTGACTCCACCTTGTGGGCGGCTATCTCCAAATCTGGAATCAATGACTAATTTATGGGTTCGTCAGGGCGTCACTCACTCATCTACTTCTCCCGTAACCGTTATACGTTATTTTTTTCCTCCTTCAAAAACAACGCTTCACAACCTCTATTTAACCCCTTTAAAAGCTATTTGCCCTGCAACCGGTTATTTACGACTCTAGGATCCCGAGTAAGAAATTAATTTTGTGCGTTTCTGTCCGTAGACTCTAGCCTTTTGATATTTGCCGAGGCGTACCGTTATATATCGATTCGGTAAGATATCGTCTGGCCAGAGATTATCAATGTGAAAATCGTGGCCCGTAAAATGTTAAAAATATTGTAATTTTTATGAAATTTCCCGAAAAATATGAACTCTATTTTAACAGCCGGCTCCTGATTCTATAATACCTTTGTTAGGCTGGACATAAACGTAATTAAACAGTGATTTCCAATTAAGTGGCGCTCGTAGTTTTAGAGTTATAACCGATTTCCTTCATTTGTTTATTTTCATATTTTTTTATGGTGTCGGTAGCCTAATTTCCTAACCAAAATTACCCTATATTAACGTCAAGTAATTTAAATACATCGATTTATATTGTCATTTATTTTTATAGTTTTTATGACGCGATCTTTCCGTTAAA
This sequence comes from Neomicropteryx cornuta, assembly GCA_020383195.1. Taxonomy (NCBI): domain Eukaryota; kingdom Metazoa; phylum Arthropoda; class Insecta; order Lepidoptera; family Micropterigidae; genus Neomicropteryx; species Neomicropteryx cornuta. The sequence continues at coordinate 15,965,457 of JAHKQU010000019.1, read as the reverse complement.
TTTTCTTGCTCAAATACTCCTTCAGTACTCCGTGGTAAGGCTGTAGTGCAAATCCAACCCTCTGAAACTTATTAGGGTATGTTTTTTTTCATCCCCATGATATTTTCCTTGGTCAATTTCCTTTCTTCTTCAGTGAGAAACTGGAGGTTATCACAGTCGCCCAATGGAGGGATAGAATCTTTTTGTGAAATGACAAGTTCTTTGCCTTCATTAAATATAAATGTAGACCTCCGGTGTCTCACTTCTTCCTGTATCCTTTTCCTTTCTTCCTCTCTTTTTTCTTTACGATGGTGATTCCTTTTTTTTTTTTTTTTTTTTTTTTTTTTTTTTGTCACTTCACTATTCTTCATTTTTTTTTTTTTCACCATTATATCTAGTTGTAATTAAACTTATATTAAGAAAAATACAGAATGGATCGAGCCCCTTTTGCAATTTTCTCGCCCGTTCCGATGTTGGCCAACCGTCTATTACCACCAACTCTCGTCTAACCGTAATTATAATGTGAATTGGTGCAAGGCTAGCTAAGTATTTCAACTTAGGTGATAAGCTTAAATATTTCACTTAGGTGGTAGGGCTTAAGTATTTCACTTAGGTGGTAGGCTTAAGTATTTCACTTAGGTGGTAGGGCTTAAGTATTTCACTTAGGTGGTAAGCTTAAGTATTTCACTTAGGTGGTAGGGCTTAAGTATTTCACTTAGGTGGTAGGCTTAAGTATTTCACTTAGGTAGTAGGCTTAAGTATTTCACTTAGCTTACAATATTTCTTATAATCTATATTAAGTTTACTATTATTTACATCTAGGGTTTTGATCCGATCGATGTTGTCCAACTGCGCCAGCGACGATCGTGCACTGGGTTGCTCTAGTTTCCCGGATGCTGTTGGTTGTTTGTCGATGTATTAGGGTTTGTTCTTCCAGAATTACTTTCTTCAATTTCTCCTACCTTGGCTCTCTGCCACCCGTCCTGGTAAGCCTGCCTCATCTCTATGAGATTGATCGGCCTTGCTATCCTCGGTCGTTCTTCTCTACGTGACCGATTGTTATCTATGACTCTATTTTTAGGTCTCTGGAAGTCTGGATGATTGTCCTTATTCTGAATCTCCCTTCCTTATGTACTTTATATTCGGCGTGTTTAATGGTAAAGCCATCCAAACCTTTCAGAAACCTCGCAGCATTCTCAGCCGTCTGTGGTGTATGACAGATTCACTGCATTTGAATTGCTCCTGTGTACTGCCTCATCATCGTATTTAATAAATGTCATTCAGAAGTGGGATGGATGGTTAAAACTTCTTGCCATTTCTAACCTTTCTGAGGAATACGCCGACTTGAATTTACCCTCATTATCTCTCCAGCGTCTATTCGAAATCTCTCTTACCCCTTCCTTCTCAATTTGGATGGTCTCCTCAACAATTCATCTCCAAATCTACTATGGGTGGCATAGTATCTTATATAGGCCTGGCGGCATCTTTCACACCAAATACTTTTGCTTATCTTCTTAAACCTTTTCAATTTACTCTCGAAACTTCTATTCGATATTATTAGTCTCTGAATTTTATTCGAGACATTTCGAATAAACGCTAGATTCTCCCGTACATCAGGGTTTTCCCAGGTACATCTGACGCATTTTCCCCAATCTCCCCCTATTCTAATCGACAGGACCATCTGCCACCCTTCATTTGAACCAGGATCATCTGGGCATATTAAGGTCAGATTTACGTACCCTTCTTCCCCCCGAGTAACCTCACGATGTTCTTCATGTTCAAGCGTTTCCTCATCCCTATAAAACTCCCACACTCCATTTGGCACATTCAAATAAAACGGCTGATATTTTCGCGCGTTCATTTTTATCCAATAGACGTCTCTTTAAATTCACTTCTAACCTTGTCGTTCTTTATCAAAAAAAATCCAACTTATCACACGCACTAATCTACACGTCACTTACACTTTTATGCTAATAGTCTATATTGTTTCTTTCTCCCCTTTTTATATTTCTATAAAATAAATTCATTACAATTTTAATTACGTATATACGTAAATATATAATGTTTATCATAACATATGTATTTATATTCTGATAATAGTTGATATTATTATCAAGGTTTTGCATGTATAATATAATTATATTAATATGTCCGTTTGATTTGTATTCGTTTTTTTTTTTTTATTATCCATGTATATATTTATTATAAATGGATTTCCTTTACATTTTTTTTTTTTTGTGTCTGTTTAGTATTTTCCTTAAATATAACCCTTTAATATAAAGTTTGTTTATGTTTAAATTGTCTCTAATTTTTTTGTTATTTTAGATATTACTTCCTAATTACTGAAAGTAAGTATTAATTTTGTTATTAATTATATTATCTTTAAATTTGAAACACCCTATAACTAGAATAGCCGTAAAGATGCAATGTCATAGGGAACGAGAAAAAAATATACGTTCGCGAACGTTGTACCCTCAAGTGGTTGGTTTTATTTTCGAACCGCATGCATTTTGTATTTTTTTCTTGTTTGTCTTAAAATGGTCGCATCAAACTTAAGCTTCACTTGACGTAATATTTACTTGGTTCCTGTCAATCTAATAATATATTTCGTACTAGTTTTCGTTCGTATTAACCTTCTATATATATTTTTTTTTTTTCCATCTATCGTTATTTTATATTTCTTGGTTAAGGCCAAATTTCCGTTTGCTATATCTGTTTGTGTTGTCTAATATACGTAATTTTGTTTATTGTCCCTGTTACCTTAAACACGCTATTTAGTACATTCATATATGTATATGTAGACATATTCCATCTTTGTATTATTTGTTCATGCAGATCCGGTCAAAAGGCAATAAATTTTCACATGCAAAAAAAAATTGAACTAGTATATACATGTATTTCGAAACATCAACCCACAGCAATCCAATTTTAAAAATAAAAAAATTCCTACCTGACCGTTCCTATATTAATGTTTATGGCATTTGATGACTTTTAATATCTCTTATTTTCTGTTTAATAAAAAAAATCTCTTATCAAAGAATATTTATTTAAAATTCCTACTTTATTTTATAAATACCTTAATTTTATTTGCGTATATGAAAATAAAACTTGAGTAAGGCACGCTTATTCAGGCAGTGAGGCAGTCTTATGGCACACTAAACGTATTTTATGCTCAGAGAAATTGGCGATTCTTGTTTGATTTATTTTTTTAAAACCATTTATTGGTCAATACTACATTATACCTGCATATTTTTTTTTTATAAGATATAAAAAAAATTGTGATACATACAATGATGGTAATATATTTATATACATATTTATACGCCCTTACACACTCTTATATTTATTTATTTTTTTTTACCCCTTTTCCTTCCTATACATACACAAATTCATTTATTCATTTATCGAACTAGTTTTATTTGATAGTTATTATTAGGTTTATTTATTTATTTATTTTGGATCACATTAGCATGCCTTTAGGTAAGTTATTTATTTATCTAATTTATTCATTTAATATATTCAAGGGAACTGTTCCTCATAACTTCATTTACTAACAGCTATTAATCAGTTATTAGTTTCAATATTCCAGACGAGTTTAAATTTATCCATTGGAATTAGTTTGACTATTCTGATATTGAATAGAACCAATTGATATTAATTGATAGCTACAGGTTGTCATATTTAATTCTTGTCGTGTTATGTTTAAATATTAACTATACTTAGCTATATGCATTATTTTTTTTTTTATTTTATTTTATTCACGTAAATGTTATATCATTTATTTATGAATACTTTATTCTGATTGCTATTTTGTATTCATCTGATCATATTAAGAACGTGTTTAAATGTGCAATATTTTGCCGTTCAAAATCTAGTTTTAGCTTAAATTGAATCTAATCTGGGTTTCATCTATTCTTAAATTCGAGAGTCTACGTTATGTTGTAAACTTCCCAGAACTGAAGGACCTGCCTCTAGGTCTGAATTTATCACTTCAACATGTCACGCGCCTCTCAGGATAAGGTCGCGCCTTCGGGTCGGTACTAGCTTTCTAAAAATAAAGATTCGCACACACCAGCCTGTTCTAGTCTTTTATTTTTTTGTTTTAGTTTAATAAACATTTATATAAGTAGTTTAGAAATGTCATTTATTTCAAACAAGCTGTCCCGGCGAATGTTTAGAATCATTAAATGTTTAGAATCATTCCTTTGCTGAATTTAAGTTTAGAAGTTCGGTAGAAATTTAAGCTAATTAATTACTTATGAAACAATATGATAAGCTTACAATGTGTACCTCTTCGAAAATATTTTACAGTTTAAAAAAAAACTCAAAGTCAGTTTTACAAGGTCGTTACATACAAAATGTATATTTATTATGGAACCTCTATATTTATCTATTTATTTTTGTATAACTAACCCGCCTTTGTTTTAAATATTGAGCTACAAGTATTATTTAACTGATCAGATTTGAATAATCTACCCATCGCCACGTGTTCTTTACTGCATGCCTGTAAATCACACACCGATAGACAGACACCCAACTCATGACAGCGTTATTTTTTTTTTTAAGCTATAAAAAAAAACTATAATATTTTTTTATTTATCTATTTTTCCTTTACTATGTTTACATATATATTTAGCGTTCGTTTTTTTTTTTTTTTCGCAGTTGTACTTTAGTGTATTTACCAAGTTAATTTTTTTAATATCTTTTTTTGGTTAATTGGGAGTGGACAGCTACTCGAAAAAGACATGTTATATGCTATCGAAAATTAGCATGCTATTTTTCAATATTTTTATAAGTAACAAAAAAAACCGTCAAAACTTATTTTATTTATCTGTTGGACTGCTAAACAGTTACTATTTATCTTAAAATGTATAAGTATGTTCCTTTATTTGTTTTCAAAAAAAATTAATTAACATCAAATTTATAATAAAATTAATTACTTCAATATAAAGAAATACATTCATACTAGAATACGTCTCTCTATTATTTTTTTACTTTAGCAAAATTTTTAACTTCAACGCGCTCGATTTTAAACTGGTGTATTCGTACCCTTATATATTTTTTCCTGTAAGTTGTCCCTTCTTGCGAGGGTAAAACCGTACATGTGCTAACCGCCCAAGAACTAAAACCCGACTAGCGTTACATTATCCCAAGACCGCCAAACGCGTAAGCATTGCTTGAGGTTTATTCCTTCGTGAACTCTACCTATATTTATTCCATTTTAAATTTGTTTTAAATTTAATAATATTCTGCGTTCTATTTAACTATGGTTTGTGTTGACGTTCAAATTTCACGCCCGTCAGTTAGCAAAAGGAATAGGTAAGTGTTTAATTGTATTGTCATATTCTAAAAATATTGTCATTACTGTAATTACGTACTTTATCTCTATCAATGTAACCTTATTTCAAATTCTTTCTTAATGTCGAAATTCTAATATAATTACTTTGTCTGCCCTTTTGATTCAATTTAGTACTATTTTTAAAATTCCCGAATACTTAGAACAAGTATGCCTATATATTTTTTTTTTGTTAATACTTTAATAATATTCTAAATGTTTATTGTTTTTTATTTCAGTTTTATTTATAAAGCAGATGAAGATCCACCCTATAATTGTGAAACGAAAGGCCCGACTTAAAAATCTTATCGCCATGGTTTTTTTTTTTATCACTGTAATAATGATGACAATGTAATATTGGTGTAATGTTGGCGAGGACCGAATCCCTGAGCTACCTACTAAGAATATCTGTAAGTTTATTTTAACTCTATTCCTGCTTTTCTCTCACGTTGAATTTATCAGCGTATAGAGGTTTTCAACTGAACATCCCTTCCTTCTGTAAACTCTACATTAATGTACAACAGACATTTTAACTAAAACATGAAAGTTAGTATGCTATTTGATTAATAAAAAAATAAAACTCTGATCTCTGTCGTGAACCGTTATTTAGAAAACTTAAGAAATGCACCTTCTGAGTTATTTGTTTAAGAACGTTTGATATGTAAATTAATGGAGGTCTAATATTACTTTTGGTTTGTTTTTGAGTCTAATTTTTCGATAGGTATTTAATGATTTCTCATAACATATCTACACACGCCCATACATACATACATACATACATATGCCTATACATCTATTACTTATTTGGTGTACTAAATGCTGTTTTGATTTTGTAATAATTTGTTGACACATTCATTTAAATAACTAATTTAAAATTGTTTCTGTGTTAGTTTAAATACCTATTTTTTTTTCAATTTTATTTTATATAACTACATATATATACAATTATACAATTATATAAATAATATGCACACAAATCATGTGCTTTGATCTTACACTCTTACATACCTATTAATTTTTTTATTATCAAATTCTTACATAACTCACTCATAATATCAACCCACTTCACCATCATCCTTCATCGTAATCAAATATCCATTATTTTATATTATTTTGTTAAAATATCATCCTCTCCCCTCTTCACTCAACCAGATGGTTACACAATACTTGACAATATTTTAACCAGTGTGAGATAAAAAAAAATGCACCACTATAATACAGCGCGGGGTTCAAACCGACATCATGTGTCCCCAAGTATAGGACCTTTTTAAAACCTTTATAAATTTTATACTATCCTGCACTTTATCAAATATTTAAACTTATTCAAAAATTTTCAATATTGTCAAAGACTGTGTCACCTCAGGCGATCTACCGCTACCAAAGAAACAATCATCATATATAAGTCAATTACCTAAACATACTATATCACAAATAACCACATCACTATACTTATATATCCTAATTCTTATTCATACACACATTTTCTTATACATATCTACAGACCATATATTTACCTAAGTCAATTATATATACCTAAGTCACATATTTCCCACAATCTATCAATAATTCTTTCACAGGAATTTATCTTTATTTATTGTCTTTTCCAGGTCCGTCCACGCCCAATCAAGTTTTTGAAAATTCAACGCTTTACTCGGCCTGATTTAATTGGTCATCTTCATCTGCTGTCATTTTGTAATCCTGTGCAACTACTCACCTTCAGGTTTCTTTTGACATTATTTTATAATTTGTTTTATTTTATAAATTTTAATCCAATATCTCACTGACTAAAAATCCCCTTTTAATTTTTTTTATAGTAAAATCCAGTTACTCTTTTATAATGATAACCTATTGTAATTTAAAATTTCAATTCAACGCATCAACAGAATGTTCTACGATCAACTTTTTATCTTGATTTAATATTTTTTTTTTCACAAAATACTTGTGTCTAAAGGTGTTTTATTATTGATTCCTGCATTATTTAATAATCTAGTATGTCACAACTAAATAAAATATTAAACTTCATTATTCTTTAATCAATTTTTCAATAATTTTATGTTTTTTTATAAAAATGTCAGCTAAATACATCTGTCATACAAATTGTAATTCTTTAATAGCTCAAATTAGTTTGTATTACAAAAGTTTTATGGTATTCTTATATGCTATTCCAGATATCTTTAACTTTTCCCTAATTAATACCTATTTTACAAAAATAAATATTACAATGGTTTTGTTTTCCGATGGAGACTGTATTTTTCAACTTTGTCATTTTTTTTTGTTAATCAAAATCATTTAGAAAAGTAAGAATCATTCAAAAGTATTATCAAATGTTACTATAGAATCAGAATAATCTACCAATCTAAATATTTTATATTTTTACTTGTTAAAGTGTATTCTAATCTAAATTATTCTATATTAAACGTTTAATGTCAACAAAATAAAACTGTTTTCTTTTATTCATTTCTTTAATTAATTTAGTGCTCTAAATATCCCTTCTTGCTTAGCTTACTATAGTTGATCAGACATTTAGTCTTTAAAATATGTATCTCTTTATTTTTTTAAAACAAGTTGTTAATCTACGTTCTACGGAACATAAAAGAACTTAAAAATTCTATTTCTAGGAATGATATGTTATATTTGTGACTGGGTTTTCTTGAATATGATTTAGCAGTTCTATCCTAATCATAACCAACTAAATTAGTTTAGATTTTGAATGTTATGAGAGCAAATTGCTATATGTTTGTTCTGACATTGGGTCGCTCGCCCACATGAAAAGTTAGTATTTTAAATGAATTTCTTAAATTCTTGCAAATATAGTATATGCTATTATGTATAAGCTACAGTTTAGAACTACAAATCTAAACCCTGGACTACTTCTTATACCTACAATAATTTAATTGTTATAACCTAATTTACTTATTTGTTTGATTCCGCTGAAAGCCGTCATAGCAGTTATTTCTATATTTGATATATTATTTTATTCTTGTTTTTGACTCAATGATTCTAAATAGCTTTGACACACTATATAATACTATTTCTGGTAGTATAGTAAAAAAATTGACAGATTTATTTATTTATTAATGTAATTTTAATACAACTTGGTAGATTTTTTTTTTGAAGCGAGGCGAGATTTCTTTAATTTATCCATAATTTTTAATAACTGTTGACAACCTATCTACATTCTTGTTTCTCTTATAGTATGTAAAACATACATAAACATACACACACATACTCATACATAAGTGTACATATATAATCATATACTATTACTTATTTAGGTAATCTCATATGCAAAAGTAAATACATTAAAATCTTATTAAACTATTAGTTTGGTTTGGACATTAAGTGCTATTATACTATCATTTTAAACTATAATGAAGGTTTCTGTTCTCTGATAGAACTATAAATACAAAATAATAAACATTTATTTGTAGCGACCATTAACCTACGTTCCATATTCAAAATTTTTAAATCGCTACTCATACAACTTAATTTAAATTACCTTTTGGTTTTACCTATATTGAATATACATAATTTACTGTGTAATGGTAATATTGTTTTAATATTTAACAGTTTTTTTATTCCTTTTAACCATAATTATTTGACTGTTTGTATTATTTGCCTGTATCAACTGACTTCGGATAACTCTTAACGCTTTTAAATTTTGAACTCAAAGTCAATTTTTATGAATATTATTCATCGTTTAAATTACTTAGAAACCGTATATAATAATATAAATACAATACAGCACATTAATACAGTAATATATATAAATACAATCATTTTATTAGCTAAAATATATTCTACGATGCCTATTTTTACAAATAATGAATATTTTATTATCGTTTCTTATATTATTTATTTAGAATGGCCAATGATCATCTAGGGTTAGGATCCCTTATTTAGTTGTGTCCAGAAACTCTTTAATTTTAACGAATCCTCGGTCACGCGCACCACTTGAGATATTCCCAGGCGGACCAAAAGCGAGGAAGCGCTCACCCTTCAGTCAAGAAGAGCGACCACCCCCTCAATCAGTCGGCCAAGAACCCACTTCCCTTCCTAAACGCAAGCAGAATGCTCTGTTTAAAGTTAATAGTTTTACTCAGATTGATGTCTCTAAACACATGTCTTTACAATAATTTTAATAATAAATCAAAAAAAAACAATTTAGTTACTTACGATGGCAGCTTGACATAATCTCTGAAAATGATACATGTTTTTAAAGGATAATTGGTAAAAATGGTGTTCATCTAGTATCGTAGAACCCTTGTCATGGCTGTGTCTCTTGACACAGAACAGCTTCTGTGTTCCTGCTTCGCAATGAATATGTTGTCGTCTCACCTGTTTTAAAAAGTTGATTACACCAATACATGCTGTTAGGTTATAATGTAGTTGGCTTGAACAATAAATATGTCTGTGTTATGTTTCAGTACACATGTGCTATAGCATGTCAATATTATTAATATATTTTATTTTATCTCTATCCACATATGTTTTACCTTATGTGAGTTTTAATTAGGTTCAGTTTAAATGCTATTTGTTTATGTGGATGTTTGTACATTGATATAATTTATGACGTTTAATTCAGTGGTTAGTATTTATGTATTTATTCTTTATTTTGACCCTTTCATTACAGTGTATAATGTGTTATTTATGTATGTATTTTAATCTTATTTATGTATGTATTTTAAATTGTTACCTCGTTCATCGCTTTATTACTGTTATACTAATCATAGTATCTTTTGTTCACTAATATAGCTACTGTTTTCTGTTATTTTAAATTCTTATTCGCGTAAAAAAAAATATTATTATGAGAATATTTTATTTTTACTTTAGTGCAGGATTCTTGGGATATGGGTATTTATTTTGGGACAGGCTGGGGCTCCATAACCACCCCTACCCCCAGCCACTTTCCACCTCCTAAAGAGTGCTGTTCCATGGTTTTATGAATATGAATAGGTCCAAAAGGTTGAAAAACCCTTATAACAGTTGAATGCAGTCCTCGACGGAATGGCTTTAGGCCGGCTCGGTGGCTCTAAACAGAATTAACTGATTAGAACATAAGATGATGTGGTATATCCTTAGTTGTTTGCTCGAAGTTGCAATGTCAGAGGCATGTGTTTCCCAGTTTCCAACGATGTAGGGGTTGTGAGGCCCTTGGGTACTTTACTATGCCGAACTGACAGGGTTCCGTGGCAAAGAACTATGAGCGAAGTATCATATATGTTTGAGGGAGAAAGTCAGCCTACGTGACATTCCCATAAAGTCCCGCGTCCAACTGATGTCAAGGTAGTTTGATCCAATTGTGTTTGAGCGAATTGATGCTCTAATACATTGAAGTTTAAATGTGATTTCCAGGGTTTGTAATTTACAATGGTAGGTGGGATACACTTCCAAAATGTCAGTGTTTACCATGTTTTGATCAGCTTCAGGATATTCTAAGCTGGATGGAATTAGCTTAGAAAAAGTGATATAGGAACAGGTCCTGCCTGAATCTATTTATTTATTTATTTATTCTTACCCTAACTATCACTACATATATTTTATTATTTTTCCTGGTGCTGATAATATTACATTTTATTATTTATTCTTGTCCTAACTAACACTACATATATTTTATTATTTTTCCTGGTGCTGATAATATTACATTTGTTTATTTATTCTTGTCCTAACTAACACTACATATATTTTATTATTTTTCCTGGTGCTGATAATATTACATTTGTTTATTTATTCTTGTCCTAACTAACACTACATATATTTTATTATTTTTCCTGGTGCTGATAATATTACATTTGTTTATTTATTCTTGTCCTAACTAACACTACATATATTTTATTATTTTTCCCTGGTGCTAATAATATTATATTTATTTATTTAGACATCTAGATCTATTGTAATCTTCCACAATCAGCGAAGCTAGTCACTCAAATTTTTAATTTAAAATTTAGTTCCTCATTGTCTGTCACGTATAAGACCATAGCGATCCACGAATTAAGTCGATGCGTAGGTAAGATGGAATAGTTTTTAAATTTCAGTGTAGCCGGAAGGCCGACTCGCACTTGATTCGAAATGAAGGTTATTGGATAGATAGGAGATTCTACTTTTCACCGATGCTGTCCTAAGGAAGGGTTAACTTCTCTGGCATAAGCGGGATCCCACGATGGTCAAAACTTAATCAGGGTCCAACTGTACTCTGCACATCCTATGCTAGAGCTGTGGGCTTTATTAGAGAGTTGACATATGATGAAGATAGGTCGTGAATCTATCTTTTGCTTGTCTTCCAGAGCTGAAAAACCTAACCAGAACAGCTGGCAAATTCCGATTCCTCTATCTTAGGTAGGTAGGAAAAAGTGAAGTAAAACTTTCCATCCAGACGCATCCACTCCCATCGGAGAAGGCATTATTTGGTCTTTCTCTGTCAAATATTGTCATGTCCGTATTAAATGTATGTTCATATTTCCCCCTTTAAGTAGTTCACCCCGCCAGTTCCAGAAAACCAACAGATCCAGACTTATTTGCAATAAAGAATTAATAATTTGGCTATGTATTAATTTTAGTTATTGGAGGTATGATTATTCCGCGATTTAAATGATCATTTATTTATATCACCTTTTATGTTTGTACGCGCATCTATAGGGTGTTTGTTTAATTGTAATATAGAAAACAAAACAATCCTTTTTTATTTTTTTTTTTATTACACGGCCGTGATTCGCTTATTTATGTACCTTTCTGCTAGCATATTTAGGTTTCCTTCGCATAACATGTATTCTCTATGACAGTAGAGTGTGTGTGTTTGTGTATTTACATGAACGTGTATTGTGTAATTATGGATACAATTTTGTTAATAATATATTATATTAAATTTCGAAAATATTTACACTAACATGCTTGATCTATTCTCAACTATGTGAAACTTCCCTGTTTGAAAGTATATATATTAAACACAATTATTTTAATTTAACAGTTGATCAAACTTTGTCTATTTTATATAAATAATATTTATTTTATTGATAAACTTTTGGTAAACTATGTCATTCGAACTTCTATAATTTTCCTTTATTATTGTAAAATTTGTTTTAAATATAGATCTGATAATTATATTTGCAAATAAATATTCTCTTTTCCTTTTTTTATGAAATAAATAGGTATGTATTACATTTAAACTTTAAAACATTATTTGACGACTTTATGATACAACTTCAGGTTTGGTTTAGGAGATAAATAAATTTCCATAAACATTTGAAATTCACATAATTAAGTATACATCTATATTAATAGACTTACCCTGTAAAAGCTTAGGTTCTAATTTAACCCCAAAATCCAATCACTACACATAACAACACAACACGATTGAAATGCACTTAGGCCTCAATGCATTTCCTACTTATATATGATAACAATTATAATGAACACCTTTTGACACAGAATCGGCATGCACAAGTTTGAACTTTATGTTAATACCACCTTCCTAATTCCGTCAATAATTTCATTTTATGATTACCCGGCGTTTTCTTTAAGTTGTTCCTTTAACCGTCAGATATAACCCTTACGTATATTTTTCGACTTAGGATAAAATTAATTATTTCTTTAATTTTGAATTTATTTAATAATTATTTTTACTTTGTTCAACTAATAAAGTATGAATTAGTGTTCGTTTTAGATCAATTACTATAATTCATGAATTGAGTCTCGCTCTGGGATTAATTTTTGAAAAAAATTAATTCTAAACTGTTGGGGTTTAATACGAAATCTTATTTTTTCCAATTCTTTAGATAAAAGAATGATGGTCCTGAAGAACCTTTATTTTAATGTCACGTTTCAATGTTTATTTGATTTTAATTTTAAATAACAAATTATCCTTCTATAACTTTACATTTTAGCTTGGGTTTCTAAGTTTATTTTGAGTTTCAATTTTAATTATAAAATATCCCTTCATAAACCTTTAGGATTTAATAAAATACCTTTCAATAGTTTAACGTTTTAGTTTTCAAGAAAAACTCCTATATTTTATATTTTGATAAAATACCTTGTACCAATTTATTATTTTTTTTCTTTTTATTATACGTTTCACTATTTGTTTTATTCTAGTTTAATTAACAAAATTTACTTCTATAGTTTATTTTTTTTTTAAATCAAATACCTTTTAATAGTTTATTATTTTATATATTTATTTATTTTTCTAAAGTCTCTATATTTCTTGTATTTGGTTATTTTAGTTATTAATCTGGTCTCAGTTTTGGAAACTAATTACAAAAATATATAGGTTTAATTTTGACATTTCCGGATTCGAACTTTGGACATTACGTAACAAGTGCAGAACCTCGTTTTTTTCGCGTCTATTATAATACGTTTGCGTACCGCGTAAATTCTTTAGGATGACTCTATACGTATAAAATTGTATTTTATTATATATTCTTTATATAATTTTTAAATGGTTTTATTTAAGTACATATTTATTTATATTTCTTTTAATTTTAACACACCTTTATTTTTATTTTGTTTCGGCAGTTTAAGATTCAAAAGACTCTATATTTCTTGTTTTGGATTATTTAAGTTATTAAATAATTTAATTTTAATTTATTAAAGTAATCGCTCGGTTTTAGGACTATAAAACAATATTTCATGGTTCAAAATCAAACCAAAATTTAATATTCTATTGACTAGAATTTAACACTTAAAAAATATTCACCAAGTTTCGATTGAATCTACTAAGTTAATTTATATCCAAATATATCGCGATCGACCGACGTGGAAAGACCCTGAACCCGGAGCTCCGTTGCGTACTAATCCCGAACTAATCCCAACCACTAATCCCCATTTTTTCTTTTGTTCTCATTTAAATAACCTCGGTTCCCCTTCTCCGAAAGGTGGGTCTAAATTAATTGATTCTCATCTTTAACCAATACGAATCTAGCAATTACTGACTGATTTATTCAATAAACAGACTCGCATGTACTCTGGTCAACCCGTTAATATTAATTTGAAGTTATAAAAATTTATCGATTTTTAAACCCATTAAAATATGGGGCTACGACGTCTTAAATCTGGTTATTATCATAAAAATATGACAAGAACATGGCACAGACCTATTAAAATGGCTGGCAGGGATGCTCAACCCTCAACTTTTACTTTTTTGTATGGACGTGTATTTCGTCTTGGCGTCAGTGCCGAGTTGTACTCTTCTAACTTGATCCCGTCTCTTTCACTCTGTCATTAAACCATCTCTCTCTCGAGTCAGTATATAGTCTGCCTTATATTTTCTCGTCATTGGTTTAATTCTAATATATAATCTGTCATCTGCGAGTCTGTATTTCCTCTGAGTAAACGCCCCTGTATGTTTGTTTCAGTCTAACCTCAGTTCTTCTCATTTTTTATCTCTTTTCCTCTTGACTCCACCTTGTGGGCGGCTATCTCCAAATCTGGAATCAATGACTAATTTATGGGTTCGTCAGGGCGTCACTCACTCATCTACTTCTCCCGTAACCGTTATACGTTATTTTTTTCCTCCTTCAAAAACAACGCTTCACAACCTCTATTTAACCCCTTTAAAAGCTATTTGCCCTGCAACCGGTTATTTACGACTCTAGGATCCCGAGTAAGAAATTAATTTTGTGCGTTTCTGTCCGTAGACTCTAGCCTTTTGATATTTGCCGAGGCGTACCGTTATATATCGATTCGGTAAGATATCGTCTGGCCAGAGATTATCAATGTGAAAATCGTGGCCCGTAAAATGTTAAAAATATTGTAATTTTTATGAAATTTCCCGAAAAATATGAACTCTATTTTAACAGCCGGCTCCTGATTCTATAATACCTTTGTTAGGCTGGACATAAACGTAATTAAACAGTGATTTCCAATTAAGTGGCGCTCGTAGTTTTAGAGTTATAACCGATTTCCTTCATTTGTTTATTTTCATATTTTTTTATGGTGTCGGTAGCCTAATTTCCTAACCAAAATTACCCTATATTAACGTCAAGTAATTTAAATACATCGATTTATATTGTCATTTATTTTTATAGTTTTTATGACGCGATCTTTCCGTTAAATTTTCTTGCTCAAATACTCCTTCAGTACTCCGTGGTAAGGCTGTAGTGCAAATCCAACCCTCTGAAACTTATTAGGGTATGTTTTTTTTCATCCCCATGATATTTTCCTTGGTCAATTTCCTTTCTTCTTCAGTGAGAAACTGGAGGTTATCACAAGTTTCACACGTATGCGATTCGGGTGCAACCGAAAACGAATGAAACCTTGAAACACTGGCTCAGTCTCCTGGTGAATAGTGATCATTATGGTGTTGTTATCATAACCTGATCATCTTATCAGAAAACTGCGACAACTTTCAAAAGATAATAATAAAATAAGAACGGCTGTGACACCTATAGGTATCATTTAATATCAACTGCTTCTATGCATTGTTTAGTAGTAGAAATTTATTTAAGTAGACGTTAACTAAAGTGACATTTAATTAGGTAACAGACCTGACGCTCTATATTCCTACAGGCGTCCAAGTCTCCATAAATTTTAACACCATTTTAGTTTTTTTTTGTAAGTTTTGAGGCGCGGCTAGTAATGAAACAATCCCCGTCCCCCCCCCCCCCGCCCCCCATTTCTATTTACTGAATTTGTGATTTTACTATACCAACACCGATACCTGTAACCTGTTCGTGTCGAGAGAAACCACCGCACCGTTTCACACTCGTCGGCAGCGAACGTGTGAAACTGACCTTAAGGATAAATCTCATGCGCGACTACAAAGTAACGTCCATTGAAATTCGTTATATTTAAAACTTTTATTGAATAAATATTACTGAATGTATAAATTGCATATTAATAGGTACAGTCCTCAACTACTAATACCACAAGTACTTAGACGAGTAGTTTATAGCATTACTTATGTAACTTGGAAACTTATCTTGTACTTTTTGGTGGCTGATTTTAGGTAGATTTCATTAGGAAAGCTACATATTGCAATGGATACCATATTATGCCTTATCTTCGCGTTTCACATCCCCTAGGACCCAAAACCACCCTTAGTTTTAAAGTTCATACTCAATTTTATTAAGTCGATCATACTATAATTTGTAGTATTCATTATGATAAGGCCAATATGCTTTACCCTTATGACAACATGAAGTGAATGCAACCTTTCTCGTAAAGTGACTTCTAAATCGAACTGTTTTGCATAGCAAAACCTGCATCGTGAATGCATTAATCCACAATCAAAAGTATTCAAATTTATCCTATCATTATTTCGACTTTCACGCGAATATATATTTCTCCTTCTTTGTGGAAAAGGAGGAATATATATGTTAGTTCTATGTGGAGGCATAATGGACCATAGTTACGTATATCTAAATGTAAAAAAAAAATAATTACTGTAATTAAAAATGCAATATGTAAAATTAGATTGCTGAAACTAAGATTAGGCTTGGCTGAATGTATGTAGTCACTTTTTTTAGGTTATTAATTATATTTTTTTACCCCGATATTACTTTATAGAGAGATTATTGAAGAAAAGAACATTTGAAGTCGCACACAATTCACAGCTAGAAACTCATTGAGTTCGTATGAACGTTTTATTTTATTAAATTTAATATATTTATAACTCGTATTATAAAGTTTTGTACGAATTTTTCCCTTCGCGTATTAATATTATATATAATATTAATCGGCTATTTCGGAAGTTGGTGTGGTGACGGGTTATACACATAAAATGTCTATCGTAAATTGTCGTCATTTTTTGTTCGTTACGCGTGACAATCCTTCGGTCTGTGACCTTGAGACTACAATGGGATGATGCGGCAATTATCGCATTACATTGCTATTGAAGCCCTACCCGGCGGATGGCTAAATAAATAACATCATAAGCGAGCAGGAAACGCGGAATTGGCTCGTCTGGGCGCTGATTGCGTCCAGCGAAGGTTGTCTGGCTACCAGGTGTCAGCCTGACTCACTCCGTCTGATAGATAACCCGGTGACATACTTGTCCAATGCCTTATCTAATATCGTAAAAGCTTTTTACATTGTCTGTTATATCAGAGTATGCTAGATTTCTTAAGTGCATTTTAGGTAGATTTCATTAGGAAAACCACCTATTGCAACGGGTGCCATGTTATGGACTTCCGAAAAATGTCGACATATC
Source organism: Neomicropteryx cornuta (assembly GCA_020383195.1). Classification (NCBI taxonomy): domain Eukaryota; kingdom Metazoa; phylum Arthropoda; class Insecta; order Lepidoptera; family Micropterigidae; genus Neomicropteryx; species Neomicropteryx cornuta. The sequence continues at coordinate 15,948,001 of JAHKQU010000019.1, read as the reverse complement.
TTCGCGTTTCACATCCCCTAGAACCCAAAATCACTTTCTTGTGGACACGATAACTGCCGTAATTTTACACCAATCACGTTCAAATTGATAGATAAAATTTAAAGGCACAAAATCTCGGTTATACTCGTTAATGGGTAAAATCGCCCAGAGGGGCGGGAATAGGGGTTTTTTTTATCGAAAAAGTGAAATTTGCTATAACTTTCTTAATATATAAGATATCGAATTCATTTAAATGTTATATTATTCCTTAGATAAAGGCCTAAAACTTATCTATATAAACTTTTTTGATAGTACCAACCATTGGTCCTAGAAGTGGGTTTTTTTTTATTAAATTAAATTATAACTCCCTTAATAAACACAGGATGAAATCAGTTCAAAATGTTAATTGTAGGCCTCTTTTTCCCCGTCAATTTTTGATACGAGCGTTCCTTACAGCCATTCAGTAAACGCACTCTCGCTGCGCTTGGGTACGGGTTGAGGAGGTGCCGAGCTCACCCCGCGAGAAGTGGATCGAGCGGCGGCAGCTCGCCTATCCCCTACTTTGATGCGGTGAAATCCACCTCCGCCTTCCGGCGTGCCGAAAGGGATTTTGTTATACCGCGGTTGTATTATCAGCCATCATGGTGGAAGACGGGGGCGGGAATTAACCCATGCGTGCCTCCAGAATCCCAATTAACGCTAGTCATTAAGTGTATGACCTTTCAGACCTTGACCTTTTCGATCGTATCTAAGTAGACTCCAGATAATTGGTTATATTGGCTAAGAGATTCATTAGGGTCTGGTGCGATTTATCGACAATCAAAAAGGTCGAAGATTGTGTAATAGATATGTGCACAATAGAAATTCACCACATTTATCCTTACGGAGGAGTGGGAGATTTGGCATAGTAAACGTTTATATGAAGGAGTACCAGAAAGCTAAAATTTATCTATGGTATGTGTTACTAATACACTGAAATAAAACGTTCATACTACTGACAGCTGATTGAGAGAATCAGTTTCAAGATGTGAATTTTGTGTGATTTCAAATGTTCCTTTTTAATAGTCTGTCCATGTCAATGTATTAATGTCAAGCAAAAATAGTTATTAGTGCCTTCTTATAGATCGATGAATGTCAAGTCTCATTTTTCATGAAAAAATTAAAACTGTCAGTGAATTTTATCAAAAATAAATACAAATACAAGCTGTAATCGTGTTTTTTATCAGCTGTTGCTAACATTAAATTTTAAATTTCATAGGTATTGCAGGGAATTAAGTCAAAAAACACACGCTAATGACGTATTGACATATGACGTAATGATGTGTTGTGAGTTTTGAGTAATTTAATAAATTGCCGTCGAATTTCGACCACCGCTGGGTGACCTCTAGTATATATGTTTAATTATTCTTCCTTCCTTCCATGAAACTGTAATGTCCAGAACCACCCCCTTAAAGGATCCTACAGCTGTTTTTAAGTTCTAATTGCACATACAATTATAATTTGACGCAATAATATTTAATATAAACGGTCAACAAATATACTTCCAATATTATAAACTTTCTCCGTTCATATGGATAGCTACAAAACGGATCAAATTTATGAAATAAAATTGAGTTTTACTCGTCAACAAAGGTTGCAAGGGACGTCTGATCCGATATCGATTTTTGACATCTGAAGTGACATGTTAAAATACACGTCGAAGATGATGATGAGCCATTCAAAATCGATGAAACTATAAAGATGATAAGAGCCTAGACTGATTAGAACGTCAGGAGAGTATCGATTAGGTCACGTGGTCTATTTAAGATCTTGCGTACAGATTATAGTACCCTTAGAATGTGCCTTAGAAGTTGCGCAGCGTTGATCTGAACATAGCCGCTCGTTAAGGCGAATGCTGCAAAAATGCCAACTTTACAGGTATTGAGAGATACCAACGTCTTGAGAGATAAAAACGTCATGAGAGATATCCAGAGGAGATACAAGTACTCTAGTTTATTTACATAGATTATTAATCTTATTAATCTAAGGAATTACCGAAAAAAATCTTTTATAATTACACAAAAAATATTTAAAAAAAAAAACACTATATGTTTGAAATGGCATTTTCTGAAGTCACTCACCCGCTTATGAAACCATAAACATATAAGATAAATATATTTTAATAATGAGAATAAAGGGAAGGAGGGATTTACCTAAGCGATTTGGAATATGTGGTACAACAACTTGGAAATAAAATAAAATAAAATAATAGTTTTGTTGTTTCGACGCGGAGCCGACGAAAAGAAACCATAAAATCCGACCCATAAAGCGTTATTTGTATGTAAAGTGGAGCGTCCAGTCCAGTCCAGGCCGCACCTGTGCGCCAAAAGAATAACGAAGCACGCAGACGTGATGTCAGCAGAATACAATTAAATAACAAACACCGCGGAACATTATTTATTATTCCTCATAGCGCGGCATTACATTGATATGCAGCATTCGTCATGATATGCACCGTTCGTTCTCCTGCCTTCGCCGCTACCAGGCCACCAGATGCGGTCGGATGGAGCCCTATCGATGGAGATCTGGTCGACAGCCTCTCGCCTGGCTCGCAGACCATGGAAGGGGGCTTTACCATATCATGAAATGTACTGAGTGAAATCTTTTTTCGTGAACTCCTTACCTGCTTCAACTGACTAAATGTAATTCAAGTTACGCACGAAACTTATAATACTAATACTTATAACAAAAAGTTCCAAAGCATTGAGCTATTCCATCTTAGCCGTAATGAATTTATTAAGGCTGTCTGTGAAATTGTTTAGAACTATAAGCCACCTTTTCTTTCTGAAATCATTAAATACCTCTATTACTTTGCGATCTGCGCTTGTCACTCATCCTAACATACAAACATGTAAATGTAAATGTTTACCAATTAATATTGCAATTATACTCGTTGGCCATATTTTATGTAAAATAACTTAACTTATTACATTTCGCTGTTTATAATTCTATTAATAAAGCTTCTAACTTTTAACTGAAATTTAATGAAACTAATATTAAGATCTGCTTTTAAAGGCCTATTTCACATTATTCCAAAAACTGAAAATATAAGAGGGATGCACAAATATATTTGATACTTTATGACCGATGAAAAAATATCGAGGTGCGATATTTTCATTTCGTTTTAACGATGCAAAAATATAAAATATGACGGCTTTTTTATATCTTCGCGTGTGAACTGGGCGAAGGCCATTATTTCACTAGGATTTGTTTGGCCGAGGCTTTAGAACGGCAATCCAGCAGGTCTAGTCTCTGGCGCACTCGCGGTTCGCTCGCTGGCTGTTTGATATCGGTTCTTCTATGAAGAATGAGCCTTCTAAAATGAGGTGACGAAAACGTTTCTTGCTCCCGTACTATCGCGTCAAACAGCCAGCGAGCGAGCCGCGAGTGAGCCGCGAGCGAGCCGCGAGTGAGCCGCGAGTGAGCCGCGAGTGCGCCAGAGATGAAAGAGACTAGGCCTGCCGCAGGACATTACTCTCGCCTAATTAGTCGCCGTCATCGCATGCCCACGCGTCTGTCACTCACTCTGACGTGACACTGCAGGTATGTCATCTTATTGGCGATGTTTTTTTTCGCTTCGCCGGACGATCAGTCATACTATATTTGCTTTTTCTGAATATCATCTTTTTAAATGTCTACCGTAGATTGCCAATAGTTTGCGTTTGATATTTAAAAGCACTAAAAGGTTTTAGTTATGCAACACGAGCGACAAATTACCGCGCGATATATCTCATATATCAGTAAAATATCGCACGTGTGCAGGCGCGCTAAGGATATAACAGCATTTCGGAAGTTAGTGGATGCACAGAAAAATAGTAACTTAAACAGTAAACGGTCTTAGGTTTAATTTGGTTCAAAAACAAAACCCGGATAAATATTTTAAAGATCTTTTAATTTTGTTCTAATTTTTGATAAGGTCAAATGTAAGTTCTTCATTCGTATGGCTTGTGTTGTGGGGGAGACACTATTGGGCGCAGTTTCGACTGCCTTATTGTCGGTTTCATGATGTGAGGTCGTTCATTACAGGCAAACAACATCTCGCAAGTCTGTAAGTGAATGAGTGTTTATTTTTTTGTGTGTGTTTTGTTACTTAACTCTTAACCAACTAACTTAAAAATGACCAGGCCGCATTTAACCCACTGGGGATTCAAACCCGGGACCTCTGGATTTAGAAGCAGGTGCTTATACCACTGCGCTACCAGGCCGTAAATGTAAGTTTTCAGTCAAAAGTTAGATTTCAATCGTTTACTCGTATTATAAATTGTTGCCTCTATGTAAACAACAATAATGCATTACTAATCTATGCCTCACTTATATATATAAAGGACATCCTCATTTTTATGGCAAAAGTATATGCATAGTTTTAAAAAACTCTTTTAGTAGTTACAAGATTCATGTGTTGTTACTTTAACTCTATACGCTATTACTCTCTAGTGACTAGAATAACAAACATAAGCAATAAAAAATTGTTATATAAAATTTTGACAAATTAGAGGATTACTTAAAACAAAACTGTCAAGAATTGCAGACCAGTGAACCCTTACTCCCACTTCCAGAGATAAATGTCATTTCGGACTGGAATATTATCAGTTGAATTATTTTCCTGGGGAATTTTATTAGGAATATAATTACCGCAATTGATTACATAATTGCCATTTACACATTGTTATTTCTTTGCATATGATAGCCTGATTTGGGATTTACGGTAGACTCAGTTTAATATTAGTTTATTATTTGATTTATAAGTTTACAACATATGTTACATATAATCTATACTTAACAATCTACGAGTATGAGTGTATGTATATGTATTATTGATATATTATATTACCCATATATTATATATTATTATATTACCATAAATTAAAATTATGTATACTATTGTATTGTAAGTGAGTTTTTAATCAAAAATAATATAATTCTTCGATCTTCCACCTGAAACATTTAATAATCTACAACAAATAAAGCCTACCTTAGTACAGTTGTTGCCTAGTTGTTGTAGACTTTTGAAAATATGTTTGTGTAATTTAAAAACTAATAAATGAATGAATATTATTATTATTTTAGCTACGCCAAATCTTATACCCTTATGTGTCTGCGCTTCAGACAAGTTCGTAGTATCTGGTTGCCAATTTCCACAAAACTTAACCAAACGTTCTCTTTTTTTTTAATTCAGACAGAGAACGGAAAGTTTTGTTAAAATATTTTTTATTTTTATTTTAAGCTTCTTGTAAATTAAAATGATTTTTTTTGTTAAGTAATTTTGGCTTTAACTGATATGAGTGCGTGGGTTGAATACTTATTAGATCTCTACACATTAATAACAGAAATGGTGTACTAGTGTTTGCCCACTCTAATAGTGCTAAATATGGAATATCACATGCATGATAGTATTTTCTGATAATCGCTCAACTTGCCCATTTGACACGGTATGAGTTGGGGATGAAAATTTATGACAAAAATCATATTTCACATTAAAATCATGAAATTCAGCAGCGCTGTCAAATTGTTTATTTTCATTAATTATCAACATATCAGGAAGGCAAATTCAATAAGTTTTTAGGAATAATTATTCTTCTGTTAACACTTAACTTTATAACAATATTGTATACACTTGTATACAATATTGTTGAGTTCTACTATTTCATCTCTAAATGACCAATAAGTATATCCTAATAATACCAGGACATTTTTCAAGTGAGTCTGGCCAACCTTCCTTGATCATTGCAGATAAAGAAAGCATTTCTTCGTTTAATAACGTTTCCTTTATAATTTTATCCATCTTATCTTCAGTTACAGGAACTTTTACAATTTCACAAATTTGCACCTCAATTAGTCATTAAATCATTCTAGGTCAGTTAGGTTTTTTATTCGGATTGTGATGCCTTGAGACAATGTGTGAGCTAAGTATAATTTAGTACCAGATTATAAACATTTATATCAGAATTCTGAATTTTTATCAACATAAATTAATTGTAAACGCGGAGGACACGAAGACAAAGATTTGTCAAATATTCTGATTAGATGTTTATGATCAGTTTTAAAAGTACTGATACTTAAAAGCAAATATGAATTATTCATGAAATTTTAAACATCCGAATAAAATTTCACTTAGATCTTTTTCAATTTAAAACAAACATTTGAGACTTTGCCAAGGCCAGTGATGCACATAATATTACAGGACAATTGTTTTGGAGAAGAGGGTTAGTGGTTAGTTAGAGAACCGCTGCTACGGTTCTCTAACTAACCACAAATAGAAATCAGAACAGGTAATTGTACATCATAGTAATTTAGCATAGGATTTGCAAATAAGATCCTTTTTATATTTTGAAATGTCTTCTCCGGCTCATGATACTATTGAAAATAGTTATTTCCGCAGGGGCGCTGTTAATTCAGAAAAATTTGGAATAAATTTAGAAACATATGTCACCATACTGAGTAATCTTTGTATACACGTTTTAAAATTGACAAATTTTTAATTACAACTATTTTGTCGCTGTCAGGTTGAATAAATACCCTTAGAGGTAATAACATGACCCATATACTTATTTTAGGAACAGCAAAATTAAATGAACACCGCAGAGAGCTTACGTAATCTAACTTTACCTGTCAACATACATTTTATTGCAGTGTTCAGAAATTAAAATATTTTACTGTTTATATTTATCGTCGGGATTGGAAAATGGTTTTTTTTTAATATAACTTTTTAACGCTCTCGGATCCATGCAAATATGGATGTCATTATTATTCTTATGAACAAATACTAGACTATTCACCAACTTAGTTGGTTCAATAACTTTTGCAACGATTTGAGACCTTTCCATAAAATCTAATTTTTCCTTAATTTTATCCCTCAGGGCTAAAGGAATATCAACTCCTGGTTGAACATTCTCATTTATTCGAATATGAAATTCATCTTTCTAACACACTATGCCTCTAAAAATATCACTAAACTCTTCATAGAAGTCTAATTTTCATACACCATTACTCTGACCGTCACACCGCTGTTGCAACTCGCTGCTGTCCCTTAATCCTTCTTTTTACCGAAGAATCTTCACTTGATTATAGTTAACTCTGTAATTAATGTGATTTCATTACTTTTTTCGTAAATTAATTTCAATTCTTTTAAATATTTCAAAGTTTTCACGAAACTGCTCTATGTTCAGTCAAAGGTCAGATTTCAAGAGAAAGCGAGCATAGACAACTTGTCTATCGTTCATTATAAATTGTTGCCATTACAATAGCATATATGAATATTCACCTATGGTTTACTTAAATACCTGCCAGTAAGAAAAATAGCTTGGTATTTATAACCTTATTCATATCCAATAAGGGAAACTAAAACCAACGTCACCTGTCGGTGAAAATATTGACTTTATCATACTCACTATGGGCGATCTGTTTTAATGTATCGTACCTGTGTTTTATTAAACAATTATATTTCCTTTATCATATAAATAGTAGCTAGTACAGATTATTGGAAATTTGTGTGAAATGTCATTTAATTATTTATAAATACTTATGAATTTTATCCCCATAAACATAAATTCTTCTTTATTAAAAGTATCACTCCCTCTTATCCTACCGGAGTCAGAATTTGACATGCTGGTTCAGTTTCGATGGCAATTCATTGTTATGGTAAGCATGACCTGATTCTAGACTCAGGAATGGTTCCAGACGAAGGAACTCCTCAACGGTCAACAGCACAGACATGAAATTTTGGATATGAACTTAAATAAAACCTTATTTTTAAAAATGTTTCTTTCTGTTATTTTTATTTAAGTAAATTGTAGAAGTTTTTATTTCGAGGGTTTAATAGCAATTTATAAAAACTTTTACCATTTTTTTTTCATGCTACATGAAGTTCAAGACTTTATCTACAAGTTGCTATACTAATAATACAAATTCATTGTAAAGTCTCTTTCAAAAGTCCAACGAATCATATCGAGGGCATCATGCCAAAAGGTCGTAGGTATATAAGAAAAGTGAACATCTATACGTCTTTTTGCAACTAGCCAAACATTTCTTGTATATTAATACCAAAAGACAGAATAGGCTTTCACCATTCTGGTCCGTTAGAATTATTCGTCCAAATGGTACGCAGTTTAGGCATGGTATAGCCGCATATAAAATACGAGTTATCCTAAAAAAAAAGTAAAATCGTGTCAAAGTGCTTGACCCTTTTGGCATGATATCCTCGATAGCGGTGTACGCTCAGTGAGCACAGACTGTTTATTTTTCCCTTATGACAATATTTTTAACCGTAGACAATAGAAAAGCCAATAAATAAAGAAATTATATATATAAATAGTCTCACATGGTCATACCATTTTTAACACTTCAATACCATCATCTCCCTTAACTTTAGCACAGGCACATTTGGCCTAGTTGAGTAGGGCCCAAAATAATTGTTTATGACCTAGGTTATAGAAAATCTTGTTGAATTTTTGTTTGTAGATTGATACCGAAGAAAAACAACCATAGCTGTTTAGATCACATCGAAAGCTGGTCGGATAATATAGATATTTAACATTAAAATCAATTTTTCAGTATGAAACTGACATTTGTCAATAATATGACAGCGCTCATTATTAGGGCGCGATCATACTTGAATTTCAAACATATTGACAGCGCAGTTATTGGAACATTTTATTTATTACTGGCTTGTTAGAAATAATATATTAAACTCACCTATGAGCGTAAAATTCAGTAAATAGAAAGGAGGAGGGGGGAGTATTGTTTGTTTTACAAAAAAAATTGAAATGGTGTTAAAATTTATGATGAATTAAAAGAATGTCATCATGTTTTTCTCGCAGTAATATTCATGGGGAATGTAAAATAACACCAGTAAGTACCGAGGGATTTTTAATGTCCAGAAAAGTTTTGCACGGTGGAATCAAACCAGTACCAGTATAAATTAAATACTTTCATTGAAAAAGTAACATACGAGAATGTTTACACTATGCATAATTTTATTAAAGTAATAACATTATTTTATTTGTGTACAAATTACTTGCTTGTTCCCAAAAACACATTAATTATAAATACTTACTATTATACTATAACCTCAAGATAAAATATATATATTATTATTATTATGTACTATATTTTTCGACTTTTCATGCTGTATAAATAATTATTACAACAATAATGAATTTATGAAAATGTCTCAAGTTCATTAAAGTGGTAGCAGAGTGTACTAGTGGGTACTGACGTTTGCATGTGTGCAGTTTTACTACGTACGTACGACCACACGCGGCCGCTCGCAACGCACACAGCCGCAAGGTAAATATAAACAACGCAATCAAAACAACAATAAAAGCATATATGGTAGATATTGAACAATTAATATTAGATAGGCAAATGGCCGTTGGAATATTAATCTTGTGTCGAACAGAAAGTGCCCCTGTGCTCTACTCCGGCTGCCGATTCATATTTGCGGTGTTGATACAACGTAGTAATTGATGCCAAAATGACATTATTGTATAGGTTATTTATAACCTCAGCTATTCTAAAATAAATGTATCGCTATCGCCCCTTTCAGTCTTATAACTACGTCCTTCTTAGTGGTCCGACGCGACGGCACGCCGCCGACAGATTTCAATACATATTTAAGATTAGCACGACCTGTCTCAGATATTATTATACTCGGCGACATTCACATGCCAGCCGAACGTACGTCCGACGGTCGAGAGCATGCGTGACAGCTCGCTGGTACAATGTGAGCATTTTTTTATGAATTCTGAATAGGAAGATTATGTCAGGTTTATATGAGACAAGTTTATTACAAATTAGCGTAAACGCTGCTGCGAGGTAATATGTTAAATGAGAATATTACCGAATTGGGCGCGTCCGTATATCCTCGTGGCCGCTTCGGGTTCACACCAACAATCCCAGAATAAATTTCAGGTACTCGTTCTTACACCTCAGACAAAATAAGCACAGCATAACATAAGTAAGCGGTCACATCTCGGCTACTTAGAAAAAAAATACACTTTAATATGTGACCCGAAGTACTTATTCCAATCGCGATCGGTGCAAATTATCACCACACAATTGAAACACCATAACGAAATAAATTTGTACACAAATAAATCGGTGGTCGATAAGAAACTTTGATAAAAACAAACATAATGGAATGAAAAATCGCTCACTGACACAAGGCAAAAAAAATCCGCCGCCGTTTCGCCGATATCGGATAAAATTTCGCCACCGGCGAACACTGGCTGGCGGGCGACAAAGTTACAAATTACGAGCGTGAAGTCAGCCACAAAGAAAGAAGTGAACTCTGAAGCTAATGTGCTGCCATCAGTGAAGAATACCGAACGCTTCGAATATTCTAATTCTCGTGAAGGGAATGATTCTGAGCAAGAAAGATGAAGATTTTGAAATCGTAATAAAAATATCAGACGAATAACTGCAGCTATTGAGTTGTATGCTTTTCGCCTTTTTTTAATTTTATCTCTATCATACATAAACCTAGATCGTTTTTTAAAATAAAGAACAATTTACTGAAATCTCAAAGCCCTCATAGATTGCTGACGTTTTTTTCGTTTTTTTGGCTTTCACGCATACATTTTTACAAATTTAAACTCACATACACACCCTCAGGCTCCTACACTCTCATCACACACTTTAAAGTTTAAATGAAACAAAAATAGTTTATATGTATGTTTTTTTACATCTTAGATCTATTCATTCCCTACTATCCCCGTCCTTTAGCCGTCTGTCCGCTTTGCAACTTTTAACTCGAAAAGTACAAATATGAGAGTTAAGTAAATTTTTGTGTATAGGTTGATACTTTTGGAAAATAACTATAGCCGTTTAGATTACATCGGAGACTGTCCGAATAATATAGATAGGTACATAACATTGAAGTCAACAAATTTCTAGTAAAATTAGAAGCAATATGAGCAGAAATAGAAACATTTAAAAGAATGTTCAATGCCACATTATAATTATTATTAATTCGTATGATATATCCGTATTTATTTATTTGTTGTGGTTACCCAATAGAAATTGTACACAATACAGGTCAGGTGTAAGGACAATACAAATTGAAGTATCTATACATTCCTAAACTAGGGTAGCCCAACTGACTAATAAAGATAGTTAGACGTAATAAAGAATAATGATAAAATATATTAAAATACAGATTCCTTTCTTCCTAAAACATCACTTAAAATATCTAGCCCGTCCCAATTAATTATTATGTAGCTTAAATATGTAGAAACTGGAAAATACATGAAACGTGGCTTAAAAAGTTAATTGAAAAGTTGTGTACCTACTACAAGCTAATGTATATTTTGCGATTTAACCACGCAAACTAATGTAAAAGTTCCCTAAACTTTACAAATTTACAATATATCCTATATTCAATATATATCCAATATTTTAGTGGCTTCCCAATTTTTCTTTGAAAATAGCAATTGGAACATAGTATTAAAATTTCAATACAACTTTCGGGTTGGCTTAAATATAATTTAAATCCATTAACCATAAAATCGTATGAAAATATAAATGTCAAAAATTTTATTGTCCTCTTGCTAAACGTAAGGAAGACGTTATTTATAAAGTTATGTATTGATTCTAGTGTAATATTTTGAATGTAATCTATTTTCTTTGAGTTATTTGATTGGCCTAACTCTACTCATTCAAAGGTGGAAATTAAACATCGATCACGACAACCGCATTTTTTAAAGTAAAAAATGGCACTAGCGAAAGCTTTGATACAAAATGAGTGTATTCGAATGTAAACAAGTATTATGTTATTTTACGCATATCTGCTGTGTTGTTGTCTGATATTGATAATACTGCTGGTTATAATAATACGATACATGGTTAAACAATGGTCAAAAGGTGAAAAACACGACAGCGTCTCAGGACGTGCAAATATTAGGCCATGTAAGCAGTGCATATCTCTAGTTGTAGATTCCTACTTATTTTGGGTATAAACGGTTAACCAGTTTTCAACATAAAAAAAGTATGCCAATCATAGTATAATACCCAGGTATTGTAATCCAAACTACAAACAAAAAGAATGGTGATTGCATGTTAGTAGAAATTGGATTTGAAACTATTGGTTTTTAAAATAGTCTGGGTGAGTGCTAACGCTATACGCTCAGAAATATGAAACGAATCCTAATCAGGTTAAAAATGTCTACTAGTAGTAATATAGGCTATCTCTGCATAATGCAAACGAGAGAGTTTTTAATAGCAAAATAATAGGTAAGCATATCGGATTCCGAACTGCGTGGTTATTATTTCAAAACAACCATATTATTACGTTGAATTTTTAATGATAGCATATTCATTTTAATGCACGGTTCTGAAAACCGCTGTTACGGTGCGATTGTAACTACAACAGTTTTGATATTTATTGTTATAATTAAATTAATATTAGTACAATATTATAACAATAGAAGCTACTTGTCACATAATAAATTATAGTCTTCCTGTTCAGTCAAGGATCTTTTTAGTTGTTTAAGATCGTCGTGTTGAGTGAAATCAAAGGTTAGATTCCATAAATCATTTTTTTTCAAAATAGGTTGAGTGAAAACATATTGGATTCTAAACAATTTGAGTTGACATATAAAAAAAACAGATAGGTATTTAAATAGATATTATTTGAGGTTCAACTAATATCCTAATTTTCCAAATTATCTGTTGAAAACACATTGTTTAATGTTGAAACTCAGGTTACTTATATTTGTTTTTTACTATTTTTAAGGTAAGTGTACACTACCGTAGGTGTATTACTTTCCGAACATATTTTTGTTGTAGTCAAGTATTTTTTTCTCATATTATTATATTCTTGCAGGCGTTGGTGTAATGGTATCTATTGCATCTGGTGTCCTGGAAAAGCGGGTCTACTTAGAAGAGGGCTGTGAAATAGTTAAATTCAATCAGTTTGAAAGTGATAACTGACTTGTTTCGTTTATGACAATCTCTACGTGTAAATACTTTGAATTTTTAGCGGATTAACTAGCAAATGTAACGCTTTTCGAGTAACTATGTAAAGGTAAATAAAACTGTTATCCTATACAATATATGGGACGAATACTTTTTAATGAAAAACATCTCATAACAAATAACCTTACCATCTTATCTACATGGTTCGCCAGTCTTGTATAGCATCTTTATTTCTGATAGAGATGTGATTATTTTTGCTAGCTCGTATAATTATGTCGAAAATTCACTTTTTGATTCGTGTCTGAACCCTCATTTGCCGTGAAAATTTTACAATTGTACGATTAAGATTACATTTTTTATAACTCAATGGTATAAATGGATCATTTTTAAAAATACTGTAAATACATACGAAGCTAACATTGTCTTTTGAATAGGACTCAGATTTAGGCCGGACGCAGACGCAGCCACTTGTGTTCGCCACCGGTGGCCATTTCAATGCAATTAGTATGGCCCTGCGCACTTGCGCTCGCGCAGCGCCGCCACTCGCCGAGAGAGCCGTATCAAAACGCTCGTGGCGGCTGCCAGTGCGACCGAAAGTCGCTTCGTGTGTCGCATAAATCTGTCGTGTAATGGCGTCCTAAGGGCAATCAAAAAGCGTTCAATCGGCAATCGCTTCAGCTAACAATAATAAGGCCGGCAATAGACGACTATTTGATCAGGGCGTTTCATGATCAAAATATGTCAAAACCATGCAAATTTCGACTTCACACAGACGACCGAACAGTGGGGCTAGTCTGAAGTTGACTCGCTATTACTCGCTGCCAGTTTGACGTGTCTAATGCAATAATGCGTTTATTTTTTTTAACAATAAACAATAAAACCTGAAAATAGTGTTCTGTGCTTTGAGGTCAAAATTAAAAATCGAACGATATTACTATTTAAAAAAAAATAGGCAGGGAAATTAATATATAAATAAAAAAAAAGAATAGGTAAGTACATTTTTAAATATACATCCGTTTAATCGAGGCATTTTGTGGAAGATGATTTTTATACAGCAGGAACCACACAACCTTACATAAAAATATTTTTATTATGACGCACGTTCGCCGTTCCACCCGCGGCAAACAGCGCCATCTGTTTGGCTGGCTGACCTACTGCGTCTAAAAGCATGGCGCTACCTCTCAGTAGGTATTGTCATTTGTCAATGGCGCTGTTTGCCGCGGACAAACTTCATCTGTCATAATAAAAACAGTATATTTTTTTATGTTAGGTTTTGTGATATCTGCGGGATAAAAATCACCCACAAATGGCTCAAGCAAACAAACATGTATTTTGATATGGGCTTCCCTATTTTTATAATTTGCTACTTTCGACATTGCCTTAGATCATTTGGAAATAGATGCACAGTAATATAATCTGATTTGTAGTTCTGACATTGAGGTATAAACAATAATTTTTGTGAGTTATTGTATGGAATCGAACTATTTTTTTTAAATTGTTTCCTTAAACATAACTAGGCAGCTAATATTCAAAATAACAACAAACCCGCTCCCACATAAAAAACAAAAGGTTTCAAAACATTGTCAGCCGAATGACAACCATTGTTTGGCTATAAATACCAAACATTTTATTGAATTATGCGATTTAGATTAAAAAAATATTATTCAGAGACATTACCTTTATGACATCCGGGATGTTTTAAACGCCTACTGTGACGATGATTAGCAAAGTATTTTCGGTTACCTCTAAAGTTGGAGGATTCTGGATTTGTTAATATTTCTTGGGGAGCTAAACGTTTGCTTGGGGGGGAGGGGGGGAGCATAAATCTTTCAATTTAATAAAATAATGATTTACAATTCAAATTTGATATTTCATTTTGTAGGCTTCGTGAGTCCTATAAAGATACCCGAATTTAGTCATTTTTCATTTCCTCTTAGCTTGCGATTGTTCAAATTTTGAAGTGTTACTGAAGAGGATGTTAAATCAGCCATATGCATCAACGCGCTAGTACTTATGCTGTTAAGTTTAAAGTGATAAAAACCCATTAGAAAATGCACAGGATGTATTTTAGCAGTTGCTCGATCAGCATAGCCGATTGGCAATGCTGATTTAGTATGGTAGTTCAATAGATGTATTCGACCGAATGACCTATTGCAAGTAAACTTAACTAAGCGTAGCAGCGTACTCGGAGAAATGTATTGCTCAAGTTCTAAAATCCACTTAAAAAGACAACAACCACTATTAAAGAAACGCTACACAAAATAAAAATTAAAAAATACCATTAATTCAACATCTAAACAAATTCATACAAATATGTGAATTTAAAAAGAATTATGCACCAGAAAATGAAAACAGCAAAGTGATAGAAAAATTAAAGTAACAAACATGTTAATATATGGAAATGATTTGAAGACATGTAAATAGGCAGGGAGAGATCCTGTTTACTCGTAGATTTCCTGATTTTCTTAGGTCGATTTACTATAAGTTGGTAGGTAACATCGAGCTTGTTAATCCGTCTAGCCTGATCAATGGCGATTGAGGCCGTTATATGCCAATCGAGAATTATAGAACAGGTGTAGTTGCTGATGATTGAGTAGGTGTGGTGAAACTTTTAAATTAGACGCTATTGCCGTTTAAGTTTATTTTTTATATATTTTACATATGGTGTAATTTTTGCATTTTTTTTGCTAAATATTTTTCAATGTTTTATTGTATGATTTGTACTTTTTAGATACAGGTGTAGTTGAAGATAACATTGTGTGTGACATGGTTATAAAGTATGAGTAAACTTGATGAATCCAAATTTTGTTTGGGATTGTTATTAGGCATTTCTTAAATTTATTTTTGGGGTTTTATCACTTTGATATGATAGCCAATGTGATATCCTCGTCCCGAGCGGATATTTAATTATGGGAATAAAACTACTCGAAACGAGACCATACGTTTATTATAATATGGGTTACAGTTGTCCTGAGAACAGTGCTGCTTGGTTCAGTGTAAGATTTTCAGTTTTTGCCGATGTGGCTGAACTACATTTGAGGCTCGAATGTTGTGTAAACTTTATATTAAGTGAAATAAAAATATTCAATTAAAAGAATATATATATGGTATATACCATAGGGATAGAGGAGAAAGAAATTGTGGAAAACCTACATACAAATGACTGATAATTGAGGTTATCAAATATCAAATAGAGCAGGAGATTTAGGTAGTTATATTATTATTAGCGTTAGCAATACTTACTGTATACATTGAACTCTCCTTGTTTTATGGTAATTGAAAAATCTATCCACATGGGTATGTCGTTGAGTTACTCTCTAACACTAATTTCAAATTTTAAATTTGAACGAAAACGCCACAAATAAATGCAACAATTAAAATAATTTATTTAAACACACTGACCAGTAACAAACTAGTAATTTTCTAAACCTACATCTTCCAGTCGAGAGCTTATAGTTACATCCCGTGGTTCGTTAACACAGAGAATAGTATCATCATTCCCAAAATGTCTTAGTCTCGTATGGTGATGAAGCTTCGATCTCTGATTAAATCCCAATCCGCACGATTTGCATACAAATGAATTAGGAGCGGCATGTGAGCGCATATGCTGCCTTAGCTTGGTCGACAGAGCAAACATCTTGCGGCAAATCGGACATTCCTTGTCCTTGGTGAGGTGCTTGCATTTTACATGTGCTCTCAAAGAAGAACCACAAATGAAACGATCTGAGCACAATTTGCATTGAAATGGACGTTCCCCAGTGTGAATGCGTATGTGCTTTTTGAGGGTTTGTGCGTTAGCGAGCTTTCTTTCGCAAAATTTACATTTTTTTAACTTTTCACCTAAAAATGATAAAATAAGTAATTAAATCAGGAAATTCAAAATATATTAAGGCAAAAATGACTTACTAAAAAAAAAATATTAATAAATGGCTTAATTGCAGACCCGACTACACTTTTAGTATGCCACATATTTATTTAATGCAAAAATGATGAAAATTGCAAGAAATTGCAAAATAGGGTTTAGAATATATAAAAAAAAGACTATAAATGGTACCTCGATTTAAATACCTTTAGGGAAATATAAGAGTATGGCTTATTAGCATGTTCACAGTCACTGAGACCACGCAACTGCGTGAAACTGTGTGTGTGAAACTTCTCAGGGTACAATTTGAAATAGTTAAACAATAATTAACACAAATCTTAGAAAACATAAATGATCGGAAAGAGTGGTGGACTCGTAGAATAAACAGTGGGACCCATTCACCGGTGCAAGCAACATTTATCGATATTACCTATCTTTTATTATTGTCTGTCAACACGATATCCGTAGTGTAACGAAATAGCGAATTTCCCCCTTGAATAAACCAACAAACGCCATCTGCCGTTTATTTCGATTATTATCTATGTCTCCGGTTTGATTCCTAGCTTTAATGCAAATCTGTTGCTTGCCTGCTGGTAATCTGGTTTCGTTCACGGAGGTAGTTTTTTGGATATTATTTATTCATTCGTTTTGGTTGCATGGGCGCTTGTGAAGGGCTCCCGAATGGCGGCCGCAGTTTTAATCATAAATTTTGCTGTGCGAGGAAATTAAAAGATACGCACCTAGCCAGCCAGGACTGCGCTATCTATAAACCCGTTCTCCAGATGGAAGCGAGTTTTATCCAGCTATTTTATCCAGCTATTCTATCCAGCTATTTTATACAGCTACTTTTATCAGCTACTATGGAATACTATAGGTTCCTATAGGCCAATAGGTTGTCGTGGGATATTTACCCCCTTATTTATTTGAAGAAGGAAATAAAAACATACATTTCATTTCGGGAAGGACCCTTGCGCCTTTGGGCTTGCGAACGGCATTCCAGGAAATGTATGGAAAGGAAAAACGGGATTTCACAACTAAAGGGATCGATCAGGCGGCCTGGAATCTTTTGTTCAACTTGGTTATGTGTTTTTTATATTGTTTTTTATAACAGTTTTTTTATTAAATCTTTCATTCCTTTTTTTGAATTGCAAACCAGATCTTTTTATTTTTTACCACGATCCTGAGGGAGACCCGTTGCTCTCCTCCCGGAGTTACTAGTCGGTGTGTTACCTTTATGTTTTATAATTCTTTATTTTTAAATGTTGTTTTCTGTGCCTTAGTGCACAGTGGCGCCCAAATTTCATAGTGAAGAACGTAAACTTATTTGGAGGTTACATATAAAAAATTGGCTCCCAACGTGACGGCCTTTTGAAAAAATAAAAATCTGGTTTTCAATTATTATTGTAGATTGTAATTTAAATGCCTAACTTTTTTGTAAGTTTATTATGTACCATTTTAGTTAACTGCTACCTACAAATTTAACGAATTTGTTATTGTTTTTGACGTGACGTGTTTTTGACGTGACGTGACGTGAGTTATTTTTAGTAACGCCATGAGTGTTTCTTCCCATATACATTGTAAATTGGTAAATATTTAAATGTTTTTTTAAAAAAAAAAAACTTACTATATTTGTAATCAATTGCAATTACATATTATGTACATTACTTTTGAACGGGTACAGTCAGATACTGTCCATAAAATGTTTTATCACATTTTTTTTCTTTTTTGTTATTAATGGTTACAAAGCCATTATATTTCGTTTAGAGACAACATGTTTATTATGTTTGGTTATATTTTTTTTGTTAGAAGAGGTTCATTTTTTTTTCATTTCATAAATGTCATTTCTTTTTTGTAAGGGTTTTATAAACAAATACCTACCTATTATGAATAGTACATTTTGGCTATTGTATATTTAAACTGTGTTTATTTTTGTGTTTAAGCTTTTTTGGCTATTGTTTAAACTTTTTTAAATATTTTCAGATACCTAACTGAATATTTTCTACTGTCTTGTAAGCCGACTGGTCGATCACATAGTAGCGGCTAAGCAAAGTGTTGTGCCTGTAAATTGGTGACGTACTCTCAATTTAATTTCTTTTTTTATTCATTTTTTAAATATTGCATTTTTATACAAAATGTCGATTCCATTAATTTCCTGGAACTGTCTTTCGAAGTCAGAGTTGCAATATGAGGTTAGCATCAGAGGTCAAACGCCTGCTGACTCAGTGGATATTTTACGTAAACAAATAGTTACACTTGGCAAAGAAAAACCAAGCGAATCTATAAAATCTACAAGCTTTTTATGCGAACCTGAAATTCACGAATGCGAAATTAGGTTGGACGATTTAAGTTGTTTTCTGGAAGATGTTTCTTTTATTTCTGATAAAAATCAGCGAAGACGCGTTAGTGCTAAATCTGCTCATTTATATCATAGGCTTAATAGGATTTTGACTGAAGATCCATTGCTGATCGAGAGATTGAAAAAAATGAAAAAAAGCATTTCATCTATTTTGTTGTTAGTTCTTCAGAGTGAACCAGTCGTACCACATTCTTTTGTTGTTGACGCGGGAACTTCTACTTCTACTCCTGTTTTACCGTTAAATGTTCCTACTTCAAGTAACGAGTGTAATAAACCGTTGAATTTAGGCATACATTATAATGGAAAAACTTGCGTTATTGAATTTTTAGAACTAATTGAAGAATTACGGTTAGCAAGAAATATTCCTACAGAGCGGTTGCTTCGCGAAGGGTATAATTTATTTATAGAAAATGCATTAATTTGGTATCGTGGTAATATCAATAATTTTTCTAATTGGTCACAGTTAGTTTCAAAATTGAGGTTAGATTTTGGTGTTAGTGATTACGATTATAATCTTTTGGGATTTTTGCGCTCCAGACATCAAGAACCTGATGAGCCTATGCATGTGTTCGTGCCACTAATGGAACGATATTTTGGTCGTTTATCTAATCCTCTTTCCGAGTCTGAAAAGATTAAAATCTATATGCATAACATTAGACCATTTTATTTGCGCCAACTTGCTTTGTCTCCTATTGATTCGATTACTGATTTATTATCTGTAGGCAGAAAAATTGAAGACATGAAATTGCTCACAGACAATTTTAGTTCCTCTTTGACAGTTGAGAATAAAATTACAAAAAAGGATAATAGACGTAATTATAGCAAGGTAAGTGCTCAACCACTGCCTCTTTCTAGTGTTTCTTTATCTTGTACTTTCTGTAAGCGGGAAGGTCACGTGGTTGACAGATGTTTTAAAAAACGTAATGCTAATCAGAAAAATATAGCACGTAACTTTTCAAAAAAGTGCTATAATTGCAATAAACCTGGATTTACCAAATTCACGTGTCCCGATTGCAATCCAAACAGGAATTCTGATAATGAACCTTCCAATTCATCATCCAATTCAAAAAACTAACTTCTCGAGGTTGTTATGCGGCATTTTTGGAAGCAGCCTCTGTTTATTTTGAGAACGAAAAAGATTCTCGTCGTCCTTATTTAGAAGTTGATCTAGGCGATATTAAAGTTTGTGGTCTTCTTGATAGTGGAAGTGTTGCCACTATATTAGGTGCTAACTCTCACCTTAGATTACTAAAATTAGGTTATACTCTTAATCCTATAGAAAATACTAATCTTAGCACAGCCAATTCGTCTGTCGTTAAACCTTTAGGATATATGTATTTGCCTTTTAGATTTAATAATATTTCTCATGTAATAAAAGCATTAGTTGCTCCGGACATTTCAGCTTCTCTTATTTTAGGAGTTGATTTCTTTAAGCATTTCCAATTAGCTCCTGAATTGGTAAAATTAATTAAATTTGATGTTGATGTAAAGGATAACTTTTGGAATCCTGTGAATAAACTTCGAGTCATTCACGATTTTAATACTTTATCTAAAGAACAGCAATCGCTTGCTACTGGTGTTTTAAAACAGTTTGATGGAATTTCCACAGATGTTATGGGTTTAGGCCGTACATCTTTAATTACTCATACGATAGATACCGGTGATTCTCCTCCGATCAAACAAAGGTATTATCCTTTATCTCCTGCTCGTTTAAAACTATTAAATGACGAAGTTGACAGATTACTTGAATTAAAAGTAATAGAACCATCACAGAGTTCGTGGAATAATCCAACATTGTTTGTTCCTAAATCAGATGGATCCTTAAGATTTTGTTTGGATAGTAGAAAACTTAATTCTGTTACACGCACAGATGCGTATCCATTACCATATATTTCAACTATTTTGGATAGTTTAAGGGATGCTCGATTTTTATCATCAATCGATCTGAGCATGGCATTTTTTCAGCTTCCAATGGATGAATCTTCTAAAGAGAAAACTGCTTTTACAGTACCTGGTCGAAATTTGTTTCAATTTACTGTTGCCGCATTTGGTCTATGTAATAGCCCTGCCACTATGCAACGGTTAGCGGACATACTATTCGATCCCAGTTTTGCAGGAAAAGTGTTTTGCTACCTTGATGATATAATCATTGTGAGTTCGACTTTCGATGAGCACCTCTCTCTGCTGAATCGCGTTTATGAACGTTTGAAATTAGCAAATCTTTCTATTAATAGTAAAAAGTCACAGTTTTTTCGCAAAGAACTTAAATATTTAGGCTATATCGTTGATGAAAACGGTTTGCGTACAGATCCACAAAAAGTACAATCTATTATGGATTTTCCTACGCCCAAAACTTCTAAAGAAGTAAAAGGTTTCTTAGGTACCGCTGGTTGGTATCGTCGCTTTATTCGTAACTTTTCTGCTATAGCAGCACCTCTTTCTCGTTTAACAAGCTCAAAAAAAGGTACACCACCTTTTCGATGGTCTGATGAAGCAGAAAATTCATTTCAGAAATTAAAAACTGCTTTGGTTACTAGTCCAGTTCTAGTATGTCCTGACTATAGTAAACCTTTTTCGGTTCATACAGATGCATCAGCCTTTGGCTTGGGTGGTATGATAACGCAGAATTTCGATGGCGTAGACCATCCAATTGCGTATTGTTCTCGTTCACTTCTACCAGCAGAAACGCGTTACTCTGCTACGGAACGCGAGGCTCTTGCTGTCATTTTTGCAGTAGAACGTTTTCGTCCATATTTGGAAGGTGGACCAAAATTTACCATTTATACCGATCATTCTAGTTTGAAGTGGTTTTTAAAATTGAAAAACCCAACAGGTAGATTAGCTCGATGGGGTCTCCGTCTTGCTTCTTTTAATTATGAAATTGTCCATCGTAAGGGTGTAGACAATGTTGTCCCTGATGGCTTATCTCGTTTGTTACCAGTTACTCAAATATCAGCACTATCTAATGATACCTGGTATACTAAGCTTTTTGAAGCAGTGTCTTCAAACCCAAGTGGTTATGCAAATTTCAATGTAAAAGATAACCAACTTTTTCGTTTTTGTAAAAGTAAATATCAACTTACTAGCTCTCATGATTGGAAATTGGTAGTTCCATTCGAAGCTAGGGAAGGTCTAATTAAAGATAATCACGAGTCCGAAATATCATGTCATTTTGGCATATTTAAAACTCATAAGAGACTTAGTTTGAGATATTTTTGGCCTTCTATGTATCGTGATGTTACAAAATTTATAAATAAGTGTGACAATTGTCAAGCTTATAAATATTCAAATAAATCACCCTTAGGATTAATGGGTAATCCTAAAATGTGTACTAGACCCTTCCAGATGATATCCATGGATTTACTTGGACCTTATCCAATGACAAGAAACAGAAACATTTATGTTTTAGTTGTAACTTGCTGTTTTTCTAAATATTGCCTTCTATTTCCGTTGAAGCGTGCCTTGGGAAGCACAGTTTGCCAACATTTAGAAAATGATGTTTTCCTTAGGTTTGGTATTCCTCAAACAGTAATAGCTGATAATGGAAAACAGTTTGTCAGTAAGGATTTTCATAATTTGATGGCAAAATATAAAGTGCCAAATGTCCGATTCTGTCCACTGTATACTCCACAGGTTAATACAACCGAACGAACTAACAGGACAATCGTCACTGCGCTGGCATTATTCATTAAAGATGACCATCGTAGCTGGGATTTACTCCTTCCAAAAGTTCAATTTGGTATTAACTCTGCCGTTAATGAGACTACGAATTTTAGTCCACATTTCCTAGTACATGGGCAAGAACCCATACTATGTGGCTCCTTTTATTCTCATTCTCCGGTATTGCAAGATGAAGTAATATTCGGTAGTTGCCAAAACTTTGCGCAAGATCTTGGTGAATTGGCCGACATTTTCCAACAAGTTAGAGTTCGTCTAGTCGAATCGCATGACAGAAACAAAGCTTTCTACGATAAAAAGCGAAGACATGCTGATTTAAACGTAGGAGACCTTGTTTGGAAAAGGAATTATCAACAAAGTAAAGCTGGTCAGTATTTCATTGCCAAATTTGCACCTAAATTCATCAAATGCCGTGTCGTTCGAAAATTATCCTCACTTGTGTATGAATTATCGGATTTGAATGGCCGTAAATTAGGTCAGTGGCATGTTAAAGACTTTAAATTGTTACCGAATCAAACTTAATCATTCCTATTAGACTCGATACTAGACTTTCGTTTTTCTGTTAGCATCAATCCTATCACATTTACTACTTTTTATTTTCAATGTTTGGCGTAATTCACTATTATTGAAGTGATTATAGCTGCGAGTATGTTTGGTCAGCAAGGTTCTCAATCTTATGAGTCTTCCTGTAGTTTGTAAGCCTTGAGCGAACGTTGTATGGGAGGTCCTTTAAGTGATGATGAATGAATGGGTGAGTTGAAAATAATAATGACTTTCTTAACTTTGTTAATAGGAACGCTTTCACAGTTAGATTTCTCTTCCACATTTCCTGTTTTTGTTATTCGATGTCACTTCTTTACTTGTTATTTGTAAACATCTAAACAAAGGATATTCTGTTGGTTTTGGTCTTCCTGATGCGTTATTTTCCTGTTTTAAGCTAACGTAAGTCAACGTAGCACCGTGATTGTTCTATCAGATGTCGTAGTTATATTCCTATGTGATAACGTAGTAGTAATAGCATAGTTTAGTTATCGCTCTTTCTTTAATTTCATGCTTCGATGCAATGGTATGGTTTGCATTGAGGGCAATGCTCGTCGTTCTCTGGTTTTCCTACCAGATCACTTCTTATGGAGGGAGGCTGTAACGAAATAGCGAATTTCCCCCTTGAATAAACCAACAAACGCCATCTGCCGTTTATTTCGATTATTATCTATGTCTCCGGTTTGATTCCTAGCTTTAATGCAAATCTGTTGCTTGCCTGCTGGTAATCTGGTTTCGTTCACGGAGGTAGTTTTTTGGATATTATTTATTCATTCGTTTTGGTTGCATGGGCGCTTGTGAAGGGCTCCCGAATGGCGGCCGCAGTTTTAATCATAAATTTTGCTGTGCGAGGAAATTAAAAGATACGCACCTAGCCAGCCAGGACTGCGCTATCTATAAACCCGTTCTCCAGATGGAAGCGAGTTTTATCCAGCTATTTTATCCAGCTATTCTATCCAGCTATTTTATACAGCTACTTTTATCAGCTACTATGGAATACTATAGGTTCCTATAGGCCAATAGGTTGTCGTGGGATATTTACCCCCTTATTTATTTGAAGAAGGAAATAAAAACATACATTTCATTTCGGGAAGGACCCTTGCGCCTTTGGGCTTGCGAACGGCATTCCAGGAAATGTATGGAAAGGAAAAACGGGATTTCACAACTAAAGGGATCGATCAGGCGGCCTGGAATCTTTTGTTCAACTTGGTTATGTGTTTTTTATATTGTTTTTTATAACAGTTTTTTTATTAAATCTTTCATTCCTTTTTTTGAATTGCAAACCAGATCTTTTTATTTTTTACCACGATCCTGAGGGAGACCCGTTGCTCTCCTCCCGGAGTTACTAGTCGGTGTGTTACCTTTATGTTTTATAATTCTTTATTTTTAAATGTTGTTTTCTGTGCCTTAGTGCACAGTGGCGCCCAAATTTCATAGTGAAGAACGTAAACTTATTTGGAGGTTACAGTAGTTTATAATTATTGTTGTATTAATAATTTATTAAATATATAGTTCAATTTATGATTATTTTACATATTATATACATGCCCCTATATTATATACACATATGTATTGCCCCGGTAATTCTATTACTCGTATTACATACAAGGAATACAATAAATAAAAAATGTATTAACAATTGGTATTCTTCATTTTAGTTTTAAGTCGCTAGATATTTTAAATAGTATTTATATCATTCAATTGAAATTAATACATCCTAATCTTATCAATGCGCATTGCCATATTCATTGCATTCTTTCGATACCTATATGAAAGGTTTTAACCTAGATAGAAAACATTTGTTAAAATAACATGCATAAAGTAAAATCAAAAAGGCTCAAGACGTTCTACTCAGTACGTTGGGCCGCCACCTGTTTTTTAGTTTCTTATTATTGGCCAATTTTAAGTGCAAAACTATGAAAATGTTTGTTTCTAATATTTAATATTATACTGACATATAGCTTTTGCGAATAAAACTCGAATTATTTACTGCCAAATCCATCAAAACCACTTTTAATTTAAATGTCACGCACTTTTTACATAAACAATCAAACGTCAAAATCAGACTAATATGATAAAAAATCGACTTTTAGTCTATGCCTTTCATGAATTCAGGTATTCGCTACATGCCACACTTTTAAATATTAATAAAAATGACGCTTTTAAGAACATCAGGTAACAGCAATGACGAGATATTTCGTCATCGGCGCTGACTGTGTTAATACATAATTTAAAAAGAAAGCTGCATTTTAAAATATTTTTTGACACATTTAGTATTTTTAACTTAATGCAAATGACAATACAAATGACAGATACACTTTTAACACTCTATTATTGCCTATCATTCTGATAATAAATCTTGTGCTAGATAGCTTATCGCAGTGATGAATGAACGAGTAACCCAATAGTAGTCCAGTCGAAATTGGTTTAACATTTAAGACTGCAGACCTGTTATGATACTTAGGGTAGTTTTGAGGTAGAATCCGGTGACAGACAGACAGAAAACTGAGCAGGATCGAGGTTTCATCATCTATCGATAAGTACCAATATAAATAAAAGTTTCTGAGAACAACCTGTGTGAGTTCGCCTATGTTCCCGAAGAGACGAAGATGTTGCTAGAGCTTTCTTACAGACCACGCAGGAGTAACGCTTCTCTCCCAAATGACTCCTGATATGGGTATCGAGAGATAGTTTCGTGACAAAGGAACGTGTGCAGCTTTCATATGTGCAACAGAATGACTTGCGTTTAGCGTGTATGTGGTTAATGTGAGAGGTCAATTCGCCGCTCGTAACATAGCTTTTCTCGCAATATTTGCACTCGTGATTTTTTTCTCCCTTGTGTATTTTCATGTGCACGTAGAAACCGTTTCTGGTTGAGATCAATTTGCCGCATTCGGTGCAAACGTAACGTTCGTCGGCAGAATGCGTTCTTAAATGCTCTTTCAGTTCAGATGACTGTTTGAAACTTTTCGGGCACTTGTGGCATGAATATGGTCGCTCGTTCGTGTGTACTCTCATATGTCTCTTTAGGTCGTGCGATCGAAGAAAGCATTTTCCGCAGAACATACAAAGATTGTTCTTCTTATTATCTTCATTGTGCATCTTCATATGCCTTCGAAGGGACTGTACCAATGAAAACTCTCGTTTGCAGACGTCACATTTAATTTTTGCTTCATTACATCTATGGTTATCAAACTCTTTATTGGATACAAAAGACAATTTGCATAATTGACAAGCATACGTTGATGAATCAGTCCCACAAAAATCAGCTGTTTCAAAAGCACCTTGAGTGAACGAAGGTGGATATTTTTTATTGTGTTCGGTATTGTTTTCAAAAGCGGAGATATCATTAATTATGTCATGTTTTATTGTAGTTATAGGGTACACTTTCCTGGATTTTAGTATTTTTCTTAATTTTATATCAGAATTCTGGCATTTCTGTTTGAAATCGTAAGCTATATGTATTATATTTAAACATTCCTCGCAAATAAATGACGGTAAACCATCGTCTTTGTCCATCTGGAAAGAATAATAATTTTGTGTTTGTTAATCAAATTGGCATTTTAAGGAAAGAAGCGATGCAAATACATGAATTAGAAAAGCAAGTAATCACCTGCATTAAAAAGCATGAAATCAAAAAATCTCTTATTGCCGCTAAATTCGCATCAACTTCCTGGAATATCGGTTGTAGCCTTTTGTGATTTGACATGCATGTGCGACATACATTTTCAATATCTCTTGTCTCTTTATGACTTATTTCTGAATAAAAGTCATTGTTAGTATTCATTTTAATAGCATTTAATAAATTAAAATAACAAAATTCACCTTTACAAACATTTATTTATTATTTCATTGACACTGACAGCCAGAATGAAATTAATAAAACAAATTGAGGTTATATTTTCAACTTTGACAGTTGTTTATTTTACTTTTCGTGGTATTAGGGTTTAGAAAAAAACTTTTTTAGTGGATACTATAATTAATTTGAATATTAAAAAAAAACCACTGTTATTTAATAGTTTCAAATTTTCACTTTTGTCGGCAGTCCTCAATGACTATTTGTGTTTTTTTTTATGATTTTCACTTCATGCTTGATTCAGGTTTAGGACTGACTATGTAGTAAGGGCATTTAAAAGATCTATCTTCAATAAATTTATATAGTACATAAAATGTTTTGTAAATAAATACAAACTTATCACTATACTACAAAATGAATCGAAAATAAAGTGAATTAGAAAGCGATTTAAAGTATGAATGAGTTATGTTGACGGTTGAATTAAACCAATAGATTTTTTTATAAAACTCCCTATGCGACTTGATAAAATGATTAGATATTAAAATAACGTAAAGTCTTACCTGTTAAGCGTCCAAGAAATTGTTTCATAAAAACTATGTATGTTATCTTGATAACCTGCACTATTTTGAATAGCTTATGAAATGCTCTAGAATATGGTTTTATTACCAACTATACAGAATATATATATATATATATATATATATATATATATATATATATAAAATGGTTAAGATGCAAAATATTTTTTTTAGGCCCAATTTTATATTTGATACTCAATAAAAGAAAAATAAAGCGATAAAACCCTTTTACTTTTACTTATGTTCCTAGATATCAAATAAAACTATTATTATTTTGTTTTTTAGCATTAGGGGAAAAAAACCTAAAAAGTTATTAGCTTTCTCCTAAACATCGGTGTTTATGAGAAAGCAAATAACTTTAAAAATGGCAATTTTCTGTTAATTTATTTATTTAATATATTTTAGGGAAACATACAGCGTAAGCGTAACATTTAGAAACAACAAATATATATATAAATATAATTTGGCCAATTACGTGAATCCACTGATTAAAGAATTAAATTGGTTCATCTAGAACTGATTACACACAAAAAAAAAATATAAATAAAATAGTTTAGTTTTGCATATTTACAGTGATAAAAATATGTATGTATTGTGGGTTAGGTAAAATTATTATGAAAAACATAGATATGATAGTTTGAAATATATATGGTACATATAATACCACAATAACACATTTAATTAGGGCTTTTACCCACTAATTACCTGTAATAGATGAGTGTATTTCACTAACCTAATTTTTGAAGGAATTTTAAGTACAGTTAAAATTAAATCCGAACAACTGAAAAGAGCTTTCTCAAAAACAATGTTGTCGACTGATTAAAGATTTTATTTTCTTAATACCTACTTATCTAAAACAACTTTTATATACATAGAAAAGCTCTTTTTTATAAAGGACAAAATACGATAAAAACTACTAACGATACTTTAGCTGATAAAATTTCTATTGTAAAATCTAGCTATTGTATATATTATATATGAATTTCTATTTTAGGACTAATCATAAAATATCCTTTATTAAGAGTTTATTGCAATGTCTTAAAACATTGCGACAGGAGGAAAATTTGAAATAAAAAACAATAATTTATTTCTGAATAAAAATGATAATTTAAAACTATTAACAAGTTTTTCCAGCTTTTTGCAAGGCATGAATTTTAATGAATTTGTCAACTTCTTGGTGTTTCAACGACGCAATGGCCCTATTGTAGAGCTGACCAACAGTATGGGGACTGCCTTTGTTCAATTCAAATTCCATGTAGTCAAACCAAACTTGAGAATCTTTGTCACCGAATTGCTGAGTGGCATACTCATGACACTGCCTACAGGACTTGACATTCAACTTTTCTTGCAACAGTTCAATTTCAATCATTTTATGATGGATGTTGAGGCTCAAGGGTGGCGTCTTCACCATTTTAATATATTCCTTACGCGTTAATTTAATGCCACTATTTTGGTAGATCCTTTCTAGAAATAAAGGTCTTAATGGTACGGATATATGCACTGGCAGCAATTGTGATTCTCCATATAATGTCAGAATCTGAAAAGAATTTAAATATATTATTCAAATTGTGAAACAGTGAGACACAACTGATGTGATAATGAAGTGAGATCCATAATTACAATTTTTTAACGACCTTTTCAATTTGCATTTGTTTAATTTAAGCTATTTTTTTCTAAGAATAAACTCAAAGCTCATTTACAATTGACAAGACGCTTTCAATTGTAATTGAACACACAAATAAAACCATTACCAGTACAAATATAATGGGAATGGCTTTAAGTGATTACTATTTTCACATTATAGATACTATTAATGTTTTTTAGATTCCATGGTTTTCTCTTAAGGGAATTTTTAACAATTTCATAGATGCTTCTTAATAGACTATTATAATAATAATCGATTCCCCCACTTTGGTGATATTGTCTTACCAAACAACTAATATGAAATAACAAATTAAAATTAAATTATCAAATTTTGTATAAAAATTTAAAATTTTTATATGATAAATTTCTAGCGGTAAAAAATATACATTTGTAGTACAATGAACATAAAAGTGAACATTTTTTTTAAAAAATATCCTTTGAAGTTATTGGGTATTTAAAAAGCCATATTTGGTAGAATTTAAGCTATTTTACGAGTGAAGGTATATATTTCATTACGAGCCACTATTTAAAAAAAAAATTACCATACATTTGAAGTAAATTTTATGGAGATTATGAAAAACAAAACATTTTTGACATATTCAACACATATGGCGCACGTGATTGTTTGTTCCAGAGTTCTCCATATTTTGTTACAGTTCTACGCAAATAACAAATGTTGTCAACAAATGTCTGTACATGAATGTTGCTGCGAAATAGGGAATTGACAAACATCAAAAATTTTAAAATTGAGCACACGTTTAAAATTAAATAAATAGCCGGTAATTATTAGGGAGGAAACTGTCTACTCTTAGGTAATATTGGTTATAATAATAAATATCTAATCTAATATTTTAACAAGTTTTATTAGTTTCAAACTTGTGAAAACACAAAATCGCTTATATCAAAATTGTGTTTCCAAGTCATCCAGTTTTGATGTGCGAAGCTAAAATCTAAATTGCATTAACAATATCATAGACTCGTGAATACTTACGGTGGGTAAATCTTTTGAATTTTCTAAAATAATATGCCAGAAGAACACAGATTTTTCAGACTTTAAATGCTTCTTAGCATCCACTAAAATATCTGTAATAGCTTCAAAGTCATCTTGTTTTCGTTCTAATCTTACTTTCCAGAGATACTCAAAAAATGGTTTCTTAGTGCAAGCGTCCCTGAGGATCTGTAATTAGAAACATTATATTTATACAATAAAAAATATCATCAGTTACTGTGGGTTTACCACTGTCACTCCAGTGGGAAGATTGCAGAAAATGCACTCGCATATATTAACCAAATACTAAATAATCTGTTGATATGTAAGCACATTAGTAGTGGTATTTCCATATAAGAGCAAAAGCCAGACTTGCCCATTAAACTCTTTTTAAGTTGCTATTTTAAAAATGTCTGTTTTAAATTTAGGCACAGAATGGTAGTTTCTAAATTTATTTATTTATTTTATATATTAAAATATCCAATATACAAATAATATTATTAAATGTGTATAACTATGTAGCATTTTATTGATTTTCTAGAGAAGAAAATTGCTCAGGTGCAGCAGACGCTTATCGATTGAATTTTTGTGTTATGCCATTTCTTTTTTCTACGAATTTATTGTTGTTAGCAAATGGAATATACCATATACGAGTACGCTATTAAAACTAGTTTATAGGCCTTTATAGCTTCTATACATATATTCCCATATAAGAAGCTACTAACTCCGTTCTTTGGCCGTCTGTGCGTCCGTCCATCTATCTGTCGCATCTTTCAACTCGAAAAGTACAAATGCGAAAGAGTTGAATTTTTGTGTATAGATTGATGGAGAATATAGGAATAATACACAAAATTAATAATTAACGTCGCTGATAAGCGGGTGAAAACTTCTATATGTGCGGGAGAATACGGAAATACAAGGCGCGGGAGAACACGGAACTAATGTCCAAGGT
Source organism: Neomicropteryx cornuta (assembly GCA_020383195.1). Lineage (NCBI taxonomy): Eukaryota > Metazoa > Arthropoda > Insecta > Lepidoptera > Micropterigidae > Neomicropteryx > Neomicropteryx cornuta. The sequence continues at coordinate 15,916,677 of JAHKQU010000019.1, read as the reverse complement.
GCTGATAAGCAGCAGAAAACTTCTATAATGTCTAAACTTATTAATCCAACGCCGACAAGCAATCAAAAATTTCTATAAGCGCGGGAGAATACGAAAATACAAGATGCCGATAAGCGGGTGGAAACTTTTATAGGCGCGGGTGCGGAGCAGTTCGATCAATGACCTGGCGAAATAATTGTTTTATTATTATACTCCACTAACAAATACTATTAATAAATATAAAATCAAATTGTTTTGTCAGCGAATAAGCTCAACGGGCGAATTCGACCAGCAAATTCTGCGGTCAGATCGGCTGCTGAGCATCGACGGCCGACAACTCAGCCGATGATCGCTCATTCCACTGCTCAAGTAATTCGGGTGAACAATTAAAGTACTGGGCTATTAAAACTTACCCACTAAACAAGCTAGGAATAGACAAGCAAATTCTGCGGACCGCTCATTCCACTGCTCAGGTAATTCAGGTAACAATTAAAATACCGGGCAACAGGCTCATTCCACTCAATTAAAATACCGGAACAAGCTATTAACAACGGACACCGGAATTAGGCTATTAAAATTCCAGAACAAGCTACTAAACACCAGAAACCGGAAGTGGCCAGGAAATAGCATATATTACCTACTAGTATGCCTAATTACAATACTTATGGGTAGTTTATCCAATAATTTTCATATGCATTTTTTGTGATTATTTTTAACTGTTTCGCATTGTGTAAAAATCATAATAGACAATTTTATTTCTAAAATATTAAAAACCGTATTCTTTACTTATTACAGGAAAATCGAAATGATCTGAAACAAGATTTTTTTAAATATATAAAAACATCACGTAAATATCCAATAAAACAATAGATTAACCTGATCAATGTCTTGACTTGGCGAAACCTCAGCGGAGAGCAGTTCAATCCAAAACTTATACCAATCTTCCGGCAATAAATTGCTGTCATGACCTTGATACAGAGCATTTTTAAGTAGATAAAGTTTCATCTTAGTTGAACACTGATCAATTGAAAGGTTGATTAATGTCTTTAAATAGAATGTCATTACTTCTTCATCTTCAAACTAGAAAAAAGGTTTTTAAACAAAATATGTAATGTTTATGTAAACAATCAAAATGTATTTCTTAGGTAACTTAGGCAACTATATATATAGACATACTTGTCTGAACATTAACATTATATGCGACAACATTGTATATATATATATATATATATATATTTATGTATTTTAAAAAAAAAAAATCTTACAAATATACATGTTCATATTTCTGACGGTTTGACAATCTCAGTTGTAGCACAATACAACACTGCCTTCCTTAGTACAGACATAGTCTAGTAAAGAAGGCAGGGCACAAAATGTAGCAGTGCTAATCGCTCCCGGTGCATTTGTAATATTCATTTGTAACTGTGATTTCTACTACAATATTTATATATTTTTTTGTCAAATTAATTATGTACAATAAATAAATAAAAATAAAATCTGACGAAGACCTATAAAAAGCGCCTATATAGAGCATACCACCTATATAGACCTATATAGAGTATACCTGTATAGAGAATCTGTATTGGATTGAGTTTAACATATTACGTTCTTTTATTGCAATAATAACTTACTTTTGTTAATGCATAATCGAATATATTTATGCAATATTTTATGCTGTCTGGAATGTCTCTTTCTGACGAATATTCCGCATGCAAAAATTCAGTAACATCATCAAAATGCAATCCCTGAAAACGAAAATTCAAAATATTTATTTACCTTTTTTTAAATTTATATAATAAAATTAACGGTGCAACGACATACGTCTAATTCGCAGAGAGCAATGAATTCCCAAAGCTCTATTTCGTCCCTGTGCTCTGGCCAAAATTTGGAAAATATTTTCTCGAGGACAGGCAATGCAAATATGTAAGATTTCAGAACTTTACATGTATCAATGAAGAATCCCACTTCCAGAATGCTTTCCAGTGCTTTATTGCAGATTATTTCTACACGTTTTAACTGTAATTCCTGTAAAAATAAATGTCAAAATGCTGATCAGAATTCATTTACTTGAACTTGTGATCACTTTATTATCCAATCAGCGACTTCAGATCAATATCTATATATTAATACGTGAAGAGAAAACTTTGTACCCCTTTTTAAGCATACTGCGTGCATGGAGGAGTGTGAGATTTGGCATAGTTTAAGTTTATATAGAGTAGGAGTGCAGAAAGCTAAAAAATTATGCATATGTTTACAAATACATTAAATTTAATAAAATAAAACATTTTTTAAGTCCATACTACTGACAGAAATGTGAATTTAGTGTGATGAAATCACACTAAATTCACATTTAAAATTCCCAAGGCAAGCAGACTAATCTTCAGATGTTTTAGTTGATACGATAGACTATCTGAATTTATTTTTATTTTTAAGGCGCCGTCAAAGCCACCTGCAGGGCCTAGCTGTCAACCCGGGGCGAAGCCCAGGATTTAGCAATAAATATTACCTTAATTTCTTCTGAGGCATTGACTGCTTGTTTAAGTTGGAGCAAAATAGCTTCTTTGTATAGAAGTCCTGATGTGGGGTGCCTGTGTAAGCCCTTTAATAGAAACTTCAACGCCAGAGTGGAATTTTGTTTTTCATGACATTCCCACATACAGGCCAAATGCCATGCTTTTGGTTTGTCACCATGAACCTAAAACATTAGAAAATTTTAATATATTTATTCAATTAATTCAAAATACATAATCCTCTGTTCAATCCTGCAAACTAGGCCGCGCAAGTGACGTTGCCGAATAGGTTCATAATCAACTAGTGCCTGTTGCACTCGGAATGGATCTGACAGTGCTGAGACCACTCAAAGCAAAGCACTCAAAAAAAATATAGGTTGTATAATGGCATTTTAGTAAAGCTAATTAAATAGTACATAATTAATTTCCATTTATTTCTACTAGATGTATGCAGGTTTAGATCTGTGGCATGCCCAGAATTTGTAAAGTACGTGAGCCTTATCGCAGGGAGGGGGGTAGGCAAGTGGAAGTCCCTCCCTAACCGCTGGAGGCGAATATACCTAATAATTTTTGCATAATGAATTAAAACCAAAAAATAAAAGAAAGTAGTGTAACTACACAAACAATGCAGATGACATCTTTTTCAGAATGTCGTGCGAGACCATAACTTATAGAAGACAAGCTATTATCAGACATTCTTTATAATAACATGCCAGAAACTAAATACCCTCCGTGGCTTTGAAAAAAGCCGTTTTCATGTTGATGAAGAAAAAGCTAAGTTTGTTACTTTAATTATCTACTTATTTATATTCCAAGTTGAAACACCTATTTTATAACTTTATTGTAGAAATTAAAACGATTTAATAGCATTTTTTTCTATGGCTATCAGTAAGTCTATCAGTAAGGCTATCAGGTAAGAGACTTCAGTAAGTCAATCTTGCCCCTGCGAATTTCTCAAATATGTGTGTATTCTTGCGTGTAAGATTGTCCTAAGCGAGTCTTGTGCCTGTTGGATTTAAATCAGCACTGCCGTGCGTTGAGCGGTAACGAGCAACATCACGGGCGATGCATGTTCGTAATTGACCTGTGAAGAATTCGTCCCGCACGCAATACAATGTGAAATTAAGTTTGTTTATATATTTGCAGCTTTTTCGTTAAAACATCTAGGCAAGCCCGGCTTTTCTGATTCTATGGAAGTACCGCCACTGGTTTAGATGGGTTCACTGCTCAGCCCCTCAACCATATAGCATAATGATACATAGCCTCAAACAATCATCTTACCATCATTAACTTTTTATATACATAAAACAATACTAAACTAATTGCTAAGTAATTGGAACTATAATGCAGTGAAAATAAGTTTAAAAATTCTACTAAGCAAGATATTTTTACAGCAATAATGTTATTAAAACATCTCCCAAATGTTAAAAAAAAATTAATTTAAAATTTAACAATACCTGCAACATTGCACCAATTATCTGCGATACAGATGCAATAAAACCGACATTTTTGCAAAATTTTATATACTCCAACCAAACATTGATGTCAGCTTGAAACCGAAATATCAGCTGCTTGTAGAGTTTGTTGAGTCTCTTGGCTATGGCGTACTCTATGTCTTCCTTTTTTTCTGGTTGTGACATCTGATTCCGGCGTACGGAGATATCTTCCAGAAGCGCACTTTCGTAAGCTATGTATCGGATATAGTCCTCCTTACTCTTTTGCTGTCGTTGAACCTTGTATTCAAACTCCTTTCTTTTTCTTGCTATTTCGCTGAAATTGAAAATGTGGTAAGTGGGTATATGTATTAGCTCTACTAAAAAACCAACAGTCATTTTTATTATGTTGAATCGACTGGAACAATGCAAGGATTATAAAACTGCCGTCGACCACTGTCAAACGATTCTGCTACTTTTCCCGCATTAGTGTAGGTGATATTCAGTGTCACTGACAATAATGTTTCGTAATTTTTATAAGGATCATTTTCCTTTCACTCCTAGTCAATAACATTCATCTACAATCCACATATTTTATCGTTTTTCTTACCGTATTTCGTCAGATGTGTACAAATCAATTCTTTGCATTTGTTCGAGTTCAGAGATCATACCCTCGACTCTTTGGTTAACAAGTTCTGCCATTATAGTTATTTTTAACTAATGTAATTTAATCAAACTATTACGCGGGCTCTTAGTGGTCCGTTTTATCAAAATATTAACCTAAAATCACACGTGTCAATTTGACGCAAAGTACTAAAACATTTTTTGACAGTTGATTCTTCTAAAATCAGACACAATCAACCGGACGTGTTTGGGACAACCGACTACCGGACATCTATTTATGGAAAGCTTACACTTAAACTAGCACATACAATTTGTACGGGAGCTGTATCCTGATTTCAAATTTTAATGGATTATGAAGCAATTTTTGATTTATATGGTTTCAAAAAATCACGAAGATTAGGAAAAACAAAAATCCTAATTTATTTTCTAGAATTTGTTTATTTTTACAATATTTTCTCCCATATTTTACACAATGGAATTTATTGTTATTTTATAATTATTTAACTAAAGTGGGTACTATTCTAATGTTGACACTTTTTTTTATTTAATCATAATATACCTACTCCAAAATATGATTGTAAAAAATAATTGTAAGACCTTGCAAAACAGATACAATACAATCTGCAATATTATTTTTCTTTTCAATATTTCATACCAGTATGAAACTTTTTTTTAAATCGTTGTTTGTTTGTGCTATCGCTATGACAACCACCATAGTAAAAAGCTACGGACAGGCATATCAAAAGAAAACAACCATTATAAAATATTATATTTCGACACTACATATTAATTTGATTTTCATTCGTATTCCCTCTAACTATACACATTTTAAAGAAGCTTCGCTTATGCGATCTAACTTTCTCTCTCTAACAAATTAAACTTCTTATCTTAAAAAAAAACATTTTTCCAGGGGTTAAGTTGATCTAGTATGCGCATGCGAACTCTGAACATTATTATATATAATACAGCCCTGTGTGGTGACAGGAGGCGGTGAATGTGGGAAAAGTGGGAGTGAAGTTGTTTTGTTGAATTGTTGTAATTAAACGGTGAATTGTTTTGCGAGTGAAAAATCTTGTTCTATGAAGTTAAAATGCGCAATCATAAAATATGGTGGAAACATGGTTTATGAACCACTACCGTAAAAGATTAATTTCTAAATCTGAGGTAAGTTTTTTTTGTAGCGTAGCAGAATTTTACCCCTTTGATCTTTAGTTTTATGCTTGTATTCGTTAACCTTGGAAAATAATCAATTATCAAAGCATTAGATTTAATTTGAACCATATTGATTTTTCATCTTACATTGTCATAATTATCGATTTTTATTCATACCTACCTTTATATCACTAAATTGATTAGATTTGTTTTGTTGAGCTGTAGACGTACCTTTATACACATACGCTTGACGTGCATTACGTTTATCATACCTTTAAATTTAGAGGTCCAGAATGGGGCACTAACGAAACGCTTTACATAGTAATCTCTATGCGTTTCCTTCTTTCCTGTGCACCGCAGGCAAATTTTACAAAAAATATTTTTTCTTTTTTGTTAAAAAAGAAATGCCATGACCTAGGTTATATAAAGGTTACAAGTATTTTGGGCCCTACTCAGTTAGGCCAAATGTGCCTGTGCTAGAGTCAGGGGGAGATGGTGGCATTGAAGCGCTAAAAATGTTATTACAATGTGTGGATTCGAACCCACGACCTTTGGGTCAATAGTCCAACGCCTTAACCACTAGACTAACACGATTTGCATGTGGAATTTATTTAATCTAGTTATTACAGCTAGTAAACCAATTTCCTTATGAAAGTTGTTTCCGAAAATCTTATTTAACTTAAAGATGCAATTAAAATAGCAACAGTGTTTAACAAAAATGAAAATGAAACAAAATGTATTTTATTAGGTACTTCATGTTTGCGACCAAAATCTAACTTAAGTACTAACTAACTGAATTAATTGACTGACTGACGGTATCAGGTGTGCTTACAATCCGTGGCCACAGGCGGGAGACGGTCTCGCTCTGCGTCTGCAACTTATTCGCAATAGACTCACAGGTCTTGGGCCAAATGAGTGAACCGCATATCATAAAATGGGACAATAACGGGACATTTTTGCATCCCCGCAGAGATAATCGGGACAACGGGACATATTACTGTAAAACGGGATCAAGTTAATCATACTTAAATGTTTATAGAATTCCTATCTTTATTCCTTGACCAGTTGATATTTTTCTTACCTTTATGAGAACATCAAAAAATGCACCGTATTCGTACCCAGGATAAGCAAAAGATCTCTCAGTTACTTATAAACATACACCCGACACCCTGCTCATATCAAACCCAGCACCAACAGATCCCAGGCGCAGTCCCTATTAACGGTCAAAAGGCCAGCCCTATATACCCACCCCATGGTAGATTTCATCATCTTAATTTTTCTGCTTTATTTTGATACAGTTTACCTAGTTTAGATAAAAAAATACCTACTTTAAATTCAAATTCATTTTTTTTTATTGTGTAAGAAGAAAGTGTCAGCAATATCCTCAGAGCTAGCTCTTAAATATTGAAATAATAATAATAAAAATATTAGTCAACAATTTTATATAAAGTTTACAGATTGTCGCAGGACCATTCCCGAAGACTTAAGGGGTATTTATTTTCCCGTGTATGAAATTGTATAAGAAAATTAAAAAATATTTAATGCCCAAATTTATAAACTTTATCAAACCGCTGGTGTAAATTCCCTTTGCCCTTTCGTTCGCTCGCTCGTGCTCGGCCAAGGCCGGCCAGTGAACCGGAGCGGCGCTTCTCCCCGAGCAGATGAATGATGATGACAAAAACGATTTAATATTATAACGTAAGATTATTTTTTTTTCTCAGATACTATAATGAATTTTTTATATGAGGTCAAAACAAATCCTGTTTAAAATCGCAGGGCCAATTAGCTGTTTTTTTTATCGGGAATTGTCTCGGGACACGGTGTATAATGCAAATACAATATAAATATCCATAAGCACGATAATATCATATTGCGCCAATGAGAACAATGTATATAGTGTGTGTAGTATAGTAATTGTTTAGAAATTCAAATGGTAAGATTCGTCCTGCTATCCGAGGTGACCTTAACCCACTTCATCCATCTTTTGTTCTATTTTTCAATGTGGAAATGCTGACTTAGAGTTGCTCTTTCTTACTAGATCCTATATTCTATCTCTTAAGATAGAATAAAGTATCTCATGATAGCGTTATTTTAGGCAGTTACTGTGTAGATGGCCTTCGGCTCAAAACGACTCACAATATTAGACAATAATTTTCACGCTATACTTAGAAAATCATAAGCTGATCTCGTCATTTATCACTCTCGTGATCTCTCACAAATAAATCACAAATGTATTTAAAATTACATTATTTCAAATATACTAAAACATAACACCATTTGTATGGCCCCGCCCATACAACTGCGATCGGAGCCCTCTTAGTACGGATAATTATTTCCCTTTATGAAACACAAAACATGTCTATTCAAAGGTCTCATTATTACTTATGACGTACCGAATGGCCTTTACAGACTGAGACAGTGGTAAACATTGCATGTCAGACCGCTATTACGGCATATTGAATATACTTATATCAATTTCTGTCTTGTAACCCTTTACAGAACAAGTAGACCTCGAAAGGATATTGTAAGTTGACCCCTTATATTTCTCTGCCCCCTTAAAGCCACCCAACTCCCTCTGACCTGTATCTTAGCACACTGATTCTCATTTCTCTCATTGGCGAGTTTAGTTTTTTGTAATATTATTAGAGGAGGTTTTTATAGACATTTAAATTATTGTCTAAACCTAATAAATTTATAGTAATAAAACGATAAATGTTTAACATTTATTCCTATGTCCATAATCTTATAACCATCATCATTTATTGAAAGGAACGCAAAACATATTGTTTCATAAACTAAAACATGCAATAAGGAGTTTCTTAAGCAACTCGTGGTAGTCTAGTGGTTAAGGTGTTGGACTATTGACCCAAAGGTTGCGGGTTCGAATCCGTACATTTTTGAATGCTGTGTTTTCAGCCACAGTGCCTGAAAACAAAAGCCTTCAATCAATGCATCTCTCCTGTCCTAACATACAGAGTAGAAACTTTGTCATCTGTGCCGAAGGTCTGACTGCAGCAGAAAAATACTCAAATAGAGACCTTGGACTGGAAGACGAAGTGTAGGTCGACGACCAGCGTGTTGGACGGACGACATCAAACAAAGAGCTGGAAGCAGCTGGATGCGGATAACTGAAAATGGAGAGAAATGGTGTATCGGAATACTGACCTGACCAAATTGACACCATTGTTAAAAAATATAACAAATTTGGGGACGATTTTTTTCGCACTTTTTGTTTTAATATCATTTCTTACTCATTATAGGTTACACAAAACCCCTCTTAAATCTTCGGAAATAGTCTTGGGACACCCTGTATAAAAATCGTATCATATAAATCATAAATATAGTATATCAAAATATTTTATTTTAATATTTTTTTTCATGTTATAAATCATGTGCAAATATCTGTACAGTTGGCGCTATGATGACAAAGCAACCAATTATTTAATTACAATTTTTACACCTACATGCTTTTTTAATATTTAAATACTCTCGTATGAACATCCCAGGGATCAAACGGCTGTGTATTGCGCACATTAGGAGACTGAACAGCACGTTGCACGTTGTGCTTCTTTCAAACCATTTGGATGTACGCAATCAAACTCGGCGAATGGTACAATCCAACTAGGCTAGAGAAGTATCTGCTGTCCTCCTAACCTCATAACGGTTTACCATATTGCAATTTTTTAATTTCAGTGGCCGCTAGATTGAAATCAAGATGAATAGATACATAGTAGTGAATCAGCTGGGCGATGGCACTTACGGTAGCGTGGTTCTCGCTCAACGCAAGGACACTGGAGAAAAGGTGGCAATAAAACGAATGAAGAGGAAATATTATTCTTGGGACGAAGCCATGAATTTGAGGGAAGTTAAGGTACGTCTGTAAGGTTAACCCTTGTAGCTCAATAAAGGTCTATTGGTTCTCGAGATTAAATAAATATTAAAAGCCATAGACATGTGGAGCGCTAGACCAAAGCACCATTTGCATTTTTATTTCTGGGCAACTTGAATCTTCTTGAATAAGAAAAATGCTTCTACATACATCAATATTCACAAAGACGTCACATGTTTTAAGGAACATTATTTTTAATCGATACCAGCCCGCACAACAAAGTACCAAATTATTATGTAATATTTAGGCCTAAAGTATTTAAATATACTTTCTGAAAACCTAAAAGAAATTCATGGGTTTAGGAAATTTAAAGATGCATGCTCAAAACATTTATAGCTTTATAAATATTAAATAGATATTTAAATAGTTCTTTTATGTAATGAGCCTGTAACGCTAGATGATTATCTCTCTCGTTAACGTGTGGTAAGGATAAGGTGAGGATAGAGATAGAGTTCAGATCAGGGTCACCAAGTAGTGAGTTTCACACACTTATCCTAACCAATTTCTGACTCAGTAGGAAATACGAATAGAAATTAATAAATGACGGGTAATAGCTTCTGTTCGATACAAAGTAACGACTTGTATGTTAGTTTGACTACCTAGGAAGGTGTCTATTCCGGGAGTGCGGTGAGTAAAGACTGAAGATTAAAACTTCCGTCTTCGATTATGAAAACTAAACCGTGAGAAAGGAATTTATAACTAGTGAAATGCAACTTAGCATTTTTAGTGAAATGCGTGAAATATGCTTACATTAGCAACTTGTGGCGGCGGCATAAGCTTATTACTATTACTTTTTGTATTTGTATTTTATGCATATTTTTATTATTCTTTTATACTCTTTTTATTTTTATTACTCTTGTTTAATATACATATATTTAATCGTACTTATATATTTTTTGTCCTTCCTATATACATACTGTTGTATTCAAGGAAATAATTGAAATTGAAAATAATTTTATAAAATGTCTATAACCGCTTTCTTTAAATATTTCAGTCTTTAAAGAAGTTAAGCCATGCCAATGTAATTAAATTAAAGGAGGTTATAAGGGAGAATGATACCTTATACTTTGTATTTGAATATATGAAGGAAAACTTGTATCAGCTGATCAAAGACAGGGAGTCACATTTTCCGGAGTCTGTTGTCCGGAATATGATTTACCAGGTAATAAAACATACATAACTTACCCTTGCAAATCACGTTTTTGATATTAATATTTATATAATGTCTTGATTTAAATTTTTATGGTTTTGGAACATTCATCTGATTATTGGTATTCCACAAACTAAAAGTAATTAGATCACCAATTCCAATTAGTAGGTTCTAACATCAAATATCACAGAATTATGTAGATCAGCTTTTGTCCCCTGTAACAATACCACCTCAATGAGGCACCTGCGAGGGATCAAAGAGGTAATGCTAATCTTATTGTGAGAGAGGGAAGACGATCTTCAGAAGATCAGTCTAAAAATAAACTATAAAACTTAAACCACAGCCACTAATGGCATGCACTTTGCTTCAAGCGTTTGATTACTTAAGGCAACAGGCAAAAACTTTTAACGGATAGAAAAAATATGCAATAGGAAATAAGGAGACTTATTTAATTGGGCGGAGCATCATAAGGTAATATAACCTAAAATATCTTTAAATCAGTGCTTCAGTGCAGTCTTTAAACAGCTTGAAAAACAAAGTGGTCAAGCGATGTGCCCTTATGAGTCATGACATCTGGACAGCAGACACGGCGACTTACAAATGTGTGATTATAAAATGAAGATTTCTCAGAGGTAACAGAATGGACATTACTGAGAGGTTTCAGAAAAAGAAAAAGGTAGGGTTCAAAAAGATCTTTGAATGGAGAACCCCAGTCCGTAAACCTTGGCGCTGTGTGGGTAGGCCAAGCTGGTGGCAAGATGGTCAGTTTAGACAGGGCCGGATTTGGACTTGACAAGGCCCTAAGCTATTTGTGATATGGAAAGCAACACAAGGGAATCCCCGTGTTTAAAGTAAAAGAAATTATATACTTTACATGTTCTATTTCTATTATAAAATATTAATGAAATACAAACCAGAAATACAAAAAGTAATGCAAACTTTAGGCTATTGGTAGTGCATTGTTCTTCAAAAAGACGCTTTAAAAAAAATTGGGTGAAGAGTGCTAGACTTTCCGGATATGCGGCATTGGGACAAATAATGCTGAAGTATATTTAAGTATATATGACAATTGTTCACTCGGATAATTTTTTTTGGGGCTCCCAAGATAGTGGGGGCCCTAAGTTAGGTACAGAATATTGGTGATTGGTTACGATTAGTAGAGAGGTAGGCAACAGAAGAGTCATCCACGCTAAACAACAAATTTCAATTTTATATACTGAAAGTAACAATATTTGAATACAAATAACATATATAAATATAAACAAACCATTATACGAACAGCAATGGGCGGGGTTATAAATCTTATTATGGCATTATTTGGTGATTGTGGTATTGTTTAATATAATGATGTGGTTTTAACATTTTTTTTTTCAGGTTTTACAAGGATTAGCATTTATGCACAGACACAATTTCTTTCATCGTGACATGAAACCGGAGAATTTACTTTGCATGGGACCGGAGCTCGTCAAGATTGCAGATTTTGGCTTGGCCAGGGAAATACGCTCGAGACCTCCGTATACTGACTATGTTTCTACCAGATGGTGGGATATTCTTTTTTTTTTAATTAAAAATAATTGCTATTATCTAGGTCATATACAATTATTTTAGGCCTTACTCAGCTAGGCCAAATGTGCATGTAGTAGAGTCAGAAGAGATGGTGGTAATAAAGCTTTAAAAATGGTATGACTCTGTGCGGATTCGAATTCGCAACCTTTGGGTCAATAGCCCAACGCCTTAACCATTAGACTATCTCAATCTCAAGACCATTCCCAATAAAAAAATCAGCTAATTGGCCCTATGATTTCAAACATTTGACCTCATATCAAAATTCAATATGGGTTCCAAGGAAAAAAATGTAAACTTTACGTGATAATATTAAATTGTTCTTGTCATAAGTTCGTGTGATTGCGACACCGCTCCGCGCTGGAACATTGACCGGCCTTGGTCAATGCTTCTGTGAAGTTTCTTAGGGTATATATGGATTGTAAGCTAAATTGGAAAGAACACCTTGATGTTAAAGTTATCGCCAGCTTGCTACGCAATGCTAAAATTACGAAGCAACCTAGACCTGTCAGCACTGATCTCTACATATTATGTCGTAGTTGAACCCCATCTCCGATATGATATTCTTATGTGGGGTTCGGCGCCATATTCGTTAAAAGTTTTCAGACTACAAAAAAAAACGCAATTCGTACATTAGTCGGAATAAACTCGAGTGAATCTTGTAAGCTATACTTTAGGAAGCTTGGAATCTTAACTTTGAACGTCATTTTGGTTCAAGAAGTACTGTACCATTTCTTTATCAATAAATCAAACTCAATGACTCTATTCACAACCATAACACCAGAAATAAAATCAATTATGTTCAACCTATAAGACTAAATTCGACTAAATTTAGTAAACTAGTTCTTATTTGGGTCTTAAATTCTACAACAAACTACCCGAAAACCTTAAAGAAATATGTGAAATAGGCCAATTAAAGAAGGCTATTAAGTTATATTTGTTGAATTTGAATTTATATAATACCAATGAATTTTGATTCTCACCATTCTATTTGTATTTCAGTAAAAATATAATAATGTATGAATGTACAAATTCGCAAATTTAAAATTGTTTTTATAGTTTCTAAAATAATTCCTACAACATTGTAAAAAAATATTATGGAAATAAATATCCGTATCTTGAATGTTTATCTTATTTCAGGTACAGAGCCCCCGAGGTGCTTCTGCACTCAACGTCTTACAGCAGCCCAATCGACATCTGGGCAGTTGGCTGCATTATGGCCGAACTTTATACATTCCGACCCCTTTTCCCTGGTAACAGCGAAATTGACGAGATATTTAAAATATGCTCCATTCTTGGAACACCTGATAAGGTTCGCTGAAAAATAACATCTAAATATTTCACCTCATTGTAATATTTATTAGCAAGCTATAGCCCAAATACTAATTTTAATTTTATACATAATTGTTGAGTTTTCGGTGTCAGATATATGATTAGCTTAAATCAGCAGTTGCAATTAAATTGTCTATGATAAAAATTACTATTAATAATAAGCACTTTGATACACATATGCTACTAAAGGGCAAGCTTACTACCGTAGGACAATCTACCAATTAACCCAGAGAGCTTAAATTAAATTGTTAAAATACAAACTATACATATTACGCTCTGTACGTAATACACACGGACCACGCCCGATTGACGAAGTTCGTTCACCGAACGGAATATCCCACGCGGGGGCTGCCACCCGTTTTTTAGTATTTATAAGTTATAATTTCATATAGTTGGTAAATAACATGTACAAAACTACGATATGTTTTATATTTAATATTATATTGACATAGCTTTTGTAAATAAAACTCGAATTATTTACCGCCAAATCCGTCAAAAACACTTCCAATTCACTAGCGCACTTTTCACATAACAATCAAACATCAAAACCGAACTAAAATGAAATAAAATCGACGATTAGTCTATGCCTTTCATGAATTCAGGTATACGCTACATGCTGCGCTTGTAAATAGTAATAGAAATGCATTAAGATAGTGACGTGTTTACTTGCAAACGGCACCTGGCGTATACAGCAATGACGGGATATCTCCGTCATCGACGCTCAGTGTGTTAATATGCCCAAGCAAAGATAAATTTAGGATGAAGCATAATTGCGGGGTTTCCAATGCTGTAAGAGAGTTCATGCCACAGTCTATTCGTATGAACAATGTAGGACTTTATGAAGTCTATCTGGTCTGTTTGTAAAATACAGTGTTAATCATCGGCTCGTGGAGAAAACATTGCATGTGACCCCCGTTAAAACGAATTAACTTTTCAGTTCACGAATGAATTACATTAAGAAAAATTGACAGTTAGGTGTTCCCATATGGGATAGCTCCTAGCTGCCTCTAGTGTTAGACGGTGTACTTCGAAGTAATTAAAAAAAAAAGCAATTATAAACTACAAAAGTATGTATAGTCTGCCTCGAACGCTTTTTGACGGTGATTTTTTATCATATTTAAATCCTCAAACCATCTCTGTCATCTACTACACTGTATATTATTAAATTAGAGATGAGTCTCATCCCGAGTGCCGCAGTCACGAGTCGTAGCGCGCCGAAGCTGCCCAGCTAGTTGATTATAATGAATAAATGGTAATTATTCACAGAAAGAATGGCCCGAGGGTTTCCAGTTGGCGGAAGCAATGAATTTCAAGTTTCCCCACTGTGGTCGTCTGAACCTGTCGTCCGTGGTGGACGGCGCTGGCAGTGAGGCTCTACGGTTGCTCACCGACATGCTGGCCTGGAACCCAGCTGGTAGACCTACCGCCCAACAAGCTCTTAGGTGACTACCTACATTTCACATTATTATTATGTTTTTAATATGCGTGTAAATATTCATTTTGGATAGGTAGGGTTGCCATAGACTCCAAACATACTTTTTTTAAAACCTATACTTGTAATGGTTCAATTTTAGGCCACTTTGAGAGAAAATAAATTGTAAAAACCTGTATAAATTCTATGTAATAATTTGAAATGTCACAACTTTATTAAAAAAAAAATAACTTACATATAAACAATATTTGTCTTTAATAAAGTGAAAACAATGATGATGTAATCTGAATTGAGTAAGATTGCTATTCACAATTGATTTTAAAAGCAGCTTTTACTAATACAAAAAGCGCAAGACTGACAGCGCTCAGCCGCACCAGGCCACCGACCAAGGGAGCCCATTTTCGAGGCGACTGGGGTGTGCAGTGTCATTCTTACGGTCTACTGTAAGTAATTTACATGGTACACCATTCTCCCACTTAAGACTGTACATAACGTTTTACAAAGCTTCCAAATTACGAACATTTTTCACTTTTTTCCTTTGTATGGTACGAACACAGACATACGAAATACGTACGTTTGGCAACCCTAAGGATAGGACGTTCTTTCTATAGAGAAACAAACATTAAAATTTTCCTTGTTACAGTTATCAGAATTTGGTTAGCAATATGGCAATATTTAATTTTGAGACTGGTACCGCAGCTTAAAGGAGGTGACACTGTCAAAGTAGTCCGTCCTCCTGTTCCTCGATTTCTCGTGTAATGTATTACCACACTTTCCGAATGCAGATAGTTGGGAAAAAAATTAAAAATTGGTAAATCAAAAATTTTCCCTTGAATTTTTTTACATTTTAGGTATCCATACTTCCAGTTGAGTGCTAAGCTGAGTAATCCAAATCCAACGTTTCATCCACTGCACCAAAACATCCGCTCTGCCATCAATAACAATTCTGGTCAGAACACTGCCAAAGTCACTAATAAAGTCAGTAGTAAAACACACTCTATGAATAAGGTAAACATATTTTAATAGGTTTTTTAAAAATCAGTTTTATATTTTTGATGTAATAATAATATATAATATAATATTAATTGATTGAGGTATATCAATCAAATTGGTATCTACTCGCAGCATTGCTAAATAAAAAACAATAGTGAAAATACATTTTTATAAACAAGCTTTTATTTAAGTGCTTGAATTGCGTATTGAATGAGTTCCTTCGTCTGGAGCCATTCCTGGGAGTGGAATCAGGTCATGCCTACCATGGAAATCAATTTTAATGGAACTAAACCAACGTGTCAACTTCTAACTCCGTAGTAAGTGGTTCTAATTCAGCTGGCAAGATTTAACCTCAATTGACATAACAAACATTGCGAGCTAAATAAAAGCTTGTAATTTAGGATTAAGGATAACGATAATATTGAATTACAATTAGCATAATCTTTACGGTTTATTATAGTATACTGTGTATCAAAGAAGATGAGATGTGTGATCATCTCCGAAAATATGTAATAATATGTAATAGTCTGTAAAATTATATGTTTATCAAATAATAACAGTGAAAAATTAAAATCAGTTACAATATTACTATTAGAGTAATGGGGTAAAGATTATTTTTTTGCAATGTTGCCAATGAGTGCTGCTGTGTGTATGTTTAATAGTAGCAACCGAAACCCATAATTTGTAAGCCAAGGGTTGCATTTGTTATGTAAGTTTACTTTTTTATTAAAGGTCTCGGAGAGAACTAGCAATCCCAGTGGTAGAGTACACGCAGAAACAAATACAGCCACTCAGCTGGAAAGCATATACGCTGCCCTTCTGGGTAGCAGCTACAACAGCGTGAATTCCATGAAGGAGCATGTCACAGAGGTCAAACCGACCAGCCTTGTAATCAAAGTCCAACCCAGCACAATAGTCTATAATTCTTCACAAAAGTCCAATAGGTCAAGGTCAGTATATTCAAGGAGAGCTTGTATTTAACTAGTAAATTACCTACTTGCTGATATTTTACCTGTTACTTCTAAACTGCCATAAAAAAGCTACAAGTTATTTGACGTAATACCATACACCCTCCAGCGAAAGATTGTAGCTTTACATAACCTTTACATGACTGTTTACGAGTTATACACTGACAGCCAAATGGCTACCTTAGACAGAGAGCAATAGAATTTCGGCAAAAAAAGGGTAAAAAAAATCAAATGTGAATTGAGTTCACGTACCAAGGGTTTCATGCCAAATATTATTTCTATCAGTTTGAAATTATTGTTCAAAAAATATTTTTATTATATTCATATAAATGTATGTACAGTCGGGAGCACTCGGAGCTTCACTCTAAGCACTTGAAGTTGAACTGAGATGCAAAAAGAGATATATTTGCATTGCTCATCTTTCATCGCTCCGGGTGCTGAAAGAATGTGTGTGTGCTGCGTCCGCAAAAATATTGAATCCGATCCAAAATGTAGTTTTTAGTCTTTACTTCAAGTAATAATTATATTAATAAAGTACTATATGTATCAGTTAAACAATTTAAAAGTAAATAAATACTAGTTTGAGATAGATGAGTTCCTTCCAATACTTTCTTTAAACTAACATTACTTTACATGTTGATGTTGTTACAATTATGTATTAAATAATTTTCGCAGAATATCAGCAAGGCAACCTCCACTCGAAAACGGCTTTCAGCAGAATACTACCTTCCAAAAGCAGAATTCTGTTAAGGAAGATGCCGACGATGACTTTGCTGACATCCTAGGGTAATAAAAAGTTTAATCTGCTGTTTCTGATGAAACCGTAGACTAGATTTAGCCAAGTTAGATACTCAATGTGCATTGACGAGTTAATCAAAATATTTTGCCTAACTAGGCTATCGCCTGTTCTAAGGAAGGTATTTTGACTATTGTTTAAAAAGTTTTGTTGTCGTTTTGAAAAGTAAATGTACATGATAACAATTAAATATAGATATACATGCAATCTATCTGAATGTATACAAACATACATACATAATAAATATATACAGGTTGAACATTTTCTCATGCACATCACGGATTGCAGAGGCGCGGGTATACCCTCTTGTATTTCTTTCCAACTGACACTGACAGCTGTGATAATGGAAAAAGGTTGCCAGTAATAAAACTGGGAAAGTAAATGATGGAGATATTGCAATATAATAAACATAACATGCATTTATAGAATAAATATTAATAATATACAATATTAAATTTATAATAAATGTAATTTATAGGGTGACGTCGGAACAGTAACCATCTTAATTTTGATGATTTCAGCAGTCGCATTTCCTACAACAAGAAGCCTTTGGATGATGAACTGTTAGTAGACAGTATAAAGCTAAACCCATCCGCAGACCATTACCTCAACAAACAGTTTTATCTGAATAGGCCTGGGTGAGTGCAGAAATGCATTTTGCTTAAATACAATTCGGAGCTAGAATCTTAACATCATATTTTTATCATTAAAAACCTTGTACAATGTCGTGGGTCTAGTTTGTTTCAGTAGTATTTCAACCTGGAGTTTGAACCTTGACTGTTGGCTGGAATTGAGTACTGGTTTCTCAAATTAAATTTTACATAGAGGGCTTGAAACATGAAAATAGCATGTTAGGCAATAAAGATTTAATATGTCGCAACAAATCGCACTTTTAGTCTTTCGAAACATAGTCTCGAAGAGTTATCTTATAGCGTCGTGGAAAATCGATACAATTTAATAAAATTAATAACATTACCATTGACCAAAAATTCCTACTTTTTTTGACCAGAAAATTACATACCATTCTGAACATTTTTAACCGAACCGAAACAGTTTTGTTTAACATGATTTGATAGTTTTTTTAAATTTATTTTTATAGGAAGGAGAACAGTCTTATGCCAAATAAGAGACAGCGTAGTCTTTTCAATCCGTTGCCAAATCAAAACAATGTTGCCAATGGGTACTCCAGAACAAATATACAAACAGAAGACTGGAGTCCATGGGTGCCAAGAAAGGTATTATTATTAGTACACAAATATTTAGGAGATAGCTCTGGTCATATTGCTAGTATTGGCAGGGGATGGTTTTTTCATTGACTTTAATCTACGTTTAAACAAGGTTTGGCGAGAGGGAGTAAAATAGATCATCGTGGGGTATATTCCTTTCACAAATAGTTCGCGAAAGAGAAGAATTGAACTTAACATTCTTCTTCCTAAAATGTGGTTTAATTTTAGCTGGATCTTATCTTTCCGACGTATATTGGCTCGACCAGTTGAGGGTTTATTACAAACATGCAAGTTCATCAGCTTAACCTTAAATAAATACGTAAGCCGACCTAAAGAATGTCTCATAATAAATGGTACCCACTAAGACACTTGGTAACCCCTAGCCGTTGGGATAATTTACTAGCTGGAAACTCTTTAGCCGTTTTTCCTAAAGTGACACGCTTTGCCCCATGAAATTTTTAAAAAATGGAGTGATTACGGGTGTTACTAAAATGCTTATTTAAAAAAAAAACTATATATGTTATTTTGATAAACTGCACTATTTTGAATAGCTTATAAAATTCTCTAGAATGTATAAATTTAACATAGATTACGAAAAAAAAAATGGTTTTGATATATTCTTTACGGTTTTTTCACAATAAGAAAATCATGAGATCTCTGTAACAATTATTGAGCCTCTCAATTTTCAGACAACTCACGTACAAAATATTAGAATTTAAAAATATATTATTTTAATTCGGTAGGAATCGAGCGTGGCGAGACACTACCTAGATCATTCCCGCTACGTGACAGGGCAGAAAATAGACACTAGTGTTTTTGGTAATGCTGTCAGGCCAGACACAAGTAAGTAAACTTATTATTTTGGCATACGCCTAAATACCAATAAATTCTAATCTAAATACCAATAAAATAATGTCAATATTTTTGACATTTTAAATTGATACAAAAAAAAACAGATTTTACATCCTAGATTTAATTTTTTATCCTATTATTATTTTCATATGGAATGTCTTGTTAGGGAAGCTCTGTTGATGGTAAATTCATAATGCGGAGCCATTACAGGCAGATAATATCTCGCAAGAGTGTAATGTGTGTGTAACGGGGGCCTTATGTGCTTGCCCTGTTATCAGTTTGAGGTGGATGATGAATTGATTGTAGAGAGATTATATTTCTTATTCGGTATAAACACTTATGTTACTATTACCAAGCTTAAATATTACTAAGGATGAAATGTTATTAATAATAATAATAGTAATGAAACACTTAAGGTGAGCTGTTGACTTAATGTCGTGGTGAGACAGAGCCGAAGACTGAAGATGCCGAGTACCTACTTTAGTCAAGAAAACTTATTGTGGGAATGGAATTTCCGAAGTGTCGCACCGCTTGCTGTTCATGACGTCAAAAATTGTGAGAACTGCAACTCTGAGCTTTTTACGCAATGGTTTTCTAAAAACTGAAATGTTAGTAGTCGGCTGACTGCGCTAGGATTGGAAAGATTTGGTTCAATTTCCACCACCATTCACCATTTCCACTTCATTAACACCATCTCCCCTGATTCTAGGACAGGCATATTTGGCCTAGTTGAGGAGGGCCCAAAATAATTGTATATAACTTAGGTCATAGCAATTTTTTAAAATAAATAAATTTGACGCATTGGGGTTTGTACCCGGGATCTCTGTCACAAGCAAGCTTTTATACCACTGCACCATGAAGATGTTGGTTATTATAACTCAAAGATATTATAACTCAAAATGTACTAGAATTGCATAAATATTATAAAATATTTGTATTCGATTTTCAGAGAAATTAGTGGAGGATACGTCAACGAAATCGCTGGCCAACCTTGGAATATTCGGTCAGACAGATTGGGCATCAAAATACTTAAAATAGCCTCGATACATTTGGCGCCGAGTACTGTTGCGTGTGTCCAAATTGCTAAATTGTTCTTATCAGTGAATTTAATGAAATACGAGAACAATCAATGTTAAATTAACGCTCTACACTTTATCAGCTCACTTACAGAGCGGTTCAACCTCAATCGCGACCTACGGTGATCGTCGTTAGGTGAAGTATGGAAGTGGGTATAGCTTTCGAACCACTCAGTATCTAGTTGTTACCATGACAAATTGATTTAATAATGTTAAGTAATATTAATGACCGTCCAATGAGAGTATTGTTTTAAAAAAATCAATTATATGTTTAAGTATGTGTACCTAACCCTTGTAATGTTGATCATGACCATGCAAATATTGGGATTTTATACCTTTTCATCATATTTGTAATTCCAAATAGATCCTTGGTACCGAATGCTATGCGATTATTTTTATAGATACATTTCCGGTGGCAAAATTGATCTCGAATTCGAAATCTTATCGAAATAACAAAGTCCTCATATTTACCTGTCAATATTTTAAAAATTTAGGTTTTTGATGTTGGTAAAAATGTTAATTTTACGTTCAATTGTATGCGGCTCATCCACAAAAAGGCGCTTTAAAAAAAAAAACAGGATCTGTATCAAAAAATAATTCAAATATAAATGTTTGTATAGAAAAAAACTTTTAAAAGTAAAGCCGATATAAACTTGCTATGGATAAATAAAAAAAAATAGCGTTCGTTTCTTACTTTATCTTCTTATTTTGTAAAGCCGTATTGTTTGCTTAGTCATAGATTAAAACTGAAATAAAGTTATATTTTTGAATATTAATTAAAAATTATACAAAATTGAAGTTGATTATTTGGAGAATAAAGACAGAAAAGTAACAGCTGACATAATACAGATTTAACTGAATGAGAGTAAAATGGTGGCCCAAAATAAACATTATATTAAGGTTTTTCATTTTTATGCTTTTTAAAGCAGTTTTTTTCGCCTGAAATACAACTACTAAAAGCCCTTCTTCATTCTATATAAGTCTATAATAATCAGGTAGGTAGCTATAAGAAAGCCCATGCTCGAGAGTTACGCAGAAAAAGAAAATGCGCCCCGACCATCCACCATTACAATTTAAATACTGTGTAGAATGATGTGACATGAGCAGCAACGATTTTATTAATAGTAAAGATTAATATATATTTTATTAAAAAAATAACTTTTTTACTGGCGCTCAATAAATTGTCATCAAAAAGTTTTATAGATATGTCAAATATAACAACTAACAGGTTAAATAATATTAAATTAAATAATTTTTCTCACAAAATTATTTAATTTAAACACACTTTAACCTCTTTCTAATACCTGTGTTGTGAAATTAATTAATTTAATTTATTGAAGGGTAATCATTAATTTTAACAATTCTTGACATTATGTATTTTATTTATGCAAGTTTTAATTTAATTTATTTATATACCTAGCTTTTTATAATATGAAAAAAAACATATACATTTATAGTATGCATGTCAGACATGTAAATAAAAATAGGAGAATGTATGAATATTGGCTTTTACTAAAACTATTTTAAAAGTTTTGTTTGTCAGTAATTTTTTAAACATTAGCATTGCTTTGACTTTTTGTAATTTGTGTATTATTTCTTATACATTAGAGAATATTGTATATTATTTTATTTTATTAAAAAAAAGCAGTATTCTATTTATGGTTTTATCGGATGGGCTTCAAATACTGGTTTTATATTATTGAGTATTACTCATATAATTAACAATAATTTTTCAGATATTAGGGTGTGGTGTTTATGCGGATCCAACTTTTCGGACATTTTATAATGCCCATGTGAGCATAATGGCCTAAAATAATCGTTTTTTTTAATTGCTGTATTTCACATGGAGAATAATTTGTTCAAGAAAATCTTGGATAACATATGGTGTTACCTACCGCTGAGTACTCAGTAAACGTTATTGTGAAGGGCAACTAACCTACTTTAAACTGGGATATGTAGGTGATTACTATGTCACACGGATTTTTTGTTCAGCTAAAACTTAGCTTCAATGCAAGACAACAAACTCAAGTAAGTTATAATACAATAACTTGAAACTGTGTAAAAACCAAAGATTTTTAATATACTAAACTGACAGCCGATTAATCTACCTTCCTGTAGTTCTAAAGTTTGACAGGTGGCAGACAATTTCATAAATAGCCATTTTACCTTTTACCTGTTACATTTTACCTGAGTTTAAATTTCAATTGCTGCACCAACTGCGAAATGAATAGAGCCATATCGAAATAGATATAGCGTGTCTGCTTTGAAGAGGCCTGTCCATAGGAGCAAGGAAACGGAGGGGGGAGGGTTCCGCAAAGACAGTACTTCGTAATCTATAGAAGCAGTTGGTATTATATGATAGCTACAGGGTATCATAGTCATTCTTGCTTGATTTCAAGTTAATAGCTCGATCAGTTTAGAATTTATAGGTTTGTGGCGGACAAACCAAGAATTTATGGAAGATATTTACAATGAAAATGCAGGTATAGTGATGTTTAATTTAATTTTATTGTGACGAACAAAGTAACAAAAAAAAACAGTCCCTTATAAAAAAATAATATTTTAAACCTACATCACATTTGTAATTTCCTACTTCTGCGAGACAACTTACTGGGCCTTGAGGAATTTCGCAGTAAATGCACTAAACTATATACTAGTGAGATATGGTTTTCTTTATATAAAACAATGTATGAAGGAAGATTATCAAAATCTCAAAATATATTTAGCATTTCAATAAATAGACACTAAGCTAAATGGAATGCCTTAAAGGAATTATGCATAATATATTTGTGGTTGTGAGCTATTAAACGATAATCAAAGTGCTTACCTATAATAGGTAATAAATAGGCTCTTTCAAAGACATACTTAAGATGAATAAATATATCTTTGCGTTTTACAAAACCGTAAAACATCACGCCTTATAATAAAAACATTTGTCTAATTGTAATTCTAACACTATTCCCTTAAAAATACATTACAAATCAAATGATTTTTTTTAGATTCCTTTTGCAACTAACCACATAATTTTTATTTTGCCTAGTTTGTCCGTTTTTTTTAAAAACTAAGAAATGTGTAAACCTATTTTGAAAATAAATAGTCCCTGTAGGTTCTAATGACAAAAACAGTCCCATTTTTTTTTCTTAGGCAGAAAATTCACTGCACAGCCTGTTACACATCAGATGTGAATGCCTGCCTAAATTTGTATAAACAATGCATAAATAAACAAAAGAGAATTAAATATTTGGTTAACACTTACAGCTAACTATTTACAAAATTCGAAATAAAAATAAATAGCATATTTGCTTTGAATATCTGCAAATTCGCAATGAGAATTTAAATTAGTTATTATAAATAAAGGAACTTGTGTGCCCTTTTAACTTTTTGCAATAATATCGACCACGCTTGCTAGTTTTTTGGCCGATGATCCTGTCAGGATTGTCCTGTGGTTGCCCTCCAAGGTGTGCGTCTCTACTTTTTGTTCGCATAGCTGTAATAAAAATAATAACGCTTGCGTAAATTATCATGAATGTGTCAAAAAGTAAGGATCTTGGCGTGTGATATTTAAATAATTACCTAATTATAATATCTGTTGTACTTTAAGTTACACGAAAGAATTACTCATTACTAAACCGCAGATAGATGGTGTTGTTTACTAAAAAAAAAAAATTGTAGTTACTTATCGGAAAATGTCAATAGAATCCTTATACTCGTGCCTAGCCCATGCGGTAACCGAAAAGTGATATATTAAAATTGATTTTGTGACATTTTTGAAAAAGTAAAAAAAAAACGTTAGATATTTTAAAATGTTTGAAAAGTTTACTTTATTCATATTGTCCAAACGTTTTTTTAATATTATTATCATCCAAAATTATACAAAAGTTATCAAAACTTAAAAGTTTGTGTAAAGAATGAAAATTTATTTATGCACTATTTTGATTCTTTTTAATAAATATATAATTACTATATTTAAAAACCAAAAATTAATGCAGTGCATTGCAATTTTCACGGTGACTGCGAGGTCAGCAAAAATGGCATCCTAAATATGCACAATATTCCAGTTACCGGTTTTACTTGTCTTTAGCGGTTGGGAATTACCGATTGGTACCATACTGGAATAGTACCATACTGAGTTGGTAATTCTTGACTGGTAGAGAATAAATATCCAATGGTCGGTCGGTTGTGAGACTAACCGATGCAACATGTTTGGGAGTGGTTCTTTGTCAGAATCATCGTACAAATCACTCTGCAATATTCACAAGGAATGTACTGTCTCACAACAAAGATAGACTACCCTATGGAACCTTTATTGTATAGTAAATATTTGTGATGTTAAAACTTACCGGTTTGAGTCCGTATTCTTTATCTAGCGTGACAAAATTGTCCTTGGCCGTTAGCAGCGTGACCTTGCCCTTGAAGATGCTGTCCGGTTTGTATGAGTCTGCAATGACCAGCTTGCGGTAAAAACTGTGCGTTGCGTCTTTCAGTTGGTCTTCGGGGAACGGCGTGATTCCTTTTAATAAGTCCACTATTTCCTTTTGTCTATCATCCCAGTTCTTCAAACGTTGGAGATCACTTGAAACCTGATTGGAATAGATTTATTATTTTTTTCCCTCATGGTTTTATGGTTTATAAAAAAAGTTCTGAACACGACGGCAACAATATGAATAATAAACAAATTAAAAGAAATATAAATTATAAGTTTTGTATTTTATGTATCATGTTTAAGGTTGTGTCCTCAAAATGATTGTTTTTCATACTAGTAAAGCTAATAAAATAATAAAGGCGTAAAAACAGAGTTTGATGGATTTTACTAGGATCTCTTTATTGTAAACCAACGCCGATTTATTGACTTTGATATTTGTTTATATTGCCAGGTGCCATAATATTGAGTTTGATAGATTGTCTTACTGCATCTCTATCAATATTAAAATGGTGGCATGTCGCGAATACCTGAATTCATGAAAGGCATAGACTAATCATGATCTTTTTTCAGCTCAGTTCGGTTTTGGTAGCTTTGATAGGTTTTGCGTGAAAAGTGGACGAGTGTTTTTGATAGTTTGGCGATAAATAATTCAAGCTTTATTAACAAAAGCTACATCAATATAATATTAAATATAAATAACAAAAAATTTTATAGTATTATACGTAATTATTACTTTGAAACTAAAAAAAGAGTGGCGGCCTAACATGCAAACGACTTATGCCGAACATCGGCATCGTGCGGTTCGCGCACTTTACGTTCGGATTGGAATGTTTTAATGATTTTTTTAGCACTATAAAATTTTATATATTATAATGCCCTATTTTGCACCATAGCATAGCATACAGCCCATAATTAAGTCTGACATTTTCCCATATCAAATATTACAGGAAATAAAGTTTACAATAACATTGTGCTAAATATATTCGGTGAATTACCCAGTCTGGGTTTATTTTTTTTAAATCTACCTTAGACTTGTCAATGTCCTTGAAGAGAGAGGCGAAGAATGCCAATGCGTCTCCCTCATTCATGGCTGCCGTCCTCTCCTTGGTTCTTTCTTTGACGAAGTTGGTGTGAGTGGCCAAGTAAGTGGGGGATCCGTCCACCAGAACAAGTTTTACACCCTCGTTAACCTGAAATCAATTTTAAGAAATTGTTTATTCCCTAATTACATTTTATTCCCTATTGTATCTATGGGCATTTTTTACATTTCAATATATTTCAACTGGAATCTATATACAAATATACAGCCTATACTGAAAAACTGTCAACAACCATACTTCGCAAAAGATGTTAATTTGTAGGAGAAGATACAACAGCGGGCCACCAAGCTTCCTATGGTATTCAAGAATTTGACTTACGAAGAACGTGTGCACAACTAACATCACTGGAAAAACGAAGAGAGTGAGGTGATCTCATAGAGACTTTTAAGATTATAAAGGGATTCTATAATTGTTCAGAGCTTAGAGATACTTTTATCTTCAACACTAATACCCATCTACGTGCGCATGAACAAAAGTATCTTCAAATCTAACCTAAAAAAGAACTTTTTGTACAACCGAGTGGTTGATTTGTGGAATGAATTGCCTACTAGTGTTTTCACCTTCATCAGTTCAGTTAATCAGTTCAAAAACCGCTTAGATGAGTACTTATTCCCAAGAGCACAATAATCAAAGATATAGCTTTTTTAGCTGTAAAACTGCACTCCTATTAATTTGAAATAATAATAATAACCAAAGATATTATGATTTATTTTAATTCAAAGGAGGTGGACTGCTCTTGGGCCATTCCGCATTGAAAACGTTTTGCTAAAAAATTGCCAGTTGAGTGAAGCGTTGGCGATGCGGAGTAGCCCACCAGGTCATAATGGAGAACCAAGACTGGCAACACCGCTTTATTACGGCCCTCTGCGCCACTGTGACATTATACCCTAAAATTCTTCTGCATTCTGTGTCCCTAAAATCTCATACTTTCTTATGGTAAGATCATAGCCATCAAAAAGAATGTAGTCATAGTAATTGTTAGCTTTTCTCCCCACCTTCCTCCCTCCATTCCTTAATCACCTCCTAAAAGATTAGGGGATGACCAGGATATACAGGGATGTCCCAAGACCATTCCCGAAGACTTTAGGCGGGTGTTGTGTAACCTATTATAAGTAAGAAGTGATAAATAAATTCCTTAAATATGCTTGAAATATAATTTTAAAAGTTGTAATCTGTCCAGTTGTTTTTCCGACTGTCGCAACAATTTTAAGGCCACAAATATTTAAAACTTTAAATTTTTCTCATGCTTATGATAGGCCTGGCGTAGGTGTGCAGTTACCACGCGTAAAAAAAAAAATAATTTTACCTTCTCTAACTGCAATGCCATCTCGAACGCGAGCGCAGCGCCAAACGAGTACCCGACCAATGTGTATGGGCCCTTTTCCTGAACAGTCTTAACGTGTTTGATGTAGAACTCGGCCAGTGTGGACAAAGAGACGAGCGGGGCGTGCTTTGTGCATTGGATGCCATACACTTGTGAGTTGATCTCCTGCGCTGCGCCCTTTAGCAGGTCGACCACTCCTTCTATGGGATGGACCTGAAAAATAAACGCTTTAAGTTGAAATCTTGGCATTCCAGTAAGAAAAGATTTAGGATTGTTTTCTCTTCCAAAGTTGGTACTAATTGCTTATATGTTCAGTTATAAATACAGTCAGAAATTGGATTGAATTTTTTTAAAAAAAAGCTATAAAATATGTCCAAATAATTTATATAGAAAACAAAACTACAGTTTGAAAAGTCATTTTCAGAAATTTACGAATTGATGTAAAACTTACAACAAACACTGGTGGCTCTTTGCTAATTTTTTCGCCTTTCGAGTGCATCTGAACTAGGACTTGCTTCGGCATCAACTCTCCAAGAGTGGCAAATTGCACCTAAAAAAAAACAGTTAATATTATTAAAGCTTAATTTTAATACTTAAAGCTGCAAAAAATAAAATTGTAAATGGAGCATTGTTTATGATAATTAACAGAAACAAATATCTGTCCATTGAAATCAAAGCATCAGCTATATTTTCATTTTTTTTTAAATGTTTGTATTGCCAATATATTTGTGAATTAGACTCTGTGATTAGAAATAGAATTGAATTGTGGAACATTACTTATAAAACCATGAATACTCTCAAATGCACAAATTAGTTATAATTTTTTTTTTATTTATTTACATATGAAATAAAAGTTATAACAAGCGAGGACATCAAGGTTTCTCAAAAATAAGATATGAAATTTACGTATTTACAAGTAACCTACTTTATCGTCGACGGAAGTGCCGTTTTCAGCATTCTGCGCCGGCTCGTCCTTTGATGACGCTCCGCCGGCAGCACCGCTCAACTCTTTCAGTTTGGCGAAGGTGAGCGTTCTGATCTCTTGCACGCTCAGTACCAGGTCGTAGTTCCTTTCGAGGGTCTGCTTGATTTCCGCACCCATAATGGAGTCCATGCCGAGGTCGGCAAGGTTCGACGTAGGCGGAATTTTTGATGCATCCTTCATACCTGTTGTTAATATTATTATACCGATAAAATATTATTATAATTTAAGAGATGTTGACAGGAGCTATAAAAAAAGAAACTTGTTGGTCACAAAGGTTTCAAATGACATACTGGAGCCCAGTTTTAAGTTAGAGATATCTCAGGTATTTAGCGAGACTGAATAATACAGCGTCATTTGGTTACGTTACATAACCATGGGAAGTTTGCTTTCTACATATATACGAAATATATTTAAACATTACGTTTTTAACTGATATTCTTATCAAAAGTGTTCACAAAAAGTAAAGTTATACTATACAGAAGGGAAACTTATTCATGCAAAATCTAGAAACATGAGGTTGAAAACGAGTTAATCTTGTGAGATAAATCTCAATGAGTATACACAATTTATTGAATATGCAAAAAAGTTTCACTTTAATAAAGAAAAATATACTGTCTTGGTTGTCCTGTCAAAGGTTATCCTTGGGATAATGGAAAAGGTTGTCTACTACCCGCATAGGATTATTTTATACCTAATCTTCAATATATAACACGAAACATACCCAGTATATTAGCAACAGCACTGACGAGGTCAGCCTGTGAACCGGCTGCCTTTGGTTTATGTTTGTCGGCAAGGACAATCGACGATTGAACGGGGTGCGGTAAATGCATCATAAAGGCGAGGGTATTCAGGCAGGAGGCCATTCTCTGCGGCAGTGTTCCACCCACCACGGTCTCATTGTCACCAGACATCTTGTCCATGATGAGACCAACGTCGCCGATTGCTCCCCATTGGATGGCCAAGCCTGTGAAACGAGACAATGAATAAATTCACTAATAAATCATATCCGTCAAATGTTAAAATTTAATATTAAAACTAAACTTGAGTTTCAATTCACATGTTTGAATTGTTTGAAAGTGTTTGTCTTTGGAATTATGAAGTCTCATTATTTATTCGATAATTAAAAAAATGCTCTATAAATAAAAAGAATTTAGAAAATTTAATAGTATTCTTTTTTTCTTAGTTCTTAGTTTCTTAGATAGTTTTGTTTATTTTATTCATCATCTTCAAATGATTACCATCAAAACTGTAGCTAAGCCAATAGTGGAGGGCTTGAGATGGAGTACTTTAGAAACAGATTAAGTATTTAATTATTAGAATTAGATATAAACTTTAGGCTTTAGGTGGTACTATTTTACACTTAAGAAATTTTGATTGCTACTTTCGATAGGAGATAAAAGTAGAAACACAAAAGCACTAAAATATAATTCGAAAATACTAATTTTTTTCATGGGTAAAAACATGTTACCGAAATAATATTAATACAACAATAATAAGATTGTAGTTATTAGGATATTTTAGGCCAATATTCTCATGAATAATGAGTTATTTTTTTGAAATAAATTAGGTTTATTGCAATTGAAAAAAGTATAAACGATTTTAAATCACGGAATATGCTTCCAATGTCAGTGATAGGCGATAAATATCTTTCATAGCATACCAGGCAGTCCAAGAGTTTGGCGCACTTCTACGATTCTCTCCATGACGGAATTAGCAAAGCCGTAATTGGCCTGTCCTGCGTTTCCTCGGCCGCAAGAAACGGATGAGAAGAGCACGAAGTAGTCCAGAGATGGGGTCAGTTCCCTACTGGCCATATCCAAATTTACAGAGCCTGTCAAAAAATTATAACATTAACAAAGAAAAACAAGTATTTTTTATCATCTGTGGCTTAACTAGTGAATGCACGTAAATTTATATGAGAAACCAGCCTTTTTGCTGACTGATCAGCCCTCAGATAATTAGCATAATAGTAATTATCCTGAACCTAAACAGAAATTTGCTTAGTCAATTTAAAGTTTTAGCAAGTTCAGTTCATTAATTACAGATCCGATCGTGGACTGACTGAAAAGGGTAGGGAGATTTCGCCTATAAACTAAATTCATCAACCTATGCCAAAGTGTAACTTAGTGATGCTGCCACTAATATCATGTGGTTAGTATTTTAACTATATATTTTCCAAAAAAAGTACAGATTTTGTTGAATAAACCCACCATCAACTTTGGGCTTGCAAACAGCGATAAAGTCATCGGCTGTTTGATTTTCCATGAAGCCGTCTTTTAGGACCACGGCCAAATTAAAGATTCCACCAACTGGGCCGAGTACATTGGCCTCATTTAGGAGTTGACGAGCGCCGGCCGGTGTCGTGATGTCGGCTGTTGAGATTCTCACTTGAACGCCACGGCTACGCCATCTAGTGTAAAATAAGCAAGTTTGTAAAAATGCAAACTGGTGTACATTTTTCATCTAAAAACCATAACACCTAAATAAAATTACAAGTTTTTTCCGAAACAAGTTTGGTCGAGTGACTTTTATTAGTAGGTACTAAAGTTTGGCTAATCTTTATAACTACCCTCGTTCCCTTTATTAACAAGGTACTTGGTACTTTATATAGTATACTAATGGATAAAAAAAAAACTATATCAATTGAATAAAATAAAATAATATATTGACTTATTAATCGTAACTATTTTAAAATAAAAATGCACTGGGCGTGAGACGGTATCCGCTCCCCATTTTCGAGAGGTGTAAAATAATAAAAATATATTCTCAAAAATCCTGTTCGGTTTAGCGTAATATAAAGCATAGATATAACTTTTAGAAAGACATTGCTAAATTTACGCTCATAAAATGATGTGGACTATAATATAGTTCGCAAAAATATTACAATAGTGGGCGTTCAAAAGGCTAATTAGTTTACCTGCGGACCAGCACTGATTGGTAACCATTACGCAAGCCCGAGCGTGATGTAAGCACAAGATGGTTAGCTCCACGCTCAACCAGCCACTGCGCCAATTCTAAACCAAAACCTCCTAAGCCACCTGAAATTATAAATTCAATTTATAGAACTTATAAATTACATAGAAATAGTTTTTATCAAAGCAAAATTCAGTCATACCTGAAAGAACATAGCTTTTGTCTGGGTGCATGTACGACCTCGGTATGGCTGAGACCAATTTGATGGCTGGTTTTGGAAGAATTTGTTCTTTTTCTTCGTCCCTAACTTTTATTACCACCTTGCCAATGTGTTTACCGGTAGCCATGTACCTGAGAAATATATACATTCATATATATATACATTATTTATTATAGTTTACTCTAAGCTTTTGTTAGCTTCTCTTAATATAAGTACACGTAGCTTCACTTTTTCACTCCAATTTATATTAAGGTTCTTACTAGCGCGAGAAGTTAACTGGAATAATATTAAAAAAAAATGTTTGAATATACCCGCAAACCCAAACGTTACAATATCTTGTTTAAAAAAATATTGTGAAATTAGTGAAACATTTTTTAAGCTCGTTTCGTCATTTAAAACTCTTTAGATAAAACTTTTAACCAAAAGCAGGTCTTTAGGAGTTATTTCTAAAAAGAAATAAAGTATAATTAAAAAATTAAATATAAAAAAAGTCAATATAAGCAATTTGTAATTTTACGACTAATGGACTTACCACTTTCAAGACCTATTTAAATTTTGGAGCCAGTTTGCTGTATATTTATCATAACTATATGATAATTAAAAGTTGTAGGTACGTACTTGCTAACTAAAAACTACAGCTTGAATAGTGGTGTATTCGAAAAACAATGTAATTTGATTTATAGGTTATGAAACATTTTTATCCGGCTGTCGCATTTATTTAAGAAACATGACAGAAATGACCTATTATTATAATTAGACATATTAAATTTGTTTAAAAAGCATGCGTAAAAATACATATTTGTCTCATCTGGCTGCACTGAAATTCCTTGCAATAATGCAATCGAAATAAATAAATAAATAAAATGCCTAACTCTTTCTAATATATAACAAAGATTCGTAGAAGGTAGGTAGTAAATGTTATGTAAAGAAAACTGACACATTTTCTAGTGTCCTATGAAACGAATGTCTATTAAAATAGTGTCATTGAATGGTAGCTTAGTGGGCTCAAAAGAGACTTGGCGCATGATCTCTGCTTAAAAACCATTTAAATAATGACATACATAAACACATACATACATACATACATAAGCAGTTTGGTAGTAGAATATGAGACAGAATAGATATTAAAAATCATTTACCTAAAAGCTTGTTCAACTTGTTGTTCGGAGAAGACAGTGGATGGTAGAGGTCTTACAGCACCATTTTTGATGCCCTCCGCGACGAGACGGGTTACTTCTAGTTTCTCCGGGCTTCCTTCCGCAAAGATAGCATCCAGGAGCACCCCGTGGAATGTGGTGTTCTTCAGGAAGAGTGCCATGCCCTACAATAGATAATTAAATAATTAGAAAATTCGGTCGCATGAATGTTGAGGGTTCCATGCATATCTTATGAGTCTAGCATTCTTCTTTTCCAACTTTCCGAGGGTCAAATTAGGTGTATAGATGAAGTTAGATAGGCGTAGGTACTCCTTATTCTCGCAAGTAAAATTTGTTTATAGTATTAATTTAAATACATAACAAATATATTTATTAAGATGGCAAATATTTTTCATCTATACAAAAACGCTCTCCATTTTCAAGAGGATAACTTATTATTATTGTGATCAATTTTTGTTTGCTGTTATATTTTAAAATTAAAAATATAGTTTTGACTTATTTTGTTGTGTCGTTTTAATCTCCAAAGTGGAGGTTGACGGCTACACACTCGCAGAGATATTGGGGCTAAAGGCCCTTTTGTTATAACTATTGAATAAAGGTTAAATTGATCGAATAATACAACATAATCAACATTCAACATTGTAAAAATTAATTAATAGGCTGGTGAAAATGACAAACGATCAGCTGTTCCTTGTTCAACGCAATTTGCTGCCATTTTTATTAATAATCTATTCTAGTATTGCCATGTAATTAAAAATATTCCAATAAATATCGGGTGCATTTATCTTCCGCTGTGTAGGTTTTTGTAATTTTGCACTGAACTAACCTAAGCTAACTTTTTTTATTTCCTTGCCTCGTTTTAAGTTTTCAAAAATGATTTATTAGATAATATGTTGTAGTGAAATTACATCATATAGAATTAATTGACATTTCTATTCTATTGAGTCAATCACAATCAATCAAAATTGCACATTAAGTTTCACCCTATTTTGTGGTATTATCTCCACGGTATGGGTGAATCGCGTTAACCTGCTCGCTTTGGTTTGATTAGGCGACGTGAAAACAATATTTTCTTTAAAATCCTGCTAGATTCAACTCACCAGCGGGCTATTGATAGAAAGATCATATTTTCCAATCTCAAGGAAGCGTCCATTCTTCGCGAGGCACCTCAGCGAAGCTTGCAGTTTGTCATCGGCCAGCGAGTTCAACAGCAAGTCCACGCCTCGTCCCTTTGTTTTCTCCAGGATGAACTGCTCGAAGGAAGTATCTCTGGAGTTGCCAATATTTTCATCCGTCAGCTGAGGGAAGAACGACTTGAGGAAGCTCCTCTTCTCCTGCGATCCGACCGTCGTGTAAACCGTGCAGCCCGCGTGGAGAGAGATTGCGATGGATGCCATGCCGACGCCGCCCGCCCCCGCGTGGATCAGCACGGTGTTACCCTTGCGTAGGCCGCCACGGATGAAGAGGGAATAGTAAGCCTGAAAGTATATATATATATATATATGGTAGATATGTGAAATTAATTAATTAACGGTCTTATATTAGTAAGCTGCTATGCTTAAAAATGACCACTGACCATGCTAAAATGCATGCACTTTTTTTGATTAAAACTTTATCATTTTCTCATTTTTTGTCTGGTAACGGGATACGTCTTTTCATCATGATATCTAAAAGGCAATACCCCAACAAAGTAAATTTAGGGAATGGGAAACGGTAAAAGAAAATGTGATTACAACAAAAATTATGAAGAGCATACCGGTATGATAAATAGCTATCGGTACAGTGCTATATTTAAAAACTTGATGATATGGATCAAGACTAAAAATTCATAATTTATAAAAAAACACAGTTTCATAATTTTAAATATTTGTCAATATATCCTGTAAGTTTAAACTGCAATTCATGTACAAACAAACATACAAATTGTTTATAATAAATGACAAGATAGTCGCTAGCGCCATCTACGACACGGTTTGCGTCTCGCCTATTTGACATCGAAATAATAATGTGTAGCTCTCTATAGAGAAATGTGACCACGAAGAAAACATTGCCATCTGGATCTTGACGTTACTTCTTAAGCGCCTATCATTGGTATGACAATGAGCTATCTAAAAACCAATATATAATCAACGGTATTGGAATGTAATGGGTCACTCATAATAGACAATTGCTTACGGTTGCATAGACTATAGGGATGGTTGATGCCTCCTCGAATGTCCACTTGCTTGGTATCTCCCAAAGGAACTGCTTATCGGCAAGGACAGTCGTACCGAGACCGTGAGACTGCACGCAGCCCATCACTCGCTTCCCACTCGAATCTCGTCCACTGAACTCCAGACCCAAGATGCAATCCTGAACAACAATATTAATCACAATACACATTTGGCTACATCTATTTCTATTTGTATGAATAATTCCCCACATTAATACTCTATAGCTGGAGTGTACTGCCCGAATCCACATTAGCATAATTCTGTAATGGGAATTTACGTTGTTTTAGAATACAACATTTATCAAAAGAGGTAGATAATTATAGGTTATTTTCACTTAAGGGGCCTCTTTCCGGTGGCACTCTTCTCTGTTTTGCGAGTGCTTTTAAATAGTTCTGTCTCATCTAACGCATAAACACTCTGTACCGTTGTTGGTTAATTATGAAAAGCAGAATCAATTGATGTCTAAAAACTTACTTGAATTAGCATCTTTATAAAATAAACCAAGCTTCTGTAGTTTTATTTTCTCGATTCTTGTATTCAGACAATAAGATATTTGCGTCTAAACTTCTGATAATATGTATAGAAAAATGCAGATAAATTTTCTGTTCATGCAAGCCAGCATTGATTTTTTGTTCTTTCCCAGAAGCCATCTATCGATATTAGCACTGATATATATAGAGTTTAATCGTAGCTGCACAAAAATGGCAAGTAAACACAGGACGAGATCTCGTAGCTGGCATCCTAGAAAAGAACGCAATCTACGAGTTATCTCATAGTTGGCAGTCAACGTGTTAAATAGTTATTTCAAACCGCGTAGAAGTAAAATGAATTTCGAGATTATAGGAGAGATGAAGACAAATACACATCATTAAGATATCATTTAACTAGCTTTCTTTATTTATTTATTTATAAACAAAATAAGGTATTTTCTTCTCATTTCTTATTACAAAGAGCCAAATTATACCGAAGCAGACTCTAATTAATTGGAAATTGTACTTGTTTGAAATTAAATGGCAAATCTGATAGAATCAGTGGGGTTCGCAGTATTAATGTGTACACCTTAACCTAACTTCAGAGATGTTCTATAAATAGTGAAAGCCCTATTGAAATCGGATTAGCGCAACCTTACGCTTACCGGGGACTTAATTATATACTATGAAGAGATTCTAGACTATTCGTGCCTAACTATTATTGTATTGTACTAGAAGGTGAAAATAGTCCAGATAATTATTGATATTACATTGTTCGTAGAAATAATGAACAAAGCATACCTTTCCCGAGAGATAGTCAGGTAGGGAATCGGCCGACAGTTTTCCGGAAGCAATCATAATGTCCCTGAAGTTGAGAGGCGCGTAATAAACGTGACACAGGTCGGTCGTTGGCGGGTAGCGTTCCGGAGTGTAATGGCAGAGATCCGATTCGATCCAACGTAGGCTTGTGAGGTCACCACGAGTCAAGGAGTTGATGTACGCGTGTTCCACCTATTTTTATCAATTAGGCACAAGGTATTGGTTTGTTATACCGAAACAAAATGCAATTATAAAAAATAATATCAAACTAGATCAGTTTATGATAAGTAACCCAATTCAAAATGATTTTAAAATTCTGTTTAAAGAATTGCTATAGCCTAAGTCATACAATTATGTTGGGTCCTACTGCACTAGGCCAAATGTTCTTGTGAGTCAGAAGAGATGGTGGAAATGAAGCATTAAAAATAGTATGACTGATTGCCGATACAAGCTAACACTTTAACCACTAGACGACCAGAATCTCATAAAGTTCATTAATTAATATATATTATAATATTTATTAAAATAGCCAAAATATTATGCTGCCAGGTGAAACAGTTAAGGGTAAACTAAGTCTTTAAAATAACTGGTAAACCAAAATACAAGTTGTAAAAATAAACTTTATTGAAGCCGCATTTTAATGAAATAGATATTCAAGTATTTATCAATATGGATTGTGACGGAAGATGTCTGAAAGCCCCCAATGCGATTGAGGATATGCCGATGATTACTTTTATTAAACTCTCTAATCATTAGTACAAAATCTTTTAACTTAACTTATAAATAAAATTATTAACATGACTCTTCTCTAAATATGGGAAAAAAATTGATAGTAATAACATCACTGTTCATAAATTAGGTTAACATCAATACATACATATATTCAGTACATACCTGTAATGTGATGTTGTCGCTGGAGCTGTCCAATTTTATGTGCCTGAAAGATCCCCATTGGGCGTTCTTGTAAACGTTCATTACGAGGTCTTTTTTTAGGACAGCCTGATAGGCGGCCGACGCAAGAGTGAATTTTTCCTTAAGGCCTTGTGTGAAGAAAAGTCTGACAGTGTCGCCGCCCGGTTCCTGTTTCAGACAGTTGACCATGCCAACTACACCTGGAAAATCACCTTTCGATTATTCACTGCGGAACGATTATTCAAGTTATTTATAGTTTTGAGACTCAAAAGTAAAAAGTGTTTTTCTTCAATTTAATCAGATTTTTTTTAAAGTTCAATATTGTAAGGAAGAAACATCGCGAAAAAAGTTGTTTTTATTATAATTTTGTAAAGATATTAAAGTATCCAAACCTGAAGTTTCTTCATCTTCACTAACTAAATAAATTCTGCTCTTTTCAACTTCATTTTCCTTCATGGCTTTTTTCAGGGGCTCCACCCACGAGAAGTCCGCATTTTTGATTTTCAGCACAGTTGGGTTTTTGGGTATGTCGGTACTCTTTCGCAGTAAGATAAAACTGTTATTGACGGAGTTCTGATGAGAGATAATTTCGAGACCGAGTCCTTTCACCAAACCCCTGTTCATCGTATTGTCAAGCGAGTCCAGAACTTCTTTCAGAAGAACAAAGCCTCCGGGTAAAAGCGATTGTACTATGTTGCTAAGTGCCGCACTGCCGTGTCTTGTAATGATATCAACAGCGACCACTAACTGGAAGTTTTGGTTCGGCACAACAGATTTGATGTCACTGTTGACTACCTTAATTGACAACGGCTCTAAAGTCTCCGTGTAGGTATTCACGGGCTGTGACGTATAGACGGTGAGGTCGACGCGGAGCATTGGTTCCGATTCCAGAAGCTCTTGAATTAACGGTGCGAGTAGGGCTTCCGCAGGACGATCAAAAGCGACCTCGGCCACTTTGAGCTTCAGGCTATTGGAGTTCTCCAGGACGACCTGGAGGGATGTAGTCAAAGCGTCCAGCCTTGCTTTGGAGTTATCGTCGTTTGTTGGTGTTTTGTTTTCGTACGGCACAAAAGTGAACTTCTCTAGTTTAGGCGCGGCCTGGGTCTGTTGTCTCCTCGGAGCAAGGGTATTTTTTCCGTGTCGCAGTTCGATGCCTCCCGATTTAATAACGCTTATATCTTTGTACATATGGACCGGGATGGTATTCTCGCTGCTTATTAGCGACAGGTGCTTTTGTGGGTTTATGGTGATCTTCTGTATTCTCGTGGGCAGGTAGAGATCACGGCCGTCGTTTGACAGAATCGAGTATTGCAACATTGTGTCCATGAATGAAACCCAGTTGTCTGACCAGGCAAGGGTGCCTTCATTGCCATAGTTATCGGATTTTTTGATTCCGCGGAAGAGACCTCCGTATTCATATGCTCTGAGCCTGTACAGAAATAATAAATTAAAATTTTAAATTTATTTGCTGCGTGGTCTAAATTAGCTCCCAACTAGCCAAACCAAATTACCTTGTTCGGATAACCCATCCAGCTAAAATTTAACCTTATTTAAGAAAAATATGTTGGGTTCAATTCATTTCTTCCTAGAACTATTTGCGAATGGAATGCCCTAAGTAGATCTATATTTAGCGCTTTTCCCCAAATAAAGACTATGTTTAATCGTAGATTGATAGCTAAGAAAAAATTATCACCTATCTATATACCAGCAATATCACCGGAGCTAGCTCCTAAATATCGCAATTAATAATAATATAGGTATTTCATATTTTTTATTATATTTAATGAAATAATCTATTTAAAAATAGTGAATTGAAGAATTAAGTTACATATCAAGAACACTTGCAATTGGACATATAATATACGATATGCAATCTCTTGAACAACGTTGTACTATAGCCGATGTGGCACTTCTTCATGGATAAGCTGACAGCCCTTACCCTGCCGCTATTTCCTTTTTTCTATATTAACTATTGACATCAAGCATGTTGTAAGAATTTTAAAATTATATTAAATAAGTATTTGCCTACACAACATCAAAATTCACTCAAAATTCTCCCACAGACTTAATCTATGTAAAATTACCTTAAATCTTTGTATATGTCTTCACTTTCTAAAGTCAGTATGTCCTTGTCCTTATATTGTGGTACTTTTGGAAGAAGAGTGATTTCTTCCTTTTCTATGTTTTCAGAGATTCGGATTTTACCCGACATGGCCAACGATCCCGATTCACTTATCTCAAAATTACCTGAAAATATTAAACAATTTTATTGATGTTTGAATATGAGGCAATTTTCTCTACATTCATTATCCAGTAAGATATGTTTAAAATAGATATTTCTTTCCTTGCTGTTAAATAATTTAATAGAGTAGAATATGAGGATAAAAAGAGTTGTCAAAAACAGCAAAACGAACAGAACATTTACATGCCAGTTACATATTTTGCTATTTTTTTGCCTTTATTCTAAAAATATCTTTTATATAATTTAGCATATTGTATTATAGTACTAAGGGTGAAACTTGAGAAGAAAATGACAGAAGTTATCACATACTATTGGTTTAATATTTATATGAGAATACAATTTAAAATAATCCTTATCAAAGTAATTATTACATTAATTAAATGAATTAACCTTTAGGTGTGCACTTATTTTTGTTTTATTTTTATTTAGATTAACAATACATTTTGACAATTAGTATAGCGATTAAGAATAATGGAACAGTAAATTCGTACAAGTGATTGACACTACTATACTTTCTACCCCCTTAACTAGACTATCGTTTGTACTAAAGAAGGCAGTGTTCCGTCCTTTTCAAGTTTTTAACGATACACAGGTTACTGTTCTCATTTTCAAGAAAGTTTATTTAAGTACTTTTATACACACAGTGATGTGGGCTCTGGCAAAACTAATACAGTGATTATACTAATTGATAATGGCTTTGACCGCGCATCTGATACAGAAGCTTGTTTATGGTCCAAGGAACAAACGTTTACTTTGATTAAAGAGTCAAGATTTTTATGAGATGTATGCTTTTAAAAGAAATAAGTTCGAAACACTAATACTATTATTAAATTGGGTCCGTTATTTATATTGCCGTTATAAGAGTACCTGTGATTTGGGTTAGGTAGGTATTTCCTAGTCAACTCTGCCTTAATATTTCTACTTTAATATTTATTAATAGTACTTTAATAGTACCTGTGGTATCAAATATGTTAACTAAGAATCTGACAATGCCTTCCTTTGGCATAATAGTAGCTCTATGGAATGTCAGATCCTCCATGACGACGGCGAACTCGTTGATATTTTTGTTATTCAATTTTGCAAATGTTTTCCATGCGAGAGTCTGAAAAATATAAAATTTGTAATTATAGCTTTCGCATCGCACCTAGAAAGGCATAAAAACCGAACAGTATTGCGGGACATACCAAGTATCCAGTGGCGGGGAAGAGAATTCTTCCGTCGATGGTGTGGCCGACCAAGTATGCATCCTCGGGCTTGCTGAGATCCACTTCAATCACTGTTTCTCCTGACCTTGAGGCTGAAAAATAGAAAACAAAGAGTTTGTGAGCATAAACTTAATAAAACGCCATTTCATTGTCAAACGTCCGAAATGAGCAGCTTTCGAGTAAACTTAGTTTATTTATTTACATATTATTTTTTTATTCATTTATAAAAACAATGCCTACTCTGACACTACCTACCAGAATTAACATTATACGCAATAATCACATTTTATGATCAAATTAAAAAATGGGTGGCGGATCTGCGTGCATTGAATGACCTTCAAGGAATGACGGCATTGTGTTTTACGTACGGAGTGGAATGTGTTAAATGCTACCACACCAAAATGATTTTCGAAAAATAATGCTCTATTGCTATAAAAGAGAATCATATTGCACATACTGTTATTGATGAAGTCAACGACATCCCATTCCGTGGAGTGATCCCAGCGGACCAGAGAAGACAGGCCTGGAGTGGAACGACTCACTGGAAATGAGACGGCCGGGTACAAAGTTGAGATCTGCGGTTGTGCCCCTGCCATGTAAATCCTGCAAACAGAAGATTTTTCTTAAATACTAGCCATTCACCTCAGATTGGCAGCCTTACCCTTTTGGAAGTCTGGAAGTCATGCATCTGCACATAACAGTTACGTTATTTTCTT
The DNA here is from genome assembly GCA_020383195.1 of Neomicropteryx cornuta. Classification (NCBI taxonomy): domain Eukaryota; kingdom Metazoa; phylum Arthropoda; class Insecta; order Lepidoptera; family Micropterigidae; genus Neomicropteryx; species Neomicropteryx cornuta. The sequence goes on along the minus strand of JAHKQU010000019.1, from coordinate 15,875,003 downwards.
CTTAGCCAATAATGTAGTTTTAATTTAGTAAATCGGATATGCAAATACTTGTAAAATAAAATTTGTTATGGATAAGCACTGACACTAAGTAAGCAAACTACAAATTGAGCATGTCGTTAGCTTCCTGTAAAGTAAAAAGTACAAAAAAGGCAGGACATTGTTAACATTAACCACATTACAGATGTCGCTTTCACGAATTGTCTTCAACCGATAGGAACGACAATTTTACAAGACTTTACTTAAGTCGATTTAATAGTGTTTCAAAGATTTATATTGTTATACAATTTACACAAATATTTATTAAAGTTAGGTTAAATGGTAAAAACAATAGGTCGTATGTCATTTTTTTTTTACCCAAAATGTCATTGACACTTGCATAATACATCCTACATTATTGATGAAAAATATTATTAAATAAATAATTGACGGTTTCTTATTTTACCATTTAAAATACACTTTAAACACACTCAGCGTCGTTAATGGCATATCCCGTAATCTCTATATACGACAGGTGCCGATTCCGGGTAAAACCGTTACCGTCTTAATACATTTCTATTAATAATTAAAAGCATGGCATGCCGCGTATACCTGAATTCATGACAGACATATGACTAATTATGCGCTAAATATTAAATAATTCGAGTTTTATTTACAAAAGCTATGTATGTTAGTATAATATTAAATATAAAAATAAACATTGTAATAGTTTTGTACATATCGTTTGCCAATTATAAGAAATTATAACTTGAACTAAAAAACGGGTGTCAGTCCCGTGTAGGATATTCCGTTCGGTCAACGTACTTCGCCGATCGGGAGGCAATATGTCCACGCGTTTGTCGTATGAAGCTGAATGTGTTGAGCAGTTTTACCCGCCTATTGGAAAACAATTCTAACTTACTTTCCAATGTTTTCCAGCAAATAGTTAGCGTTGTTGGGGTGTGCACGCTTCAGCAGTCCAATATTGGTGACCTCTTTGGGCAGAGACCTCTTGAGGATCGCCTGGAGAAGGGCGTGGGGAGCGATCTCAATGACGATAGCGTTTTGGGGAATGTAGGAAATGGCCGAGTGGAAGAGGACGGGGGACAGCAAGTTGTTGACGTGGTAAGCGGCCGAACTCAGTTTGGCTAAAAGGTAAAATAAAAGCGAGTTATAAAACGAGTGATTTTTGATGAGATTTACTTATTAAATAGGTAGGTACTAGAATTGGGTTAAGAATAAGAATAGATAATTATAATTTGTACAAAATATAGTTTTTTTTAAAAAAAAATGTGTTCTCATCTTGTGTCTAGATACTTATAACAGTATAGTTAATACAAATAAACGCTGTAATAATTTAGAACTTAAAAAGTAATACAATATGAGATTTATTTACTAAGTTTTATCTAACTAACTTAATTCTTTAACCGAAATATTTTAAAGTGTATGCTTTTCAAAACACCGGTCTTACAGAGCCTTAGTAGTACCTCAATCAAATCTCTGACTAATTGTGAATGTCCAGGGTTGCATCTGATGATAATTATTGTTACATTGCTAATTGGGGCATTTCGGATCACTTGAACCATTCCGTACGATTTACATCTGTGATGATTTTTATTACCTCTTGAAGAGGGAATATCCTCTATTTTTTGGTCTTCTCTATACTTAAAACTTTACTTAACTTAAAACTATAGCTTAATTATAAGACTAAGAATGGACATTTCTTATTATAATATGTATAGAAAAATATCATCGGAATAAAAAAAAATGTAAACATTCTGCAAAGTCACTCAATTGTTACTTTGCACAGACTTCTCAGGCTGCATACAATCCATTAAAGCATAAAAACCAAACAAAATTACATATTGGATGAAAATAGCATTCGCACAAAATAAAAGAAATTTTTAGGAGGAAGAGTGTCAGAGTCCATTTATTTCTTCCGTGTACAATTATTGACTGGAATAGTCTCAACTGCAGCGTCTTCAAACCTTTCCCTAAGAAGCTAAGAAAAAGGATTAAAATTTTGGTTAAAAAATCACCGGAGGAATAAATATCTTTAAGTATATGTAATTTTAAATAAATAAAACGTGAAAATCTACTCCAGAAGTTGTTAAATGCGAATGACGAAGCTTGGCTGTAAAATAAGGATGTTTGGGGTACCTTTCCTTCTATCAAAAAGGACTTTAGAAATCACCCTTCGTATGTTTCAATTTTATTTGCTTATCAAGTGGAATTTATAATTAAAAAGTAAAGTCTGAATTCAACTCTTAAGGAGGGTTATTCTTTTATAGGTTCACTCTTTTAAAACAATGAAGCCATTACAAAACGGCATCAGCACAATAAAAAAGATGAAAATAAAACAATATGATAAAAATGCAAACCTGTAGGTTCATTCCACTTATCTTCGGGAATGGAAGAGCTAATCCACCTCTGAGTCCTGGGTTTGGGATTGGGTATGATTTTTTCTAAGGATGCCAGCAATTTCGGCCCAGCGTCTTTGATGTATTTCGAATGGAATGCCATTCCGGAACTTTTGACGGCCTTAGCGAATATTCCTTCCTTTGTAAGAACTTCTACGAAGTCATCGATATCTTTTGGCGGCCCTGAGATCTGTAAAAAGTATAACAGAATATAAGCAAATTTTTTTGGCTTTTTTAATTATATAAAATGCTCAAAATAAGAATAATTATAATTATTCTTGTCTTGTTATCTTAGAAAAGGTTCAGCGGCGATGAAAAATTCTCTGGGAATTATTTAGGTAGCATGTTAGGAAGGTGTTTTGGAATTCTAAGTTAACGCAACTATTTTCAGTCCTCCTGAGTGCTGCAGGCATGAGTCGTAACCGTAAATGCTGCCAACCCGGGGCGAAGCCTGGTGGTTGAACAGCTTTATTTATGTCTTTATATGTTACACCTGATATCGGGTCCGAGGTAAGTTCCAAAGGTAACCAGGCTAACCCAAAAAAGGTAAACTTTAGAGGCTTTGTATTTCAGAAATTGAACTTATGTGAGACACTGTTGGGATTCTTGCCAAGCGCACACAATTACGACACTTGCGTCCACTCTGAATTTCAAGTTTAAAAATAGACTAGATACTTATCCTAATAAATTAAAGCAAGCACAGATCTAGTATCAATAATAACAGAAATGATAATACGATAATAATAATTCTGCACATAAGTAATCTGAAAGTAAGTAATCTCTTGTATAAGCCGAGCAATGACAGTCTATAAGGTATTCCTTTAATAGATCGAATGTAATTGATACTAATCAATTTTCTTGTGTTAACTGAAATAATTACAAAGGCACATAAAGTAAAAAAGCAATTACCTAAATAGTCGACTACAATTTTTTAAAATTCACATATCAAATATTGTCACATAAAGGATGTAATACCAAAAACAAAATGGCTGTAATTTAAAAATGTTTGTCATATAAAAAAAATATTCACTTGACTTTGAAAATTCCTTTGACTTTAAGACCCAAAAAAATAATTGAAACTTATTCATAATCTAATAAAAAATGAGAGAAAACGCTAACCGTAATGTTGTCGGCGGAGTTATTGCAAGCGGGGACAATATTGGGCGGAACCCGCTTTGTAGCCGCTTCCCAGGAAAGACCGATAGCCGCCATCTTTCCGGTTGGGAGTTTCGAATCGGCAATGCTCCTGCCTCGCCAGTACGCCGCCAGGACTGCCTGAGTGGCCGTGAACGCTCCATCGGCGTATGCGCAACCTGTACATTCAATGATGTTAAGTTCATTTTAAAGGAATTCCTATTTATTTTTTTCTGTTTTCCAAGCAGATTACCGTCTAATGTGATTAGGGCAGTATGAATTAAATTAGAAATTAGCACACACACTAAAGACTAATTGTATAAGTTTATCAGCTTGAGATAGCGAATAAAAAATAAAACATTTATTAGAAATGTATGAAAATGGAACTTTGTCGGAATAACAGAGCTGATGCTAATATCAAGACATCTTTAAATAGTCCACTAGCTCTTATATGATATAAATGCCAGGACGTCGTTTGGTCAGACTCAGATCTTTAAAAAGGGAGTATTAGACAAAAACATTTTTTTTGATGGGTGAATTAAGGTCATGTTGTCTTCCAATAAGTTCTATATTTATGTTTGAATAAACCATTCTTACCAACTTCTCCAACAGAGTGGCCAACGATACCGTCAGGTTTAATTCCGACCGATGTCAACACATCGACCAGCGCAACTTGCATCGCCGCAATGCTCACGAAAGAGTTCAGGATGTGTTCGAAAGACTCCTCGGTTCCGTTCACAAGTATGTTGACCAGGTCTATGTTGTGCTCTTTCAAAACAGCGGCACTCTTCTCAATGGATTTTTTGAAGACTTGCAACACCATCAGCTCCTTTGCCATGCCCGGCCATTGCGAACCCATTCCGGAAAATATGTACCAAATTGGACGATCGACTCCAGGTACAGTCTGTTGAAACAAGGAGAAAAAATATATTGTCTGCTTCTCAGATAAAAACAAAAATATTTTTAATACAATAAAAAAAAAACCTCGATCATAAGAGTCCAGGGAATCGTCAAATATTAATTAAGTATAACCAATATACCAAATAGAAAAAAGATCTTTTTTATTCCTATCTAAACAATAATATAAACATTTAAATGAATTCGATATCTTATATACTAAGAAAGTTATAGCTAAATTTCACTTTCTAGAGAAACCCCCCATTCTCATTCCCCCGGTCTGATTTTGCACATTAACGAACATTAACACAATATGTTATAAACCATAACGAAGAAAAATGACGATTGATGAACTTACCGCAACATCCCTGGTGGGAAGATCTCCGAGTAAAGTGTACCCTCTATGAGTGTGTCCATTTACATTTAGTCTATGGATGGAGTCCAGCAGAGAGTAGAATTCGGGATCATAAAGACCATTCTCAACCTTATCCAAAATTGTTTCGACAGCCTCTTCAGTTCTACCCGAAACGGTGACCAGCCTCGGAATTAAACTCTCTTTCTTTCCTGGTTGCTTGGTTTTGGGGTTGGAGCGTAGAACCAAGTGGCAGTTGGCACCTCCAAAACCGAAAGAATTTAGAGCCACAAGGCCTCCCTCCCACGGCGTGTTCTTGTCTACGACAGTCAATCTTCCGTCTGAAAGAGCTGGAATGTCTAAGTTGGGACTCTTGAAGTGGAGATTCGATGGGATTACTCCGGATTCCATGGCGATGATGGTCTTTGCGATTGAGCATAGCCCCGAAGCAGGTTCCGAGTGGCCCATGTTAGATTTGACCGAACCGATCAAAAGGGAGCCTTTTCTACCTTTGCAAAAGACATCCGCAATCGAGTTTACTTCTTGAGGATCGCCAACCTGATGAGCAATAGCAAAAATTTTGTAATTAGGCGAAATTGCGAATATACGCGTATAATAATTCCTTGTTTCGGATTCAAACATTAAATAATATATTTAACACTTACAGTTACTCGGTTTAGCCATAAAGTTAAAAATAAAACTAATTAAATTTTCAGCCGTAGACGTTGGTTTATGTGTAAGTTTGAAAGCTGTGCATGGACCAAAGATCAAAGATTTATCACCTTTGAACGGCTTAACCATAAATTACATATTTATTTTTTACTCCTATTTTTTTCAAACGCATACCAACAAACCTTAACCTATCAAGGACGGCTACTAATTTTGTTGTCTCTGCAAAATCAATATTTTGTGCAGTAGACAAAAAAATATGTATGTGTAATTTTGAGTATTTTAAAAAGGAATTACTATATGCATAAGAACTGAAAAAGTTAGATTAACAGATGATCTCACGAAGGTTAGGAGAGTACTATGTATGTTTTTTTTTGGGCATCAACATTTTCAAAACCATAATTTCTAATGAATTGGTAAGATTTTGCATCGTTTGATAAGAAATGCATTAATTGACTATAGAATAAATTTATTTTTGATTGCTGTTTACATACAACAAATACAACTTATCAACTATTTCAGAGAAATTATAGTAGGAAATATAATTATTGCTTAGTTTACCTTTGTGCCAGTTCCGTGAGCCTCTACATATGACACATCCAAAGGATTCACACCGGATTCCTCATAGACCTCCAAAATGAGTTTCTTCTGCATATCGCCGGATGGAAATGTGATCCCGGTGTCCTTGAATCCATCAACGTTAGTCTTAGCATGAAGAAGAGTAGCATAGGACCGCCTTGCGTCCGACTTCTTCTGTAGAAAGATGGTGACGGCTGCTTCAGATCTCACATAGCCATTGCCGGACACATCGAATGCTTTGCATTTACCGTCGGGTGCCAGCATTCCGAGACGCAAGAAATTAAGCGATGAGCCCGGTTTGAGGCACAGGTTAACTCCACCAACAATGGCCGCATCTGATTGGCCGGTTCGGATCGATTCGTAAGCCTGATGGAGGGCGAACATGGAACTGGAACAAGCCGTGTCGATTGCGTAACTGGGACCTGAAATTTAATCAAACAAATTAAGATTCATACCATACGGTTTAGTCATCCAAACTATAAAAAAGTTAGTTATTTATATTGGGTCAAATGCAGGGTCAGCAAGTTACCCCGGTTCACTGCAGAGAAAAAGCCCACCCTGGAGTTGTTTGTGCCCTCTGGGTCTACTGTTGACCCAGCAGTTGCTAAGTCGAAGCCCTTTGCCCTTGGCTCTAAGCACAAGCATGTTAGCTTAGTCGAGCAGGGCCCAAAATAATTGTATATTACATTTGTATACAATTGTACACAATGTGTATTACAATTGTAAGTGTATTTATTTTACATTATATTTATATAGCTTTAAGATATTATTATAACATCGATCAGATGGCGTAAGTGGCACATTAAGCAAACAAACCCAAACTGCTTCCCTTAATTGGTCTAGTTAGGAAGGCAGCAAACATCCGTACAATGTAACAGTCGCTTGTCGCTTTAATTAAGCTATTTAATAATACTCATATTATGTTACATAGTTATATGTACTAATTATGAGTTGTCAAAGTATATTTTCAAGAAATAAATAAAATAAATATGATGTAGGTCACAGTGATTATGTATGTTTTCTGGTTTTTAAACAATAACATAATATTTATATTTTAATTAGAGATATTATATGTAAAATTACCAAACCTAAAAGTAAATATTTGTCTCATCTTTGAATGCACTACACGTGCATGTCTGTAGTTTATACAAAACACTTAAATACTTGCTGTAATGCATATCACTTTCTACACAATATGTTAGAAAGTTATGTCAATAAGCATGTTCATGTTTTTATGTTGCAAACGGACGTATTTTCAGACCTCTTTATTTGAGAATGCAACCAGACTATTCAAATAATTTGTCGTTGTGTTACAAATGGTCTGCAGTACAACATTGGAAGCAAAAAATAGGCCCTATGGTACAGTAATGTTACCTTGAAAATCAAACGTGTATGAAATTCTGTTGGGGAACATCGCTCGGCAGCATCCAGTGAGAGCATATCCGTTGATCTTGTCTAAATCTTTGGTCCATTGTTCTTCCGATTCACTGGTAGAAACTCCTACAAATACTCCCGTCTTTGAGCCTCTTATTTCTGCTGGGTTTATTCCTATTAAAAATAATAAGCAAAACATTGCAGTTTAAATAGAAAAAAAAAATTTTTTTTTTCATCCTAGATATTTATTAAAAAAATTATATTATTTATTTCTATATTTATTAAAAAATCAGTCTACAAATTCATTAAATTAGATAAAAGTTTGAAAAAGAAAATGCAAATTTAATTTATATTATTGCCTTTGATTTGCATCTTTAACCACTCTTTACTTTTGTTTTACTGAGGTTACAAATTAGACGTTCAAATAACGTGCAACCAATAATTTATAAATTGTTACCAGCATCAACGATACATTCATATGTAGTCTCTAGGAGGATCCGAAGTTGTGGGTCCATGAGATGAGCCTGTTTAGCATGGACACCAAAAAATGTCGCATCGAAATGTTCCAGGTCCTTTAATTTTCCAAAGCGCGATGGCAAACCCTGGAAACCTGAAATAAAAACTCAAGTATTATTAAAGAACTTTTGTATATTTGAACATCACCCATCACCAACATCAAAAATACATCAATTTCAAAGTCCTAAAACCAAAATGGACTTATTTTTACTGTGATTTATTCCCTAGAGACCTAGCATGGCTGTTCTGTTCTGATTGGGGTTTCACCCTCAAAACCACGTCATTTATTAACATTGCAGATTGATCTCACCTAATAAGCTCCAACTTATTACAGTGCTTGTATTGTTGGTTAGGCGCTACTAGACCTGGCTCCGAGTGTCTTCATAATGTGATGCAATTCATTAAGGGCAAACAGCATCTCGCAAGTCTATAATTAATTATACAGTGGGTTTGAACCCGGGAACTCTAATTCAAAGCAGTTTTTCCGGTTCTAGTCATTCTGATACTCGGAAAATGCTATAAGATCACCTGACTTACGGTCACCCACGTTTTTTTCTCAGAGTCCGGCCTCTTGTATAATTTAAGTCAGTTTACAGGTCTATCTATTAGTATAATTAATCAAAATATTTATCGTCTGCAAACCTATGTTACAGGGGTAGGGATTGCTGAGTTTTGAAGTGTAGTTTTATAAGAAAAAATCAGTGTTTAGAGGTATAAATTGGAAGACTTGTTATAAGGCAAATAGTAAAAAGCTATCGCACCTGCTGGCCACCGTCTGTTGTCCTCTGCAATCATGTCAATGCCTTCCATGAGATTCTGCTTGAACTCCTCAATGTTGTTGCTGTTGGGCAGACGGCCGGACACGCCGCTGATGACAATCTCGTCATCGTCATGTGACCTTCCATTCGTACCATTGTGAACTGCGCTCGGCATTCTGTCTATTTGCTCGTCGGCGACCGCTGAGGATGTGGGTTCCGTGTGATGACCGTGTTTCGTTCTACCTCTGCGCTTCTTGTCCCGACGATTATTTCTGTGAGGGATCTTGACCGCTTCAAGCGAAGAGGGATAGGTTCCTGCCGATAACACACACAAGGGTACTTTAGAGCTGGTGGTTACAAGTAGCTGATTATAATCTTTTTCATTGTTTATCAATTTATCATAATTAAGAGTGAAAATAATAATAGTGCAATAATATTAATATATGTGGTTCAGTTCTCAATTTATAGGTACCCATATTATGGTAACATACACAACTTTATTTTTTCTGAATGGTCGCAATCAAGGATTAAAAACCTCACTGGTGTATGTCTAATAAACAGTGCATTTTTCAATAAATTAATCTGTGTAGCTATGCGTTAATGATAGATGTTATCTAAAGTGCATAGCAGTTATGTACATATACATGGATTAATTACAACTAACATTGAAAGCGTGCAAAAATAACTTAAAATATTTTTATCCAATATCCAAATGCATACTTATATCTTATGCATTTGGATGATAACCAGCGATAAAAAATATTAATAGATTATTCTCTAGAATAATCTCAGTTTATGTTTCATATATGGTTTCAATTTAACCTCTACGGTGTCGAGGGCCAACCTTTCTGATTTCTCTTATAGTTAAACGCCTCCGTCGACAGTTAAGACTATTATTATGTTATATTTTTAAAATGATTCTAAAAGTTATTAAATTTTTAAGGTGTATAAAATTTCGAATAATAATTATACATTAACTAGTAACTTTATATGATTTTTGAATAAACTTCTTAGGGTAGGTAAGCTTTGAAATACGATGGCGTCAATTATTTTCAAAAAATCACAGGTAACAGATATGAGACAGCCCTGCTTTCCGTAGAGAAGAGCGATAACAGCATTAAACAAATTCATGGTTAGACAAATGAAGCTAATGTATAAATTGTGAACAAAACGAAGGCTTTCAGCAGAATGAAAGCGACTGGACCTGAATAAACTTGACTTCGAGCTGAAAAAAGGAAATAGTTTGACAGCAGATTGATTGGCGTTGCATTGGCAGCCTTGACTGTCACCTCGGCGTTGTGGTCGCCGAGCTGTCGCGAAGATAAAACGACATTACCTATATTAATCTTGGTCAACGGTAATCGAGTGTTTCTATATTAAAAAAATACTAAAGCTATGAAAAACCGATTCAAAATAAAAATATACGAAAAATCATGAAGTTAAGAGCAAAGTGTTCGCGCTACGCAAAAAATACCTAAGTACTGTTCCGACGTCACCCTATAAATTAAGTTATTGTAATTTAATATTGTATCATATTAATATTTATTCTATAAATGTTTATTATTTTATGTTTATTATATATTGCAAAATCACCATTCTCGAATTTACCCAGTTACTGGCAACTCTTGGCATTATCAGAGCTGTCGGTGTCAGTTGAAAAGAAAATGCGAGAGGGTATAACCCGCGCCTCTGCAATCCGCGATCGCGCGTGCGAAACAACGCCTTTTTCGCCGCGAACTATTCCTGCAATCCGTGACATCTCGTCACATCGTTCATCGAACTCGTGAAACCAACTCAAAACCTCAAGGAAGCAGCGAGAAAATAGCTAAGGCAGGCGAACCACAGACGGCCATCATCGCACAGCAAAGGTAGGTCTTTTGTTTTCTTTTGATGGCCATTTACTTTCAGCTGTAAACCTTCTGATCCATCAAAACCTACAGTCCACTTCTCTTAATCCATCTAATTGAACGGAAAATTTACTTTTTTATTTATTGCTACCTTAATTAGACGTAATTTAGGAAACTAAAAATTTGTGAACCCCTCAGAAATTCGTTCACATGTAAAAAATATTCAAAATCGTCTCACCACTAAAAAGCGAGCAGTAAACGGGCCTGCATGGAAAAAACAACACATCGAATTTAGAACCTCATTTGGAGTCTATTTTACTAATATATTATATATTCGTTTTATTTTATATACATTCATGTATAAGAAGGGAATACTATTCCCGACCTTTGACCGTCTGAGGTCCGTTCCGCCTGTTGCATCTTTCAACTCGAAAAGTAACTACAAACACGAAGAGATTTTCTTGTTGAACGCTCTTAAAAAAATCATAGCCGATTAGATCAAATCTGAAGTTGGTTGAATAATATAGATTCGACATTTATTGACAGTTCAATAGAGCGCTCAATATTCACACATGGACAACACGGCTGTTGGGAAGTATTATTTATTACTGGCCAGTTATAATTAATACAAACTGCGCGCAAATATAAACATGTGAAAGAACGTTCAGCGCCACATTATAATAATTAAATTGAAACGCGTCAAAATTAAAAAAAAAAAAACAAATTGTGTTATGATGATTTGAAAGAATGTCATGATACAATTTTTATTTATTTATTGAATTTCAGCAAATGTTATAAAGACAATGTTACAATGCAAAATATCTTACCTAACTAGGCTTTCGCCTGTTCTAGGGAAGACATTTTGTCTATTAATTAAAAAGTTGCCGCGTTGAAACATTATACCATAAATATATATGGATATATACGGAATATATATGAATGTCTATAAACAAACATACATACTATAAGCTAGATATATACTAATACATTATAGATTATTAGATTTAAAGTTGTAACTCATAATCGGCCTTATAACATTAATATAATATTGGGGGTATTGTAACGCTGTGAGTTAGCGATGAATATATATATAAATAATTATACTAATAAACTAATATAAGGAATAAATATTATATATAATAATTATATACGAACGTACTAATATATGTATATTACCCTAAATACTCAAACACTTACTAAAAGAACTATTTAAACTATTTTATAAATGTACTAATTACTTTAACTCAGTACTATATAATATTTATGCCAGCAATAAATTTCTTATAATAACCTCTGCCTTGGAGAATTAACCATTTGGTCAAGAGTATTTTAAATTGGTTTCCTTTTGCATTCTTTATCTCTGTGTCCTAGGAGTCAAAAGCTGTCGGTGCGAGAAATGTCGTTGGACCATGTTTTTCATTTTAATCTATTCGGACCTAAAAAGTAACCCACTGTCGCCTTTATGGCCAACCAATACGCTCATCAATGGACTAAAAGTGCCACAGGCACAAGTGGAGATAGGAAATGAAGCAACTCATCATAAGTAGGTACCACAGGCGTGAGTAGTCTGAGTGAAAGATGTCAGGTTCTGTTGATAAAAGCTTGTTGGTTGGCTGGAATCGATACTTATTTATTTTAACCGTTCCGGCCTATAGCTTACTGGTTTCCTAATTTGTACCCCCCTATTAGTATAGACCATATCAAACGGTCTAAATAATATGTGAGACGGGATAAATTATAACAAGGGTGAAAAACACCGCGAACTCATAGCGGAGCGTTAAAACGCGCGGAAAATCAATACATGGCCCTGGGTATATGATATATCTATGTCACTCCGTTTTCCGTCATTAACTGTGCTATGGCCGCTTTATTCAGTGTGAACTACACAGATGCGAAATATTATAATGGAGTTAATTAGGCATTAATATTTAGAATTGCAAGCAAAAAACAACTTCATGGTTTGAGGTTTTAGGTTGAAATGCCGCGACGGACGGACAACGGAGTGTCACTATAATAAGCACGGAATAAGTAATAGCTATAAACATCGTTGGATAATACATGAGATATAGACAATAGAAGAAGGCGTCTTTTTAATTTAGGATATTTTGGTGATTATTTCGAACGATACACGAAACTTAATGATTTTTATACTACATATGTGGTACTCAGCTAAAGTGGGCTAATTTAGCAGTTGCATAACAAATTCATATCCGTTGATAATAATAAATACCTAATGTTTATGGTTTGAGATAATTGTGAGCCTTAGATAAACAACGAGTTTAGAGGTCAAAAGAAACGCAACATGACGCGATGGCATTCGAATTAGTAAGAGTTCAGAAGCCTTTTGACTGCGTTACAATTATAATATATTGTGTATCAAGGAATCTCAATGTAATTATATTCTTAACGTAAAAATCTACGATATGCAATCGTTGAAATTATATATTTTATATATTATAATAATAAATGATCAGGTTGACGAGATGCTAGATGAGAAATGTCTTAATAGCGCGGTCGAGTCCAGTGGAGCCGTTCATAGAGATGTTGACCAAATTGACGTTTTAACAATAGCAACAAACAATAGGCGATCCACAGGAACTATTGTCTATTGTAATTGCTTACCGTTATACCTAATTTGTGATTTATTTTGATTAAACAATTAGTATGATTAAATAAAACCAGAAAATATTGTTAACCTACAAATCGAATGATATTACTGTCAATCTAATTCCAAAAGATCTAAGGCAAATCGAAAGTGGAAAATTGCTCGAAAAATAGGGAAACTGATTTCATAGTACTTAAGTCTGTTTTGTTTGAGCCATTTTTTTATCCAGCAGGTATAACCTAAAATAAAAATGTATTTATTTTTATTATGATAGATGACTTGAGTCTCCGTTCCTCTCGCGGCAAGCAGTGCCATCGGTTAATCATGAATTTCGCGAACAGACAACGAACCCAACAAATAAAAAAAAAGTATAATTTATCCCATTCCCACCCACTATAGTGTCCATTCTAATGTTTTTTTTCTTTAATAAGTGATTATTAACACAATTTATTGTATAGGTCACACCGCCGAGGTATGCCATGTTGTTAGACAGCAGAAATTGCGTCAAGAATCACTTATTCTTTAAAAACAAGGTCAATTTACAACATCCTTTGATTATATCACGCCGTGGAATTGTGAGTAAATTGTCTGGCGAGGTGTGAGCAAATGACAACATCGTAACTTTTATTATAGCCGGTAAAAAATGCTTGTTTTTTCTTATAGATAATGTTGGTATAGTTATCTTTATTATTATGTATGTAATTAAACCAAATCTTATTAATATAACCCGTAAGCCATCACAAGTTTAAACCACAGACAGGCACGAGTGGTCTGGGGAGGAAATGCTTTAATGACAGCCGTAGGGCCTAGATGTAAGACGTCAGGTTCTGGTTAAATAATTAACTACTACTGAGCAATGTATAGAAGCAGTTGATATTAAATGATAGTCTTAGCCATTCTTGTTTAATTTAATTACTATCTATGGTATCCACACATTCAAATGATATTGCTGACTTTAAGTTCATTCTGTATAACGTTTTTGTTCAATTTATGATGTAATCATATTAAGAGATTAATCGCGGCTTCGCAGTGGTTTAAAATGAAACGTCAAACATGTTGAATTTATTAACGGACTCGGTAAAAGTGTATAGTTATAGTTCCATTCGCCGCACACGCAGAAAAAAATATACCAATGCCATTTTTGTAGACATTAAATTGTCGTTTTATATTGAATTAGTTTCAACTCAAGTTTCATTACTTACTTTTATCATAATTATCAACTAAGAGTTACGAGTGTTTGTTGAAACATTTATTATTAATAAATAGTTTACTCAAGTGTACGAGATTCTTCTGCGATGGATTCCGGATGACGACCTCTGCCTCCATCCGGAGAAATGCTCCGCGCGGATGACGCAATGATGTGTCGACGCGACGGCTGCCGGGCGGCGGTCAAGGTCGCGCCGATATCATGTCATGTCATGTCATGTCATGTCACCACAATACGGTATGACATTCGACCATCATTTCACGCGCTATCATTCTCACCTACTCGATGATGTCGCCAATACTACACACCATTACAGGGCGGAGATAACAGTGCAGCGCCCGCATAGTGATAAAATTGCCTTCTAGTCAGTGATTCTCAAATATACGAGAAAGGCTGAATCTTTAACCGACTTCAAAAAAAAAGGAAGTTCTCAATTCGACATGGATTTTTATGTATTTTTCACACTCATTACTCTGAAACGGCTCAAGCGAATTCGATGATTTCAGGCGTCCGAATTAAGTCCATTTTTTTTTTGAAGATTTCATTAGGAAAGCTACCTATTGCAATGGGTACCATATCAATGATTGCAATGGGTACCATATCAATGATTGCAATGGGTACCATATCAATGATTGCAATGGGTACCATATCAAAGAAATTTCGACATATCTTCGCGTTTCACAACCCCTAGAACCCAAAACCACCCTCAGTTTTAAAGTTTATGCTATATTATCTATCTGTCTACCTACATCACTTTAACTGCAATTTTATACCAATCACTTTTAAATTGATAAATAAAATTTAAGGGCCCAAAATCTTGGTCAAGTTCGTTATTTTATTTTATTATTTTGTTATTCGGTACAAACCTTATTAATATTTAAATAAAAAGAGAACACCACATGCATATAAAAGATAAAACACAGATTATACTAATTAGAAATAATATATTATATAATAATACATACACTATATATATGGATATTATATAAAAATGGGCCTAAGGGGGCGAGAATGGGAGGGTTTCTCTAAAAAGTGAAATTTTGCTATTACTTTCTTAGTATATAAGATATCTAATTCATTTAAATGTTTATATTATTCCTTACATAAAGATAGCATCAACCATTACTACTAGGGGTGGCAAAAAGTGGTTTTTCAACATTCAAAAAATTATACCTTTCATAATTGTAGGCTTATAGCTTCACTACAGTTTTCGGTTGAATCAATTTTTGATATAAGCAACCCTTACGGCACAGTATAAAGAGGGATTCAGTATACGCACTCTCGCTGCGCAAGGGGTACGGCGGCTTGAGGTGCGCGAGCTGCCGTGCGGCTTTTTCGTTCGTACAATTGGAATTCGCCTATCCCTTACTTTGATCCGGTTAGATCTACCTTAGGGATTTTTTAAGAATTTTAAGAAAAACGCAACGTAAATATATTCAATCGGTGCGTATATCCGCATAAGTAATAATTTATTCATTGGAAACAGCCTTCGGTTTATTTGCACAGTTGAAAATTAGATTTTATTATGTTGCATGACGTGTGACGGTTACTGCTCATCTCGTTGAGTAGATACTCATCTCGTTCAGTAGGTCGGTACGAGTACCCTCATCTTATATGCTATTTTGAATTATTGTTTTTTTTTAAAATCGGATATTTTAGATAATACCACATTAAATAATTTTTCAATAATGAAGACGTTTTGGGATGCCATCACTGAAAAAAATATTTTAGCAAAACGTTTGGTTGTATAAAAATTTGCAAGTAAGAAATTTGCTAATCGAACACAAGAATAAAGGATAAATAAATAAATAAGTGTAAGCAAGTTGTATATTTGTGCGTACAGACCAACATGTTTTAAAAGATCGTCGGCACAGTCCGATTATTGTTAATTTTCGGTTAGATTTACCATATTTTTCCTGTGGCAGCAAGACAAGTACGCAGTTAAAACATTTTGCTATGATTACAAAACAATATGGCGCCGCGGGTGAACAGCTGACGATATAAAACGAAGTTACCCGAAAATTTCGTAAAATGTCAATTGTAGGTCCCTACAATTTTCGTTTGAAACAATTTTTGATATGGGCAACCCTTATGGGCAGTATGGGCAGAGGGATTCGGCAGGTTGTGGTGCGCGAGCTGTCGCGGGGGAGGGGTACACGCAGCAGCTAGCGCAGCGTTCGATACAAGTTCGTACAATTGGAGTTCACCTACCCCCTACTTTGATCCGGTGAAATCTTCCTCCGCCTTCCGGCACGGCGAAAGGATTTTTTTTTGTAACGGGAATCGAAATACGAGATTAAAATGAAAAAAAATGATCGGGGCGCCGGCTCATAAATATATGTTTGATTCAAACTGAATAAATATATTTTGTATGTAGAGTGTCCCAAGACAATTCCCGATGATTTAAGGGGATGTGTTTATGTTCCCCATTACGTGTAAGAAATTGTATAAAACAATGCGAAAATAATTCACGCTCAAATTTATTAATTTTATCAAAGCTCTTTCGCTAGCTCGCTCGCGCTCAGCCAAGGCCGGTCAATGACCCGGCGCGATGCGGCGTCGCGATCAACGAATTATAACAAGAACGGTTTAATATTACCACGTGAAGTTTATATTTTTTTTTCTTGAAAACCACGATGAATTTCGATTTGAGGTCGAAACAAATCATGTTTGAAATCGCAGGCCCAATTAGCTAGATTTTTATCGGAAATGGTCTCGGGACTCGAATAAAAAACTGACTGTTTAGTAAAAAAAAATATTGAATATTTAAAAAATCGCAACGCATATAATTAAAAATTCTTCGGCACATATAATAATTAATGTAAAGTTATAAAATATATAAATAAATATTATATTGAGTATTAACATTTAGCATCCGTTAAAATATATATTGATATTTTTAAATTATTGATTATATTACAGTTTTTTTTTTGTTTTATTTTAATGTAGGTTTGTACGCATTGTTTATATGGGAAAGCAGTTTCGAGGCCAATGTCGAACTTGACGACGGCGAAGGTCAGGTTACGGGCGCGACCGACCACTAACCACCTAACCACCGATCTAAGATCGTTGCCATCGCCAGCGACCTTCGGCGATTACCAGCAGCAGGTACTCGGCTAGCGGTTCGCGAGCTGGCCATCTTGGGGCTCGCATGCTATCGAACTTGTCCTCAAATTGCACCGTTCTTATAGTCATCGAGGATGTATCACTTTATTGTTGGATAGTTTGCGTATATTAATTAACCCTAAAAAAATATATCCCGGAGGTGGTAAGCTAGGAAGTTCATGCAGGTCATGTCATGTCATCAATGCAGACATTAGATATATGGAAAAACGAAACGTTTAAATTTTAAATGGCGGCGGATCAACTAAGTACCTATATACCTTACTGGTTAAGTTGAT
The DNA here is from genome assembly GCA_020383195.1 of Neomicropteryx cornuta. Classification (NCBI taxonomy): domain Eukaryota; kingdom Metazoa; phylum Arthropoda; class Insecta; order Lepidoptera; family Micropterigidae; genus Neomicropteryx; species Neomicropteryx cornuta. The sequence continues at coordinate 15,857,268 of JAHKQU010000019.1, read as the reverse complement.
TTTTCGGAATGTTTTTTTTTTTGTGTATCTCTATCTAAAGCAGATAGTGTGACTGCTTTTCAGTTTTCCGTCTAAGAAATATTGGACTAGACAACACTATTGTGGTAATCTCTCGCTTGCATTCTGGTGTTATTAGCTTAAGCAATGTCAGTGTACAAGCATTTGGATCAAGCAAGTGATACAAAACCTGGTATTTTTTTACCATAGAATAAAAATGTAATATTATTTAAATAAAACACAATTATTAGACAAATAATTTGTCAGTAAAAAAATCGTATGTAAACATTTTATTACTGTGATCTTCTTTTAAATTAATGGCCTTATTATATTAAATTATATATAAATAAAGAAATTATTTAAAAAGTGAACAGGAAATTCAGCTAAGAGAAAAAAAAACAAATAAAAATAGAATAAAATGGTATTTGAATATCACAAGTTGTATAAAAACAAAACGTTTTCACCACGAAAAGATAGTTTAAACTAATATATTTATAAATTTATTTATTTAAGACATAATTAAGAAATGACACAAAAAGGTTATTTAATGAAATAGATTTTATCAAAATGGAAATACTAGATTTTTACTCTCTGTTACGTGGGAGGGGCGAGGGGGGGGGGGGAGCGAAAGAGAAAAAGTGTATTCAAAACACGTTAGTAAATATGGACGAGCGTTATTGTAAACATAGACAGCCCAATATATATTAAATGCTTTTAAAACTGATTGCTTCTAGGACAACATTTACACTAAAAGTGATGCTATATGTGTCAATAAAACAAAATAAATAAATAAATTATATCGACGCCCTTTCGCGGTTTCCACCTATTTATGAGTGCTAATAAGTTACGGTATAAAACATCAGATATTTTAAGGGCATCTTTTGTCGAAACGTGATGCGAAATTTAAGTGAATTTTATTTTTTTCTCAATAAAAGAAAACGCGCAGCTAAATAAAATATCGCGACCAATAGACGTCGGCCTGGAATGGTAGCAGGTAGCAGGTAGCAGGTAGCAGGTAGCAGGTAGCAGGTAGATCGATCGATCGCTAGACGTCGCGTCGCGTCGCGTGCCTATATACGAAGGCGAATGACCTAGCTAGGACTACTTGTGCTTCATTTTAGGAACTTTTTAGGCATGGGCTGCCCCAACCGCGTCGGTATTCATGACTGTTAGTGCACACGACCCATCACTATCATGCCGGACGATGCTTGCGGTCGAGTTCAAGGCGGTAACTCGCTCGAAGCGACGCGACGACCTGTCGCAAGGTTCACGTCTATCTTAGCTTAGCTTGGGACTAAAAACTTGGGAGGTTAAAATATTTGATTGTCAATTCTTCTGACTGACCTTCTTGTGAATTGTCTTTTGCCTGCTTAGTTTAGTCGCTTTAGCGGCAACGATCTAAAGCAACTGTGGTCCTGTACTTATCGTACTTTAAAATACTTTCGTTTTTGAATCATCTTTCAGCCTAATTTTAAGTTCTCCATTTCGTAATTTTATAATAGAACCCATATTTCGAACTCTTTCTCAAATTGAATATAAAATCCTTGAAATTCGTGAGTTTCATTCTGCGTATCAGCAATCTTTGAAATCCAGATTCCTTAAAGGCTTTGCTACGTAAAAGTAGGTCGGATTTCATTTTGATGGTTTTTGTGAAAAAAAAAACAAATTTAGAGATAAACGTCGCAGCTATTTAATACAGGATGATCTATTTCCTGTATTCTTTTTAAGGGGTGATTCTGGGCAAGAAATTGAGCCCATTACGAAGTTCATGCAATACATCACCCTATAGATTCACTAAATACCAGAATACGAGCCTATAACATGGGCTTTAAGTTTTTTAACAAGTTACTAAGCAAAGACTCTCATTAATAATTTTGGTCGTATTTCCTTTACTTTCGTTTTACTGTCAATATTATATTATTATGTTTTTGTTTTTTATATGTTATATGTAGTTCTAAGTACGTATGTAGGTAGTATATATAAGTATTCCTAATTTCTGTTAAATAATCTATATGACAATTTGAATGTTATCATTCGCTCACTTCTCACTTCATTTTATATGTATTTAAGTGTATACTATATCGTTCCTATATAATGTGTTTAATGGTAAATAAATCATGAGATCTTGAAATCTTTAGTAAGAGTCTTTAGTCATTTTTTTATTTTTATGGAAATATCCAACATTATTAATTTTAATAAAAATATTTAATTTAAAAGCCATGTCTCGCAAACATGGCTTTTCTATATAATATGATTAACCAGAAATTCGACAGCTCATACTTGATTGGCAGCATCCCCTTCAGGGTTCCGTACAGAAATACCAGAAAACCCCTTTTATTTCACGTCGCCCGGCGTAATACTAACCATGCACAAAACGCGACATGTGTAGAGTTCCTCAGCGCGTATAATGAAAAATTTAACGCAGTTGATATATTTCAAGAGACTAAGGTTTTATTTATGCGTGAAATACGCAACGTAAGTTATGATAGTATTTAGTGTAAAATGTATAAATAAATATTATATTCATTAAAATATTAAACATTCGTAAGTTTTTTTGTTATTTTTAAATTATTTATTATATCGCTAATAATATGTAGGTTTATATACACGCACTAAACACACACAATGCGCGCGCAAACATGTCCCTGCCACAAATGGCACCACACTCCACACACACTCCACATTATTTAAGTTTAGTTTTAATTTGTTGTTGTCAACCATTTTCATGTTTGGTACATTTTTTTGGCCGTGTAAATGTAGTGTTAGAGAATTGTCTTCCTGTATCGCTGTTATGTACTTTCAAAATAAATAAATAAATAATAATTACAAACTAGTTATTTCTATTATATAAAAGAATCTAGGATTTATGATATTTATTTAAAAAAGAAAAAATAAGATAATATCGTTGTAAACATAATAATAAGTTTATTATAATGATGTGATAGAATTTATTAATTTTGATGTATGTATTTTATGTGTAAATTAAAACAGAGTATTATATAATCTACGTGTATTTATAGTAATATTAATATAGTTCAATAATGTTATACATTTGTAATAGTACGCACCTAATATAATTTGGTATTTTCTAGTAGCGTGTATTAAATGTAAACATTATCTTATTATTAAACTGTTATAATTATATATAATGACTTATTCTACTTACAAGTATCAAATACTGTCTATTATTTGGAATATTCACCAATTTGTAATTGGCTGAAGTTATCATAAAATGTATCATCATCTTAATAATTTTCGTTTAGCTGTAAGTATTACTATTATTAATAAAATAAAATAAATATTGTATGCTATCAGAAACGAATAAGCGATCCATCCCGAGTTGTGCAATTGTGCATTGGACTCTGGACAACGCGAACCGACTTCTTCCAGTAGTGGAATAATTTCAGTTTGACAGATAAAAAAAATATTTAATGTATTTGTATAAGTACTGTGACACTTGAATGAATAAACATTGTTCCGAAATAAAAGGTGTAGATAGCTGCCTACATAAATAGTGTGTACGAACTACGGGTTTAAGGATGGAAAGGCGTACGAGTGTCTCGTCTAACGAGACTGCGCTCTGATGTAACCAGCAGAGGTCCACATTAGCTTGCTTCGACAAAAGCTGAAAGCCGTGATTTGTATTTATTTATTTAATAATCATAAAAACAATGTGAGTCAGTGAGTAGAATTGGTACAGATTTGTCTCGTTAGGGTGGCAGGAAATGTCAGTAAGTAAAATGTAAGAGTCGCTTGTCGCTTAAATTAAGATATTTAACAATACTTATATGTATTTTAAATTTTAAAAAATCTTAGTCTTGCGGTCAAAATATATAAGTATTGGGTACTTCAAAGGTGGGTCCTTCGATATAAAACCAAACTGGGTATGTCGAATTGACAGCGATAGTCCATTGAGTCCGGCCTAAATCCGAAAATTTTATTGACGAGTTGTCAAGTATTTCTATAATAAGGCGTCAATTACGAAAAATCGATAAAACTTTGGCTTCGGCCGTCAGAATCTTAACTGCCGTATCTAAAGTAGTGGAATTGCCGTATATATTATATAAAAGACCCAAAACTGCCGTATTCTTTGGTTAGAAAAACACTACACTTTTGTAGCTGTAATTGCCGTATTTTTTGATAATGTTGGCGTATTATCAAATTAAAATGCCGTACATTACGGCAATTGACGTATCGGTATGGTAACGCAGTCGATATTCAGTTATTGAAGAGTTAGGAATGGAATTCCTTGAAGGTGTTTTTTCCAGACTTAAATGACATCCTTACTACAAGCAATACATTCGTTTATCTACAACTGCTTAATAATTATAAAATGTGATTAATCGTCACATTTCAAAATTAATGCTATGTGTCACTATCTTCAGATTCATGCCCAGAAAAGGATACTGCTAACTTTAAGTTCATCCTGTATATATGAGTGGAATTCTACCGTAGAATATAAAAAACTGCATGTATTTATAGTGTAGTTTCATTATTGCGTTGGGATTTTAGCGATTGCAAGCGACCAACCGATTTTTTTATAAAACGATTTTAAGACATAACACTTACATTTTTTAACGTTACTCATAAAAAAAAAAATGCAATTCACCAAATATATTCTGTTGAGATTACACATTAAAAATCTGCCTTCATAATTAGATCGCTCGAGATATTTTATAGCGAAATATTATTTTGTTATAAGCATTTAAGTATGCATTTAATTTATTTTATAGTATGAGATTAGCATACATTACTGATCTTGTTTTTCTTTATTATTAATACGGTTGTTAACAAACGCAAACGACAATGGTAACTAATTATGACAGTATGAAACAAAAAAAAAAAAAAATTATATTTATAAAGTCGGTACTTTACTTATTTTTTAAATTGTTAACCGACGGTGATATATCAGGATGTTATTGTCAGAAAACGCACATATTTTAACTATAGAAATAAATAAGGCTTTGAGGAAGATATTTAATATTAATAATTTATCATTTATTGATTTAAGTAATTATTTATTATATCAGACCGTGAATAATAACAAAGTATTTATTCAACAAAAGACACATATTATATTAAATAGGTTCTGGCAAAAACACGGTTTTGGCTGCCAGAAACTCAACTTTATGGCAAGTCTTACAAAATTGCGTATCAAATTTACAAACAATATTTAAATATTGTTTTAAATATATAAATAAAAAATATATATAAAAGAAAAAAACAACTAACAACAAAAAAGATATATGAAAAATAAATAAGCTAAACATAAAATAACATTAACACAAAGAGAAACACAATTCACTATCCAAGAAAAAGTAAGTTAGAGTAGATTTGGAAAAAAGCAATTCCTAAATACTACCTAGCGTATTTTTTATTCGTAATATTTTATTAAGTTTACGTAATTTAAGATTTCCTAATAGCGAAATGTTAATATAAACTATTTATCACATAATTCTGGCGAATTCGGAAGGGACATTTATAATGCGCAAAATTTATAAATAAAAAAAAAAATAGAAATTTGTAAAACAAGCCAGTAATTTTTCAGTGGAATTCACATAATACTCGTATATATGTATATATATTTTTTTTTAAATAAATGCTATGACCTAGGTCATACACAATTATTTTGGGTTCTACTCAACTAGACCAGGGGAGATGGTGGTAATGAAGCGTTAAAAACTGTATGACCATCTGCGGATTCGAACCCTAGACTTTTGGGTCAGTAGTCCAACGCCTTAACCACGAGACTACCAAGATCTCTAAACCACTAGACTACCACGATTTAAAATGACAACATCGTTTTTAAATCCCTAAGACCATTTCCGACAATTTAAGAAAGTGTTTATGTGCCACCATTAAGTATATGAATTTTATGAAAAATGCATTAATTAAGCATTATCAAAGCCCTAGTGTAAATTCTATTTTTGAATTTCGCTCTTTCGTTTGCTCGCTCGCGCTCGGTCGAGGCCGATCCGCGACCCGGCGCGGCGCTATCATCAAATATTATTAAGTCAAATAAAATCCCTGTAAAATATTTGTTCAAAAATATAATATACATATAAATTTTGAATGTCAAATTATCATATTTGCGTTAATAACAATAATGCATCTAACATACGGTACATAATATATTTCAGAATCACAAAGATCAAAAGTTTTTTAATAAATTACCGTAAAAACAAAAATGAATTAATTTAAAGTTGGCCTCGACTAAAAAGTATGCATGCACCTAATGATTAATGAATTAATTTTTATGAAATATGTTCGTATGATATTAACATACCTATATAATGTTATTCCTCAAGGTAAAGGGGTTGTTATCGCCCCGTGTTGAAGGGCTAAATTAGCATAAAGATCATTCGTACTTGTATGGAGGTATATTATACTGTATATAGAAGAACGGAAAATAGAAGAACAAATCAAATTTAAATGTTCATTTGACATTTATGTGACGTTTGATTGTCAATTTATGGCTGTCACTGTTAATTTTTTTTATTTGTTTTTTCAACAGTATTTTGAGCATATTTACAATTTCTGATCCCACTAATAGATAATTAATTAGTCATTTTAGAACATAGAGTAAAGCGGTTTAAATAAAATTAAATAATAAAAATAAATTTTAATCTAACGCAAATGCAAATTTCGCCCCGACGAAGTGATTTATATCATGTTACTGTAAACACTCGAAATCAGTAAGATTTGAAGTTCAATGTCGGATATTTACTGGTATGCTTTGCAATCATTTTACCGGCATTTACCCAACTGCCTTGTTTCCGTTGCTTTTAGATGCTTCGCGTATTTACTAGTAAAAACGGGTTCTTACCGATATCGGGTGTTTACGGTAACATATATATATATATATATACACAACTACAATAATAAATACGGTGAATGATAAATTTAACTTGAACCATTACTAAATAATAACTCTTAACGTTCAACGTTTGTAAAGGACCATTGCCCACTTATCAATTTGCAAACACGCCATCTTAAGTGTGAAATTGGCATTATAAATAGATTTAGAACGATTAAGGTATGGTTACATTTGTAATCCTTGCAAACCTCACTAAGATTATAATTAATACCGTTTATCTAGTTTAAATGACGAACGAACGGCGACCTATGAAAAAAAAAGTTTGTTTCGTAAGATTTATATACAGGCAAATGAAAACGCGTATTATTTAGGAGCGTTAAACAAATATTAATTACTCTCGAAGTGTAATATTTTTTTTCTACGTCAAGAATAGGATAAAAAAAAGCTTAAGCCAAAATTTATTCTATCAGTTCGTGGAGGTCAATGACATCGAATAAATATATATTTAGAACGGAAAAATTAAAATACAAATCTATTAAACAAAAAATGGTTGTGGCATATATATACTCACGCGTTCGTATGACGTAATATATTCATAAGTTATCGCAGTAGATAGTTTTAACTAGTTTTTAAACGAGTTTTTGACGCCTTTTTCGTAATATCTATTTTTTGAGTAGTTTATATTATGTGCGAACGTTGCGTGATAACTAGCATTTATATTTCTCGGGGAAGATACATCGTCGCCCCCCCCCCTAAACATCCCCGTAAGTATGATTAGTCTAAAACTATGTGTTTTATATAAATTTCCAATTTGTTGACGTTTGATATTAAAAATGGTAATCTCACGAATAAATTTGTAAAATAAATTTGAATAGCAGACTAAATTATTAAAACAAATAATTAAACAGATATTGTCTTTGTTTGAAATATATCAGTTGCGAGAAAAGAAAACGCATTAACCTAAAATATTAGGATTTCGTAAAAAGACTGAATAATAATTTGTTTTACATGTTATTTTATTTTTTTCTTTTTTTTTAATAATTGCTATGACCTAGGTCATGTACAATTATTTTAGGCCTTACTCAACTAGGCCAAATGTACCAGGGGAGACGGTGGTAATGAGCCTTAAAAATGGTATGACCATGGTATATTCGAACCCGCGACCTGTGGGTCAATAGTCCAACGCCTTAAACTACCACGATCTCATTTACTAGATAAATATTAAATTAGACTCGCAAATAAATAACGCCTGGATAAAATCCTACCAAATAGATAGCTTAGGCATCTGACGACAATTTCCGGATTATTTACAGTTATTAGAGGTGCTATTTATGAAAACATAAAATTTAACTATGATTTTAAAATTTAATCAGTGATTGTTGTTATTTGCTTGACCGATATTAAAATACGCACATTGAAATTATTATTGTATTTAATATCTCTATAGCCTTGGTATGTTTTTTGGGTCTTACCACTGACGTATGAAACTTCATTTATTTAAGATCATAATTAATGTTGACAAAATTAGCATACTAATAGAGCAAATTTGTAGTTTCCACAATATTAGTGCGGTATAAATATTTCTATAATGTTACGCGTTAAAATGTACTCAATTAAGCTAAATTTGTTTGTGTTTAAAATAAAGCCCCTAAAAGGGCTTGCAAAATGCATCTAAAACTACGACCTCTTTGTGTAGTGTAGACCAGTAAAAGTGGATTGTAAAGAGGTTTTTTTTACATTAATTTAGAATTGTTTTTTTTATTTTAATCGGAATTACTCCTAATTTACTATTATTTCATCTGTGTACAAATGTAATGAATATTATTTCGGCTATTTCCTTTGTATATCGAGGCTAAAAATATTATAGCTTTTCATTTAAAAAAATGCACATAAGTACCCACCTAAACATGTTTTGAATTTAGTTTATTCTTGTTGTGTAGACAGTATTATTTATCAATTTTATAAATATTATATTAAACTCCTTTACAGAACACAAGTAATAAATAAATTAAGATAAATACCTATGTATAATGCTAACAATTTCAGTACCTACCAAGTGCAAGAATCGTGATAAAAAACATGCGACATTTTCATATAAAATTTTCTCATTTTTTTTAATTTATTTAAAAAATAAGTAAAAAATATTCTGTTAGTTACTTATATGACATGAAAAAAAAAATATGAAAACTAAATAAATTCTCAAAAGTTATCTGATGTTACTGTTTAGTTTAATTTCGAAAGAAACTATACTTTGTTATCTTCATATGATGATAACTGATTTTGTATAATGGTATAAACATAAAATTGACATTAATATTAGTAGGTACCTTTATATGTTAAAATATGTTAGCGACTTCTGTATAGTCGATGCCAGAATTATTGTAATTGGTAATCGTTAATCCAAATCAGTATAAGTGCTAATAATTTGGTCGTCTGTATTCAGATACGGCAATCCAATTATTTTATTGTATGTAAAGATACCGCAAGCCTAATAACAAAGAAGCATGTAAACTACACAAAAATAGTGCAAAATAGTGGAGGCAATGTCGCCAAATCGCACATACCGCTCGGTGCGGAACCCTTCCTCTTCTGTTATAGGTAAAAAAAAAAGTAAAAGACTCTCTCGAGCCTTCGCTATTAACACAACGATTTCAAAATTAGGTAAAATGAACAAAAAATAAAATAAATGTCATTCACTTACGGTTGAGAAAATAAAGCCAAAATAATAAACGGAAACAAATAAATCACTGCACTTTTATATATTTGATTTGTTAATAACGTTTTGCGCTCGATTGAAGTGAAGTCTGAACGCTCCGAGTGAACAGGCGACGAGCGCGCGCGGACCGGAACGGAAGCGGAATGGTGCGGCGACCGGCGTTTCCCTTCAAATCATACGAGCGGCCGGACGCGGGGGGGGCTGGGGGGGGCAGGGCGGGGGCGAGCGGAGGGCGAGAGCGAGAAGGCGCGATGTCGGACCACGTGAAGGCGGCCAATGGACTGGGCGGGCGAGGCGTCGCTGCGCGCAGGCGAGTGCGCTCGGCTCGCACACGCGAGCGTGCCGGGCGCGTGACTGCCATGCGCGCGACGACGGCGGGGATGACAGCTGTCATGCCGGCATGTGGCGCCCGTTTCGCGGTTTGTTTTTATTTATGACATATTCAAACACCTGAATGGTCATTGCTGCTTATTTACCTTTGAGTGGGCCTGTCATTGCGACTTGCATCTTTTAAAAAGTAAAATGAATGTTGATGATAAAAGACATCAAATGTTTTGATCAAATGCGATATAATGCTAATCTACTTTTGAAATATATTCTTTCCTACAAATATAAACCTACAATTAAAAACTATATTTCAGTACTTTATGGAGTTTAACGTCATATCTACTTAATTAATTGCAAACAATTTGACTCCTTTGACTTTAGCACTAAATTACTAAGCCATAATTAAATAAAAACGAAAAAATATAATAAGTACCACTATAAATTATTTTCTTTTGCCAAATTACTTATACGGGATGTCCCAAAACCAAAGATTTTAGGGGGGGTGAGAGCTGTGAGCTCACAAACAAGACATCACATGATCCTTTTACTATTTTCACCTAAAGTAGGTATACATTTTTTTCTCGGTTGGTAACCATGATGAATTTTGATAAAGATTCTTAACAAATAACTAGGGAAACGGTGCATAAAAATTGGGATTTTTGTTCTGACCGAACGATAAAAATGAACACACCAGAGCATTTCAAAAATGCTAGCAAGATAACACTAAAAAGATTTTTGCGATTTGAGATTTTTTGTAAAAATAAAATATTTGTAGCTCTCGTAGTCTGTGGAACTCCGTTCACACTTGGACACTTGGTGTCGAAACGCTACCAAACTCGATTTTGGCATTTTGTGGATAACTACACATAACTATGTCCTATTATAATTAAGCATAATTTTCAGTAAATTAAAGTAAAAGATATATATAAATTTCACGGCGAAAGTCTTATCAAACAATTATTCATCAACTACGGTACCTATTCAATATATATATATATAATTGAGTTGCAAAGATATTTGACTTATATTTAGCCCCGAAACGTCTCGTATTCACTTTTTAAGCTCTCTATCTTTCCACATCTGTATTAACAGTTTAAAAGTATATAAACAATAACTATATATACGGTAAGGCCAAATATTACATAAAAAAACGTCGAATAAAATATATAAAAGATGTAAATATGTAAAGATTCAAAAAATATATTATTTTTGAATCGGTGCCATTTATTTCTACCAAGAACAGTCAAAGTGTCTTTTAACCTCCGGCGCAAACAGAGGATAACGGTATGTGGTATCGTGGTTCCCAAACTGATGAACCGAGTTTAATAATTTTTTTTTGTTTGAAAGATGGCTTCATCGGGAATGTCCTTAGCTATATTCCGGGGGGTCATGTATGCCGGGGGGACTAACTATGCTTATTTGTTTTTAGCCGGGTGGTTTTGTGGTGTGTACTAAGCACGTGGTTACGCGACTTGTGATGGTTTTCCCAATAAATCATATATACATAGCGTGCCATTATCAGTGATAAATCATCGTGTCAAACATCCGAAATCACGCTACGGCGAACTTCACGCACCATTTTGGAATTAATAAAATTAGCAGTAATATGCGAGTATTAATATCGTGCCATTAAAATTGAGATAACCGGGTGAGCGGATAGCTGTCGTTAGATGAACTCTCGAAATATCGTGATTCAAATATCGCGTTTTTTTTTATTTAATCACATTCACAGTGAGCTATTGAAGTTAAACTTCTGTAGGCACACTAGTGTATATATAATTTCTCTACGACTTTTGTTTGAAACAATTTTTGATACGAGCAACCCTTACGGCACAGTATAAAGAGGGATTCAGTATGCACACCCTCGCTGCGCAAGGATACGGCAGCTTGAGCAATGTTTGATACATGTTCGTACAATTTGAGGTTGCCTGTCCCCTAATTTGTTTTTTTTTTTTTAAAGAATACTTTACATACGGAATACGCATCTTCAGCTCCCCTGACGAGTCTGCCTCATCTTTGTTGTGGAAATCGATAAGAAACTGCGTTGTAAGAGACTGTCATTATCTTACAACTTTTACTCGATCGCGCGACTGGCGAGGCCTGACGGCAAGCTACAATCTTCCGACGGAGGTAAACAGATTCTCTTTAATTAGAGCAAGAAAATAATTGAATATCGGAATTTCTTATAACTTAATAACTCCAGAGCTCGGGTAAAGTGATTGGAGACGTGCCTTCTCGCCCGAAGTCGCCCGTTGTCGGTGTTTTATCCTCCCCTTTTCTGAATGTCCAGGAAACCTTGGAATATTCCATAACCGATGGTAGGTCTCATCGCATACTATCTTAATATCAAAACATTACCTCGGTAAAAACAAAACGGTTTTCAAGATATTGGCATTTATTTGAAATTTGAGAAATCAGCACCATATTATGTCGATTTTTTAAGGCTGTATCTAAAAATGGCAATTTTAATATAACATTTTTTGTTTTGTTTAGTATTACAGAAAAGTGAAACATTTCGATAACCATTATTCTTCTAAGTAAAATATAAATTCTTTTAAACCTTTATTCCCCTTACTTTTTAAATAACTCATTTTGACTCTACTATACAAAAAAAATACAAAGTTGGCCCAGTACAAAGTACCTCAAAAAATTGCACATATTTTCTAGATTAAAAATTGCTATAATACTTTCAAGTTACTTATAGAAAAGATATATTGCTACTCTAAAGAAACAGATTTTATTTATAAGTAAAAACCAACGAAAGGCATTGTTAGACAGTTTTAGGCCCCGAGATCGTTCTGTAATCTGGTTTGATCCGACATGTTAATAATTGTTGTGGCTGATCTTTTTAGTTTGAGTAAACGCAAATGCCCACTACAGATAAAAGAGGGGTAGGTTATTATAAGAACTTTACATTTGTTAGATAAAAATTGTAATAAATCTTACTTATTTAGTTAACGTATTGTTTAAATTATTTTGAAGATGGCTACCTACGTAGCAGATATACTTTACTGGATTGATCCTCATAATTTTTCATATTTTCCTGTGAGAAAATGGAAGGACGCACGTCGTTATGAAAGAGAGGATACGTGATTAGGGATGAAAATTAATTAATTGCGAAAAGAAGCCTTGCGCGATGAATGGAAAGGTGTAAACTCTGTGACGAGCATAACGGCGCTTATAACACAAACCTCGACCTACCATTTTGTTACCAACAAAAATCTTCAATTTTAGGCAAATTTTGTTATTTTTGTTTTCTAAGTTGTTATAGCATATATTTATATCAAATCGCTAAGGCAAATCCCTCCTCCACTTTATTTTCGTCATAAAAATATATTTATTTTAAGATGGGATGTTTCTGGTTTCATAGGGTGGTTGGTGACTTCAAAAATGCTTTTTTAAATACTCGTGGTGTTGTTTTTTTTTTAAATATATTTTTTGCATAATATTTAAAGACATTTTCTTAGATAATTCCCTAGAATAATAAATTATCTTTAATATAAATAAACTAGATTACTCATATCTCTTGTGGATATCTCTCCTAACGTCTTTGAAGACCTGTAAAACTCGCATTTTTGTAGTGATACTAACCCTACTAACTAACTAGACTAGCCCTGCAGGGTGGCAGACATCTAGGTTACTCGAGGCACTCTCAGTAGGATTTTTTTAACCAGTCTAACGGCAGTCAAGTCATAAAAAAGCACAGTATTACTATTATATTTTGTGCCGGGTAATAAAATAACGTCTCCTGATAACGAAATCATGCAACGCGTTACCAATTAAAACTAGAAAGATATTGGCATATTGCGTATTCTATTTTTCAACAAATATGACCGATTTGAAGTTTTCTTTACAAAAAAAAAAAATAAAAAAAAATATCTCTACGTATTAGTAAACCAAACTTGATGAATATAAACGTGACTTTTCTATTAATACGGTTGTACTACCTATGAAACATTTTTTATTTTACAATCGGCTGCTATTTGGGTGTTAACCAACTTCAAAATTACAAAACATCAGCTTCTAATTATAAATATTTATTATAAAAAAAAGCATTGGATAGCATAAGTATTGCAATCATTTATTATGCGATGCGGTGACGGTCATGTCAAACTTGACCTACAAGCTGTGGTCGGCAAAGAAACAATAAAATCGAAAAAAAATGCCTGTCAGTCGAGCGACAATAAACATTTTTTTTACATAAATAAAATATAACAGCGTTTATGACATGTTTCCGCCATTATTTACTCTGTATTATAATGATTACATAACAGCAAAGCATTTCATAAATATAAAAATGTTTCTACAAACAATATATTCGATTATTAATAACAATTTACAAATCTCAACGAGCTACGCATACATATAGGACTATAATGAACCTCTGGCAATCTCTTATATCTATGTAAAAATATGCTTTTTTGAACAACCGCACTTATTTAAAAAAAAAAAATAAGTAACTAATTTAAAAATATTCAAATTCGTTAAGTCAACTTTTTAGAAATATAATATTCGGTTCCGGCTGCAAAAACTCATGTCTGACTAAGAATGAGATTGAGATCATTGCAGTCAGTCCTCCAAATACTGTCAACGGATCTTTCTATGTCAGCGGTTCCCAAAGTTGAATGGGCTCCGACCCATCTAACAAAAATGTCCAACCTTGGGACCCACCTTTTAGCTGCCTCAGAGAAAAGCGGGCTCACGTTCGCCGTGCTGTCGCGTCCCAAAGCGTTTGGGACAGGGCCCGCGCCACACACTCCGAGCGCTTATCTTACATACTGAAGTTTAGTATCTTTTTCAAATTATTACTATTTTCCGTAACTTTAAGTTTATTTCAATTTTTAGGAATTATAAATAGCTGAATGAAATATCAAATTTATCAGTTCCTATTTTTTTTAAATTCATGCATACATTGGCGAGGGCCACTCAATATTCGCTCGCGACCCATAGTTTGGGAAGAACAGTTCTCTGTAATTAATAAAATAATTATCTTTGAATTTTCAGCATCACTTTGCTTGGGAACAAAAATATGAACTCGTGTTTATAGACGACTTTCAAGTCTCACAGAAACAAGTCAACCAGGTTTCAAAAACGTGGTTGCATTAGTGTGGCTGATTCACTGTACAGTTTAATAGAAAAGAAGAAAAATATTTATTTCAGTGTAACTACTGTTCATGGAAGTTTTAATATATTTCGACGGCTTAAAACAGAGATTCCGAAACTATTTTGCTACGATTTCCAACTATTGCGACTGTGGGAAAAAAGGTTGAGAATGGCTTTATGAACCAAAATAAAAAACAAACTCTCTTTGAAATAATAAATTGTAACGAAATTATCGATATTGTTTAAAAATACTGAATTGATAAAAGATAAATGTTGAAGGACAAACAAGTGTCAAAATCGCCATAGGTGATAGTGGGTCGCAAAATGACCTTTCCAATAGCTATAAATCTCCGGATAACAGTCACGTGTCTGTTTTATGACAGCAGAAATAATGCAGATATAACTGAAAACCTATACCTTTAAGAATTTTTAAATAATAAAATTACGAAGTGAGTATGGAACACAATTCAAAATTAAAATGGATCATTTGAAAATATTGTTTTGATTGTATTCATTTATTGTATAATACCTATTTATACAAAGTTAATATAAATGCCACAAACTCTAACCAAACTGTACTTAACTGTAATAAAATTAGGAAATAAAATGAATACAGCCCCCTCCTACCCCTTAAAACCCTTTTTAACAAACTTTAACAAAAGGAGGAGGTTCTCAATATTTTTGAAATATGTTCACTCATCACTCCGAAATGGCTCAAGCGATTTCGATTTTCTGTTGAATATTGTAGGTGATTGCATTAAGATGAATCTATTAGAATTTGTTTTAAAAACTTTTAGTGTAAGGCACAATAATATTTAAATAAAGAAAACTTAGTTGCATAATATGGTGTATTTCTGTGCCGACTTCGTTTTAGTGTTTTTTTGTATTGTTTACCAACAATAAGAAGTTTATTGTGCTTATTATCTTTTAGTTTTTTAGTTTATTTAGTTTTGTTATGAATTATTTATTTTTAATGTCCACAGTATGACATATAGGTAGAATATTTTATTTTTAATCATTTGTTTTATATTAAATTTAACAATTTTGTTGAAAATGTCTCTTCTAAAATTAGGAGTAGGTAGAAGAATACCGCAGAATTTCTAACAAACAATAAGAATGATTTATTTTCACCAGTAGGTAGTACCCACATACATACGGTCTCAATCATTTCTGAACACTAAATTTCGTGTTATTGCTTGGGAAATTTGTGACATTTGTTGCATCGTCTGCGTGGGCGTGAAGGGAAGATACGAGGGGCGGGGTCGCCTCAAACGCTATTCGTCTCTTTTATTCGCGGTTCTCTTTCTATCAAAGCAAAGCAAAGCCATATACAAGTATATGAATAACTAGACAATACCCTGGAGTCAGTACAGGGTTTTCCGATTAGCTGAATAGTCCATATTCAATATAATTTACAACTTATCTTCTAGATTTTCCTTTTAAATTTTACTGTCCACATTTAATATATTTCAAATAAATCTGATAATTAACACTACCTTGGGCATAGCGCTGTGAACTCAGCTAATTAATTGTTCTGGTGAAAGGAGTTCAAACTATTTGAAGAAGGTTTAAAATTACCAAAGGTCGTCATTCTTGGAATTGAAAGAATTCTCTTTGGTGCTTTGTGTATTGAGTTAGAATTAATGAACTCTATCAGCTATGATGATACTATAATGCAACCCGACTAATCCTGACTTTTTTTCAATTTCAAAGAAACATGTCAGAGATTTTTACAAAGTCTTTCACGGTTCATGCTACTTTCTAATTCTCCATCCTTAACCTTTGTTGTAATCAAATATTTTAGAAAATAATATTAATGCAATCAAGCAATGTTCCGGGAGGATTGTTTGATCAGCAGGTTTAGTCTCTTGCGCACTCGCGACTCGCTCGCTGGCTGTTCGACGTACTACATAGTACTACAGCTAGCAGCGTTTTCGTCACATGATTTTAGCGAGACTCATTTTTCATAGAGGAATCAGATGACGAAAACGTTTGTTAATTAATAGAGGCCCTGTAATCAGGGGGTGCGCAATGATTAATTACATTTGTTACAATAGTAATTTTCAAGACTTTCTATGCGTTGTGAGCGCCTTCGCGGCCGGAGGACACGCGGAGGTCAGTCGTCGATCACCTTGGCGGCCGAGGAGTCGATCAGCTGGCTCTTTGACGGTCGAAGGACCTGATATGACACGGGTCACAAGTTCCAACTGATACCTAGGCCACATATTGACAGGTACAATACAACCAACAAATAATGGCAGGTGTTGTTTTTGAAAACCTAATTTTATCTATATTTTAAAAAAGTTGTATTGATAAAAAAGTTTAATCTTTACTCAATATATACACATATATCAATTTATATGCTTTTAATAGTATGTTTATAAATCTATATTAATTTATAATGTAGCGATAGAATGCGTGCGTTGCATAGAACGGCAACGCACCTATAAAATATTAAATGATTCAGACACTAAAAATTTATAAACTTTACCTCATTTAAACCAGCCACTGTTGTGGGCAGTTTTAACGATTAGTATCGCTATGTCTGCCCGAAACAAAGGTTTAAAGGCTGTCATTTATTCATTATTTAAAACAAAACACAAATCATATAACTATTAATAGTATTTGATACATCTTAATATATATAAATCTCGTGTCACAATGTTTGTCCTCAATGGACTCCTAAAACACTTAACCGATTATAATAAAATTTGAACACCATGTGCAGTTCGATGTGCACTTGAGAGATAGGATAGTTTAAATCTCAAATTATAGTCGCAATTTTAATTTATCGCTAATTTTTTGTCCGTTATTATTTGGCAGTCATAAAACTGACAGATGTCGATACCTTTCGACTGGGTTGATGGCGCTAATGTCTGTTATTATTTGACAGTGACAGTTATTCGACGCAAACGTATTAAAAGAGCCCATCAGTTGGCAGAACAAATTGAATCAAGAAATCCAGCTCAAAGAATCAGGACAGCAGAAGGTCATGCACAAAAATCTCAAGAACAGTGTAACGAACGTCTTCAAGAGAATATCATAAGAACAAGAAAATTATTATTTTCAGTCAAATGCCACCGAAAAAATCTAACCTCAACAACGCGAGCGGCAAACGTCAAAACGCAAACGTCAAAACTACGATCGGAATAATATATTCACTTACGAGATGCTGTTGCTGGAAACATCGATGGAAATTTAAATCCCAATGACATCGGTAATGCTTTCATTTTACCTTCAAGCTACATCGGCAGTCCACGGAACATGCAGGAATACATACAAGATGCGATGACTTACGTACGTCATTACGGCCGACCGGATTTATTTATTACA
Organism: Neomicropteryx cornuta; assembly: GCA_020383195.1. Classification (NCBI taxonomy): domain Eukaryota; kingdom Metazoa; phylum Arthropoda; class Insecta; order Lepidoptera; family Micropterigidae; genus Neomicropteryx; species Neomicropteryx cornuta. The sequence goes on along the minus strand of JAHKQU010000019.1, from coordinate 15,838,975 downwards.
TTCACATGTAATCCGAATTGGGAAGAGATACAAACTTTACTATTGCCAGGACAACAAGCCATTCATCGTCATGAACTGCACGTGTGTTTAAACAAAAATTGAAATCCTTAATTGATTTTATTGTAAAATATACAATTTTTGGTATCACACGTTGTTGGCTGAATACGATAGAGTGGCAAAAGCGAGGTTTGCCTCATGCCCACATTTTGGTTTGGCTTAAAGATAGAATCCGTCCTGAAGAAATCGATCAAATAATTTCAGCCGAAATTCCAGACCCATTAATTGATCAAGAATTATTTGATATTGTCACCAAACACATGATCCATGGGCCATGCGGTGTTTTCAACATGACCTCACCGTGCATGGAAAATGGAAAATGTAAAAAAAACTTCCCAAAGCCGCATACGAATGACACGATCACGGATATTGATGGTTATCCAACTAAATCAACTAATTCAATTGATCAAAAGAGTTTCGCCACGACTGCAAAATGACAATTATCAAATCGTCATAAAAGCCGACAAAGTACCATTAGGTGAACATGCTGGTAGATTCAACGCTCCAACTGTTGATGAGGTTGCTGTTATCATGGTTGGTGATCCAGTTGACAAAAGATCTATAAACATTACACGGCGAGACAACACTGTCAGTACGATTTAGGATCTACACCGTTCATATGACGCACTACAATATCCATTGATATTTTGGCAAGGACAAGATGAATATCACCTTAATATCAAACAGTATGATCCAAATACCGGTAAATTTGACAATTATCTATTTACTTTCTTACTGTATGTATAGATTTTAATTTCGTATTGCATTTTATTTTTTATTTTTTTAGGTGATTACAGAAATAATAAAGTTAGCTCAATGAACTACTACGCACACCGAATAATGGTTAGACAACATCAAGACAATTATATCCTTCGATATCGTCAGCTGTTCCATCAATACATTGTTGATATGTATGCTAAGGTCGAAAGCGAACGCTTGCGATTCCTTCGATTCAACTAGGCAAAACTACGATCGGAATAATATATTCACTTACGAGATGCTGTTGCTGGAAACATCGATGGAAATTTAAATCCCAATGACATCGGTAATGCTTTCATTTTACCTTCAAGCTACATCGGCAGTCCACGGAACATGCAGGAATACATACAAGATGCGATGACTTACGTACGTCATTACGGCCGACCGGATTTATTTATTACATTCACATGTAATCCGAATTGGGAAGAGATACAAACTTTACTATTGCCAGGACAACAAGCCATTCATCGTCATGAACTGCACGTGTGTTTAAACAAAAATTGAAATCCTTAATTGATTTTATTGTAAAATATACAATTTTTGGTATCACACGTTGTTGGCTGAATACGATAGAGTGGCAAAAGCGAGGTTTGCCTCATGCCCACATTTTGGTTTGGCTTAAAGATAGAATCCGTCCTGAAGAAATCGATCAAATAATTTCAGCCGAAATTCCAGACCCATTAATTGATCAAGAATTATTTGATATTGTCACCAAACACATGATCCATGGGCCATGCGGTGTTTTCAACATGACCTCACCGTGCATGGAAAATGGAAAATGTAAAAAAAACTTCCCAAAGCCGCATACGAATGACACGATCACGGATATTGATGGTTATCCAACTAAATCAACTAATTCAATTGATCAAAAGAGTTTCGCCACGACTGCAAAATGACAATTATCAAATCGTCATAAAAGCCGACAAAGTACCATTAGGTGAACATGCTGGTAGATTCAACGCTCCAACTGTTGATGAGGTTGCTGTTATCATGGTTGGTGATCCAGTTGACAAAAGATCTATAAACATTACACGGCGAGACAACACTGTCAGTACGATTTAGGATCTACACCGTTCATATGACGCACTACAATATCCATTGATATTTTGGCAAGGACAAGATGAATATCACCTTAATATCAAACAGTATGATCCAAATACCGGTAAATTTGACAATTATCTATTTACTTTCTTACTGTATGTATAGATTTTAATTTCGTATTGCATTTTATTTTTTATTTTTTTAGGTGATTACAGAAATAATAAAGTTAGCTCAATGAACTACTACGCACACCGAATAATGGTTAGACAACATCAAGACAATTATATCCTTCGATATCGTCAGCTGTTCCATCAATACATTGTTGATATGTATGCTAAGGTCGAAAGCGAACGCTTGCGATTCCTTCGATTCAACTAGGCAAAACTACGATCGGAATAATATATTCACTTACGAGATGCTGTTGCTGGAAACATCGATGGAAATTTAAATCCCAATGACATCGGTAATGCTTTCATTTTACCTTCAAGCTACATCGGCAGTCCACGGAACATGCAGGAATACATACAAGATGCGATGACTTACGTACGTCATTACGGCCGACCGGATTTATTTATTACATTCACATGTAATCCGAATTGGGAAGAGATACAAACTTTACTATTGCCAGGACAACAAGCCATTCATCGTCATGATTTAACTGCACGTGTGTTTAAACAAAAATTGAAATCCTTAATTGATTTTATTGTTAAATATACAATTTTTGGTATCACACGTTGTTGGCTGTATACGATAGAGTGGCAAAAGCGAGGTTTGCCTCATGCCCACATTTTGGTTTGGCTTAAAGATAGAATCCGTCCTGAAGAAATCGATCAAATAATTTCAGCCGAAATTCCAGACCCATTAATTGATCAAGAATTATTTGATATTGTCACCAAACACATGATCCATGGGCCATGCGGTGTTTTCAACATGACCTCACCGTGCATGGAAAATGGAAAATGTAAAAAAACTTCCCAAAGCCGCATACGAATGACACGATCACGGATATTGATGGTTATCCAATGTATCGCCGCAGAAGTACTGAGAATGGTGGCCACACATTTACAATGCGACTGCCGAACTTTCCAAATCAAGTTGAGTTTGATAATCAGTGGGTGGTACCATACCCACCACTACTTTCAAAAACTTACAAAGCTCATATCAATGTTGAGCTTTGCAGTTCTGTTAAATCAATTAAGTATATTTGTAAATATGTAAACAAAGGCAGTGATTTGGCCATATTTGAAGTAAAAAACATAAATAAAAATGACGAAATAGCACGATACCAAATGGGCAGATACATTAGCAGCAATGAAGCTATTTGGCATATTCTCAGCTTTCCCATCCACGAAAGAGATCCTGCTGTCCAACATCTGGCAATACATCTTGAAAACGGTCAACGTGTATACTTCACTGAAGAAAATGTTCTCCAAAGAGCGTTCGAAGCTCCGAAAACGACTCTAACTGAATTTTTTACATTGTGTCAAAAACCTGATGTTTTTGGCCAATTCGCGAAGACATTGGTGTATGGTGATGTTCCACGTTATTTCACATGGAACAAATCCAGTAAAAAATGGGAGCCACGGAAACAAGGAAAACCACATCCTTCCATTACAGGCATTTTTATTTTTTACCTATTGATTTCTGCTTAGTATCAAGTGTAAGAACATTTTAATTAATTGTGTTCAACGTACTTCCCCTTCAAATCTCAATCCAGTGAATTTGTATACCAACATCAACATTTTCGTCTTTGTTCGTAAATAATTTCATTGTACTAAAGGGTTATAGTAGTAGAAAGTCAAATAAGGAGATCAGCATATTTTTTTACAAATACCATCTGTGTGAAAAAGCATAGTGGACTCCGTGACTGATGTTCTCTTATTGTTCCTCTTAGATTGTTTACTATAATGTATTATAACAAAAACTTTAGCCACAGCAACGCGTGGCCGGATCAGCTAGTATAACTATATGTATCAAAATACCTAACCTAACCTAACCTATAAAATAATAAATAATTCAGTCACTGACAATCTAACCTACAAAATATTTTATAATTCAGATTCTGTAGGTATTTTTTTTTGTTCAACTGCTTTAAAATTTTATATTTACATTGAAATTTTATTTATTTTTAATACTGCATAACTGTGTGCTATGCCATGCGCATTAATCATTTATGTATGAATCACAGCAAAATTAAATTAAAAAATAATCAAAAAATATAATAATAATAATAATAATAAATAAATAAAAAAAACAATTATTCGTCTGCCAGAAATTCATATAAAAACAAATGTTTACAGGTCGGGGAAATCTATTGGTTAAGGCGTTTGTCGCTTTGCGTTTGCGTGTATTCGTTTGGCGTTTGTTGCGGGTTCGAAGCAACGCATTATAGCCCTGATTCTGTAGCATAAACAAACTTAGCTTAGTCAAGTAGGGCCCAAAATAACTGAATATAAACACTGTCATAGCAATTCTTTTTTTTTAATTATGAACGTATTTCTAAATTGGCTTGTCCCGATATGTCGTATCGTTACTATAGTGTTACGTATTCGTGTGTTTGCCACAAATTGAAGAGCACGCACGTCGCTAACTGGATATTTCCTATCATTAGAGAGTAAATGATATCTGGACGGGTTATCAGTTGCGAATATTGCATACCTATTCGGGAGGATGATATTCACGTTGAGTTGTCGTCATCCATCTGCCTCGGGGTTAATCGTCCTCTCCGATGGACTTATTACGATGCAGTAAATATATATTTTCGTATCCACTTTACTTTACGTTAGATCAATTTAATATTTTGTAATAAATATTATATTTATTTTAGGGGGCTTTCATTAATTTAAATTAAAAACACCTACAATTATTGAAGCAATACAATTTTTGATTATAACGCAAAATCATTCCGATGATAATTTGTTAATTTTAGTACTGAGGGGTGCGTGTGTGTTCGTGCATATTTACCTATCTGCGATGTAAGGGTTAATACATAATGTTATATATATAGTATTGATCAATGGTAAGTTTGTCTTGTCAATCGGATAAGTGGAAATTTTAGCTCTCAAAGACCTGGTGACCCAAGTAACAATTTTTAGGGTCTACGGTTACAGAACTTGCCAATTAGCAATACATTGGCGAGAACAAAGCATCATACTAGTCAAAAAATGAGAACAACTTGAGCTTCCTTCTTCAGGACAACCAGACAGCGATCAGAGGTTGCAGTGGTACCAAACGCTCACTGAAACAAAACATTTCTTTTAATATGCGCACTCTTTCTTTCTTTTAGTAAAGAGGGGGGGGGGGATTCAAAATTTGGCGAATTACAAACCACAAGATTGTATTCACGTCATACTTTCGGTTAAATAAAAAATCTGCAAGTAACTCAACCTGGTTAATTCTCCATACAAACGCTGTATAGTGTTGTGACTCTTATTTGTAGATGTAAAAGAAAAATAATACTGGGTATTCTTGGGAGGAGGTTCTGTAGCCCAAAATATGTGGTTGCTTGTGCTAACAGACCCTGCACAATTTTGTTCCTCGGGGAAGGTGGGTAGACAACGGTTCCTTGCACGTGAATCCTCGTGAAACAATATGATAATATATTTAAAAAAAATATATATATGTGCGAATTTTTCTGTTGACAATATTTTATTTAAAGAAGGAACGCTCGTATTTATCTATTTATTTATTCTTTATTGAAAAATTCTACGGTATTAATTTCTCTGAAGAAATACCTCGTAACTCAAATACTCGATTTAATTAAAATAATTGTAATTGTATGTTGCGCATTGAGATAGTTATGCTTATAAGAACGATACTTTTAGTATAGTCTACCTTAGTACGGGCATTGCCTAGTTAGGTAGTACTTTGCATAATGTGAAATTAATGTTAAGTTACTGTCAATAAATAAATAAATAAATAAAATAAATAAACTGCACACGGATAGCGTGACTGCGTTCTGTCAAGGAGATTTAATTTTGAAAAATACGAATATTGGTGACCATAGATTATTGATTAGTGACATTACGGTCGGTCGCATATCTGAGCCCATCATTAACTGATCCATCTTTTTTTAGTAATATTCGTATATTCACTGAAAAAAATATTTTAGCAAAACGTTGTTTAAAAATGTATACTATTACTTAATAATTTTTGATTAGATTAGGTACCATATTTCTTCCTATGGCAGCGAGAGATATAGTTAAAAAATATTTTAGCAAAAACATTTTGCTATGATTACAAAACAATATGGCGTCGTGGCTGACAAAATAAAACCTTTTACCTGAAAATTTGGTAGCAGCAAGTATAATATTTTGTTCTTTTTATTTTTATTTTGCTGTGATTCAAATCAAAATAGCGGCGTGACTGAACAGCTGATCGTCAAATTTGCAGTTAGCAAAAATTATTGTAGCGATAGATTATGTTAAAGACAAGCGATGCATACATTGAGAAACATGTGAAAATTATGCCACTCGCGACCAAGTAAGTTTAACAATAATCGATGTGTAACTCCAACAAAACATATTGCTGTCACTATATCAACCATATTTTATGGTTGCTAGTATATATTATATTTTTGCTGTCATTACCGTATTTTTTTTCAGTGTTCAGGCGTTAAATAAACGAGAGGAACGGGGTTCAGAAGTTGATCTTTGTTTTATTTTTTTTTTAAATATTGTAATACTTCATTTCCTCGCCGGCGTAAACTTTTTTCGTACTAACAAATTGCAACATTTGATAGCAAAGCGATTCGTTTGCGATTTCGAATGGCAGCCAATATTCTAGCATTGACGGTACGCTACCATGAAATCCTACCCAAATTTAATTTACCATAATTATGCCAGCAGAAGTAGATTTTTAATATGGCCTTTATACTTTTATTTATTTAATCGAAAGTATTCTTAATTACAAAACTTATGCGTTGTCAATCAAACGAATTTTGATTGGGCATTATTTTATATTATTATTTTTCACTTTTTCTAAAACAGCAAAAAAGTGTTTTTTAACCAGTATAAAAAAAAACAAATTCATAATTTGTTGGATAAATAACTTATAAGTAGGGTGATTATAAAGGTTTTCACTTAAATTCAAAATATATTAGCCTGAATAACAGCATTTTGAAACCTTAGTATTACTGGTCTAATTGTTGCAAACGTACCTACCCATCGAAGATCTTTATAATATTACTAGCTGACCCGGCCACGCGTTGCTGTGGCTAAAGTTTTTGTTATATTACATTATAGTAAACAATCTAAGAGGAACAATAAGAGAACATCAGTCACGGAGTCCACTATGCTTTTTCACACAGATGGTATTTGTAAAAAAATATGGTGATCTCCTTATTTGACTTTCTACTACTATAACCCTTTAGTACAATGAAATTATTTACGAACTAAGACGAAAATGTTGATGTTGGTATACAAATTCACTGGATTGAGATTTGAAGGGGAAGTACGTTGAACACAATTAATTAAAATGTTCTTACACTTGATACTAAGCAGAAATCAATAGGTAAAAAATAAAAATTTATCAGATTTATTATTTCCATTTAATTTTATAACAAATATAAGTATATTACAGTATAATACAGTAAATAACATGTGACGCTTAAACTCATGAATGAGGTAGGCAAGGCAGACAGTCTTAAACTTTTAAACATTAATATCTTTTTTTTTGAATTATAAATACTTTCAATTTCAATTTAATTTAACACCAATCGGTGCACAATGTTTTTGGTTAACCTGTCTTTAGCTAACACAAATAGATTCGACGGTTTCCCAACACGTGAACACGCAACATATAGTTGCCCATGAGAAAAACATGGATTTTCCAAATCTAAACCACAAATGGACATTGTTTGACCTTGAGATTTATTTATAGACATGGCGAAAGCTAAACGAATTGGAAACTGTAGCCTTTTGAAGGGTATGGTAGAATCTGATGGTATCATCGGAATACGTGGCAGCAGGACCACTTTTCCTTTAAACTTCCCAGCCAAAATGGTTGCTTCAAGAATGTTTCCGGTGATCTTTTTGATGACCAAACGCGTACCGTTACATAATTGAGGTGGATTCAAATTACGGAGGAGAATAATAGGGGAACCAATCTTTAATCGAAGATTATGTGGTGGCATTCCAGGGATATCTAATGAATTTAAAAATTCAATCGGAAAATTTACACTTTCATTTTCATCAACAACAGTATCGATTGATTTAAAAGACATCAGATCGCCTGGTAACAACTGTTGTATCTGGAAGTTAATTTCGTCAACATCAACGTTTTTGGCTGCCAAAATCGCCCGTTGACTAAGCCATTCATGATTCAAATAATTATTCTGTATATCCGGGAAAATACTCTGAATCAATTCAGTTTTATCCTGAACAACAGTGCAAAAATTGTCTGGTAGTTTAATGCATTGCGTATTTGGTTGCAGTTTTATTTTACCGTTCCCAATATCTAGTAGTTGTTCGGAAAATATTAGTGCTGATGGATCATTTTGCAATTGTACTCGCATATTTATGGTCAATCGAAGTGTTTCAACACTTCGCCATAAGAATGATTGTTTCAAACATGCATTAATCTCATCCGCGAAAGTAGAGCGAGGTATAACCGGTAAGGTCTGCCGGAAGTCACCAGACAAAAGTAAGATAGCACCACCGAAAAGTTTATTATTGCTGTTTAAATCTTGCATAGTTATATTTGTGTGCCATTGTGCACTCATCCCAAATTATTATAGAACTCTTCCGCAACACTGCAGCTATTCCACTATTCTTTTTGATGTTACACATTGCATCTGGTTTATTATGAACGTCCAATGGCAGCTTGAATGTTGAATGTGCTGTTCGCCCACCATCCAGTAAAGTAGCCGCAATGCCTGACGATGCTAATGCTAATGCGATTTTTTGTTGCGACCGTATTTTGGCAAGAATCAACGATATTAAAAATGTCTTACCGGTTCCACCGGGTGCATCCAAGAAAAAAAAACCGCCTTGTTCAGCAGCAACAGCCAGCATAATCCGATCATAAATAATTTTTTGTTCTGCTGTCAGTAATGGTTCACTGTTCATGATAATTGTTGCTAAACTTCCATGGTCATATTGATTTTCTCGTTGTAAATCGGTATTGACTAAGTCGGTGGCTGGACGATTAGGTGATGGCATACCATAATGATTAAATGGTAAATTTGAACTAAGAACACATAAATCCTCGATCAAGACCAATGCTTCATTGTACATCTCTGGTGTATAATCTATGTTTTGGCATTGATTTGTTTGTCTAATTCGGTGCAAGATGTCTTCTGTCATACAATTTTTATATTTTTCCCACAAAGTTTGTGCTTGCGAGGGATAACATGTCGCCAAAATAATTGCAAACAACTGACGAATGTTATTCGGTGTTGATGTCAACGCAGCATCAGCAAGCGTTAAGTCCCAATGGTTATCGTCTTCTAGCAATTGCAGTTCACGACATGCATCCTGGTATGTATTGAATACTCGACCATTAGCTGTTCGTAAAAATTCAAAAGACGTTGGTCCGGGAACATTCACCAATAACAAACGTAAATAGAAGCACTCACGTTGCTTTGGATGTACCGTGTAAAGTCTCCCCAATGTCTTAGCTTTGAATATGCCTGTAATGGAAGGATGTGGTTTTCCTTGTTTCCGTGGCTCCCATTTTTTACTGGATTTGTTCCATGTGAAATAACGTGGAACATCACCATACACCAATGTCTTCGCGAATTGGCCAAAAACATCAGGTTTTTGACACAATGTAAAAAATTCAGTTAGAGTCGTTTTCGGAGCTTCGAACGCTCTTTGGAGAACATTTTCTTCAGTGAAGTATACACGTTGACCGTTTTCAAGATGTATTGCCAGATGTTGGACAGCAGGATCTCTTTCGTGGATGGGAAAGCTGAGAATATGCCAAATAGCTTCATTGCTGCTAATGTATCTGCCCATTTGGTATCGTGCTATTTCGTCATTTTTATTTATGTTTTTTACTTCAAATATGGCCAAATCACTGCCTTTGTTTACAAATTTACAAATATACTTAATTGATTTAACAGAACTGCAAAGCTCAACATTGATATGAGCTTTGTAAGTTTTTGAAAGTAGTGGTGAGTATGGTACCACCCACTGATTATCAAACTCAACTTGATTTGGAAAGTTCGGCAGTCGCATTGTAAATGTGTGGCCACCATTCTCAGTACTTCTGCGGCGATACATTGGATAACCATCAATATCCGTGATCGTGTCATTCGTATGCGGCTTTGGGAAGTTTTTTTTACATTTTCCATTTTCCATGCACGGTGACGTCATGTTGAAAACACCGCATGGCCCATGGATCATGTGTTTGGTGACAATATCAAATAATTCTTGATCAATTAATGGGTCTGGAATTTCGGCTGAAATTATTTGATCGATTTCTTCAGGACGGATTCTATCTTTAAGCCAAACCAAAATGTGGGCATGAGGCAAACCTCGCTTTTGCCACTCTATCGTATACAGCCAACAACGTGTGATACCAAAAATTGTATATTTAACAATAAAATCAATTAAGGATTTCAATTTTTGTTTAAACACACGTGCAGTTAAATCATGACGATGAATGGCTTGTTGTCCTGGCAATAGTAAAGTTTGTATCTCTTCCCAATTCGGATTACATGTGAATGTAATAAATAAATCCGGTCGGCCGTAATGACGTACGTAAGTCATCGCATCTTGTATGCATGCATGTTCCGTGCCGTTCCGTATCGACATCTGTCAGTTTTATGACTGAATCTACCAGCATGTTCACCTAATGGTACTTTGTCGGCTTTTATGACGATTTGATAATTGTCATTTTGCAGTCGTGGCGAAACTCTTTTGATCAATTGAATTAGTTGATTGTGATCTTCTAAAAAATTTTCCAATAATATCACAATTGCTCTTTCCTCTGCTTGTTCAATAAAATTATACTGGCACCGAGTCGTCACGCGCTCTTCACAATCGCCCATAAAATAAAAAGGTATCGACTTCTGTCAGTTTTATGACTGCCAAATAATAACGGACAAAAAATTAGCGATAAATTAAAATTGCGACTATAATTTGAGATTTAAACTATCCTATCTCTCAAGTGCACATCGAACTGCACATGGTGTTCAAATTTTATTATTAGTCCATTATTTTATTATTAGTCCATTGAGGACAAACATTGTGACACGAGATTTATATATATTAAGATATGTGTAACAATTTTAGCATTTTAAACATAAACCTTTTAAGCAGTGATATTATATAAAATACATATTGTTAAAAACATCATACATTTCCATTGTTATTTTATATGAACTTATTTCCTAAACCCAATCGAAATATTTTTTAAAAATAATATCCTAATTAACATAATGGTTTTCGTTGAGCACAACAAATCCATTCCGATATTAGAAGGAATAAATGTCTTGTTAGTTATAATTAAAAATTCGGAAACCAATTACAGTTTATTTATTTATTTTAATTGTACATAATATAACAGTATAAACAAATTATTTCCGTCGATTATTAAAGGTTTAATTCGACACCACACACAATAACATTCTAACTCAGCTGTCCGTCTTCTAACTTTTCCAACATTCATTTTATTTACACTTCACAAACATTTTATATTTACTATAAGTAAAGATTTAAATATTATATTGTAATAGGGAGAGCTGTATTTTAATCTTTTTTGAAGTTCTGAGCATGGCTCACGCTACATCAAAACTCAACTTACATATTATTATGTTACAACAACACAAAAGTCTGTCTTTAATAAAGCCAAAACCTAGTTAGGTTGACTAATATTCGAGATTCTGTAGAATTTGTTTTATGTCTGACGTATTTATTACGGATATTTTGCTGTGTATCACAAACAAATCACATATGACATATAAATCCCCGTAATTTCCTGCTCCTATGCTTCACATTCATGATAAAATGTCCCCACCTTTATAGCGCAATAAGAACATTAACGGAGGGTAGTTTCGCGCGACCAGTCGGTTGGTACGCGCCGATCTTCGCCGCGTGCTCTCCATCATCCCGTCATCCCGTCGCGCGAAGCGGTCGACCAGCTCTAGACCTGGTAAAGCAATTTTGTGTATTGTGCGTGGAAGTGTGGCAGCGTGGCAGCCAAGCTTCAGGCACGGTAGAAACGCAAGGATATACAGGTCAGTGATTTGTACTAATGAAAATTTGCTTATCCTCTGTCCTTCGAGAAAACGTCTGGGTCGCCGACTGACCCTGAACCAGCACCGCGTGCCTACAAGCTCCTTCAAATTTATTTTACAGACCATCGTGCCAAAAACGTCGATAAATTTGGTCTTGGCTAAAAGTCCGAAATTTATATATTTATACTTATTTTTATACAGGCTGTTTTTAAATTTAGGGCACTCCTTTAAGGAGGTTGATCTATATCGATAACTAAACCGGTCTCATAAAAAAAAAAATATAATTTCGAAATAGTAATTATGTTATTGAAAAACTTTATTTTTCTTCGAAGAGCTTTGCGAGCCGCGCACTCGGGGGTCACTGATTAGGATAGGGTAGGGGGTTTCGTGTTGCAGCCCGATAACTATTATTTATATCGTAGATATACAACGTGATTTTTCCCCATCGAAATATTTTTTTGGGCTAAGACCATAGTGAAAAGGTCAAAGGACCGAGTCAAAATACAGATATCGTAAAATACGGTTAGATAGACCGTATCGCCAGCAATCCGAAAAAGCCGTGTCGGGAACGCAAGAAGGTCGCGGCGCCGCGCGTCAACAAGGCGGCACGAGTAGGTACGTCTGTGCATCCCGACACGGTGATACCCTGTTGGGAACATTGCGGACGTATTCGCTCATCTGTGCGTGCTCGTGACAGCTTCAACCAATTTTTTTTCAATCTTGTTTTTACTCCTGTAAATTTCTCAAGTTAGGATTTTTTTTGTGGGGGGGGGACCAGCATTCCAGCACTTTCATTTCACAAAAGATGGATTGGATTATACCTATTTTAAGTGGGAGTTTTTTTACAATTAATTTATCATCGACATCCATATTTTTAGCACCTGTCGCCTGTATCTATTCGGTTAATTTGATTTACGACACGGGTAAATAAATAAAGTCAACAGAATTGATACATATTATGAATCGATAATGACGCATAATATTTTCATTTTACAAAATTAAAGTTGTTAATTGTAGGCAATTAGCGAATTATTGATAAGGTCATGCAATCGCACCATCGTGTGCATTATATATTACTTATATACGTTTACTTGTCAACAATTTAAGTTTGTAGAAAAAAAGGTGTAAAGATTTTGAAGTTTCTTTTTATGCTTGGACTACCGAATAAATTAGATTTTTTTTTAGAGATTTAGGGGTTTAATGTAGGTACCTCATTATACAACTACCCGATGAATTAAATATTTTCTTAGTATAGGTACGCGTAAGCTCAAATAACTAAAATATTAGTACTTACCTATTGTAATATTATTTATGACTTTTTCTTGTTATCTAATATTATTTGTTCATTTTATTTAATAAAATATGCAATATACAATTAATATTATTAAATGTGTATAACTATTTCGCATTTTATTGATTTTCTAGAGAAGAAAAATGTATGCACTTCAAGATGTAACTTTTAGATGATTTCATAAGCCATATTGCAATGCTTACTATGTTATGATTTCCGGAAAATGTCGACATATCTTCGCGTTTCACATCCCCTAGAACCCCAAAACCACCCTCAGTTTAAAGTATATATATCTATCTATCTATATAACGTGGGTGAGAAGAAATGGTTTTTCGAAATTCAAAAATTCATATCCGCTCTCGGCGTGCCGAAAGAAATTTTGTAATTTTCGCTCCCGAGGGAAAATGGAAAAATGGAGATTCATCTACAAGTGTCTTCATAAGAAAATATTCCGATAATTTTTGTAACTTTAACATCTGCTACCTGATTTTTTTTTTTAATAATAGGAAAATTTGAAAACAAACATTAAACAAAAACCTCACACGCAGACCGCGCAGGGAATCGACGCTGAACCTCCAAGTCCTTTAAGCCGATCACAAAATTTTTGGGCCTGTGCATAGTCGCGTTATTTACTGATTAAGGCGCCCACATACCTGAATACTACAAATAAACGATTTTTGCGGGTTTTGAAAGGCGTTAGGAGAGATATCCATAAGATATATGAGTAATCTAGTTTATTTAAATTGAAGTAAATTTATTATTCTAGCGAAATTACCTAAAGAAATTTCTTATGTTGCAAAACCACCATGTTTTTGAAATAGCGTTTTCAAAGTTACCTGCTGAAACCAGAAATATCTCATATAAAATAAATATATTTTTATGATTAGAATAGAGTACCTAAGTAATTTAAAATACGCAGTATAACAACCAAGAAATAAAATAATCATTCCTAAAATTAAAAATATTTGTTTTAGTTTTTAAATATGAAAATGATTGATGCTAAAAATTTTAAATATTCAGAAAATATATTTTTGTGTTCTTAATAAAAACAAATGGATTTAAAAAACATCCGTCATCTTACAATAAAAAAAAAAATGAAAAACTTAATACTGTCAATATTTCATACAAAATGGTAGGTCGCGATTAGGTTAGGTTAGGTTAGGTTAGGTTAGGTTAGGTTAGGTTATAAGCCCCCATTTTTGCTCGTTACAAAGTTTAAACCGTTCCGCTCAATGTGCAAGGCTTCTTTTTGCAGGCAACGATTTGTTTAATGGGTGTTCTTCGTTCACATATGTAGTCTTTGTATGTATAGCCTCGCTTCCTATGCCTAAATATAATCAATCAAGACATCGTAACACACTGTTTTTGATCATACTAAAGTAGACCTTCAATCCTTAGCTGTAAAATTGTCCATCGATGCGTGCGAGATGATTTACGACCTCATCGAAATATATTATGTCTAAACTTAGTTACTTTTAATTATCTCTAAAATAAGGATAAAATATAAATGTTTGGCTTTGCTAAGAACTATACTATTATTTTGCCTACAATTTGCACTATTTTTCGGGTAAATCGTACACTGCATTATCGAACGCAAAGCGAAAAATAAAAGTGAACACATTTTTTTATTTAATTTATATTTCAAAAATGAAAATAAATTTAAAAAATCAGCCTTTGATAAGTACTAGATAAGTCTTCAGTGTACTTAATGCTATAAACCACTTATCTAAATACTTAGTGGTTGAGGAGTGGTGCATCGCCAAAAATGTGGATTTTTTGAGGATTCTTCAATGTTATCCCTTAGCTGCGCTTTAAGTGACAGCCCATACTTTATGATTTAGCAGCGTACTAACTAGTTGATGCATTGGTTTTATGATTAAGAGAGCATTGGTTTTATGGTTTTTTTTTATCCACTCGTACGAAGACGATTGACTGTAGTTAAAAAAATACCACTGGTAAGTATTTAATGCGAAAAATAGATGCTAATTAAATACTATAAATTTGTTTTTCTTCGCACGCTGTTATTGACATAAATGACAATTTGTTTATTTAGCTCGCAGCCTAGCCAAGGACCGCTCTGACGCGGGCGAAGATCTTTCGTGGCAATAACGCGCGCAGCATCAGTGATGGCAGTGGCCTGTGTATCTTGTTTTCTTAACCTATACAGCATTTCTTAATTTTTTAGATAATAGATATAGTCGAAGCGGACATTCCATTTTCTACATCAAAGTACTTCAAAACTTTTAGATTAAGACTCCTCGCTCTAAACTGAATCTTTCTAAAAAAATTAAACACCTGCATAACAGACACTGTATGTCTCTAGATATATAACCAAATTATATTTTTAGTTTTTAATTAAAAATGTCTGGCTAAAATAAGCCCAATTTGCATATAAGAACATTGTAGCGAAAAACAGTAAAAACCGAGTGTGAATATCTCGTGATGCAAAATAAGGTACTTATCAGCAACATTAACGTTCATTTTAAATTTAAATTATAGTAGATATTAATTTCCAAAATACAAATATCCATTAAATGAATTACAAAAAGTTAGCAAATCGAGTAGGTTCGTGCCTACCTGTCATTTTAACTAATTTAACAAGGCCGATTACCATTCTAAGAAAGGTTATTTACCAAGTGAAACTTGAATACTTTCCCTAAAAATACATGTATTTTTGGTAATAAATTGTGTAATTGTTCAAATTGTGTTACGGATCTAACTGTCACCGATAAAGTGAAGCTGCATAAATTAGAGAAGTAAGGTTGACTGACTCCTTAAATATTTTTGTTAATAGCATTTTAAAATATATTTATTTCGTACAAATGGAAAAAAGGGGTTTGAGATTTTATTTATTATATTTTAGGTTTATAATTTGATGCTACGGCCATCTCTCTCAATAGGAGTTTGTCGCGCTATCAGCGCTATCTTCCGGTGTCTTTGAGCATAAGTTATAGGGTGCCTTTCTCTAGACTATTAAAAAATTATAAACTTATCTGTTTATTTTTATGTATTTTATATTTTTATGTAGATGTAATATTTTAATAGCTGCGATAGTTTATGAAATCCGTTGACCGACAAGTCTTCGTGTCTTTACCTATGGTTAGCTGATTTTGAACTGGTCACGATGGCTGATTTATTTTTGTCGCCAATTAACAATCAATTTAGTAATATTATATATTTTTTTATTGTGTATTGTCTGTTTTCAATATTACTTAGAAAATTAGAGTTTATATATAATTTGTATAATAAACTTATTGTTATTTTTCTTTTGTTGTGTTTATTACAATTGGCGACAAAGTAAAATAAAAAGAAACTATGCCAATACCTACGAGTATTTTGAACATGTTGTTACTGTGTAGTAATCAGATAAGGGTCAAGAGCTTTACTGGGGATATTTTATTTTATATTATTAAACAGGTAAGCGTATAGCTAAATAGTAGTATATATATATTTTCAGTTAATAATAAGGCCACTTAAAGCTTACGCCTATGTAAAATAATATTTAAAACTTTGATGAACTTAACTATATTTTAGGTGTGTATGTGATGTGTGCGGCTTGAAACAGTAAGTGTCTGTGGTTATGTTTGTGAGTGTATGTATGATCATGTATCATCGTATATATATATATATATATATATATATATATGTTGTGTATAATTTGTGTTGTGTTTGTAGTTTTACAGTTGTATTACGCACTAGGGTATACACAAATGGTCGAATTAGTAGGTATATATGTCTAGAAATTAAAACATTATAGTTTACGTAAAAACATTAGAAAAAAATGAGAAATAATGGCAAAAATAATATAAAATATATATATAAAAGTGGAAAAATATGTATTACAAAAGTCATAATGAAAAAAGGTGAAAGGTGAAATTTGAATGAAGTAACGTGCGCATTATTTTAGGCATGTTATGTTTTCAGCGAATACCGCAACGTTTACGTATGTGTCGACAGATAGCAGTTGTATACAATTAGAATATTTTTTTTGTTTTAAAAAATCAATTTTGGGTTTTGGGATTTTAAAAACACTTCCACTAAAGACGTGCATATCACAAATTTGGAAAATGTTTTCATTACGATCGTGTGAAACTCAAAACAGTAAATAGCCCAAAAAAATTGTTACAAAGTATATTATATATTAATAATATGGAAAAACCAAACATGTTCACCATACTCGTATAAACTCTTAAAATACTACTTTTACTAGGACAGTATTTCCTAAGTTTTGTTTTCATCTAGGTAACTATATTTTTAATAAAAGTATAAATGTTTAATTTTTATCTGAATTATTCATTTTCTTTTGTAAAAGAATTCAATGGTTACATATGTCTAAACCTAACAGATTATACCTCGTTAAGCGGCTCAAGATTTTTTTAGTGACATGAAAAAAAATGATTATTTATTTTTTAGTACAATAATTAAAATTTTGTTTTTTTAAAAAAAAATATTCTTATTAATTAATATTATTTTTGTATCCACTTTTGGCCTAAATTAGAAGGAAGATGTTTTGATAAAGTCACACGCTTAAATAAACTAAAAGAAGAAATATTTCAATTAAATAAATATATTTATTTATTAAAACATCCATATTTCTAATTAAACTAGGTAAAATAGACTGCTTCTAAAGAAAACATATTTGCATGTAACGGTTCCTTATATAGTTCTTCAAGATGCATGAATTTTATCACTTCTCTAGGCTGGTGACTGTCTTAAAGTGATATCTAATTAGGAGGTTCAATAAAGGCGGTTCTTTAATAATAATAGGCGATTAACTATAGGTATGTATATTTATATATACTTATATAAGATATAAATAAAAGAGATAGTAATGGGTATCTCTAATAAAGAGAAATATTTTGAATAATTTGATATTACAATTGTTGAGTACCAATTAACTACACTAGATGAGCTATTGCTTGCCGTCCAATATCAATTAACGATTTATTCAACATTTTGAGAACTTGTATGCATTTTTTATTTTAAGAGATTCAGGTAGTATGACTTATTTATTAAGTACTTATTTATACTTAATTTGTGTAGTGTACGTACGTAGATATTCTGTTTGCTAAGGCAATTATTCATTACTGTAACCTACATATTATGTGGGTTACAGTAATAACAAGGAACAGCCCTAATCTTTACTCACAACCGGCTTGGCCTTCGCAGAATTTGATTCGTACCGTCTTTGACTTATTATGGTATCTTGAATTTGAGTGATCTATCTCAGTATTTCAGACACTGGTCCGACTTTATATTTATTGCTGTTGAGAAAACTCAAAAAAAACTCGTATAGCCTTTTATTTTATGCGTCGGTGTTTGTGAATGTCTTTTTTTATCGAAGTGTAGGTAAATTAATGTCATCTTAACGGCATAACCAAATAAACAGGGAGCGTGATTGAAGCAGATCAGCGTGATTCACTTGTCGCGTCGGTTTGCATATATCTACGTATTTTAAAAACTCGTTGGTTTTATGTAATTTCAGTCCCTTATATAACAGGATCACCGTGTATGAGCGTTTACAACAATATCCGTGTGGTTCAGAAAAAAAAGCAAGTTTCCTAGTGATAAGCGCTAGAGCTAGAGCTAGGTCGGTCGTGGGATATTTCTGTATCACCTGGTATTAATATAGAAGCTAAGCTCTCGCGCGCTCTAAATTTAGGTAAAACTAAACGGATTCGTACACACATTAGCATTAGCTCAACGTGCCTTGGCTTAAGATCGTATTTTGAATTCGCGGGCTAATTTTGTAACCACTATAATAGAGTATTATTTTATATTTTACATTTTACGAGGTTCGAGGTCTACCATAAACCAACTTATCTTTTCTTAAAGTCAATAATATTAAGGAAATCAGTTCGTAATACCAAAATAAGTAAAACACCAATATTTGAATAAGGCTAGGGCCGGTTTATAGATATAAAAAAAAAGATAGATAAAGGGGAAGGAGAGATTTATATATTATATATTCGAATTTTTTTTCGTTAGAAACAAGAATATTTGTTTATTTATATGGAAATTAAAAAAAAAACCCGCCTCGTTGCAACTAAGACACATTTTTAAAAGTTTTTATTTAGCTCGCAATGTTTGTATTCCTCTCATCCTATGGAGTTGAAATTTGACATGTTGGTTTAGCTCCGATGACAATGCATTTTTATGGTAAGCAAAACCTGATTCTACAGCCAGGAATGGCTCCAGATGAAGGAACTCCTCAACGGTCAGCAGCACAGACACGAAATTTTATATACGCATTCAAGCACTTAAATGAAAGCTTGTTTTTAAAACTGTATGTTTGCTATTAATTTATTCATCTATAATGACACCTTTCTTTGTTATTTCGATACTCAAAATGTACTCATATTTAACTGCCAAACGGGTACGGTGACAGTTTTTAAATATTTCATTTTCTTAATGAAGACTCTGTACAAAAAATATCTACTATAAACTAAACTAATTTAAATTAATTAAAAACAAACAACAAATTTATTTTTTCCTGAAATAGTCCTTTTAGTAACTGCTGTTTTTAAAAGTACTTATCCACCGCATTAGTAATAATTTTATTTTACAGAGCACGTAGCGGATATAACAAACTGTTATTCAACAGACATTGCGACTGCGTTGATGTTTGCACACCTCAACGAAACATTTCGTAACGGAACGTAAACAGATTTCGATCAGGTTACGCAGTCGGCCTGCGGACGCACGCGAACGTAACGCAACATGCAATTTGTGTCACACAGAAATACTCGAAGCGAGTGTTATTTTCGACCGATCAAACATTATCATTGTGCTCAATCGCTGTGCGTATTGTTTTGATCCGCGAACGGGTTGCAGACGATTTATCTCGAGCGTGTGGCGATTAGTGGCGGACGGATGCTGCGGGCGGGGCGTTCTGACGGACAATATAAATAATAACAAATCGCCGGGGACACTTAATTCAGTTAGAAGGATAAGTGCAGCTTACTTCCAGGTTTAACCTTCTAGCATACTAGTTGTTACACTGAAAAAAAGGTATTGGCAACCATAAGGTACGATTGATATAGTGACGACCATAATATTTGTTGGAGTCACGCTACACATCAATTATTGTTAAACTTACTTGATTGCGAGTACCATAATTTTCTAACATATTTCTCAATACCATCATTTTTGGTTACCTTTAATATAATATCTAGCTATCGCTACAATAATTTTTTATTGCTGTTTAAATCACAGCAAATTAAAATGGTAATAAGTAAAATCAACGAAATATTATGGTTGCGACTACCAAATTTTCAAGTAACGTCATTTTATTTCGACAGCTGTTCACCCGCGACGCCATATGTTTTGTAATCATAGCAAAATGTTTAAGATAAAATATTTTTAACTATATCTTTCGCTGCCATAGCAAGAAATGTGGTAAATATAACTAAAAATTATTTAACAATAATCGTATAACTATTAGATTTGCGAGCGCAAATTTTTAAACCAAACGTTTTGCTAAAATATTTTTTTAAATGTAGCCTGGCACTAAACATATGCCTGCCTCCGACACAAAACATATTATAAAGTCAAGGACTATCTTAATAGCGAAATGTAAAAAAAAAACAGGCTATTTCATGAGACGGAGACTCATAACAAGCGTGTGCATATAAAACGGAAACGTAACCAAGAATACAAGGGGTTTATTAATTACTACAGAGCCCTTAGAATTTTATTTTTTCCGAAGAAACCGTTAAAAGTATCTCGAAAACGGAATGTATTGCAATCTATACATATAAATACAATTGTAGTGTTTGTCGCCGATAGACAAAATAGAATAGGACGGAAATGGCCCAAAGTGATCCATCCCAAGTGCCGCAGTCACAAGTTGTTGCTCGCCATCCATTTTTTTCCTAAGGTTAAATTTAAAAAATGCAATTAAAACAATCGTTGGATAAACAACTCATACGTACTTATGCACACTTTCGATAAAACAAAAACAAATATGCATATATGCTATTAGTATTATATTATTTCATTAGTTAATTCCAGTTATGCATTTTTTTTTAGAGGAAACCAGGATCTCACTATCCTTCCGGTCCCTTGGAATAAAAGATTTATTATTAATTTATTTTTTTTGGCCACACCCCAATTGTTGTTTCCACACTATTTTGGCTATGGTTGTTTCCACACTAAAAAAAATATTTTCTTCCTTTTTTTCAATCCCTGTTTGTTGAATTACACATCTTTGGATTCACCTTTTGGATTACATAACGGGTTAATTCCCACGAGGGAAAATAAAAGGCATTTGAAATGGTCCATTAATATTTTTATTAAAATTTAAATTGACTAGAACTTATAAATACTTTTCTCCGCGAGGCAGTACAAAAATTAAACACCTATAAAATTGACATTCTAATATTATGTTATACTTAAAACACAAGTCACATTTATTACATTGAATTTAATTTTATATTTGAATATAATTTAATATAAACTTAGAGGTATACCATAATTTTCAAAGTTTAAGTATAATCTGTCGTCAATACTGATCTTTTAAACAAATACACAAATAAATGTAGTTTTTATTGTTGTAAATAACCAGAAATGATTATATAATGTGTGTAATCATATTATTTAACTAAAAGTATTAAAAAGTTTTTAAATAATTAAAAATAATGTTATCACAGAAAAATATGATTTAAGCAAAATTATACTTTAAACAAACATACGCAAATCATCCCTACATGAGCAAAACACGCACTTAAATCTAAAATGGAATATTGCTACTTTTTAGGCAACAATTAAGTATAAGTTTGGTCTCACGGAGACCAGGTTAATATTTGCAATGGACAAAAACCATTCAAATAAAAATTATCTATTATATTATTATTTATCTAATTCGTGATTTTATTGAGATATTCATTTGATCACATGAGCCATTAAAATTAATTACATTTGTAATAATCATATTTAATAAATAGTAAAAGTTAAACGATCAAAAGTATAAATGTAATTAAACGTACGTATAAAAATTTAAAACTAGAAAAGTTGATAATTATTCCTTCATAATTAGTAAGATCATGGTATGATATTTCATTAGATATTTAAAAAATACTTTTTTGATAATCTTCATAAGAGTAAATATTAATATTCGATGGCAATTCGAGTATCGTTAAGGCCTTACACTCGTAGCGCCAAGTAAGGTAGGTCGTCAGTTAACACATTTGCGACAACTTTCAGTCTTTCGAGGAAGCTTCATTAGATTCCTTCCACGTGATCTGCATCCGTTTCACACGAGAGCACCCACTCCCAGACCCGTTTGGTGATCATCTTCTGGTCAATGGACGTCTCCAACCCGTAAGTGCTGATCAGTTTGTTCACTCTGTTTTTGTTGTTCTCCTGAGAATGTCTGCTGCCGTCGTTGCTCAAGTGGATCTTCAGCGAATCCTTCCTCTCTTGGACCAGCGAACTCGTGCTGATGATCTGGGAACACGATTGGGAAGTCATTATTTTGCTTTCGAACCACGAGTCCTTGAGGTACTTATTTATTTCCGTTACCGGCGCCCTCTTTTCAAACTTGTGCTCGAAGAGTCGCCTGAACATCCTCAGCAATCGGGGCGAGAACCTCCTGAACTGGGCCGGAATCTTGGTCGTCCGCCGTTTCTGGTATCTCCAGTAGCTCGCGTAGTTGGAATCTTGAATGCTGTCGGCGGTTTGCCACGGCGGACAGCCGGTGAGACAAACGAATATGATGATGCCAAGTTGCCAGCAATCGCTCGATGTTTTGCAGAGATAACGTTCGTTTTTGATGATTTCATAAATCTCAGGCGGCAGGAAGGGTAGCCAGGTGCATCTCAACTTCGATACCAAGCTTCCTTCCTTCCTCGTTGCCCCAAAGTCGCAGAGTTTAACTTTGGAAGCATCCGGCGCAAATACCAATACGTTCTCTAATTTAAGATCCCTGTGAACTAAAGCTTTTGAATGCATGAAGTCCAGTGCGCTCGCAAGTTGCTGGGCTATCCCTTTACAGGTCGTTTCTGGAAGACCTCCGATTTTGATGTGCGCCGAAAGGTCGCCGTATGGAGCATATTCCGTTGCGAACACAAAGTAGTTGTCACTCTTGAAAGACACGTTATAGCTGTCCAAGATGTTGGGGTGCGGACTCAGATGGTAGGAATAATGAAATTCGCGATAAAAGTCTTTTTGCGTCGTTAATTCGGCGTGAACTGCCTTCAGCACGACTATGGACTCCGTGTTTCTGTGGTTGGCCAGCATGATGCGCGCGAAGCATCCCTCAGCCAGGAGCTTCTGCACGCTGTAAACTTTGTCCAGGCTGATGTCCGACAGCGGCACCTCCTGGATTCGGTGGATGGAGTTCGCAGAGCCGCTGCTGATGGGGTGGCACAGCTGAGTGCTATCTAAATCGTCGCGCTTTTCTGACACCTTCATTTTGGTTGTGGTCTCGTTGAGTTTGGAGTACGAATAATCCTTGCCGTCACCCAAGATGTGACCGACCAAGAAGAAGTCTATCATGTATGTTGATGCTGTGTCCTGTAACAAAGAGAATTTTTCATTAAATATTGTTTAACTTTTGAAACCTGGTAATTTTCAAGCTATCAACCGAGGAAACTAATATTCTGGTTGTTTAGGTTGGCATTTAAACGAAACACGAGTTTATACTAATCGTATTAACGACTGATTGATGACTATTGATGACTAATAATTTAATAAGTTTCATCAAGTAACAAAGCAAATTTTGGTGAATACTTTTAGTTTCTGGTGGAGTTCGATCAAAAGAGTTAATGGTTACCATTCTAGCTAAATTTCAAGTTTTTCGCAGACTGAGATTTCTTTACGTAATCCTTTTACTTTCTTTAAATTTTTCTTTAATAAGCTTGCTTAAGATAGTGTTTTTAATAAAGTTAATTATAACAAGTTATTATCATAATCTTGTTTGAAGCAAACAAAATGGTAGTTATAGCGTTTGTCTAAAACGCGTGGCGAAAGTCACCTCCGACAGCATCTCAGGACACGAGATGTTCAACTATTGGAAGCGCCGATCTCCGATGGGATCTAATAATAACGTCGCGAATCTTGTGATCTGTCGAGAGTAAAAGCATCTTCGCGGGTGAACTCGCACGTAAGTTTTATTAATATTTCTCGCGGCGGAGCGAATCTGATCAACATATTAATAATATTTTTTTCCGCGACGTTATATGCTAAGTATTTCTCTTGAGATGATATTTTTCTGAAGCCACCATTCCTGCTAATATATATACGTTAATAAATATTTAAAAAACCAAGCACTAAATTTTAAAATACCGCCATAGGTAGGTATTCACTTATAAAGAAAAGATTATTTTATATATTACAAGTTGCCAAATTCTCCCACGATTATAAAAAAGTAATGAAACGTGCATAGAATTAATGTTACAGTTTGCCTAATTTCAATAATTTTAAAAGACAAAATCAAGCATTTTTACCGAAAGATTGTAATTTCTGATGGACGTTGTATGAGATATTCCATACCCGACTTAAGCACATAATTGAGCTCAGTTGAACCAAGGATAATAGCTAACCTTTGATAAAAAAAAATCTTGCAGGGACGTGTAAGACGCCCTTAAAATAATTGCTTAACCTAGAGAAATCTTTCACTGCGTTAAAACAACAAAGGTGAAGTAGGTAGGTAATTGAATTTTCCTTATAAAACGACGCGCGACGTCTCAACGTTATCCCGAGTTGCCTTTCGGAGAGACGGCTATTTTGGGAGATTCGCAGACGAAACGGGGGGGGGGGGGTGAGCCACCCTTCATTCGTTCTGTCTCTATCTCACAAAATATCCCTCCCTTCAGAGCGCCGAACGGAGGGAAGAGGTTTTATTGATTTCGGTTCTAAATTTAGACGCGGATTTAAATGCCGTTGACTCTATAGAGAATGGACTTTAATACATTACGCTTAAATGTAATTAACGTTCGTTGCGTTATTATTCGACATTGATTTCTGAATATAGCACCCGCCGCCCTCTTCGATGCTGTAGTTGGGATTAGGAAATGGACCAATCAAGTGCAGACTCCCACCGGAAGATCTCGTCATCTGAATATTGGACCGAGAATATTCATTGGTCTTATAACATATATTTTAAATATATCTTGTCATTACTAAATGTATATAGTTATGACGAAGTTAAAGAATGATTTATTGAACTATCATACATATGGATTTAGGTGCATATGTATTAGTGACATAAAGGTCGCGTATTACGCACCGAAAGGGGGGGGGGGGATTGTTACCTAGTATCACGTATTAAAACGTATTTTTTTCATACTACAAAATCTAATTATATTATTAATTTGTTTGGGTTAGTATCTCAAGACTACATTTTCTTAAATTCTGAAAGAATGAGAGAATTCCATGAGTGAGAATGTCTGTCTCAAATGCAACTTTTGCAAGAAAGTTGAATAAATTTGTCATATATTATTATTTATTTCAAAATTATCGCCCCATACTGGGCACCGAATAAGATGAAATCAACGTGGCATGTCTGCCAATAATCAAAAAGACATCCAGTTGAGACATTACCTCCGAGCATCCTCTCGAGTTTAGCCGAACTATGCCGCATTCTGAGCGTACTCCCGCATGCGCGTGTCGCATTTACTGCATAGGACAAAATGTGTAAAGAATTTTAAAATCCCACCCACCGTACAAAAAAAAGGAACCCTGCTAACTATGAATTTAGAATTACGTAGACGTCAAAGTATATGGCTGGAGAATTATAGCCTCTCTGTGTTTTTAATTGCAATAACAAATAATAACTAATTGTTAGAATTTGGCGTTCTACCGGCTGGAAGTCACTCAGATTGGCACAGCCGTGACGGTAGGGTTTTGGGAGTAGACGCAACCTGTGTCCCGCTCGACAAAATTCCTTTCGGCCCGCCGGGGATGGAGGTAGATTTCACCGGTTCAAAGTAGGCGAGCTCCGATTGTACTAACTTGTATCAAACATTACGCGCGCTATCAAAAAAGTTTACTGAGATAAGTTTTAGGCCCTTATCTAAGAAATAATTTAAAATTTAAATAAATTCGATATCTTATATACTTAGAAAGTTACAGCAATTTTCACTTTTTCGAAAAAATCCCCCTATTCCCGCCCCCTGGTTTGATTTTGCCCAATAACGAACTTGATCGAGATTTTGTGCCCTTAAATTTTATGTATCGATTTGAAATTACGGCAGTTATCGTGTCCACAAAAAATTGATACAGATATATAAATATATAAACTCATGTGAAACTCGAAGATATGTCGAAATTTTCAGGAAGTTATGACATGGTACCCATTGCAATAGGTAGCTTTCCTAATAATTCTACCTAAAATACAACCAATTCAGCTGTAGCGTGTATTTTCGTCTATCTTTTATAGAGTCGCCCTTTTCAATAGCACATAATATATTTATTTATATACTAATAGACAAATAGACATGTCACTAAATTCGCATTTAGTGACATGTCACTAAATGCGAATTCAGATGAGCTAAGTGATGTGATATGTGCTACTGCTAGTGGTCTTCCACTCCAAATGATTGTTGATTGGAAATTTATACATCTACATAAAACCATACAGGTTTCTGAATTGTCCAAAACTGTAATTTTGATGAAATCAATTTTAGAATATTGTAATGGCAAATAAAAAAATAAAAAAGAGCGATTTTTGTAGACATCTATAGTTTTGTAGAATTAAAAACAAGGTGGCGACGTAAACTTGCTTCAGTCGATTAATTCAAATTGCAGACATTATAGCGAAGACCTAATAATACTCGTATAATATAATATAATAATTCCCTGTGCAATAAATCGTAATAAAATTAAATAGGTATAAACATGTATAATATTTATCTATTCGCTAATATATTATTTTAGTAGAAGGTACCTAATGCGCTTCACTTTTTATTTTGTCGATCTATAAGATATATAACATTCTAGAAGAAATAGAATTTACTATAAGAAATTCAATTATTAAATATTTTTTTCTTTAAGTGTTACATACTTTAGAAATGTATTGTATAAT
This sequence comes from Neomicropteryx cornuta, assembly GCA_020383195.1. Taxonomy (NCBI): domain Eukaryota; kingdom Metazoa; phylum Arthropoda; class Insecta; order Lepidoptera; family Micropterigidae; genus Neomicropteryx; species Neomicropteryx cornuta. Next base: position 15,811,618 of record JAHKQU010000019.1, on the reverse strand, counting down.
GTACAATATTTAATAATAAACCTATGCTTTTATACTATATACTATATACATAATGTAAATATAATGATTTCATCTAAAAATATTGAATATACGAAAAACATCGTGATAAAAAAAATATCTAAAAAAAACCTATACAGAATGTATATATATTATCGAATCTTTATCTGTGTATATATTATCGTTATTTGTTTTAGGTGTCTTTTATTTACACTATCAGTACATTTTTAAATAAATGGATTTATCATATTGTTTTTAAAATATTTTGAAAGATCAATTTAGTAATAATACTATTTTGGAATTATATTATAAATAGAATCTGAAAAGCATTCAACTCCATATAATCGCTTGCTAAATAAAATAAATAAATATGATAGCAACAAAACTAAGCAGCCACCGAAGGGACATTCCCACGCGATTTGCGTGGGATTTTGGGGGTTGGGGGTGGGGGGGGGGGGGAGAACGAGAGGGAAAGGCGAGAACGGCCCACGCAGCACCTTTGATATTTAGAATCCATCCAGCCGAAATCCAACAATTGTACTTTTATATTCGTTTTTTAAAATTTGTAAATGTCAGCGCTATAAAAATAACAAACGCAAGAAATCATGTTTTTTTAAGAAAAAAAAAAGTTTTGACAGCCAATTTTTTTATATTCTAAATATATCTAATCTAAACATAAAATATTGAACATATGCTAAAATATAAAAAAAGCCCTTGGATTATTATTAACTGTAATATTAGTATGTTTACAAACAAATATAAATATATTTCTACAGTGTTTACTTCGGAAAGAAACAAAGTAAGAAGCTAATCTAAAAATATATATATATTTTTTTATTTGAGATATTTATTGTTTGCCCACAGCAACACAAATACAAAGATATATAAGTATGTGCAGTACGAACAAGTAATCCTCTTTATTAAACGTTGTTTTTTTGTACCACTGTAAAAAATACTTTTATTACTTATGTGCTTTTAACAATAACCCATTAATTAAATTGATCTAAATTGCCACTTAAATTATTAAATTAAAGTTGTAGTTTTTAAGACACATAATTAGGAATATAAATTATCAATTTTCTGCCCATACAGTGATAGAAATACTCCGATTATTTTAAAACTAAATAAGTGAAGAAATTATAAATAATATTAATTGAATTATACCTTTTACAAACACAATTGCTTCAGTGGGCTTATTCCTTCAATCGAATGTCGGTGACAATATAAACTTTCGATGTCACACGTGGTGTATGGGTCCAAAATATATCACAAATAAATTATGCACTTTATAAAAGTTATATAAATGTAATAAAAGTTTCTTGTCCGGTTCACGAATAAAAACCAGATCAAAATATATATACACTTCACAAACGTGTGTGTGAATTGCACTCTGTAAATCATTGACTGTTCCAAGTCACGAGTTCAAGTCACGCTCGGAGCACTTTTTCTAGCAACTTTCCCTCGCAGATTTCAGCTTTTGACTGGCCGAAGCGTCGGCGTCGCGACGCTTTATACCGACGCCGTTTGACGTCATCGTCGTTCCTAGTTCGGGAGCCGACGCCGTATTCAAATATTCTATTCTATAGTAGTGAAATAAACAGAGACCGCCATAAAATTCCTGAAACCCTTCTTAAAACATCTTCAGGGAATGTGAAAACAGTTTAGCTCTAGAGATCGAACTTCAAGTGGATAATAATAGTACAATAGTTCTGCAAAAAGGCGCACATCACCCTACAACTTTTAGCAAACATAACATAGGAAAACAAATTACCAGCTGAAGATATCATTAAATGAATATCAACACAGAATAGTAAAAAAGAAGTTTCAAGATACTAATTTGGCTCATTAGTTAAGCGCCCATCGGTGGCCGCTTCTCATGTTTTACCTGAGGAATTACAGGCAAATGCAAGTTAGCAGTTAGGAATCTCTAGTTAGTACCATTAAAAAATTACAGATATTTTTATTATGAAATTATTTTGGAGTTTACAGTGTAATAAATGTGCGGCTGGGAAGGGAGGTAGTATTTTTACGCTCTCTGGCAACGCCGGGCGTTTTGAAAGTTGTGACTCAATATAGTTGTACTATATTAAAGTAAATATAGTTTAAAGTTTAGAAGATATATAGTTAAGGAATAGCTATATAAAAAATATAGTTTACAATAAAAAAATGCAACAATAAATATTACAACGATGATAAATTACAAATAAATGTTAATATATTAAAAATATAACATTATATTTCAATGAAATGAAAAATACAAGTATTTCTTAAACGAATTATTGATCATAATTAGTAAAAAAAATATGTGAATATCATTCCAAGCATGTTGGTTTTCACAAATTCGGTAGCAACATTAATTTAAACATTTTGCTGGGTGTGATTTATTTCAATATGTCGAAGGCCTTTGACAAAATCGATTGTAACATGGGGAGATAATGAAGCGTTACAATGGTATGACTATAATGTGCGGATTCGAACCTGCGACCGCTGGTTCAAACGCCCTAACCACTAGACTACCACGATCTGTCTCAGATATGTCACAGAACACACACTGTCAAGTGACGTCGGCGATTGATAGGGTTTATTTATTAAACGGAGCTTGATGATTTTTGATGGGAAAACCAGACAATTAAATATATTAAATTGATGTCTTGATTAGGGATTAACTATATTAACACTAGTCATTATATGAAACCTAACATGAATACATGTTTTAAACTCTATTAGGAAAAATCGCCACTGGCTCGCCACCTACCAACGCCGTTTCTTTCTATCCAATAGCGGCGTCTTGTTCGGGCGCGTTTTCTTTCTCGGAACCGAGTCAATTCGGATAAAAGCTAAACTATGGATTTAGACGTGCATCTTAGCGCCCCGCGATTCAAACTATACGAGTACTACATTAGAGATGACCCGGAGATTGTTAAACAGAACAGCAAAAAACGAGAAATTTATTTTTCCGCAATCGATGAGATGGCTTTGGGCTGTGCACTGTTTGTAGAGATTGTGTTACGGTAAATGGCACTAAACTGGATTAGATCAGCAATATTTTATCTAAAATTTCCTTCCGTGTGCTATATTATCGCAAATTTTCCATGTTTCTAAGTGTAACACAAACTATTCTCAAAATCCTCTGCTTCACAGAATTCTCAATACATACAACTATAATTTTGGTGAAATTGTCGTGATAGTTTTGTGAAGTCTGTTAATGAGATGTGTTTAAACACATCACTCATGCACACTTTATTTCACACTCATACATGTACTTTCTCAACGCTTGCAATTTCGTTTTATTATTATTTAATAATAGGTTTTCCCTTCCTTTATTTTCCTAACTTACAACTCCTTCGCTCATATATAGCGTATTATTATGTAATTACTTTTAATCAACCGTAGTAATAGTAATTTATAGTGTTTGTATTTTTATATTGTTATTTGTAATTCCAATAAATATATAAATTATACGTTACACAATTATTAGAATTTATTGTATGTGTGATGCCTTGTATGTTGTATCATCTTACTAATATCACGTTAACTCACGTGGTCGAGTCAAACAGGGCAAACTGCAAAGAGCGGTATTTAATAGGCCACCCTTAATCTCAAAAACTCAAAAACACACAGTTTGGGAATGTTCCATCTTCGGGGCGTTCGAAAGTATTTTACATACAAAACTATTTTTTATTCAATTTTAATCGGTTAATCAACCAAATAATATAATAAATAAATAGTTAATGTACAAGCACCTTACATATCAGTTAACCCTTGACGATATATGTATAATAAATACAAAATCTACTATTTACTTAACCTATATTAGGGTACCTTCACGGTACCTACACGTGTGACAAAAACAATCAATATGATTTCTTTGTTACGCACCTGTTTAAATTTTCCAAATACATATAAATAAAGATATTATATAAATTATATTCTTGCTAGAAATTTATTATATTATTTTAAGCGATGTCTTATTGTAAGCTCTCAGACCTAATTGTGGAGTATTTAATCCAAATACTTTATTTTATTTATTATTTAAGCCTATTTTACCCACAGTTTAACAATAAAATAATTTAAATTTATAATTTCAAACTTTACTTTAAAACACAAATTTGCCATGGAAAAAGGCAGTAATGTGTTTTTATTTCTATAATTTATTATGATCAACATCGTATGTATAAATTTTATTCCTTATTTTTTTTATATATTATGAATATGTACTATTAAATTATAGCGTAGTCAAAAAATGTATTTTAATAAAATATATATATTGTCAATGCAGCGACTGTATTCGCACGGCTCAGTTAGGTCAGACTATTTAATTTTATAATAATAAACCTTGTAAATGTATGCATAAATAAAATTATTTATATCAAGATAAAAATATCGTTATTTATTATAACATAAATAAAACTCTATTTATGTAAATTTAAATTTAATGAATACACATTACGTTAAATTTCACAAAGTAGGTTGCTGTAAAAGTTGTGTGAAGATCGTAACGATACAGATTAGTGCCAAGTCATCACCGCTAAGCGATATTTATCGTCAGGGTTATGTTTTGGACATTGGTGACATAACGCGCGTCACTGCCTAGGTCCTATTCGTAGGACCGAAAGCGCGCGTCATAGGGCGCCGTAGGTGTGCCCATAGGGCAACGATCTTCTATTGTGCCAAGGCTTTTCGTTTAAAAATGTCTCCCGTTACCATCACGTTAAAAATTGCTATTGTGATTTATTTTTCTGGCTACTTTCAAAGATCAAACGTTCCCGGGGAAACATACATTTAATCAAATTTATTAACTAACCTGCTCTATTACACGTAATCTTATTTATAGTAAGCTCAAATTAAAATAATAACGTCTTATATTTTAAAATAACGTAAAATGGCGGAAACTGCGTGACTATGCGCGGATTCAAACCAATTGTCTTTGGTTTACCAATGTCACTAGCCTCACCAGGCTGCCGCCTATACAGGGTGAACTTAAAGTTAGCATTATTCTTTTAAAGCATGAAATTAAACAACTTATGTTCAATATTTGTATGACACCCTGCAGCTATCAAATGCTTTTATACATTTTTTAATAGTAGTAAATTATTTAACCAGAACCCGAAGTCTTATAGCTAGGCCCTACACATCCTACAGGCGTCATTGAAGGCATGTCCCGCCCAGACTACTCGCACCTGTAATACCAACTTGTTTGAGTTACTTCGTTTCCTATCTCTTCTTGTGTCTGCGGCACTTTAATCCTATTCCATTAAAATAAAAAAATATATACAATGCTATCATGACATTCTTCAAATCATTATAAATTTTAACACTCTTTTAGTTGAACACAATGAAAGTTGAATAATGAAACAAGACGGACATAATATTTCAGTTTATAATAATTTTATTGTGGCACTGAACATTCTTTTATGTGTTTCTATTTGCGCTCATAGATGAGTCTGTGTTTATTTTAATAACTAAAACGTCATAGAAAACTATGACGTTGAAAACAACAGTCGTGGTGTCATATTTTTGAAATTCAAATATGCTATTTGCGCTTTTTATCAAAATGCCAATGTTTCATTTATTAGTAATGAAAATTTGTTGAATGTTATATATCTGCATATATTATTTGACTAGCCTCCGATGTGATCTAAATGGCTATGGTTGTTTTTCAAGAGCATTAATCTACACACAAAATTCAACTCATTCGCATTTGATACAATTCAACAGACGGACAGACGGGCATACAGATGACTAAAGGATAGTGATAGTAGCTCCTTATACATGTATAAATACTAAAAGTAATGTTGAGGCAGCCTTGCACATCGTGAGTAGGCAATTATTATAGTATAGGTACGTCGCGTTGGATCGACCTCGCAGGGTTAGTTCGGCGCTAGGAAACGTGACGCGCGGCACAGCACAGCACAGCTCAGCTCAGCTCAGCTCGCCAATGATAGGGCATCGCTCTGCTATTAGGCCAAGGTCTGGCGAGCTCATAATAACCATTTCGACATGCTAGAAACTACAAGCTCATATCTCGTCTCTATTTAGATTTAGAGTGTTTATTTAAGACGTCATTGCCTGCAGCAGCAGGGCTAAATTAAGATGGCCGCCCTGATCGAAACCCTTCAAACCGTATTTATAGCGTTGCTTTGAAGTTTATGTGAATATTATGAGTTACGGTTACGGTTTCACGGTTACGGTCGATTGTACTCTCACGGCGAACTGTTTTAAGAGTTTATTTATTTATTTAAAAATTACATATGCTTTGGAGGTACCTATTCCTTCGGTGGTATAGCTGATCGACGATATTTTAAAGCCAATTTCTTTATCCTTTTTCCTAGCTGGGAAGGGGTCTTAGGGAATTGCTTGAAAACGCTGCAGTTGAGACTATTCAATTCTCTGATAGTACGCGGAAGAAAAGAATGAAATCCGACATTCTTTCTCCTAAAAATTTCCTTTATTTTGTGAGAATGTTCCTTTCGTCCAATATAGAAGGGTTTCTGAAGTTGCTCAATTATTATTTAGATAAGAGTTATTATAATCTATAGTTTTGTTGACATAGCAAACATTTAATGTAAGTTAATAAAATATTTGTTTAATACTTTATAATATTTATTTGGTTAGAATAGTTTTATACAATTTTCCTAAATTTGCAGTTTATTTAAAAAAAAAAACCCTTACTGGTTTCACGAATTTGCATGTGCGAATTATTAAATTAAAAAAATAAGCAATCCCAATAATAGTCATATAGCGTTTTAAACCCTCCATCTTGATTCGACCATTTGAACTCGTTCAATTTTCCCCTTAATACTTTTGTAATAATAATAGATTTAACCGAATTAGTTCAAAATATATTAGACTAGCAGATTCAACCCTTGACAGGGTATCCGGGCAACTTTGATTACTCAGATATTCGTGGCCTCATATCTCGGACCTTTCCCATAAATATACGGTAAAAAAATAATAAAATAGAAATAAAAATTGTAATAAAATAAATAATATTAACTTTAGCATATTTATTTTGTACGGGCAATGTTTTATAAAAAAAGAAGAAATAATAAAAGCTAATTTATTTTTCTTTGCCTGTCCGACCCTGATTACGTTAGGGCTGTGCTACATAGCCTCAGCGTAGCTCCAAAATACTTATGTGTAATAAAGTGCCAGTTTCGTATATGCAAGCCTTAAAACGGGAGGGGGGGGGGTTCCCTAAAGGATTGTAAAAACAGAATCACTAAGTGCCATAAATCATGAAAACTCGAATCAAGTTTAAAAAAAAAATATTCTAGATTTTAATAACACCTAACCGCTTTGTACAAGCTTCATTGTTATTTAAATGTCTTGAAAACTACAGGATGAAACAAGTACATTAAAAAATACGTCAAGAAGTTGATTACATAAAGACCAGCCGCTGCTGCGGGCAGTTAAAAAGATTCGAATCTTTATGTCTGCCCGAACAAGGATTAGCCATCGTTTTACGCCGGGGATGTCTAGGGTCCAGGTCCAGGATGCGAAGAAATGACGTACTCAGTTGATCATTGAACCGCTAGAGGCCGGCGGCATTTACGTGATTCCCAATAGGGAACCACTTCAACAATTGCGTCGTATAACAAGAATAAAAACTAAATAACAAGTGTAAAAACAACGGAAATTAAGATGTAACAATTAATAAAATATAGATTAGGTATGATAAAGTCGTCGGCGCAAATGTGCGCGATGGCTTGCAAGCCCAATGTTTCGACTGACCGCCTGCGTCGCTGACGGATCGCCCGTGCGCCGTTCCAATGCGCGCCTGCGCAGGCGCCGACCAATCAGATCGCACTTCGCCAGCCAAAACGACGCTGCCAGCTTCATTTTCAACTAAATTCACATTTCTTATAACTATATACAATACTTTTACTTATTTTAAAACAGAATACTAATTAACTGCTGGTGTTTACCAGGGAAGAGGGACCGGTCATACATAAAAGTAGATTACATAACATTTATATTAAACGTGGTTATTTTGGGAGTAATTCTTTTTCACGCGTTATCCGATACTAAGCACGGCGTACGAAGTATCGAATGATCGCATAATATTTCAATGAATATGCCAATAGATACGACGCTATGCTGAAAGTAGTGCGTCAGAGCAATATGACGTTGTCATTAATATTAAGTATTAGTAGACTGCCCTCGTTTTTTTGCCAAACATATTTAATACTGTGTTGTCAGTTCAATAACACAATACAATTAGCAAGGGCGTACAAAATACGTCGGCCGTTTGATATCTATTTATTTATTCATTTTTGTTTTTACGTATTTCTTAGATAATGAAAAACATAACCATACCTAACTGGACATTGCCCGTACTAAGGTAAGCTAATTTCATGCAATTGCGCTGAGCTTTTTTGAAAATATAGATAAAATAAAAACTATGAAAACTAACTTTGACATACATACTCGTACATATAATACGAATACATAAACATATACATATATATTTATTATTATATGTATGTATTTATCAGGGAATATGATATAAACAATAAGTTGAGAAATAGAATAGATTAATAGTATATTACACAGGAACATAGTTAACCAGAGTCACCGTATCCTTTCTACCAAGATCAAGTAACCAGTTGGTCAGTGTGTTTTTGTTAATTAATTTGCTATTAAACTTTATTTGCAGAATATTTTTTATTTTATTATATAACTTAGGTGCAAAAAAATAAAATACCTTTGGACGAATTTTGTTTTGTTTTAGAAACCATTTTTTGTCCTGAAGTACGTGTCACTATATTTTGGTGGTTAATATCGGATTGTTTTTCTATATTTATGATAATGAGTATTTATTGTTTTAACATAAATTTGTCGAATATAAAGCACTTTAAAATTTCGAAATAACTTCTCGCTAGGGTATCTGAAAGGATTTTTATTTATTACTCTCAAAATTGATTTTTGTGCTTTGATTAAAAGGTCTAATATAAAGAGAGAGCGCCTCCCCATCCAATGATTCCATATGACATTATACTGTTAGCTAATGCGTAATAGACCGTTTGTATTAAATTTTTACACAAAATATTTCTTAGGGATTTCAACGAATGAAGCAGCCATATGAATATGCCACATTTTATAATGAACGATATATTTGTATAATAATAATTGGATAATAGTTGAATTGAGTTTCCTAAGAAAAAAATCCTCTGTCTTCTTGTTGGTTTCGGTTTCTGCCGAAACTGGAATGAAAACCGAATTTCGGCGAACAGTTTCGGTCGGACCTGGGTTTGTACTATTTTCTCCAGCACTTTATCTTTATCTGCTTTGCCTTTGCAAAGCAGAACAGTGTTTGGCAGTAAGTCGGAAAGTCATTTATTGACTTTTTTTTGGGGGTAAGGATCTGTCCATTTTTTTAGGGATTTATTATTAACTAGTGGAATTGGTAGCAGAGTATGTGGAAAAGTTAAATTTATCACATTAATGCATATTCCGTCTACACCATGCGCTTGTGTTTTTATAAATTTTATTATTTTTAGTTAGTACTAAAAATAATAAAATTAACGATTAAAAGCGAACTAGTGTTCGCTTTTAATCGTTTCAAAGTTAAACAAAGGTTCGCCTTTACTGCTCAGACTATAAAACAAGGCTGCATTACAAACTGGTCATTGATTTTGACACGGTCGTTAAGATGAAAAGGAATGTTTGGGGTGGAATCTTTACCAATTACCTACCTTTCGATACCTGCCCATAATTTGATAGTCATTAGTGTTGCTGTTTATGCAGACATAAATCTGATTTGTGTATAGTGCCATAATGCCACTCCCAAGAACATCGACACCATCATTCTATGTAAAAGTTAGTCAACCGTCCTATTATCGATGTTGCCAGGCCATCGCAAGAAAAAAAACCTAGTAATAATACGTAGAAAGTGTTACGTCACAGAGTGAACGACAATAGCTGATGTCAGGGCATTTTCACCGAAACCAAAGTGGATTTAAACGTGAGCACATTTCCAAGAAAACTTCAAACTATCATCGGCTTGACAGCGATCGCTTGCAGAGCCCCGCTGAACACAGCGCTTTAAGAAGCCGGTTTATAGACCACTACTCACTAGGCTATCGTTTAATGTGCTTAAATATACACTGATGAAGTTGCATTAATGGTAAATTTTATTTAATAATTAATGCGTCTAAACAAATTATGCACGGTTAAAATATTCTCTCAATCATATTTTGTCTACAAAAAGAGATTTTATGGAGTATATATGCAATGAGTATGTAACGGGAGGTGGAAGTCTTACCCCGTTATCGCTGAAGGTAAGGAGACAGGAAAACATATCGTGCGAAATGAATATCTCGAGTATCTCACTGCTTGCCTATCGTGACGTCAAACGGTATGTAGGCTGAAATTTATGCATATTTGTCAAAATGGATTACTGAAATATGAAATGTGAGAAATAGTCTGCTGGCTTTGACCAGTCGCAATTTCTACGGAAATTTAAAGAGTGCGAATCGTCTATTAAGCAATTTCGCACCGCATTGGATTTGTAACTAGACTCTGGATATTATACATATATATGTATATAAAAAAAAGTAATGAGGTCACTAGCAGGGCTTAGTTTATGCGTAGTTTCGCGGTGTTAAGTCGTGATTGGGGCACGTGGTAAAAAAAGGACGCAAAGTTTCGTCCATGCAGATCAGGTTATGAAAACTGACAAACGCTGACACACGGGATGGGCCCTCATTTCTAACTCAGGTTTGTTGCCGATTGCACCAGACCATGCCTTCAATACTCGAGAAACGTACAAATATTTTGAAATTTATACGGAACCCTAAATATTGGAAATTTTGTCGAGCTTTGTAACCATGTCTCTAAAATAATGGTTTTATGATGAAATACATGCATAACCTCGTAAGAAATAAATGGCCTTGTTTCACTCCCATGGTTTTTTTTTTAAGTTTTAGGCATGGCTAAAACTTTAAAAAAACTGAAACAATAATATATTATTTATTATGCTTTTATTTTGACCATTTTTAAAGGGTTCGATTTTTATAGTGGTACTTAAAAGAGTTTAAATCGCAGTGATGAAGAAATTAAAATTAGGTAATGCCCTACCTATCTTACTTTTTGTATGTGTTCGCGATTGGCTCTGAAATAATAAACTTATTTCTTATTGTTCAAGCATTTTTTTTGGATAGTTTTGAGCATTTCATACATAATTTAACCCACAAATAATCTTATAACATACATATATTTAACGTATACAGTTATGGGATGATCCAAAAGAATCCCTAAAAGAAGCAAGTTTACATATTTTTGTTTCAGTTGATATGATAGGCTTAAAAAATTAATATGTTTATTGTTTGAGATGTTTTGAATTAATTTTGTTGAATTTATAAGCACAACAAACAAAAAAATCACAAATCCAAAAGAAGACAAATTTATAATAGTCTAGCATATTATTTAATTTCAATTCCTTATAAGGAGCCACTAGCAAAGATAACAGTTTAAAATCAGATACTTAGGACTGTTGCAATAAGCGTTTTTTACTCTTCTCTACTCTCTCACTAAACCCAATCCACCCAACCTAACGAAGTTAGGTCCTAAATACCGTAATATCTAAATAAATATATAGATATTGAATGCGGTTTTTAAATAAAATATACGTTTTTTTATCATTAAATCAAGGAACAGCATTTCATTAAAACTAGCTTCTTAATTCCTATAGTTATAACTATTTTTTTTTTTTGTGAATATACAGCAATTTTACAAAAACTTAATCTAAACACAGTAACATAATAATATCAGGTTAATATTTAGATATGATAAAAAAATGTATATTACTGGCAAGAGAAGAAAGAGAAAAAGAGTATGAAATAGATGATACGTTTTTATAGTAGGCGTGTGAATAAGGTGAAAAAAAAGATAGTCTTTATTTTTACTAATAAATGGGTAAAATGGGTTGGTATTGATATGTATGGGAGAGATGCTAAGTTTGTGTGAGTGTTTATATGTATTCACGATGAAATGTTAATTTAATTTACCCATGTTTGCCAAACAAACAGTACGTGAACTACAATCGGAAATTTAAATAACGGGATTTATAACGGTGCCAATCGCCAATTATAACTAAGTTTTAATAAATATTTTATGCGTTCAATGATTAAATGGTATTGCGTTGAAATATAAGTCGTTAGGAGATCATTGCTCTGTGCTCCAGTAGTGCATTAAATGATAAACAAAGCATTTTTTTTCTGTTAGGAAAAGTGTCAGCTTTTTATCAGACTGAAAAAGTAACACCAGGTCCCTGAGTGGTGGTTATTTCTGATTGGCTCCAAGGAATCTGTTTATCAAACGAGTGAGATAAACATTCAAAATCTATTGTAATTGTATTAAATAGGTTTACAATGGGTGGTAGGTTTGAGAATGTCAATTAGTGAATAGAAACATCGGGATGCAACTAAAACACACAATATTTTGTAAACCATAACCCAGCAATGGCTCGATCGTAAAATCTAAAAATCAGTAAACGTCTAGAAGCATTACAGGTGTTAATGTGATCGGGAGTAGAAATAATCGAGAAAAATAAACAGATTGGAAGTAGTACAGTAAGCAAACGCCTTCAATTTATATGCTACCGCAATGGCTATTACTGATACATCAGTTTAAATAACAAACATCGTGCAATGGGCAATTACACGCCTCCAATCATGACACCGACGCATGATCAGTTCTTGTACGATCCCGATATTTATTTATTCACAAAAAAGCGCTGCGTCCGAACCGATGTTCACGATCCGTTGTACTGCGGAAGTTTTTAAATCCAGCGTCTAGCCCAGTTCACATTGGTGTGGTTGTTATATTGACAATAAAATCGAAAATTATGCTGTAAATCTAAACTGTGGCCACAGACAGCCGACCAAAGCAGGCGGATCTAGGATTGCCGCAATGAAATAAATGTCACTGCATATCGTGACACCAACCGCGCACTCCCACGCATGGCGGCCCATGTCATGACACGGAAAGCGATTCGTGACACCGCAGACAGCCACCGATAAGCACCAGCGGCTGCACGGATGACACAGCGAATGAAAATATTATTACGTTGGCAAAACTGCCCGGTGACCTCATATATATATTTATTTATTTTATTCAATATGGTACAATAAGATCTTACAACAATAAATGATATAATAACACTGAATGAATTAAATTAATATAATATAGACAAATTAAACACCAGTCATTTATTGTTGCTCTGAAGTAACATGGCTACTCTAACTAGGTTAATATACTAATGAAGTATCAATTTTTACAAGATTGTATTCACTCCTCTGCTGTGCGCAAATCTTGCCAAGAATAAGATTTACCTTTGACAATTTTGGTTAATATTAGTTGTATCTTTCCGTTATTTTGTAGCCTCATAGCATTTTTTGTAGCCTTTCTTTAATAAATTATTAATAATTACCGTGAATGTTTTATTTATTTACTCCAATTTAAACCATCGCCATTACGCGCATAAAGGCCACAGAACTGCAAACATGTGATTTATTTAAACTAGCGCCTTCAAGCGGTTTATTAAATGAAATCTTGTTTTTAAAAAAACATTCTTTTATTACAAGATTTTATTAAGTTATATTATTATCTCGTACCATATAATGTAGTGTACAAGCTTTGTTTTTAATTTCTTCGAAATTCTGTGCGTGCAATATGCTTTAAAAGTAGTACAAAATTTGTCCTTTATGTAATAACATATAGATAACGACATACAACTATGTCGGCGTAGTAAAACGTGCATTTTTTTTAACGATCTATTAACGTGTTTTAAAAGATCTATGATGTTAGGAGTGACAAATTGTCCGGCTAGGACTAAAAGCGGTTAGCGTATTTTCGGCATTTTTGTGACAACAAATCGATAATTACAACGTCTAGCGAATAAATGCTTGGGTCAATACAGTCACGTGTTTCGCAGAACATCGTTCGAATGCTTGGCACATTCGTGCGAGTGATAGTGGGTCAGAGCTGCCATCTTTACTGTACCGGGAATCAGGTATGTCAAATTCGACCGCCCATTCAGGATTTCGATTTAAAGATTTAACTTTATATATAACATAGTGAGATAATTGCCCTAGCACAGCGTTTAGCGGATAACCCAGAGAAGTCGGGTAATAAATAAATAAATAAATTTAAATCGTGAGTTACATCCACTCTTCCTCCGGCTCCCGGATACGGCACTCCTTTTAGGATGTTGATCTACGTAGACAATAAAACATTGGATAAATTCAAAGTTGTATATAAATCGTTGTAATGTTTGAGAACGTGGTTGAACGCACGGCGTGAACTCGGTCAGTGACCCACAAACGGGCGGCTCACGAAGCACTTCGAAGAAAAACGAAGTTTTTTAATAATATAATTATTTTAGTATGAATTTAAAACAACATTTTTCACTGAACCTCTGTGAAATGTGAACTCATCACAATTGACTGTTTTTTTTAATAGGTGTATTAAATACACTAAAGTATTCTTTGCTAACTCTTATTCAACTTAAAAATATATATTTTTACAATAGTTAAACCTATTTTTTTCGCAGTTGTTTCAATGCGACGCACCAGTATATCAACAATATTATTAATACGCCAATCGCTGTGTTGGGCGCGTGCCGTTGCAACCGGCCTAATATTAGCGCGTCGTTCCTCAGGATTGTACCAACTCGGAGACCATGACGTCGGCACGGAGGACTATGACGTCGGCAACGGTTCAGTTTCGTAACCCAATGTTTACGGGTCTCGTGGTTTAGTAAACTCTCCCGACGCGGATAATCGTGTCGATGTGTTTATTTTCGAGGCGCGCATAAAAGAAACTTTCGCTGGAATCAGCTCGGAGCAAAATATTGTCGAAAACTGGCTTTGGAATTGGCTTTGGAATATGAGCGTGTTTTCTTTATAATTAAGCGGATTTAGGTAGATTTCATAACGAAAGCTACCTATTGCAATGCTTACTATGTTATGATTTCCGGAAAATGTCGACATATCTTCGCGTTTCACATCCCCTACAACCTTAAAGTACCCTCAGTTAAAAAGTTTATATATCTATCTATCTATATCTACATCACTTTCTTGTGGACACGGTAACTCTAACGGTCCCTTACTATGGCCACTGACTAGTTAAAGTATGATGTATTTTTATTTTTTGAAATAAATAAAATATTATTATGTTCCTTCGATTTTACATTTAGATTTTTTAAACAAGATCTTTCGCAATACCTTAAGATAAGATTGTCCTGACTCTTAGGTTTGTTTAAATTTAATGTTTAATATTTGCATAGAACCGTCAATCTTTACTTTTCTTTAAGATGTGTCGACTTAATATTTAGTTTAAATATTTCAGTATTGCATGAGTATTATAGAAATACATTTTTTATTAAATGTGGTAAATAAAAGTATAAGATCTACTTATTCTAGGACTTCTGTAAGTTCTCAAGCCATTATATGCCAATATTTTAACTTATAATTATTCTATAAAAATAACATAGTTTTTTTTAAGCGTACTTACACTCTATCTTTAGTTAAAACATTAAATATATAATAATTTTTTCATACGATAATAGATGTGTGAAATTTCGTTTCAAATTAACAACTGCTTAAAAATCCTCATTGACGCGTAAGCAAACGAACTACTTATGAGAACGTGGCATTTTTTTTTATTATACTTTATCGTAAAAGGGCTTCCCCGTGACGTCATCTCAATATATTGGCTATCGCGGGATTCCCTTGAGGGATTTACCGTGTGTGAATAAACAGGCGTAGGTACCCTTTGTTTTTCCTAAAAAATATTAGCGGGGAACTTTTTTGAAGGTAATTAATTTGTATGAAATTAAAATGTTAATATTTTGGCCGTAACAGGGTCCTACACTACAATAAAAAAAAAACAATAATTTTAGTGAGAAAGCTGTGTCTGTTTGTTTTTTAACAATTTTTCAAATCGTGGTTTATTTTTGAAATTGATTTGAAGACATGAGAACTTTCTCATATTTGGGTTTGGGTCTGTGGGTCATATAAAAATAAAAAAAAATGTTTGGCGTAGTTTCGCATTTTCCCAGACTCTTGCAAATGGCGCTGGCGTTTAATATGTAAAATTAAATTATATTAATTTTTTTCGCTACTTCGCGAGCGTTCACCTCTCTCAGCGTAGAATTAGTATTAGATAACCACAGAAAATAACGTGGTTGGATTGAAGTTGTTTCAAAAACAAAGCTAACCTCAATACGTCAAACTGTTGTCGCTACATAAATTTGCCAAACCGTTTTTTTTTTTTTTGCAATTTGTCCTGATTACCGCCGCTCGATGCCGGCGAAACTTTCGCATCTGTTCGACGAAAAGCAAAGCTGCTAACCTCAATATGTCCTCCTGCAACATCGCTTTCATTTCGGCGGGAAATATGGCAGCCGCTATGCTTTGTCCGCGCGAATTATTATTGATTTCTTTCGAGCTTGACCCATTTTTTTAATGTTAAATCTATGTACATATATTTGAGAATATTTCTAGTATTCTTATAATAAATTAAAAAGGATAAAGTAATAAGTCATGTCTAGTGGCGTTCGCGCTGTAGTCTGTAGGCGTGTATCTCAAGTTTGATCCTAAGTAAAGTAGGTACTTATCTGTTGTTTTGTTATGACAAAACAGTATGGTTGATATTGTGACAGCAATCATTTTTATTTATTTATTTATCCATAAATGAGTACTTAAGTAAATAATACTAAAAGAAGTACAGGTATATTGGATTATAACCACTTCTGTATGTCTGTATGTCTGTATATCGAAGTGATAAATATTCGATGCACTCAATTATTTTATTAGGATATGCTATACACATATTCAAATACATATAAATATATATACTTGATTGTTTGTGTCGTGATGGGATAAATATAAACATATTCTATTCAATACTTACACTGATATTATATACTATACACATAAGACCATATTAAATACATAATACGTGTGCGAGTGCGTGCTGTGAATGAGGGGGGTAGTTAGGAGAGTGCATTTGTTTGGGTTTGTAAAATCAGAAGGGCAAATCGGCCATTGTATTACGACTAACTAATTTAGAACAGAAATGTTATTTTAGATATTTCAGGATTTTTTTTATCACTGGGTTATGATACGCACACCTTGTGTTACATTCCTTAGGTAGTGGACATAGGGTCCTATGTGCTTTTTGTGTCGGCGTCCTGTGCAGAATTATTGTACTTTTATCATCCACTATATTTCGCCCTCAAGCCCATTTTTTTGAGAGTTACTTAACTAACCTTAATTTACATGTGCTAGAGTTTTGTCCGGGGAGTTCTTGCCAGTGTTTTAGGCATTGATCCTGATGTTTAGCAGTCTGCTGGTGGTGCTCGGATAAGGTTTTTTTTTCTCAATACAAGCTAACCTTTTTTTGACGATTGCTTCTAATACTTTTGATAACTTTTGCCTTCTCATAACTTTTGCCTTCTTTAAAAATTGGGCGATCCGTCCAGACGCATCGGATCACATCGTAAAAGCTCGTAAAGACATGTCTGACGAGCGTCACTGACAAATCGACCAAATCGAAATTCACTCCACTCCGCAAAAATGGAATGGAAATAATTAGAAAAAATTGATTTGAATATTATTGATAGGTTGTGAATGTCTTGATATTCAACGCGGCGGCGGTAAAAGCGGTGAGGAAAGTGCCATTGAATATGGATTAACCCGAAAGGTTCGGACCCACTGGGGTTTGAACCCGAAAACTCTGTGTAAGAAACAGGCGGGAATATTACCGCGCTACCAGGCCGGATTCAGGTAATTAACAATCATTAGGAGTCTAAATATTTACGAGTATATAACAGTTCGTTAAATATTCTCATTGACTTCGCGTCTATCGAAAACACTTCCGACTAAGTTTGACAGCTCATCGTTCATCTTCTAGTGAACTAACTCCTCAAAATCGACATGTTTTAAATCGTATATCGTGCGATTAGCGACTGGCGAATTGACTGACGGGTCGGCAACTTTATGTGGCGTCGGCTGAACTTGTCGATTGATTGCTACCGGGAAATTGGCTGTGACTTTGAAATGCGGCTGCCAGCTGTTGGAACATTAAAAAAAAAGATATAATCATAGATCGAAGGAGTATATGATTTCCCAAATACTGTACATGCTATTTTGATAGTTAATAGCTTTTAGCTTCTATGCATACATTCATGCTACTTACTATCCGGCCGTTGCAACTTTCAACTCAAAATGTACGAATACGAAAAATTTGAGTTTTTGTGTGTAGTTTGATGCGCTTAAAAAACAACCATAGCCGTTTAGATCACGTCGGAGGCTGGCCAAATAATATAGATATATAACATTAAAGTCAACAAATTTTTGGTAATAATAAATATAACATTAATAAGACGGTTCATACTTGAATATCAAAAATGACAGCACGGCTGTTAAAAAACTTCGGACTTATTAATTATTAAAGACCATAATAATTAATACCAACTCTTCGATTTGCGTAAATAAAATCATGTAAAAAGTATGTAATAACAACAATAATATATTTATTTATTCTTTTCATTAGTAAATTACATTTCATTATACTTATTAAATCCGTTTTAGTAGTTAACAATTTTACATAGGTCGATATATTTTACCATGATTAATTTAAGTAATCTACCTTCATTATAGTGTACACTAACAGTGTAACAGTACTAAGCGGTCTTTTTATTGATAGGCCGTCAGTCGCCAGGTTCAGAAGCGCGTATACTAAGTTGTAGTAATGTTGGCGCATTACCGATTAAGAAAAACGTATTTTCAACATGCAGTTTTGTTAGAAAAGTATAATATGAGTATAGTGTAGCGTTCTATTTAATTCTATTATTATATAATGTTATTTAGTGTAAAATAAATTGTAATTACTGAATTGGAATGTGATGTTAATGGGCCTAGCTATGAGACTGACTTTGAAGTCGCTTTGCGAACGCGAAGAAATGTGAAATATCATTGGCATATGTCAGATTGTGATGTAATCATGTTTTGTTTTAATAAATTTGTAAATATGAACGAGTGGTTCGAGAAAATAAAACAGATTTTTCTACAATTATTATTTTTCTCACAACACCCAACTCACATGCACCGTTTTCCACGCACACCAGGCTCTTTTCACACGAACAATCATTTACAGTGCTCAAACTTGAACTGCTGGCGATCTACCTCAATATTTTTAGACTACTTACGATCGACTCTGAGAGACTGCAAGTGTGTGTGATGCAGGGTTGTCGTACATACACGATACACCCTACCTACCTAGGTAGGGCGTACCGTAGCATATATAGATATTAGCTTTCTGCACAATATAGGTACATTATTTTAGTCAAGGTTTGGGTTAGGTTTAGTTAGGTTCTTCTCTACAATATCAATGAAAAAACTCATAGTTATTCAAAATTGCGAGTTTATTGGTTGTTACAAAACAAAAGAGTTACATATACCAGTTGATAAAGCCACCTTTTGCCGCAACCAGTGTTATTTTATTACGAAATACATTTTTGTAGTTTAGTTACCTACCTACTTATTAAAAAATTTTTTCTTCTCGAGATCTACTCAAAAAGCACTCGCGATCGACCAGTCGATCGCGATCGACCGTTTGAGCACCCCTGATTTACACCTACACTAAATTCACACCCCCTTACACACACCTTAGGCCAGGGGTGCTCAAACGGTCGATCGCGATCGACCGTTTGAGCACCGTGCAGAAAGCTAATATCTATATATGCTACGGTACGCCCTACCTAGGTAGGTAGGGTGTATCGTGTATGTACGATAACCCTGCATCATACACACACTTGCAGTCTCTCAGAGTCGATCGTAAGTAGTATAAAAATATTGAGGTAGATCGCCAGCAGTTCAAGTTTGAGCACCCCTGCCTTAGGCTCCATCAAAACTTCCATCACTTCCATCAAAATACACACACTAGGATACTATTTACTGTCATATAGAAATAAGTTTTTTTTGTGTTTTTTGTCATGTCACGTAAAATTATTAAATAATCGCCGTTTTGTGCATCAACGAAATAAATAAATAAACCAAAGTACTGGATTGAATTAATTGATAAGTAATTCCAAATTGTCTGCGTGTGCAAACTATGTTCTTGGCAAAATTGAACTAAAGCTTGCATTATTTTTGAGTTGGTAACACGATCAAGCCAATAGAATGTTTATTGTTTAGGTTTCTAAAAATAGATTATCCTATAAGTCTGATGCACTGCGAAGATCTCGTTTTAAGACGAACAACGTTTTAAGAGGAAAACGTCAACAATATTATTATTTTGTAGATTTTCATGCCGAAAAGACGTCATCGTGATTCAGGTCAAAAAAAAAAAAGAATCGCCAAAGAGATTTGTTAGGTAAACGGTAAACATATTTTCATAGAATACTTATTTCCTTGAATCGAATGTAGTCGCAAATACTATACCTAGTAATTTTTGTATAGGTATCCTTTGAATCACCTTGCCTATCAACATTAGACTCGAAGCCTTTTAGATTTTTTTAGAAAAAATACAGATTTTAGATAGAAAAATGCAGACATTTTGAGGCTCCTAACTTCTAGACAAAATAAATATTTAACTTATTAATTTCATAGAATCCTAGATATTTAGGACATAAAAAGATATCTAGTAATATTTTTCTTCTCCATCTGCAAATAAGAGAGTAAGAACACGACAGCGTTTGTATGGAGAAAAAGCGGGTTGAGTCCCCTTAATATGTATGAGTATATTCTTATGTATTTTTTATTTATAATAATTATTTTCTACATAAGTTTGTAGTAACATATTATAATGTATTGTATATAATAGTATGTATGTTTGTACATTATATGTTTGTATATATTATGTATGTGTGTTTTTTCAGTATTTTTTCCTACGCGGCAATAAGACTACTGAGTTATTGTCTTCCTAAGAACGGGCGATAGCCTAGTTAGGCAAGATATTTTAAATTATAATATTAATTTTATAAGATTTGCATAAAAAAATAAATAAAATATCTTCTTCTCTTATTTTGAAATTTGACTTCTTTAAGCATTTCCTATTAGCGCCTGACTTATTAAAAGTGGAAGTTAAGGATAACTTTTATAATCCAGTGTCGTGTTTGTATATTTATTACCCATCTAAGGAACATCAATCTTTTAGGCAGATTTCATTAGGAAAGCTATCTATTGCAATGGCTCCTATTGTCATAACTTCCCTTTCAAATTCCCTAGAACCCAAGACCACCCTCAGTTTAGAAGTATATTTATAAGTTTATCTATCTATCTATCTATATATATCACTTTTTTGTGGACACAATAGCTATCGTAATTTTATACAATCACTTTCAAATTAATACATATAATTTAAGGGCACAAAATCTCGGTCAAGTTCGTAAATAGGGAAAATCAGATTAGGGGGCGGTAATGGAGGGGTTTTTTCGAAAAGTGAAATTTTGCTATAAATTTCTTAGTACATAAGGTATCAAATTCATTTAAATTTTATATTATTTCTTAAATAAGGGCCTAAAACTAAACATCAGTTTAAAATGTTAATTATAATCTATAATTTCCCGACAATTTTTGTTTAAAACAATTGTCGGGGATCGCTTTCCCTATAATTGTTTTAAATACTGAATCCCTCTTAATGCTGTGAAGAGTTGACGAGATCGGTGGCAGCGTGAGACCTGCGTGGTTCTCAGAACTGGCGGGTAGCTAAGAGAGTTACTCGGTTTTTAAAAAGAACGCCACTTTATGGGTTGAAGGAACAGCTGTCCCTTCGTGAAGCCTGCGGAATTTAGTGGGCGTGCATATGAACAAAGCGCATTTCATAGGTTAGTCATTTTGTGTTAAATTTCCCCGTCTACGGAATCATTGAAAAAAAAAATATATATATTAACAACCATAAAGTATGGTTGATATAGTGATAGCAATATTTTTTGTTATATTTTTAAACTTACTTTATTTTAAAAATCATATCATATTTTTTAAAATATTTCTCAATGTAAGTACAATAAGTTTTGATTACTTGCTTACTGTAAATTTCACGATTAGCTGTTCAGTCACACTGCCATTTTGATTTGGAGCAAATTAAAATGGTAACAATTAAAAACAACAAAATATTATGGTTGCTGCTACCAAATTTTCAGGTAACTTCGTTTATTTCGTCAGCTGTTCGCCCACGACGCCATTTTGTTTTGTAATCATAGCAAAATGTTTTTGTTAAAAAATTTTTAACTACCTCTTTTGCTGTCATAGCAAGAAATATGGTAAATCTAACCAAATATTATCTAACAATAATCGGTCTGTACGTACAACTATACGATTTGCTTACACTTATGTTCGATTAGCACAATCAAACAATCAAACGTTTTGCTAAAATATTTCTTTATGGTACGCTATTAGCTCATCCGGGACCTGAAGGACTTGGATGAGATCTCAACAAATTGTGTCTTCAGGCGGAAAGCGCTGAGTTTCTCTTGCAGAGGATGATTTATGGGGAAGGTGTAAGAATCACGAACACTGTGAAATAAGGTAAAATACATTTTAACCAGCATTACATGGTCATTTCATGTCCAATGATATTGTAAATGGATACATCTTCAGGAAGGATAGCCGGACGTATGCCTAGACGATGAAGGTCTCAAAACTGAATTGGCATAGCAGAAAATAACGCGGAAGCGAGGCTCACAGCTGGTCGCGACGTCCTCGAAGGAGAATAAAAAAAACCCGTCTTTTATTCCATTGCCAATGTCCGCGATTCGCATCCGCGCACTTGCCATACGGGATCTTTGGATACGTCGAACATTAAACACCGAACAAAGGTTGAAGACGCCATTAAACACACGTTATGACATGCATTCGCGAGATCCTCGCGCAGCCCGGTAATATCGAAGCTGCCGGCACCAGCACATCACTCGGAGCTAAATTCGACTTTACACCCCAGCCATGGCGCCGGCCGCAGTCGGCTTGCTTTTATCGCCCTTTCGCCATTGACCCAAATGCGAAATTCGCAAAAACCGATACCGAGGCGGAAAGGACGTTTATTTAAATCGATTAATCGAAAACGAATCGTTTTATAGCCGCGTCACAGGAATTTTAGCAGGAAAAAATCTTAAGTAGGTACCCAGGTACAGGTATCTCATCATGCGAACCAGGCGTGGATACAGGGAGGGGAGGGGGGAGTAGTGGATGAAATTACCCCCCTGATCACGACCAAATTGTTTTATTTTGATCGATTCACTTCGATTTACTTCGAGTTCGTTAGATTCTGATAAAAAACAAAAATTAGCTATGATGCACATTACATTTGTGTTTTATGATAAGTTGTTAATTTTAAATTATTTTTTTTTAAACGTGTGTTTCTTTGTACGAACCTATCGATATTGTAGTTTGAGTAACGCCGAAGCAAAAAAACTTTGTATGCTGTAAATCAATAAATTATCCAAAAAAGATGTGATTGAAAACTCTTAGCTCGTTCCATTAACTAGAATAAATTAGTACATATATAATCCTGATGGGTAAATATTTACTTCTTATTTCATATGTATTCTTTTATTTCTTACATTTTATATCTAATACACTTACACTGTATAATATAATAGGTTAGCTGGTAAATAACAGACAAAAAGTTATTACCTAGTTAGTAAAATAATTGTCGTTGGTTTATTAGTCCCGTTTAAAATGTTATTACGAGCTACCTTCCTTTTAGTTAGATTTCATTAGAAGGCTGCCTAATGCAATGTGTATCATGTCATGATTTCCGAAAAAAATCGACATGTCTTCGCGTTTCACGTCCCCTAGAATCCAAAACCACCCTTAGTTAAAAAGTTTTTAATACATAAGTTTATATATTTACCTATCTATCTACATCACTTTATTGTGGTCACGATAACTGCCGTAATTTTACACCATTCACTTTCTTTTTTATTTATTTATTTATTTATTCAACAGGTTTCCCCATGTACACTTTATGTTTAAAGTAAAACAAATTAAACTACTAAAAGAAAAACAAATATCTCAAAAACAAAAAATTATAATAACGCCTCCCGGCACACATTAACAAATAAATAATTCACCCTGACCTTACAACGGTGTAATAGAAAGCAGATTTTTAACCCCATTGGGTGAACAGACAAAGATATTAATCTCCGCGGAAATGGAATTTAATAATTCGACTGCTCTCCCAATGGGACTATACTTGTATACGTCGGTACGACATGCTAATCGCCTAAATTGATACAATTTAAGGCCACAAAATCTCAGTCAAGTTCTATAATGGGAAAAACAGACCTGGGGGGCGGGAATGGGGAGGTTTTTTCTAGAAAGTGTAATTTTGCTATAATTTTCTTAGTATATAAGATACGGTGAAATCTACCTTTGGCTTTCGGCGCGATGCCGAAAGGATTTTTTTTATATTTTGATTTTTATATATTTTGAGATCGAAATTATATATTTACATCTCGCTTTAAAATGGAGACAGGTGTCGCGAGTGTTTATTGATGTATTAAACGAAACCTATATTGTTCATTGTTTTATGGTTTATTGGCATAATTCATGATTAACAAGATCACCAGTATAAGTCATATGTAACAAATTGTGTTTAAATTGGGTATTTGAAGAGTCCCATGGGTTCGAATCATAAACTCACTTTTACCGCCCCATGATTAAATACGTGTTTCACTTATCAATAATATCGGAATTTTACCAACAGCTTATAACGGGTGTTTTTTTTAGAGGCGTGGTTTTCAATCTGGCACTACTTTTTTCGTAGTTGGTGTTTTTGACAGCTGTCACTTAATTTATGCTCAGTTTGGTTTGCCATTTCATAATGAATAGACTTACTCCTGAACAACGTTTACAAATAGCGCAAATTTAGAAAAAATCACTCTAAATTTTTTTTAAATCACTCTAAAATAAAGTAAAAATCGCGTCGTGGGCCTGTGGCGTGGCCTCCAAGATCATGCGATTTAACACCGCTGGACTATTTTTTGTGGGGTTATGTGAAGTCGCTTGTCTACGCAGATAAGCCGGACACGATTAACGCCTTGGAAGAGAATATTCGGCGCGTTATTGCTGACATACGGCCCAACTTGCTGCAAAAAGTGGTTGAAAATTGGGCCTCTCGGCTGGAATTTCTTCGAGTCAGCCGCGGCGGCCACTTACCCGAAATCATTTTTAAAACATAATGGCAAACCCTTATCTTTATAATAAAACTAAATTCTTGGCCATAACATCAAATTATATGCGTTTTATCTCTTCTTGAAAACCACGCATCTAAAAAAAACATCCTTTAGTAAATTTTAAGTAAAACGATCAAAATGGTATGTACCATTATTCGAACTTTTACGTTAACATGTAAAATATTTCATATATTTTACAATATTTTTCAGCCAAAAATACAATTTTATTTGCAAAATAATAATTGTATTATCTATCTAATCTAACACCGAATCTAGCTGAAAATGCAATATTCAAATTTATGAATTATGCATTTTAAACGTCAAATACTGGGGTCATTGAACGACGAAAGCCTTATTCAAATCATTTTCACAAAATGTATCGGCTGTCAGATTCGAGATAGAAAAGCTCAATTTAAAAAACTCGGGTCAACCAAATTGACACCGTCGAGTTTTAGCGCAACAAAAAGGCGCCGCAATTAGCTCAACAAACAACAATTGAAATCTTCTATTTACGGAAATATCGAAATTACAGAGGCCAAAAATAGAAGTTATTTATTTAACACACAGCCGTCAATAATCACTGTTGGGCGGGCGGGCGGGCAGTCTCGATTTGAAGACGGCGGCAATCTAACTCCCAACGAAATGCACCGCGCTACGATAATCCGTTTATAGTTTTGCAGATATATTTACTTAATACAGAGTGCATGTCGTCGATACTCATATTCTTACATAACTAAGCTAAATTAATGGTTCACCTGTATTGTATTTATATATATATATATTTTTGTATTTCTTCATTGTTTTAAACTTATTTTATTATTCTGTATTGCTTTTATGTTTTTTATAATGAACCACATGTTTGTATTGCTTTTTTATTTTTTATAAAAATAAACGGTGGCTATTCTTTGGCATATATAAAGAGTACG
The DNA here is from genome assembly GCA_020383195.1 of Neomicropteryx cornuta. Taxonomy (NCBI): domain Eukaryota; kingdom Metazoa; phylum Arthropoda; class Insecta; order Lepidoptera; family Micropterigidae; genus Neomicropteryx; species Neomicropteryx cornuta. The sequence goes on along the minus strand of JAHKQU010000019.1, from coordinate 15,785,509 downwards.
TCTTTGAAACTGCTCAGTCGACGGCTAGTCTAGAATAATAGCTAGGCTGCGTGACTTTTCATCTGCAATCTGCATTTTTAAAATCACTGTTAGGCTACAAAGGAGTATGTGCCTCCTCCTCTCCTCTCCTCCTTCTCCTCCTCTCCTCGTGCCTCCTCCTCTCGCGAGGCGTGTGGGGAGGAGGTGGTGTGCGGGGCACGACGCGGCGCAGCAAACTTTGAAAAATATGTCATAATTTGGAAAAACTGTAGAACAAAAGTTGTTCAGTTTGTATAAAATAACACCGTAAAAGGATGTGCATGAGACACGTTCATCCTGTATATATATATAGTTTTAAATAACATAAAAGGTGTTTGGTTGTGATTTTGTCATTTGAAAAATCTGGATTCAACCGATTTATTTTCCACTTTTATTGCGGAGAAAAAAGAGTGCAGTTATACACGGAATCTGTATTTCTGTACTTTAGCGTAAACCTGTCATCAGTCAGTTTTACACACAACTGTATGTACCATTCTTTCTTTTTAAATTATACTGTTGGTTTTTCGAATAAACGAATCTCGCACTGGGAAAACTGTTAGAATGCACGCTTTTCTTAGCTGTGTTAAAAAGGTTTTTGCTAATATAACGCACATGACAGACGGTTTCTGCCCCGTGTCGTTTTCCCTCGGCGCGGGCGGCCGACGTGCGACTTGTCGATGGTGCAGCGCAGCGCCATCTGTTGGTGATTTGTTTCTGGTCATCCGATCTGTCCACGCCTGTTCCGCATCCGTCCGCACTCACTTCCACCATTTTTGTTTATCTTAATTAAGGTCTTACAAAAGCGTTTCCTTCCCTTTTCTTCACATTCGGGCTGCCGGGGCGAATGACCTAAATCTTGAAGGTCGTAACGGGCCTGTTAATAATAAATATTTTTTTGTTATTGTTATTTACAACAACATTATTGTTATAATTCAATTCTATTTCGGTTACCAATTGTAAAATTACCTACAATTTTTATTTTTTGCATATTTTTACTTACAATAATCACACTTATTTCTTTCCCATTTTATTACTACACATGGAAAATCATTTATCCATAATAGATTATATTTATAACTCAATGATTCTGGAAAGAAAACAATTCCGTTTACTATATATAATCGCTGATTATATTAAAAAAAATATATGTAATATTATTTCCAATAATTTAAACATAAATACGTTAATAAATTGATTTAAAGAAGCTGTTACTGAATCAGTCAAAAAAATTTCATAAAAAAAGTCGTATAGAATCCAAAACAGCAATCTAACGTAAATGTGTTTTGTGGTAATTTAATAAAAACAATTTACAATTAATACTTTCTATTTAGAAAAATTCAGTCAGCTCATCTGACGAACTTCCTACTGCCTGAGAATCAATAAATGTTATGTTAACTTATTGGCTGATTTTAATTCAGGTTTTTATTAGGAATTCTCAAAATTAATTAGGTTCAAGACATGTACAAAAATCAAAATGATAGGTATTTTAATTATCGATGCGCGCACAATGACAAATGTGATAACCTAACAAAGTGAACTTCTTCGAAGGCAACTTACCGTTCGTAAATAGAATTCCACAGAATAGAAAGCCGTTGCATACAAAATATATGGGAATATGGATATTCTTTATATTATTTTTTTCGTGACTTTTACAGATGTTTTCTGCTATTCGGGGCGGAGACAAATCCAACAAATCAAAGATCATAAAAATCGATCCAGCCGTTCTTGAGTTATAAATGTTGTAACTAACCCGACTTTCTTTTATATACAGATTGTCCCAAAACTCAACGTCCAAATGAAATGAGGTAGGTGATAGCGAAGGTTGTTTCCAATCAGAATCAACCAATGCCTTTTCTGTAGTATTTTTTTTTTCAATAAGTATCAGTCAAAGTCAGGGATTAATTTGTGAAAATATGAAAAAAAAAATTAAGAATTAGTTTTACTATTGTATTATGAAAGCAAATTTCATTAAAATATTTTTTAAGCAAGGGTACACCAATCGTTAAAAAAATTCACGAAAGAAAAGAAATCTAAGCACATGTGTTTTTTTTTAATGATATATATAAATATATAATTATATTATATACTATGATATAGTAAAATTGTATAATGTATTTAGTAGACTCCTTACGTTAAAATTAGCGTTCACCGTAAGTTTAATTACTTATATAAAAGTCTGATAGCATATTGACATTTGGAAAATTCGAAAAGATAGATAGGCGAGAGTGAAAAGCTTTTATAAAATACAGGCCTGTATTGAAACCAGCGTGCATTAACTCAAGCGATGCAACTATCTGTGCTTTCAGTATTAATTTTTCTTTGAACATTCTGGCTATATAATTTGTTTGAAAATTTTCGATCTGTAAAAATATTAAAAAACATTCAAATTTTCGAAATGTCAATACCGTCCGACTTTTATATGAGACTTTTTTCATTTGGAACTTAAATACAATATAAATAAAAATAAATATAAATAAAAAATGTAAAATTAAAATATAAATAAAAAACTTTCGTTTTTAACTTGCCTACATCAAGTCAGGCAAGCTTGCTGGATGCAAGTAATATATTATATCAATGTTATGTTATCCAAATTAAGTTTGATATTTATTTATTTTATTTGTAAGATTAAATATTATAAATTAACTTTAATAACGATAGTAGCGCATGCCTTTAATTTACGTTTTATTTATATTTTGTTTTACATTATAAATACTAGGGGCCATTGACATTTCTGAGTAATTAGTTAAAACAGGTACACGACATCGAATGGGTGATTCTTTAGAACTGCGTTGTCTTTGAAAGCATTACCGTGAAGCGACGAATGTAGGTCAACGGACCTCAATATGGGTCGCAACATTAGGGTTGTGTTACGTTTGAAGTCGAGACACGTTTAATTTTAATCGCACACCACTTCAGACGTCGCTAAAAGTCATAGACATCATAGCTTCTCTATTTTTACAAATTATGACACTCGTTGAAAGAAAAGCGCCGTTGAGCACAAGCATTGAGCGAATTAAATAAAATTAAGTAGATATATTTGTTTATATTTAAACTCTTTAAATTTATCTAAGGCCTACTTGAAGCTCCCGGCATGGTCCTCCAACTTTCAACTGAGCAACTTCGGAAACCCTTCTATATTGAACGAGAGGACCATTCCCATAAAATAAAGGAAATTTTCAGGAGAAAGAATGACTGCTTCCATTCTTTTCTTCCGCGTACTATTAGAGAATGGAATGGTCTCAACTGCAGCGTCTTGAAACCTTTCCTTCAGACCCCTTTCGCAGCTAAAAAGAAGGATTAAAAATTTGTCTCTAAAATAACTTCGTTGCACCACCAGCTAATCACCTGCTAATACTAGCGGAGGAATAGATACTTTCAAAGTATATGTAATTTTAAATAAATAAATAAATGTAATCATTTAAAAAATGATTTAGATAAAGAATAAAGAAATCATTTTTATTTATTTATTTATAACACGCAACTTAAAACTTTTAATGTGTATTTTCATTCTACTTACTTAGCTCCAAGGGAGCGAAAACATGTTCTAAGGTAAACTTAATGGAATACTTGATACATAACCTAATGTTGTAGGACAATATAGGATATTAGATATTCAACGGTAAATGCATCCAAAATCTATGATTTTGTGAAACTAAAATCGGAAAATAACGCATGCACAAAATGAACATAGCGTATGCACTTAAAAATGCTGTCAATTTGCTGACTCGAATAAAGCAGCCATTTAAACGTTTGCGATTCGTATTTGAAGGAACGCTGAAAGATCGCGAACGTTTTCGCTGAAAAACGTCGAAGTGACATCCTTGTAATGCTGCCAACACCTAGGCACGACCTGTGTTTAGGTTTTTTTTTGCTGTACCGGGAATCGATCTTCGGAACGACGAACTTTAGCGCGAGGTTACAACACAATCAATACATATTATTGTTGTCTTCGCGATGTCTGTATTTTTTTTAAGGATTGCTATAACCTACGCCATATTTGGGCAAGTGGGATCGGTCCCAATCGCATTTGCTAGAGTCAGAGAAGATATGTGGATTCAAACCTGTGACCGTCCGATCAACATTCAAACGCCCTAACCACCAGACTTTTTTTTTTATTTCTTTATTTCGAAAACCGCAATATTTAACAGTAATGAAACACCAAGTTTTCATGTTTTTAGGTGGATGTCGCTCAGTACACTGCCCGTTCATATCTGCTTAATTCTTAATTGTTAATATTATTGTTATTACTGTGTGTTTTCCCATAAGAAAATAAATATCTTTATAGATATGTACTTATCATATTACATATTAGTATTTGCAGCGTGTGTTTTGTTTCACGGTATAGGTGACACAGTTCGCCTTTACACAAATAATTAAAAATACAAATTTATACCATAATAAACTTAACTAAAATCCAAACTAAAACAAACATAATAGAGATGATTCAAAAAAGATTAGTCTAAGGCGACTAAAAGTATTAGCAACATACGTATTTCTTACTTCCTGGTAATAAATTGCGGCTCCTAAAAAATACTTAAAATCAAAAAAATAACCTAAATTCAACCAAACATTGTTTTTCAAACGCCCTGTAACTTTGAAGCAGTTATGTTTTTTTCTAAATTCAATTCCTGTACTTTAGAAGCTAATGTTCAAATTCATTACAAATATCATGCAGTTAAATTATACCAAAACTGAATCAACTTGATAGTAAATTAAAAAAAAGGTTGTATTTACCAAACTACTACAATAGCGGTCTTAAATGCAATTGTTTTAAAAACATACAATATGGTTGCGAAATTAAAATGTTGATTTTTGAAAAAAATTCAGTTTTAATAGTAGCTAATAAAAGTACATTCATTATGTTGACTGTCTATGTTTAAAATTACTATCAGTATTTATGGATAACATATTATCTTTAATATAATAAATCATGAAACATTTGTAAACAAACATGCTTAGGCAAGACATCGCCATTGTAAATAAATTAATGTTTATTGCATAGAATGTTGGAAATATTAAATTAAATTTAAATTATTTAAAGATGTGGCACAGCAAGGTTTAATGGTTTTCCCTCTAATACAATTTATAATTATAAGTCAACGAGCTTCTAAAGGCCACTTCAGGTGGCCGACAGTCCGAGACAGTTCCTGAAAAAGAAAAGTTGAGATGCGCAAATGAGGTCCAGGCCAATTAGCAGCATCTTCTCGCTGTTCTGTGAACTGGACCGAACTGGACTCGATTGAGAGAGGATGAGGTGAATGATATGGATGGATGGTTGTGGAATTGGCACGACTACAGCCAGGGTTGTCACAATGATTACATGACGATAAATTAATGATGCGCACTAATTATAATTTTATAAATAATATAAAAATATGAAAAAAAAACATTACTTCCGTCATATACGTCAAACTATTATTAAAATAAATTAAATTCTACGTTAATTTCTCTTACAGTTCGATGTAATTTTGTCTGTCAAACGTAATACTGGCCGACAGATAAATCAAGTAGGTACGCGTTACAACTTCGATAAAGTCTCTCCCATATTTTTACTTTTTATTTTTTGAATAATACAACGTATGTCTTAACAAAATTACAATACCTACAATAACAATTTACTTCCAATTAAACATATTAAGATAATATAAAATAAAAAAAATATTTATGATAAATACATTTAATAAAATATTTTTTTTGCTGACTTTTTTTTTTTATCTGACTAAATTAGGCAGTCATGGAATGAAAAAAGTTTCAAAGGTATCGCCGCGAATTTATAAAAAAAATTAAGATAAGATGTAAAAAACGAATTTCTTGTTGGCTTCTTTCTAAAACTTCTTTTTTTGGGAATATACCACGTGCACATTGTACGCACATAAGTATAAATATCAGGAATACTCGAATTTTCATATTAAGTATTTTATTTCATATTTAATAATAGTTTATTATTTGATTTTTATCTTTACAATATATGTTAAATCTAATCTATAACATTTGATAATCTGATACATTTAATAATCTACAACAAATGAAACCTTCCTCAGTAAGGGCGCTGCCTAGTTAGGTAGAGTTTGAAAAATATGTTTTTGTAATTTAAAAACCAATCAATAGATAATTTTTATAACAATTATTATGATTAAATGTTTCCTTTAGCATAGCATCGATGTTTAAATATTTCCCCTAGAACTCATTCTGACTTATTAATACACAGATAGCGGAATATAAACCATTATACCACATCTGATCTTATATCGCAAAAGAAATGCCTCAGAAGGATATGTAATATTTTACATATCCTTCTTTATATTAATAATTATACCAAATATATCAACTGATTTCAGGTAGTACAGTAGTTTTATGTTATGTAAAATATTGATATATATTATATATTTCAAAGAAAAAATATTACGTATAGTTTGAAAAATGTGCAATAATAGATTCAAAGGGTGGTAACCCTGACGAACCTGCGTTCAGTAACTGCAACGCACCAGGAAGAGTAATTTTAATTATACTGTTTCCACCTCGCCCGCGAGTTCCACTTAACGGCGAATTGGCTCGCTTGACTTCAGTTGAGAGTTCCTAGACAGCGAAATGGCGAAACGGTTATATTTACAGTTCTATCGGTATCCCAGATTTGAAGCTTTTGACAGAAAAATCTTTATGTTTTTTGGTTTCTACGAAAATGTGAATTACCAAAGTACAATGTAACCTAAAATTTTCGTGGGCGGCTGTCTAAAACAAAATCAACCGACTGAAATTTCACCTGAAAACTATTCCACAGCATTTAAATATTAAACACACACACACACAAAAATAAATTAGTTATTATTCGGCCTTACAGTGCATTTTAAATCGAAAATACGGGTTCTATTTAATTAGGTAGACTTTGTGAAAACGTGATATATTTTGGTAAACTTAAAAATAACAATTATTTAACTTAATGGTAAAAGTGATTACTATATATTTAATTGACTTAAAATTATCTTTGGATAAGTTGTTTACTTATGAAATAGTTTTTCTATAGTTAGCAAGTGTTATGAAAAATATATTTATGTTTTATATAATCTCATTAGTTAGGATTGATTTTAGGATCCTCATTAGTTAGGATTGTTAGGTCGATAGTTTTTTTTTTATACAAAATGCATACAAAATGCAAAATGCAGATATCGATAAACTCAAATAATATAAGAGTATAACTTTCAAAATATTTTTAGAATGAATTATGCATAAAATAGTATTCACACATAAATAAATTTATTACAAATATTAAGATAAAATTAAAAAGTTTTTTTTTATAAAACAAAAATACAAAAAACTTATTTATTCAAAACAAAAATATTATCGATTATCGTTATTATATCCTAAATCAAGGTTTTGTATTAAGTGGTTCAGCAGGTTTTATTGCGTCATCTGGAAGAGCACAGACTACGAGGCCACAAATGAATATCAAAATACTATAAACAAAGAAAGTCACTTCGCAGTAAGGTTCGAGTGTTATCCCGGTCATATAAATACCTAAAAATGCACCGATTCTGGCCATCATAGTTGACAAACATCCAGCCATACCTCTGATATAGGTCGGATAAATCTCCACAATATATGCTGCAATAAGACCTACGACCAAGAATTCATAATTGAATAAAATTAGAAGCACCAACTCTATCATAGGCACTGGAACCCAATACATGATGAAACCGCAAAAACTGCATATTAGGAGTACGGCAATCATGAGTATTTTTTTTACCAGCTAAATTCACCATGAACGCAAGAAGTCCAGTAAAAACACACCAGCCAATGGAGTACACACATATTGTTACATAGGTAGGAATATTAATTGTATCAACGCATTTTTCTGGGATAATCTCACCGGGACCATTTGTAATGTTGGTGACTGAAGAGTTGTAAGCGAAAATCGTGCAAAAATTTTCATTTTGAAGCTCTGTCCCTTTCAGGTTGAATATGAATTTGTTGACGATGTATTGCGAAAGCATTATTCGCAAAACATATCCAAAATACCACGGAATAAAGGATAAAGGTGTAATTTCGATGAGGCTTCTTGAAAAGAGGTATGAATTGGGCCCACATTGATTTCAAAATTGAGCAATTGCCTAATGAACTATTTTTCTCGATAAACAAAAGAGATTCCACCGGGTAATTGGCACCATCCGAGGCATTATTCCAGGCGAATATTTTTCTCAGAACGTCCAAGGCTTGTTTCTTTTTTCCCCGGCTCATCAGAAATTTAGAGCTTTCACATGCAATTGTAAGGCAAATAACACTCAAAAGTGTAGGTAATCCCAAGCATACTACGAGAACTCTCCATGGCTTGTAAACTATTTCTAAAAGTGGAATTGCATATTCAAAGTTTAAGTATGTAAGCACAGGATACGTTATTGCAACAATAGCACTCAGCGCAATTGAATTAGCACATGTTAGAAGTATAAGAATTTTATCTCTGTATTTCTTCGGTTGACATTCACCGAGCAGAGTATAGGTTGATGCAAAAGCTGCTGATGAAAATGTTACAGAGATGAATTTGAAGAAAGTCAGAGTTGCCATATTGGGAGAAAAGCTCGATAGAACTGTCGCTACGCAAGCCACGGACATAGCTAGGAGCAATGTGGAACGGCGTCCTTTGATATCCGTTAAATATCCCCAGAAGTAAGCAGAACACACGACTCCCAGCATAGGCACACTGGACAGAATTCCCCTCTGTTCGAGATTGAGTTCGAGATCACATGATGCTGCTTGAACTATGAAGCTAAGACCAAATAGTTCTGTTATCGAAGCTAGCATTGTTGTTGAACAGACGAATAAAATAAAATAGTTATATTTTCCAAAGCCGGTCAAGTCCAGCGCTGTTTCGAACGGTACATTTTTTTTTGTTTTCTACCACAACGTCTTCGACTAAAACAAACTTTGGATCGTACATGCTGAACAAACGCACTGATAAATAAAGTTAACCGGTAAAATTAACAATTAGAATTTTAAATTAAATTATCCATATAGGTTTGTTTGTTTTGCTTGGTAATTTTCAGTTGACAGAAAGAACACTGCTACAAAACTCTGATAAGTTATATTAGATTTTAATCTCATTTAAAATTATGACACATATTCATTCCATTCTTCATCTTAGATTGCAATCTAATATAGCTTATTATTTTAATCTCTCGCCAAAATATACAGCATCTTGTTATCTTTCAGCGTATCAGTAGAATCATATTTACACCAAACACATTATCTTATTTGACTTGCATAATCAAAGTTGTATATGGTTAAACTTCAAACGAACCATTCATTTGCTTTCATTTGAGCATTCGTTGTATCTCAGGTGTACAATTTGAATGTGCTAGGGGAAAAGATTTAAATTAGTATAAATTACCATAGCAATTTTCATCAAACGCAAAAAGTGTTTGAATATATAGAAATAATTAAAAAATTAATGCACAAAAAAACACCAAAAATATTAAGGATCTCTAGCCGTAACTTTTATTTTAAAAGATTTTTGATCGGATCTTTTCAGCTCATTGTGTTTCGCTACCATATTAGAAAATATTGTAAAATTATTAACTTTTGATTATATTTAACGTTTTGAAAATATGAGAAATGATTGGATTTTAAAGTGTTTTAGCTCATATCAATGATTGTATAAGAAGCCATGGTTGCACATTAGCTCAAAGCTGTAACGCAATTTAGATTTTGATTGCAATTTTAGGTTGAGTGTCCGTTGGTGGTTTTATTATAGTATTGATTTTATTTACAAGATTTTTATTTATTTATAATTATTGATACATAAGAGTCATTCTAGTCTTTACTGCTAGTTTGTAATTTCGAAAAATATTGTGATATTCTCTTCTTCTTAAAGGATTGTATTAACGGGTCCTTTAATGATCCTTTAAGATATATCAGACTTATTAGCAGACTTTCCAGGTACAGATAAAACTTCTTTAGCCTAGACCAATACTTAAAATTAATTAATATCTTAACCGATAAGTAGTCCATCAAACAACAGAATAAAAGACTCTCAAGTTAGGTAATTATTATGTTCAAACATATTCTTTGATGACAGTTGGCAAGTCAATTGAAAAAATTCATGACATTATTATTGAAAGAATTGCGAGCAAGAGGTTGATTTTATGAGTGAAAATTTAAATTGAAATATAAACCTAAAATTTGAAATTAAATATTTGTGATTCATTTCATAATTTTAAGGTGGAGTCAGAATATTTAATATAAAATAAGAAACTAAAATGCTAAAAATACTTCTAGGAACAAATTTCGCCTTTAGAAAAAGTGCGCGTAACAAAATTAATCATTAATCCGATTCTGAAGGTCGGATCTAAAAACTGAAATTGCGTTTCGCGTAGATGTTATATAAAACGAGGCTGTTTGGACGCCTTGTCATATTAATGAGAATGTCGACATCGCGAATATTTGTTATTTATACCGTGCTGCGTCAATGCAAATGTCTCTCTTTGAATAATGAATGAAAATGGCTGGTTTATATGACAAAATCTTATTTACTGAAATCTGAGAATCTCGTGATTTTATAAAATACAAGCTGACCCGGCGAATTTCGTACCGCCTCAGAATCACTAAATGTTGCGTTAACGTATTAGTTGAATTAAATTCTGTTTTTTTTATTAAGAATACTTAAAATGAATTAAGTTCAATAAATGTACAAAATGCAAAATTATATATATTTTAATTATCGATGTGCGCACAATGACAAATGTGATAACCTCACAAAGTGAACATCTTCGAAGGCAACTTAACGTTTGAAAATAGAATTCAACAGAATACAAAGCCGTTCCATACTAAATGTATGAGAAAACGAATTTTCTTTTATTTTCCCGATGTTTTAATAATTATTCTGCTATTGGGGGCAGAGACAAATCCAATAAATCAAAGCACATAAAAATCGGTCCAGTCTTTTTTGAGTTATATATGGCGTAACTAACCCGATTTTGTTTTATCTTAATATATATAAATCTCGTGTCACAATGTTTGTCCTCAATGGACTCCTAAACCACTTAACCGATTATAATAAAATTTGCACACCATGTGCAATTCGATCCAACTTGAGAGATAGGATAGTTTAAATCTCAAATTATAGTCGCAATTTTAATTTATTGCTAATTATTTGTCTGTTATTATTTGACAGTCACAATTATCTGCTAACTCCAAATGATTCTAACAGATGTCGATACCTTTCGACTGGGTTGAGTAAGTAATCAATAGATGGCGCTGCTATGGTAAATCTAATATTGAATTAGATTTACCATAATCTATAATATAATATTATATAACATTATATTAAATAACAATATTATTTAATATAATGTAATATAACAAAAACTTTAGCCACAGCAACGCGTGGCCGGGTCAGCTAGTATATATATATATTGTAACGATCCTGGCAGCTCCGCGAAACGGCCAAGACTGCTCTATACTTTCGATTGTTGAAAATATGTAGAAGTTTTGGCCGGGATGGATTCGATTGGCATGGGCTGTCAGTTGACATAAAAACAAAAACTGATGAAAACACTTCCTCCCCCCTTTCTCCACCCTTTGGTGTACCCTCTTTACATTCGGATACATTTCGGAACTCAAAATTGAGTAGTCACCCAAAAGTCGCAGAGGGACATTGCAATATATATAGATATATAATATATATAGAGAACCACTCCTAAATCCCAAGGAATAGTTATTTATTCCATTTTAAGTTCATAACTAATCGTTTAGAGACTACTATATATATTTTAAAAGATTTAGTGTTTCAGAACAAACATATATTATATTGTAAAGTATATTCAAGGTTCATTTTGGAGACTTTCCGTTGATTTTGTTGTAATTTTAGGAAGAAAATAGACAGTGACTATACAAGTCAGAAGTATAAAAGAATAAACGAAGAACGTCACTTCGCAGTATGGATCAAAACTGATTCCTGCCGTATATATACCCAAGAACGCACCAATTCTGGCTATCATGGTCGACAAACAACCTGCCATACCCCTTATATAGGTCGGATAAACGTCCACAATTATTGGTAAAATGAGGCCTGTAGCTAGGAATTCATAGTTGAGTACGAAAAACAGGGTCAAACCAACCATAGGAAATGAAACCCAGTAAATTATAAAACCGCAAAAGGTGCATATTAGCAACACAGACACCATGAGCGTATTTTTACTAACCCATTTCACTAGCAAAGCCAGAATCGCAGTTATAGCACAGCCACCCACGGACCACGCAAATATTGTTACATAAGTAGGAACGTTGATTGTATCAATACATATTTCATCAATAACGGTTTCTGAACCATTTATAATATTTGATATTATAGGATTATTAGTAAAAACTGGGCAAAAGGTTTTGTTTTGCATTTCCTCTGTTTCCAGATTCCATATGAATTTGTTAACAATGTATGGAAGCCACATTGTAAAAGAATTAGATATAAAACAAATCCAAAATATCATATAGTAGATAATAAATGTATTTTTCAGATATGGTTTTCTAAAGAGCGGTATGCATTGAGACCACATAGAATTTAGTATTGAATCGTTAGATAATTCACTATGCTCTTCATCAAACATCAGAGAATCGACGGGGTAATTAGCTTCATCTGAAGCATTATTCCAAGCGTACATTTTTCTTAAAACTTGCATAGCTTGTTTATCTCGTCCCTTACTCATAAGAAACTTGGAGCTTTCACACGTAAATATAAGGCAAATTGCACTCAAAGCCAACAGTAAACTTAGCATTACTATTAGAAGTCTCCATGGTTTGTAAACTATTCCTAAGAGAGGCATCGCATATTCAAAGTGCACGTATGATAGCAGGGGATATGAGATAGCAACCATAACACCCTCTGTTATGACGTTGGCACAGGTCAAAAGTATCAAGCACTTATCTCTGTATTTCATTGGTTGGAATTCACCAAGTAAGGTATACGTGGATGCGAATGAAGCCGAAGCAAACGTTACGGAGATAAATTTAAAGAACGCCAGCGTTGCCATATTGGGAGAGAAACTCGACAGGAACGATGCTAGAGAGGCCACAGTCATAGAGCAGAGCAAGGTGGTGCGACGTCCTTTGATGTCCGTAAAATATCCCCAAAAGTATGCAGAGAAAACAATTCCGAGCATAGGAATACTCGACAAAAGTCCTCTTTGTTCTAGGTTAAGTCCAAGATCGCAGGCGCTCGCTTGAACAATAAAGCTAAGTCCAAATAGCTCAGTCACCGAAGCTAGCATCGTTATTGAGCACACAAATATAATGAAGCGGTTATAGTTCCCGTAGCCCGTTAAGTCAAGCGCTTTTTCGAACGGCACATTGTCTCTACGGCCCTTTTCTACCACTTCTTTAGTAACATCAAATTTAGTTTTGCACATCTTGAGAACTAATATGTGTAAGAGTCACTGAATCTGATACTTTGAACCTGTTAACCACGATTGAGATTCTAAAATAATTTAAACAGTTTAATTTAAAATTTAGCTTGACGGCCGCGGCGGAGATATTTTGTTAGGAAATTTTATGTCTTCTAAAGTTATTAAATAGGCATTTATTTTATACTTTTCATTATCTTATCGTTATCAAACCATCGCTGTCTAATCTTCTGTTTAATAATGCAAAACTCAATCTGTGTAATAAGACTACTATTTTAAGTACAAACTTACATTTATTTAACAACATATTATATATCAAAAGCTAATTATTACTTACCGACTTATCGCAAAACTTAAAATTTAAAACCGTATTACAGACATAACATGTTTACACTTTCGTATCTTTTAAGTATTTTTAATTGTATTAAAATATTAGGTAATTATTAAGCGCATTCTTACTCTACTATATTTATTTATTATTAAAATAAATGAAAAGTTTAACATTATACTACGTTAAAACAATAAAACGAACATTTATACTGTTTTTTTTAACTAAAACCGTTTTCTGCAAGAATACAAATTAAAAACTACAGAACATAGATCACGTGGAGTGTGTTGAATAGTTTATAATTTTAACTTTACTAGCCTATAAAGACTGAAAACACGTAACGGGTGACGAACGTTGCGCAGTTTAAAAATATTATCATAATTACTGTAATTTTGTATCTCATAATTACTGTAAAAAAAAATAAAAATAAATATATGCAATGGTTATTATTTTTATCTTTATAGGAAAAACAAACAGTTTTACACAGTAACATACATTTTATTGAACAATAAAAACCTTTGTAAAACCAAAAATGGGTTTCTACCAACAAAAAATATTAACATTAATAATAAATATCACAATACCGTTTTATATATATATTTACATATCTACTTTCAGGAACTAAAAAAATAATTTGCATTTTTTATGTTTTACACAATAAATCATTGCTAAACACTTTAAATTGCGACTTATTCAAAGTCAATTTATCGAAGCAGTTAATAGTTTAGTTAAAATAACTTTGCAACCGTGGTATCGGTGAATGTAGAGCGTTATGTGAGGAGCATGAAGGTATTTTAAAAACATTATAATGACGCGTACGATGTGATGACGGTACATTGAACGAAAAGGATTACTCATATCATTATAAAGGTAAAACTCAACTCATTAAGAGGTATCCTAAATAACTCTCAAACTTAAAAAGATAATGAATTACGGTCGAATTTCGACCATATATTATTAATCGATCTATTATACCTTATAGCATGTTAGTTCAAACCATATCAGAATTTTGTTATATGTTTCAGAGTTAAAAGTAAAATGGAATTATACATTTTTATATTAATAATATAAATATTTTTTAAATGTAAACTTATCGTTAATACCGTTGTTTGTAGGAGTGTTGATTTCTTTTAAAAAGAAGGGCGGGTCAATATTTACGCAACGGCCGCCCAGTCCCGCCCTGGCCGCGTTGCGCTTCCGGAGAAATGGCTCGACGGAGCCAACGACCGCTCCGTACCACGAATTATAGCGAAAGCCCAACAGAGGCGGAGCAGGGCGAATGAACTTAGCGAGCACTAAGGGAGTGTCGCCTGCAGACTTGTGTTTACCACTAAAAATACACTTACCGGCGGTTCGGGCCGTCTGCGTCGTAAAATTAAAATTGTCATTAAGAGGGGCATCTTCGCTGGCAACGCCGTGCAAACGGCTTTCGTCTTTGTTTTCAACATAGTAAAAGTAGATCTTTAAAATTCAATTCTGTTTCTGAGAAAATTAATAAATGATAAACTGCTAATAGTTCTTCTATGGTTGATTTGTGGCATCGTTTCAAACACTGCAATAGCAAAGACTGTTGAAAAAAAATATAGGCAGCCATGAGGACTGCCGATCGAAAAAAATAAAACTGTTTTCGCCAGAGATCGTGTAAAGCAAACGTGATAACCACTAGACTACGGAAACTAATATTAGCGGCGACCGAAATAGGGTATTAAAATTAACATTAGCGTATCGTTACGCAAACCCATTAAAGTTTCCTCATAAAAAATTCGCCCGCATCGAGAAACCTGTCATGATGCATCCTGAACTAATAAAAATCAAAATATTCATTTTAGTAGAAATATCGATACTACTAAACCTTTTTTTTGCGGAAATATTATGGATATTTTTTTTCCGATTTTGCAGTTGTCTTGTTTGCCATTGCATAGTACTCGTTCGCGCGAAAGGGACACAGAAATTATCGACAAATGCCGAATCACGACGCCCTCTCGGTTACAAGCACATTGGCTAAGTTGGTGAGCATCCAAAAGTTTGTTGTGTAATCTAATGATATGAGCGATACTATGAATTTCATGAAGATTCTAAAAACAAAACGTTTTCGACACATCCATTAATAAATAAATTGCAGACTCTATGGTAATTATTATTGAGCCTCTGATTTCATGCTCACAATATTTTTACCTCGTCCGCACACGCTTTTCGTGAGACTCCGCCTCATAAAATAGCCTGCCGGAAAACCGCTTCCAAAAATGAGTTCGCCTCTTAACAACCGTATTGCGAAAACAAAGTGCACGTTGGCGGTACCTCCTTTGTTCGTTTTGTTAACGGACACTATTGAGAGCCGTTTCCAAAAATAGGGCCAATCAAATCACAAAACATGAAAAGCGCTAAACGCCCTAAAATTATGAACAGGATATTCGCACGTGGAAATCAAACAATGCGAATACGCGTTGAACCATTCCAGGTCGCAAACGCTTCGCTCAACTGTCAAATATTGCTATTTTTATACTTGGATATTGTATAATATAATAGTTATGCACACACTTCACATTGAATTGACTTACATACGAGTACGTGAACTGTGTGTACACACACGCACACATATCATTATTAAATTGAATGTAAATTATTTTACTTAATATACTTGCGATAAAAAAATAATAATGCATAAGTAATATAAAAATTTAAGCTCATTTAGTGTGCTAATATGTTAAAAAAAAATATAATATACCAGAAAATCGCCTGACAAGAATGATTTATTTTTTTACAAATTTAATTAGCTCAAATATTTAATTTATAATAAATTAGACATTATTCTTTTCAATTAAATGTAAATCAGCTATTGTACTTTGGACACAACTCAGTTATTAAACGATTAAAATTTAGATTTCAAGCTCAAGTGAATTTTGAGTACAACCTGCTGAAAGGACAAGTAACTTTAAATAAACGTGTTTTCTAAACACGGGTTTTTTTGATTACTCAATAGACTTTATTTTTTTTAAATATCAGCTGTTGCTCTGAACTACTTGATTTAAAAACCTTTGTTGAGTCATAATTGGTAAAAACAATGCTCATAAACCTAACGAGAGTCACCCTAAGACTTGCTAATTGCATCTGTTTTCATTAATCTACCCGCTGTGAACCATTTGAACTGACAGTTGCGCTGTGCGAAGACAAAACAGTGCAGTGGCGAGATTAAATCTGAATAAATATATTACCGTTTGAGTGTGCTTCGGTTGACACGCCCGAAATTAACTCAAGCGAATGCATCAAAAAGGAGGCAAAGAAGACCGCATGAGAAGTCCCATTATTCCTACCAACTTTGATTAATCAAATGTCATGGCAAATAAAGGCACCTCACGACTGACCGCAGACCATAGGAATCTTATTAAATCTATCGTTTTTCCTGTTACTGTAGTGTGAAATATGCCTTAGATTGGATGATCTAAACATATAATGTATTTTACTGATTCACTATTTATTGTTTTTTTTTTGTTTTGCCTTCGTTTGGTTATACGGTGAAAAAGGAAAAATTTATTTAATTACAAATTTCCTAAAAATAAATGTTAATAGATGCCATGGCCGACAATTGGGAAAAAATAATAAAAAAAAAAACAGTGTGCATTGCACCACGCGCGTTAGAAGTAAAATTTATCTAAGGAAGATCATTAAATTTATCATCAACTGCATAATTATGTATTAAATTTCAAAATAAAATATATTGGCATCAACATTCAACAATGTATCAGCACGCTTATTTATTTATATAAAAAAAAAACAACGCGACAGCTTTAGCCGAATGAGTATATCGCCACCATGCGTTCTTCTGATTTTAATCGAACCAGCGCGTCGCATTCTGAGTGTCCTACCGAGTTCGGCGGAGTGTATCCGAATGAACGTGTCGCAATTAGTTTCATTCTCTTGCTAGGATAAGGCTATCGAAGTACTGCCATAACTATATTGTAAGATAGTATGATGTGACTTATGGAAATATTGTCTCTCACTTCTGTAATACCTTAATAACAGAGCCTTAAAAGAAATATATCTACCCTACTAAATATTGCTTTGTAAGTAAGTTTCAGTCTTTGCAAGATTGATACGACGTCCCGAATCATGGATTCGTTCTCGCGCGTGCCTCTGCGGTACCGGCAACCACATATGCGCGTTTGAATGGGTTGTGGGCAACTTTATGGTGGAACAGGTCTCGAGGTTTCTAACAAAAACTACCAGTTACGATAGCAGAATCATACAGGAAACTGAAAACTTTCAATATACCCTGCCATTTAAAACTTTTACTATACCCTTAAAACTTTTACTATAAAACTTTCAATATACCCTGCCATTATAAAATCATGCACTGAAAAAAATATTCTAACAAGACGTTTGATTGTTTAAAAATTTGCACCCGCAGCAAGATATTTGGTAATCGAGCAAAGGTGTAAGCAAATTGTATAGTTGTATGTACAGACTAATTATTGCAAATTAATTTTTGATTAGATTACCATATTTCTTGCTGTAGCAGCAAGAGATGAAGTTAAAAAAATATTTTAGCAAAAACATTTTGCTATGATTACAAAACAATATGGCGTCGTGGGTGAACAGCTGACAAAATAAAACGTTGCCTGAAAATTTGGTAGCAGATTTTGGAAGAAGTTTTTACTTGCTTCCATTTTATTTTGCTGTGATTCAAATCAAAATGGCGATGTGACTGAACGGCTGATCGTGAAATTTGCAGTTTGCTTAATTATTGTAGCGATAACTAGATATTATGTTAAAGGCAACCAAAAATTATGGTACTTACATTGAGAAACATGTTAGAAAATTATGGTACTTGCAACCAAGTAAGTTTAACAGTAATGGATGTGTAAATCCAACAAAAAATATTGCTGTCACTTTATCAACTCTATGGTTGTCAATAACTTATTTTTGCTGCTATTGCCATATTTTTTTAAGTGTGGTATTTGAAAGGATTAGCAATATTGTGATTTTGTTTATGCCATTCGGTGTGTAGCTTCCTTGCGAGTGTGTCGCGTCTATTTCGGTCGAAACCGGTCGCGGCAGACTCTCTGACGTCGACGTCGACATAAATTAGTCGCGCTTCTCAGGAATACAATGATTTAGAGGCGACACGCCATAGCGGTCGTACATCATGGCGCGAGAGTGGACTCTTTTCAATTAACGTTCGCGACGATTGAGAGCAAAGCGATTTGGGGAAATGAAGGTGGCTTCTATCCATTACGTTATTTTAAATACTAGCCAACACACACTATAAGGACCCCTGCACGTTTTCACCGCGGAAGCGGATCGGTTTTCATAGGTCCTACTTAAACATCCTCTTCAGTGGGTGTCTCATCAATGAGGACAATGACCTTACCTGCAATGCATTAGTATCCACAGAATCTTCTTCCACTTGTGATATTTTGAGAATTCCTTTTCCAGGGAGGAACAAATCGCTTTTGGCGTCTAGTGAATTGGTTCTACGGATTTCTATATTTTTCTACGATGGGCAACAAACCTCGCTAGGATGTCGACTTGACCGAAGAATTGGAGAGTAAAGATTTTTTACCACCATGTAACCAGGCATAACAGATTTTGAAACTCGGAAACTGGAAAAAATTAACTCAAATAGCCACATTAATATGCTATTAGGTTTCTAGGATAAAAAATAAAAAGAAAATAATTTTATTCTTACGGTTAAGGAAATCAGAATTGGATTTTTTTAACCTCAATCCTTTCAACTCAAGGGCTATAATATGTGGTGATCGTATGATCGCTGAACGAACTTTTCGATCGTGGAAAAAGACACGTTTTAAAAAATTATGATTGTTAATATTTCACAAAAACATTGTCTAAAAATACCAATTGTTTAGATGCGCTCCTTAGTTGGGTAACAAAATTTCCATTTTATTGTCACGCAACTTCGGATGCATTCTTTTATCAATTCGATTACAACCTTACCTTAAACCCTTAACTGGAAAGTTTGATGATATTTAAATGGTTGAATGTGGGGAATTCCTGCTAAATAGGAAGATGTTTGTATCTTAGCATAGTAAAGGGTGTGAGCTCTAGTAACGTTGCAATAAAGCGCTTTCGTACTCAAAACCACATATTATTTCAAACTACCGTACCCTTACGACGCGAGAGAGAGAGAGAGAGAGCATATACTAATGGTAGTTAATGCAATCTAGTGGTAGTTAATCTGCCTTCAGTTTATAGTTGTAAATAAAAATGCTGTGTTTCTGTAAAACAAATTCCACCATCTATCTACCCAAAAAGAGGGTAAACTTCCTCGATTTAAAATTAATATTTTCCGTGTGGTTTGTGAACGGAAGACAACTCATCGCCTGGACTGATTGCGAATTCGCGCCTTGCTCGTGCGCGCGCGAACGAATCGAAAAATGTGCAATTTGGACTAGGCGGCCGGTCGTTTGTCATTGCGGATTGAACGTATTTTTAGTCGGCTAATCGTTAATCTTGCGGGTGGCGTAGTCGGGGTCACCCGTCGAAAAATCGTAGCGGTATTTCAGCTGTATTTTAACGTTACATTGCCGATCGACGGTCGTGAGTCCGATCGCGTCACGGCGGCGCTGGTGGCCTTAGCACTGCCGAAGATGCACTGCCAAATAGTAAGTATCATTCGGCAGGTAATCACATATTTTTAATTTGAATTGTGAGTGTGAAAAAAAAAAAACAAACCATTTATTTAACTCTGCACACTAGATAATTGATTTATGAACACGTGCATAAATGAATTATAGATATTTCGTCCAGGGAAAATTTGCGCTAGCATAGTAGGTGCTTGAAAATATTGTCTTTTTTAAAATCAAAAAATAATATCGCTTTAATGCAACTTAAACTTGTAATCGATGCTAATTTATTTTATTAATTATTTATTATACTCAATTTCTAAAATACATTCATATCTAGAGAAATAAGGAGTATTAGTTTATTAATATAACCAACAAGCGACTGACGCTAAAGCACTGATGTTTTCTGCCATCTTAACTAGACCACGCCGTCTGTACCAAAGAAGGCAATGACCGTCGCTTTTTATTAGTTGATCCGTATTTAGGTACTAAAACATTTTTTCCTAGGCGAGGAATATATTTAATGCGACACGCTCACTCGGCTAAACTCTGTAGGACGCTCCGACGGTGCACCCAACTGTCCCGTGGATTTTTGGTTAACTGTCGCGTTGATTTTCTTCTTATTTAAATAGGCGTGCGGAAACATTGTCCTAGCATCGGTGGATGATAAATTTAATCAGCTTTTTTTTTGCAAGGTCACTTTACTTGGACAGTGTTTATTTATAATGACTAAATATATAATATAATTTCTTAATTAAGAAGATGTGTTAAATAAAAAAAACGTACGTTTCATTTACGTCGAGGTATATATACAACTGCATATAATTTTATACCGTCACAGAATGGGCTCGCCTAGTGTCGACGGTTCCCTTTCGGTTTTATTAGCATGTCTTCGTCACCTTTACATGGCATTCGTTGGAGCTTAACCCTAATAATGTTATATACCATAGTTATATTATTGTAATAAATTACAATTTGTTTGTAATAAACTGTGCTTCTGCATTTGCTGTTTAATAAAAAATGTTAAATTGAAATTAATTATACGATTCTCATTCGATAATTGTGGCAATTAGTTGTTCGTAAAAATAACTAAATCGCTGTGAGGGCGAGAAGGAATTAAAGATAAAAGAAACTTGAAAGTTGGACATTGGGCAAGACGTTAGTAAACAAACGACAGATCGTCGCCTTGGATAAAATCTCGTTTTTTTTTTTGTCACCGCGCTGAAAGGAAAGCCCGGAGAACCTAGAAGTTAAACCGACCATTGCGACGAAGGTCTGCCCGGGAATAATTAGTTCAGGGCGACGGACGAGAGGTCGCGCTAAGTCTCACCTGTTAGGACTAATCCTTTACTGGCATCGACAATAATCCCGCATCGTCTCAATAATGCTGCGTCACTCTGAAAACTAATATCTCCAACTAATCCTTTCCTTAAATGATTACCCATACGTATAAGATAAGCTAATATAGATAAAGCCCTAAAAACCACAGGCCCCTGAAGTGGAATTTTTTAAATGTAATAGGGTTTTACCTGTATTGTTCCCAAACTCAATATTGTATTTTACTGAAAAACCGAAAGGAAAAAAAAACTCTTGAGCTCACCGAAAAGTTCAGTAGAATCATATTTTTTTCTGGCTACTAAATTTTAGTATGCCCAACCGAAGTGTATTTCAATCTGTTTGATATACTATACAAACCAATTCCTTTAGATTAATAAATCGTACGCCTAACGAAACTTTTTTATAACCTGTACCAAACAATCCCGTAGATGCAGCATTCGAATCAAAAGTTGTGTATATATTATAGGACTGTTTTGTTACATCAACCAAACAATCAGTAGTAGACTCGTAAACGCGCCTCGCGCTTCTCGTCTATTCCGTCATTTTGTTTCTCTACCGAACAGTTCGATAGCGCTTACAAAGCAGTTTGTTTATGAGTACCGGATTTGAGTCAGGCGTACCAAACGCCTTGAACCTTCTAAAAACTCTAGTAACGGAAACCAAACAGTCGGCATATTAAAGGAAAAATCCAATAAATTTAGATATTTTTTGCCCTTAAATAGTTCTAAACTAAGAATATACTGTAATGTTTAGTTTTATTTTTTAATAGTATTTATTTGTATTCTTATGCTTATTTTGCTGCAAAATAAAGCATAATATTATGGGCATATAAATGATGTACCTACTACTAGCTAAATTTTTCCATACTCGAGTCAGGGAATATGGTAAAAATGAAGCATTCATAAAACGCAAAAAATAACTGCACCATAAGGGGTTTGACAGTATAATCAACGTCAAATGTCTAAATAAATCCGAATAAAAAGAAACAAAATCTATTAAAGGTTCAAGAAACCAGGAGTTAAAAAAACAAACGTAATTTTGATTAATAAAACGATCGCTAATCAAGAGAATACATCAATGCAGAATGGTCGGTCGTAAATAAGATTCGCTGACAGAAATATTATTCTACGGACTAAACAAAGTCCCAGTGGATTTCTTTGGATCTTCAGTCAGATCTGTAAACAAGGTCATGGTGTCAATTTATTACAAACAATTCTACCCGCAGCCATGGTTGTTTACGCACACCTGCGCGAAATAAAACGTCGATTACGGGCGTTTACCTCGGCCATCATCGGCTGACTCGCCCTGCCACGTAGTGTCCAAAATCAAACTAGACGAATGCTGATTGATAGGCTAACAGTCTATTCAAAAACTTGTAAAAATGTAAACAAAACTTAAAACAGATATAGATAGGTAGGTACATTTTATAGATCTTGCCAAACTGCAAACTGGTTTTTTGACAAATACAAACAAATATATTGTTCAAAATATGAACAATATGAGTCGTATAGGAACCAAAAGCAGCGATCTGTCAAAATTATCTTTATAAGGTTTTGTATCGATTTTGAAACTTCTCTATCATTACCACAAATTGAAGCAAGAAATAATAAACTAAAACAGCAATCTGATCCTATATAACGCGTTTAAAATATTAGGTTAGAATCAAAACAAGCAATCTGCCTTCTACATATTCGTGTATAAGAAGATACTTTCCCCCTCCTTTGTCCGTCTGTTGCTACTTTTAACTCGAAAAGTACAAATGCGAAAGAATTGAATTTTTGTATGTATATTGATGTTTTCGAAAAACAACCATAACCGTTTAGATCACAAAAACAGCTGGTCGATAATATAGATATTTAACGATAATGCCAACAAATTTCGCACATCGCGATATTGGGTTAAAATTTCCGTAGACAAGTGGAGATACGAAATGAAGTAACCCATCACAAGTTGGAACCACAAACAGGCTGGTGTAGAGTAGTCTGGTGGGAAGATGCCTTTAATGACGCCTGTAAGGCATATCTGCATGTCAGGCGCCAGGTCCTGTTTAAATAATTTAAAAGAGCAGTTGATATTATATGATAGCTACAGGTTGTCATAGCCTATCTTGTTTTTAAAAGCTTTTAATCAGCTTGCAATGTTTAATGTCGGTTTAGGTCAAATCTTGGACGCTGAATTAGAACCACTTCCTCTTATCCTAAGGAGGTGAAATATGCCTTGTTGGTTCCAGATGAAGGAACCCCTCAACGGCCACAGACATTTTTTATACGCATTCAAGCACTTTTTTTTTTTAAAAAAGTTCATTATTTGACAGTAGAGTTTTGACTTCGTAAAGAAAGCTAGTATTTTTTCGTTTGTAATGGTATGATAATATACTTTTATAGTTCTAGTGTATTATTAGAAACGTTTCTTCAAGCATTGACAGGTATTTTCAAAATACATTATCATAGCATTTTATGGCGTATAAAAATTTATTACTTCGGGCACTCATCATAATGCCAGCAAGGAGACTTGATGCATTTTACTGCACATCTTCGAAAGCTGAAAATAAATCTTCTCCTTCGAGTCTTGGAGAAACCACAAAATTTAGCATTCGGAAAGTTGTCAACAAAATCGAAGCTAATAATTAAAAAAACATTGTTGTGTTGCAGTTGGCGTTGATTAAAATACCAATAAATCTAATAAAGTCTAATAGGTAGTATGTCGAAATAAATTACATAATATAAATTTTGACAATACTTCAACATAATTTTTTTTTTTCAAATTCAACGTTGCTAGAAGCAACTTTTATTCAACCAAATTCTCGTATATTGTAAATAGATCCAGCTAAGACACTCTCTTCTGCTGGTTTCTTAACCTTAACTAAAATACAATTAGTTTACACATGCATAAAATGAAATAAAATAAAATACAAAATACTTACAAATTAGGTTAACATAACTCGTATAATGTAAAAAAAGAAGAATGCAGCGCGAATGTCAAGTCAATTTAATAAGCTTCGTAAATAATTTTTGATTTGTTTTTTTCCATAAATTCATTTAATTTGAGTTTTATAAAATTTTCTTTTCAGTTGTCTAACTTCTAGGGATATTTTATTAATTAGGCGGGATATTATATTTTTGAATTGTCGATACCCATACGTATTTATACCAGTATTTATAACTTTCGACAATATACTTTTCATTCGAAATTTGTCTAATTCAGAAGATATTTGATAATCTAAACTAATTTTTACTCTATATCCCATTGGTACAAAATGTTATAATAAGTGTATAAGTAAAACTAAAGGTGAGCGCAATTTTGTGCGTGTGAAAGATTATGTTATTAGTAACAGAAGCTATATTGCTAACCATATTAGAATGTAGTCGATCTCTTTTTAACCGATTTCACAAAACAGTCACTATGAAAAATGTAGTTTCACAAAAATGTCGATCCAAGTGCGCATTTTCATAAAATATTATTTATTCAATAAAACATTCCGTTTCCTCTTACCGTGTCCATAATTATTACTAGGGTTTATTTTGTTTTTTTTTTCATTAGAGTATGTAAAAGATCATTTCTGTACTTAAAATGTATTTATGATAATCTCACCAGCTAAGAGAGGTGGGTCTTAAAAGCATTGAAGCATATACTAGGTGGTAAAAATAAAAGAATGGTATATTATGCCTTTTTATACCACTCGTTAAATGAATATGGCATTGTGGGTTGGGGTTGTGCTAGTAAAAAACATCTCCATTCGGTAGAGGTAGCACATAAATGTATACTGAAGTTACTTTTCAGTGAACCTTTTTCAGATTTTCTTCAAGAGAACTCTAATTAAAAATAATGAATACCAGACAAACTTACATCAAAACAGCTATAGTTCATTATGTGAAAAAGGTTTCAGGGAAGGATTCAGAAACAGTTCGCCTCCACCAGGGCACATCTTTTTAGTAAATTGTAACTCAATTCATAAAGTAGGTATTAATAAAAAGATCTCTTCATTGTTAATAAATTTGGGTACTAAACAAAGGGAAGAATTAATTGCAATAGTAAAATAATTTTAATGGCATTACTGAATAGAATTAGTTGTATGATTCTCTTTATATTTAGACTATAACGCACCATTTTATACGATATACTGAAACAAAACGATGGTCACTCTAGAACAAATTAAAATCTATTTGAGTAACCATCAACCCTGATTTAGGATAGTTATATTGTATTGTAAAATATTTCCCCTGTGTAGTTTGATAAAGAGAATTTAAATGTATATTTTATTATATTTTTTTTTATATAATTATAAACAAATTATATTTTAGCGTATAAATGTATTTTTGGTGGCTATTGTATGGATTTGCACGTAAGACACGCTAGTACCGCCGCGCTCGAAATACATTGCGTTGCACCGTAACATAACGTGTTATATTTAACAGCGACTGTATTTTTGGTTCTCGCCGTGCGCTATTTCGGACATGTCGCGGCGCGGCTGCGGTCTACGGTAATGACGGTGGTGACACCTGCACTTCAGGGTTGGGATTGGAGGTTAGATCGTTGGTGACGTCATCAACCAGCCCCAACTTACAGCGAAACATTTGTTCTTTACGTAGATTAGTACTAAGGAAGGCAGTCTTAATATGCGATACGTCTAGAAAAATAAACCAAAATATAAGTAAAAGTTTTTTTTTATGTACAGAATACATAATCGTAGCATTGTCTGTAACGTTGAGGAGTTCCTTCCTCTGGAGTTAATCCTGGGTATAGAATCAGGTCATTCTTACCATACAAATGCACTGTCATCGGAACTGAACCGAGATGTCAAATTTCAACTCCGTAGGATAAGAGGAAGTGGTTCTAATTAATTTTGCAAGATTCGACCTAAACAAATTAACAAATATTGCAAGTTAAATAAAAGCTTTTAATAAATTATAAAATAAGCGAAAACGAGTTTTCGACTAAAACTGAATTGTTGAATAGGTAATGAATTATCTGTGACAGCGGATATGGTTTGTAGCGAAGAGCGAAGCCAGGAATCTGTCCTTGGTCGTATCGGCCCCGGAGACTACTGAAGTGACGTCAAACCCGGAGGATTGACCTTCTATTTTATTATCTCCAGGTGTAACCTCTTTAAATTGTAACAGTGTGATATAGGTCACAACTGAGGTAGGACGTCATACTAGTTTCGGTCAAACCTTAATACAACTCTTCAACATCACCAAAGGAATAAATACTCTTTGTTATGGCTTTTGGCAGTTCTATTATTTATGGTGTGCTATTTTATATTAGCACCAACATCTGATCCAGTTAGGAGCTCTATTTGTCAAAGTTTTTTTTTATTTTTTTATTTTGATTCTAAAAAATGAATTATTTTTTTTACAAGGAAATATATCAGTATAAGTTTACATAGTAGTAGTTCAGAAAATATCAAAGGTAGCGGATGTAAATCAGAGAAACATTTGGCTAATGCATCAGGGATTTTAGAAGATCGAAGATGCCCTGGAGCGACCACATAAAGTACATGAAGTTGGGGGCAAAAAAAAGATTATACACCGAGATATATAACTAAACCTCTTATATTAACAGTCCCATCAAAGGTATTTGACTGTTCAGTTTGTGTTATGGTCATTATATTGCACGACCTCAAACGCGGTTCCTACTCTAAAAATAGGCCCTAAACCGTTGATAGTAGCAGCTGATAATGAGCCGCGGTTATATTAAGAATTGCCCCATAGTACGCGACGCGGGCGTCGGCTTAGTGCGTAAGGTTTAAAAATAATAGTCGGATGACCCAGATTCAATGTCCGAAGAGTTCGGATTTATTTCCTCAACTTTGACCTTGCGAAGTGGTCGGGATTGCCGCTGACAGATAATTCTCGGTTTAATGAGATGCAGAGCTGCGGCAAATGGATCCAGCGATATATTTTAGTTTGTATCACTTTTAAATTATTTTACCAGAGAAAATTTATCTTATCACTATTCCTTGTCTGAAACCAAAGCTAGAACTAAAAATATTGTAACCTGGTAACACATGCACAATGTTAAATTGGACAAAATTGAAATGAATAAAATTCCAGGGACCGATTTTAGAAAATGCGTAAATGTAATTATTAACCATTTAAATTCACTAATACAATTCACACAAAAATATCAAAGTACCTCAGGAATTATTGCATATATCAAAAACACAATCTATTATTATCAATAAAGTTTTTGAAATTCTTCGAAGGAAAACTGGCTTTGGACAAAGAAGGTATTTAGGTCCTAAAGTATACAATAATATTGAAGAGAAATGGCGATAAATTATAAGTAAAAAAGTATTGGGAAAAGTGGTTAACAATTAGTTGTTGGAGAAAGGACAAAATTTTGCACATAGTTTACTAAAAAATATTGTATAAACCTAATGTATTTTTTACTTTAGATGAATAATAGGAGAATATGTATATATATTCTATGTGCAATATATATATATATATATGTAGGTAGATTATACCTGGTTAATCCTCGAATATATAAAGTTTCAATCAACTTCATTTATCTGTTTATTACATTTTTTTTTACATATTTTTATATCTTATAGTTCATATTTTTGTTATTTTTAAAAACAATATTCTATTGTTAGTTGATAAATAGTCAAAAAATAAGAACAAATTGGACTGCCTTCTTTAGGACAGATATTTAGTCTAGTTAAGAAAGCAGCGAACAGAGGTTGCAGTGGTATCAGACGCTCACTAATACAATGCTATAATTAATATGTACACACGAATCTGTTGTATCCTTACAAAAGTATAATATAAATGTCAAAAATAAATCTGGTTTTGCACATCTATTTTTTTCCTAAGATTTATATGTCCTATCCTTTATTTTAATCTATTGAATTCTCGAATTGAATATAAATTCTTTGCGAGAAAATGACTTTTTCGGTTTTTATACAGAATATGTTACGCAAGTAATATATTTTACATAACGCCTGTGTGGATTACAATTTACTGTAAATAATAATACTCGTAATATGTTTATACAAGTAAAGTCTTTGTATTTATATAATCTCTATATATATATAAAACAAAGTCGTGTTAGTTACACATTTATAACCCAAGAATGGCTGAACCGATTATTATGATCTTTGATTTGTTGGATTTGTCTCCGCTCTTGAATAACAGAATAACTATTAAAACATCAGAAAAACTTTAAAGGAAATTCATTTTCTCATACATTTTGTATGGAATGGCTTTGTATTCTGTTGAATTCTATTTTCAATAGGTAAGTTGCCTTCGTTCACTTTGTGGTAGGTAAGTTCGCTTTGTGAGGTTATCACATTTGTCATTGTGGGCGCTTCGATTCTTTTTGAATTAATAAAAAACTGAATTTAATTCGGCTAATAAGTTAACACAACATTTATTGTTTCTAAGGCGGTACGAAGTTCGTCGGATCTGCTTGTATTATAATACACAGGATGTGCTGAAATTCAACACTCTCCTCTCTCAGAAAGGAGGGCAGCTGAGCACACTTCTTTTTTTTGGAAAAAATGCTATTAAAACTTATGTATTAAAAAATGCTATTAAAATTTATTTTTTTCATATTTTTAAATAAGGAAACATTTTCTTTTATTTTTTTATACTTATTCATGTAATCCACACATATTTGCTCTTAGTCTTTAAAAATAGAACATTAGGCAATGTTTAAAAAAATGTTTAAATTCAATAAATAAATTGAAAACTCACATAGGCAATGTTGCCAGCCATTGCTTCGTTGTATGTTCAACCCTGAGTGCATTCCTACGCAGATGTTACTATTAATGTGGATTCTCAATGCTAAGCAATAATCGCTATTAGCTCTTTTTCTTTTTAATCTATTTTGAGTGAAATAATTATAGAGAGGGACACGTGTCTACCTAGATATATGAACAATTAGTTTATATTCGTTTTTAGGTAGATTTCTCCAGGAAAGCTACCTATTGCCATAGTAACCCTCTCTTTATGTTAAGTAGTACATATCATTTAAAATAAAATAAAAAATATAAAATAATTTTATAAATGTTTTTTTCAGTGATGCTGTAGTGTATAAAATAATGAAATATCCTATCAGAGCTTTCGTGATATTTCTTTAGATTCAACGTGGTCAAAATACTTTTCTATTATTTAAAACCTACTATTTTTGTAACTTAGTTAAAGTGGATTGATTTAACAAGGTTTTCTATAAATTAATTTATTAGTGAGTTAGGTTTATTATTTATACGAAAGGCCGCACGCGAGATGCGACCCATATGCCATCTCTGTTCATTGACAGCAAATCCGTTTCCCCAGAAAAAATATTAGTGTTTCATTGACTCCATCGGCGAAAGTGGGTCATGTATCATGATTTTGTCAGCTGATAGGAACCATACTCTACGAATTTAATAACGGAAATTTATGGAGTATCCCAATGACCTTTAAATTAAAGAGAGAAATGTTTTTTTTTATTGTTGGAAAGTTATAGAATTTTACAGGGGATTTGTGTACTGTAAAATGCTGGTAATTTTTAAAACTAGGTTAAATACGCGAACATCATAATTTTATTTATTTGTGCTCTTTCGTGATTTATCTAATTTGGAAATGTTGATAATTAAAGATTATTTTTCTTTACCGGTTAATGGCAGCGGCTCCAATATCGCTTTCAATATAAAGGCCGTCAGCACCCATGTTGTTAAATACCCCGCCTTTTGTATATATTATTATAGGTTATTGGCTCTTCGGGGTCCAGACGATGGAAGCGGGGTGCTTGGCATCTCACCTCATCATAAAGGTGTACACAATTGGGGGAAGATCATGCAGTCACTCACTTTTAATCAGTGTGTGTGAGTATTTTCCCTGATAATGTAATTTTCATCAGGTAAAATATCAATTAACTGCCACACGATTTTGCACGTAATAAATTAAGGCGAAGCATATTGACTTTGAAATTCGGCGCCTTTTTTTATAGGGCGCCAGTTTTACTTTTTGCAAATGTTATTTAATAGCTTCATAATAAAGAATTGAAAAAAAATCTTTTTTATGTTTTAGACCTTTAATTTGCCTTTTAATTTGTATTTGTTTCTAAGAGAGCGTCTTTTATAAGAGAGCAATTCAACTAAATAAGAACTATTAGCAGTTTATCATTTTTTGAATTTCTCAGAAATAGAATTTAATTTTGCCTTTTGCCTTTTAATTTAAATCTGCCTTTACATGCCTTTAAAGGCATCAAGATCACTATGTCAAAGATCAAGGTGTCTAAATATTTTATTATGATTAAATATCCAATTGTTAGCAAATGCCAGTCATAAACCAGTCTAAATGAATCGAAATTAATATTAATTTATACTTTGGCTTCCTCCTTAAAATCAAAATAATATAACATTTAATTTTCTCTTTATTTTTTAGAATATACAGAGGATACCACTTAGCATTTAAAATAAATTGAGAATCAACATAAATTTTCCTCAATAAGGGTTGATAGTCACTTAACTAGAATTTAATCTGTTCTTGAGTGACCTTATGCATAGTGCGTTTTTTAAATAATAAATAGAATTATACAAAGTATTCTATTCAGTAATGTCTTTAAAATTATTTTACTATTGCAATTAATTTTTCACTGTGCATAATATCAACATTTAATCCACGTAGAGATCTTTAGAGTCAGCATTACAGTATCCAGATTAAATATTTTTATTCTCGATAAAATATATTAAAAAATAAAACGTGGGTAAAGTTTGCGTCTCGACCATTAGTTTATTTTCCACATTTTTTATATTTTATTTGGGTAAATGTTTAGTTTTTTTTTCGTATATTTAGTAAAGTATAATTTAAAGTGCTTTCCCGGTCTGTTTCCTGAATCATAATAAATAAATATTAAAATTATATTATGTAGTTTAAATATAATAGAAACATCGTTAAAAGTCATTTTTGAGCCATCGAAAATTATTATACGGTGGACCGATCGGGTAAAATTGCTAACACGGTCTTCCGTGGTTTACAGGGACTTAACCGGTGGTATTTATGTTCTCTATTAGGAGCAAGAAATTATATACAAAATGCGATCATATTTCATCTCCAAATTCATTATTTTTATTAGAGCACTGGTATAAATTGCCTTTGATATTCGTAGCCTGACCCGCGCGCGATCAATGACTCGAAGAGGTAACGAACGATCGGCTGGCGACGTACGTATTAAAACGGTGTAGTATTATCACGTAAAGTTTACACTTTTTTTTCTCAGGAGCCACGATGAAATTTGATATATCGTCTTAACAAATCATTTTTGAAATCGCAGGGTTTAGCCGGATTATTTTACTGGGAATGTATAGCTATATATAAAAGAAAGTCGGCGTAGTTACATCACTTATAGCTTAAGAACGGCAAAACCGATTTTTATGATTTTTTATGATTTTGTGTATTTTAATTATCGATGCGCGCATATTTGTCATTGTGCGCGCATCGATAATTAAAATACATATCGTTTTGATTTTTGCACATGTCTTGAACTTAATTAATTTGGAGTATTCCTAATACAAACCTGAATTTAATTCAGCTAATAAGTCAACACAAAATTTATTGATTCTGAAGCGGTGCGAAGTTCGCCGGATCAGCTTGTAATGTATAAATGTAACTTGATTTATTTTAGAGAAAGTTATGTAATTTTGTCTTGTACTGTTGTAAAAGTTTTTCTTTGTCAATGTATGAGATTGTATATAAGCGAGTAGTATTATATAAGCTATTCACGTTTTTGCTTATCCCAGGCGAATTTTACCCAAAACGTTGTCTATAAAGTCACGTGGTTGCAGTATGATCGTGGGCTGATCAGAGGAATGGGGGGAGGAGGGGGAGAATCGATGACGTCACGTCGCGTCTGGAGGCTGCGTTGGCTGAAACCTTGAATGTGTTGATTGGCGTCAGAAATGATCGTTCTATTATTTCAATATTACTTATGATAAAAGATTTGTCGGCCTTATAATTAATTACTAAGATCCGAAGAACTTATAAACGGAAACAAAATGAAACCTTTCCTGTTGTATAAATTATACTTTTCGGTTGTATAAATTATATATTTCTTCAGAAGATTTACAGTGTTACAAAAACAAATATCATTAAAACAACAATTAAACTAATTTTAAAACAGTTTACGGTTAAACTAAAATTATAGTTAGAGTGATAGTAATATAATTATTATTATTTTATTACTAGATCGGTATCAATAAATATAATATCTAGATATATATTTGTATTAGTCAAACGAGTAAGTGTATATATGTAATTATATATATATGTTATTATATATAAGTATAAATATGTATATATAAGTATATGGTATAGTAAATACATATATGTATTATTTGTGTTTTGTAAAATTAATAAGGTATATGTAAAAAAAAAAGAAGCGCTTAGATCAGATCTTTAATATAGACCTCGCGCTCTTATTATCTCCTTACTTATATATTTCAAATAGATAACACCTCGACACAAGCCTAGTGTAACTTAATCCATAGGAATGACAATTTTCAATTGGTTCACCAAATTTTACATAATAAAATATACAAATACATTGATATATCCTAAAGTTAATCATACCTAAAGTACTTGTTTATACAACTCATATTATACGAGTATATCTCATCACAAAAAGATGCAATTAGTTTTATAATTTATGCTATTTTAGAATTACTATGAAAAATAACTGCCACATAAGATTTCTTACCTTTAAATTATAACTCTCTAAATTCATACAGATTCTTTTTAATAAATAGATTTTGGTAGCGATTTTGAGAAGAAATATATTTTTAATGATTTTATATTCTCCCGGTAATTTATTATACATTTCTAGTCCTTAAATATCTTTTACTAACCTTTAGCACATTCACGTGCGTCAGGTGGAAACTAAGTGTTATATATTTATATAGGTACCCTAACTTTGTGTATCGCATTTAGCTATTATAATGTCGTGGTAGAAGTCCCATAGCGACACTCTGAATGGAGTTTTAGGGCGTCCCTTCAAATACGCCCACACTCGGCTGTAAGCCCCGCTTCAGACAACAGACAAATGGCGGTTTCAGCAACTCTGTAAAAAGAAAGAGCCAGTGACACTAATTAATATTTATAAATAAATAAATTAGTTTAAATATCTAGTAATTTATTGCCTGTTAAAGTCAAAATAATTGAAATCTCCCACTATCTGACATTATCATTCCATTGTTCTCACTTCCTTTCTACCCTACGAAGAAGATCACTCTCTGTTCTGTCAACTACTCAACCAAAGTGCTGTGGGTCCAGTGCTGGAAATCGAGTCCTCAGGACCACGCAAGCTTCTCAAGATCTTCTTCGGATCTGCAGAATCCGCTTAACATAGCCTATTTCATAGCAACCGTACATCGATATACCAACATTTTTTTTCGACGATTTTTTACCATACAAGATGTTCGAATGGTCACTGATAAATTAATATAGCTAATTCATACTCATTACGAGTATGGGATAAAAATGTACGAGGATTCAGATCTATAGCATGCCCTAAAAAAATGTTTTTATAAAATGTAACATATTTTTTCATTCAGCTTTTAGCTGTTATATAAAGTACAACTTTAGATTCACTCATTTCTAGTTCTAACCACTCAATCTAAAACTATAATTTTTAGACCAAATTGCGTTGTCTTCTTTACTGTGTATTTATAATATTTATATGTCTAAAGTCTTAAAGTCTAACTACCTACAAAAATATATTTAGACAGTATCTTGATAATATTTTTCTTTCAAATTTGACTCTTATGTTATAATTTAAGATTTTTGTCCAAATTTACATTCATGGTTTATTTTATTGCTAATTTTTGGAGGTAAGAACTGTTACAACGTTTCGTATCTATTTATTGGCCTTTTTTCTTTTGGTGACTCTTGTATGGGGAAGAAGAGCGTGTAGTTATCAAGCCCTCAAACGGATATACCATCAGATAAAGTCGGTTCGAATATTGGGCCTTTTCAAATAACTTACAATTTATCTAATTATATATCTATGAATTATACCTGTCGTGGCAAGGATACACTTATATCTTTCCTACCCACAAAGTACACAACTGTCCCCATCTTCCGCGCCAAAATACCTTCAGAGACCTTTCAATAATTGGACACTGCGGTCATGCTGCTTTGCTCTCGCGCAAAATATGCAAAGCGTGCACACCAAAGTGCAGCTCTAGTCTCATCAGTGCACCTGTCAGCGCAAGGTTGGTGACTTCTTTGTATTTTGGTGTATTCCGTTTGAATCCTATTCCTTTCTGGTTGGATATATACCTAAGCCTACAGTCCACCATCTATATCGAAAATATCTGGATAGAATATTCCGGTAGATAGATTTAGCAATCGCAAGCATTTAAAATAATTTTGAATCTATCTTCAAATTAACCGATGCTGAATGAAATGTAGGTTATTTTGTCCATATTAAGCTTAAGTAAGTCTAACGATTTTTTAATGTTACTTATCTCTGTTTCTGATTTAATTTTTTTTCTGCCCATATCTCCACTAAAGATTACAACTCTCAAAGAAATTTTATTTGATAGGTCATCTTCTTCTTATTAATATATATAAATCTCGTGTCACAATGTTTGTCCTCAATGGACTCCTAAAACACTTAACCGATTATAATAAAATTTGAACACCATGTGCAGTTCGATGTGCACTTGAGAGATAGGATAGTTTAAATCTCAAATTATAGTCGCAATTTTAATTTATCGCTATTTTTTTGTCCGTTATTATTTGGCAGTCATAAAACTGACAGATGTCGATACCTTTTTATTTTATGGGCGATTGTGAAGAGCGCGTGACGACTCGGTGCCTGTATAATTTTATTGAACAAGCAGAGGAAAGAGCAATTGTGATATTATTGGAAAATTTTTTAGAAGATCACAATCAACTAATTCAATTGATCAAAAGAGTTTCGCCACGACTGCAAAATGACAATTATCAAATCGTCATAAAAGCCGACAAAGTACCATTAGGTGAACATGCTGGTAGATTCAACGCTCCAACTGTTGATGAGGTTGCTGTTATCATGGTTGGTGATCCAGTTGACAAAAGATCTATAAACATTACACGGCGAGACAACACTGTCAGTACGATTTCGGATCTACACCGTTCATATGACGCACTACAATATCCATTGATATTTTGGCAAGGACAAGATGAATATCACCTTAATATCAATCAGTATGATCCAAATACCGGTAAATTTGACAATTATCTATTTACTTTCTTACTGTATGTATAGATTTTAATTTCGTATTGCATTTTATTTTTTATTTTTTTAGGTGATTACAGAAATAATAAAGTTAGCTCAATGAACTACTACGCACACCGAATAATGGTTAGACAACATCAAGACAATTATATCCTTCGATATCGTCAGCTGTTCCATCAATACATTGTTGATATGTATGCTAAGGTCGAAAGCGAACGCTTGCGATTCCTTCGATTCAACCAGGCAAAACTACGATCGGAAGAATATATTCACTTACGAGATGCTGTTGCTGGAAACATCGATGGAAATTTAAATCCCAATGACATCGGTAATGCTTTCATTTAACCTTCAAGCTACATCGGCAGTCCACGGAACATGCAGGAATACATACAAGATGCGATGACTTACGTACGTCATTACGGCCGACCGGATTTATTTATTACATTCACATGTAATCCGAATTGGGAAGAGATACAAACTTTACTATTGCCAGGACAACAAGCCATTCATCGTCATGATTTAACTGCACGTGTGTTTAAACAAAAATTGAAATCCTTAATTGATTTTATTGTTAAATATACAATTTTTGGTATCACACGTTGTTGGCTGTATACGATAGAGTGGCAAAAGCGAGGTTTGCCTCATGCCCACATTTTGGTTTGGCTTAAAGATAGAATCCGTCCTGAAGAAATCGATCAAATAATTTCAGCCGAAATTCCAGACCCATTAATTGATCAAGAATTATTTGATATTGTCACCAAACACATGATCCATGGGCCATGCGGTGTTTTCAACATGACGTCACCGTGCATGGAAAATGGAAAATGTAAAAAAACTTCCCAAAGCCGCATACGAATGACACGATCACGGATATTGATGGTTATCCAATGTATCGCCGCAGAAGTACTGAGAATGGTGGCCACACATTTACAATGCGACTGCCGAACTTTCCAAATCAAGTTGAGTTTGATAATCAGTGGGTGGTACCATACCCACCACTACTTTCAAAAACTTACAAAGCTCATATCAATGTTGAGCTTTGCAGTTCTGTTAAATCAATTAAGTATATTTGTAAATATGTAAACAAAGGCAGTGATTTGGCCATATTTGAAGTAAAAAACATAAATAAAAATGATGAAATAGCACGATACCAAATGGGCAGATACATTAGCAGCAATGAAGCTATTTGGCCTATTCTCAGCTTTCCCATCCACGAAAGAGATCCTGCTGTCCAACATCTGGCAATACATCTTGAAAACGGTCAACGTGTATACTTCACTGAAGAAAATGTTCTCCAAAGAGCGTTCGAAGCTCCGAAAACGACTCTAACTGAATTTTTTACATTGTGTCAAAAACCTGATGTTTTTGGCCAATTCGCGAAGACATTGGTGTATGGTGATGTTCCACGTTATTTCACATGGAACAAATCCAGTAAAAAATGGGAGCCACGGAAACAAGGAAAACCACATCCTTCCATTACAGGCATATTCAAAGCTAAGACATTGGGAAGACTTTACACGGTACATCCAAAGCAACGTGAGTGCTTCTATTTACGTTTGTTATTGGTGAATGTTCCCGGACCAACGTCTTTTGAATTTTTACGAACAGCTAATGGTCGAGTATTCAATACATACCAGGATGCATGTCGTGAACTGCAATTGCTAGAAGACGATAACCATTGGGACTTAACGCTTGCTGATGCTGCGTTGACATCAACATCGAATAACATTCGTCAGTTGTTTGCAATTATTTTGGCGACATGTTATCCCTCGCAAGCACAAACTTTGTGGGAAAAATATAAAAATTGTATGACAGAAGACATATTGCACCGAATTAGACAAACAAATCAATGCCAAAACATAGATTATACACCAGAGATGTACAATGAAGCATTGGTCTTGATCGAGGATTTATGTGTTCTTATTTCAAATTTACCACTTAATCATTATGGTATGCCATCACCTAATCGTCCAGCCACCGACTTAGTCAATACCGATTTACAACGAGAAAATCAATATGACCATGGAAGTTTAGCAACAATTATCATGAACAGTGAACCATTACTGACAGCAGAACAAAAAATTATTTATGATCGGATTATGCTGGCTGTTGCTGCTGAACAAGGCGGTTTTTTTTTCTTGGATGCACCCGGTGGAACCGGTAAGACATTTTTAATATCGTTGATTCTTGCCAAAATACGGTCGCAACAAAAAATCGCATTAGCATTAGCATCGTCAGGCATTGCGGCTACTTTACTGGATGGTGGGCGAACAGCACATTCAACATTCAAGCTGCCATTGGACGTTCATAATAAACCAGATGCAATGTGTAACATCAAAAAGAATAGTGGAATAGCTGCAGTGTTGCGGAAGAGTTCTATAATAATTTGGGATGAGTGCACAATGGCACACAAATATTCACTTGAAGCATTAAACAGAACTATGCAAGATTTAAACAGCAATAATAAACTTTTCGGTGGTGCTATCTTACTTTTGTCTGGTGACTTCCGGCAGACCTTACCGGTTATACCTCGCTCTACTTTCGCGGATGAGATTAATGCATGTTTGAAACAATCATTCTTATGGCGAAGTGTTGAAACACTTCGATTGACCATAAATATGCGAGTACAATTGCAAAATGATCCATCAGCACTAATATTTTCCGAACAACTACTAGATATTGGGAACGGTAAAATAAAACTGCAACCAAATACGCAATGCATTAAACTACCAGACAATTTTTGCACTGTTGTTCAGGATAAAACTGAATTGATTCAGAGTATTTTCCCGGATATACAGAATAATTATTTGAATCATGAATGGCTTAGTCAACGGGCGATTTTGGCAGCCAAAAACGTTGATGTTGACGAAATTAACTTCCAGATACAACAGTTGTTACCAGGCGATCTGATGTCTTTTAAATCAATCGATACTGTTGTTGATGAAAATGAAAGTGTAAATTTTCCGATTGAATTTTTAAATTCATTAGATATCCCTGGAATGCCACCACATAATCTTCGATTAAAGATTGGTTCCCCTATTATTCTCCTCCGTAATTTGAATCCACCTCAATTATGTAACGGTACGCGTTTGGTCATCAAAAAGATCACCGGAAACATTCTTGAAGCAACCATTTTGGCTGGGAAGTTTAAAGGAAAAGTGGTCCTGCTGCCACGTATTCCGATGATACCATCAGATTCTACCATACCCTTCAAAAGGCTACAGTTTCCAATTCGTTTAGCTTTCGCCATGTCTATAAATAAATCTCAAGGTCAAACAATGTCCATTTGTGGTTTAGATTTGGAAAATCCATGTTTTTCTCATGGGCAACTATATGTTGCGTGTTCACGTGTTGGGAAACCGTCGAATCTATTTGTGTTAGCTAAAGACAGGTTAACCAAAAACATTGTGCACCGATTGGTGTTAAATTAAATTGAAATTGAAAGTATTTATAATTCAAAAAAAAAGATATTAATGTTTAAAAGTTTAAGACTGTCTGCCTTGCCTACCTCATTCATGAGTTTAAGCGTCACATGTAATTTACTGTATTATACTGTAATATACTTATATTTGTTATAAAATTAAATGGAAATAATAAATCTGATAAATTTTTATTTTTTACCTATTGATTTCTGCTTAGTATCAAGTGTAAGAACATTTTAATTAATTGTGTTCAACGTACTTCCCCTTCAAATCAATCTCAATCCAGTGAATTTGTATACCAACATCAACATTTCCGTCTTTGTTCGTAAATAATTTCATTGTACTAAAGGGTTATAGTAGTAGAAAGTCAAATAAGGAGATCACCATATTTTTTTACAAATACCATCTGTGTGAAAAAGCATAGTGGACTCCGTGACTGATGTTCTCTTATTGTTCCTCTTAGATTGTTTACTATAATGTAATATAACAAAAACTTTAGCCACAGCAACGCGTGGCCGGGTCAGCTAGTTATTATATATATTTTATAATATTAAAACAAAAGTATTAACCTTGGGGTCACAAATATGAGATCTCAGCTCTATTAAAACTTCATTAGTAATATTTTATATGATACGGTATCGAATGCTTTTGCAAAGTCTAAACATAGTACTAAAATTTATTTATTTCTATCGATGTTATGAACAATTTTATAGGTTAAAGTTAGATTTGCATCATTTGTACCTTTATTTTTATCTAAAACCGTAAAATCTCACAAATAATGCTCTCACAAATATTGTTATTACTTTCTAGTTAATGCATTAAATGGTTTTTCAGTGCATTTTCTAGAATTTTCGATGTTAATTGATGTTATTATGTTACTTGGTTGATTATAATCAATTGAATTATTTCTGCAGGTTAAAATGGTGGATTTAAAACCGATATTGTGGTATCCAGTTTCGAAAGTACCTTCAGAAAATATACCCTTTGTAATGTTCTTATTCAACAATCTTGCTGGCTCTTTCACACCTTTTAGTCAATGACGTCAATGGCCATTTTATTGGCTGTGACTTAAATGTCGAGAGAAACGTGTCTCGAGTCTCCGGGGCTGAAAAGTTACGTAACTTTACGTCTGAAAGTTACTTCTCATTGGTTAATAAATTTAAGATATAATCTGTAACACCTTGCTCTTAGTATTGTCGCTGTTTTATTTTTATAGGGCGTCAGTTTTACTCTTTACGCGGTCAGTAAGCAATTGTTGGTTTTTATTAAATTACATCTTCATAATATAAAAATTAAAAAAACAAACTTTTTTATGTTTTAGACCCTTCCTAACCTAAGGCTCTTAATGACTTTTATAAGAGAGAAACTCAACAAAAAAAGAACCATTAGCAGTTTATCATTTATTATATTTCTCAAAAATAGATTTTAATTTAAAAAATCTGTAATTTTTTTTATAAATATGTAATATGTTGAAGACATAAGATAAAAGGTATCGAAACGATTTTTTTGACTTAATAGGTGCCATAGAGAAAGGGGTCTAAATGAATCGAAATTAATAAGCCACGAACGAAAATCTTTTTTTGAAAAAAACGTGAAAGAATCCTAGCTATAGAATATCCTAGAATAAGGTTTATTTCAACAGCGCCAAATTGTCGCTTATACGAACACATCACATGCGAAATATGGTAAAATTTAACGAAAAACGATGTTTATTTAAAATATATCTAATTATTTAAAAATGTGAAACAACAATCCCTTAAAAATTGTATGAACGGTAAATATTGATAATTTTATCAACATATATTATTAATTATTTAGGTAGTTCGTAAAACGAGCTGAAAGAAAATTTTAGAGGTAACTGTGGATTTTTTCCATCGAGGACATTTTCCTTAACAGTGTTTTGGAAATAGTTTTTTTCAGAAACATAGTAAAATTTGCCATATCTTTTCCTCTTTGTAATTAGTTGCATTTGGTGAATATGATTTACAAAATGTTCAATCGGGTCCTTTCAGTCTGTTAAATAATGTTCTGTTTTTCTATCTTAAAAACTATTGTTATGAAATAAGAGCACATAGGTAATGCGAAAGAAAAACAATTTATTTGACGAGGCTTTGTAATTGGTCAAAAAAAAGTACTATGGTCGTGGCTCGGGGCAATTGCACGCAAGAATAAGTTTGATTCATATTCAGTTCATATGATTATGGAGTTTTATTTGTTTTTTGTGGTAAATAAATAATGCCAAAAGAAATGGTTTGTTTAATGTATTTATATTTCTTAAAAAGGTACCATCATGTGCTATAAAATATGGAGTGTAATAATAAAAATGAAACAACGCATACGAGCGCATTGCTTGCTGTCAAAATGGTGTCACTTTTGTTCCAGGCACTTCAACTGTGTGACAAATTTTAATGCATCGGGGCAAATATTTAGACGGTCAACATTGTTGGGTTGGTTGAGGCGGTGCGGTTGCCAGACGTGAAATTATGTGTCTTTTTTGTGACAGCTAAAAAGCAAAAAATTTAAACGCCATCTTTAACATAAACAAAATGAAGTTTAAGTATATGTATATATGTAGCATTAGGTGGGACATTTTGTATTACGAAAACACTATATCGTTTATACATATAATATTAATATTTGCACAATAAAACACAATTTTTCAAATAGATCTCGCTTTTATTCTTCTTTTACTTAAAAATAGACAGACGCCGACTATCAGTTTGAGAGTTATTTTGTAGAACTGCGCACGATATGGAACGCCTATCGGCGTCATTTAATGGCAGTAAAGCACACTACAAGTTTGCACTTTGCACAATATTATTTATTATTAACAGCAATGAAAAAAGCATTAATTAAATATATTGCGTGTACACACATATATTTATAAAAAAATATTTGTACAAACCTATTTTTATTTTATTTTAAAACTTTTTACATACCACAGTTAAGGTACAGTTAAAATGGAGACCGTTTAAAACATAAAGGACCCAAAAACAAGAAGGATTAAATATTAAAAATCAAAGGTAGAATAAGCAAATTTTCATTCTGTTGAAAGGGGGGGGGGGACAGTGTGTGGTTATATACTCCGCGCGTTAGAATTAAAACTAAGACGATTAAATTTAAATTAAGTTTATCAAATGTGTCACATTTTTTATTACATCTATCACTCCATACTGGCATCTAGGTTCAACAGCGTTGTCGCTCACCTATTTAATTAAATAAGAAGTAAACGCAAGGACGCGACGGATATTCTCGAAATTCATAAATAAAAGATAGCGCTGTTATATGTCATAATAAAAACAACATAATTATTTTTTGGGCAATCAAACACAATTAAACAAAATAAGACGCAAACGCAAACACAACTAATTAAGCAGCTAAAATTCAAAATAATATTATATAACCTAATTTCGTGTAAAAAAAGAAAGTTTTTCAATTGTCAGCCGATTGACAACAACCCGTTTTTTCAGATTAAAGTCAAACTTTAAACTAACACACTAAAACTAGGGACAGACACTTTTTTGAATTTTGTGAATCGATACGCGACGACGCATCGTCGACCGCCGTCGCCGTGTCCAAGAAAAGTTGTGTGGGGGGGTACACATAAAGAAGTTCTACTTCAATAAATAAATTTTTAGATTTAAATTATGGAGGTATAGGAAGACACGAAAATATTAAAATCATTATTTTGCGACCACCCATTTTTTAAGTAGTTGATTTTTTGGTTACGGTTTTTGGTTAAGATGTATCATCTTAACATCTTTTGCTTAAGCTTAAGATAAGACCCATAATCCCAAGCACTAGACAGATTGATAGAATATAATTCATGGCAGTAGTTTATATCTACTTTAACAACAGCTGTCATTTCGTTTTAAACAAATAGATGACATAAGGTTTACTGAAAAATAAAATAAAAAAACAAACATTAATATCGACATTTCTTTTTTTATTTAAAAGTGATGGTATTATTATGTATAATTAATTTACTTAATTCGATAGCAGGTACATATGATGAACCCTCATTTTTACTGGTTTCTTTTCCTATTTTTTTTATGAATTTTAACTCATGATCTCTCCTAAAAAGTATAACTGGTTTTGTTTTTCGCAGTATAATTAGAAAATATGTAGGCATGCACATTAAACAATCGAATAAAATACAAATCGCGGCAATCGAGTGCTCGCTCAAAGTAATTACACACTCACTGGCAACCAAAGTGAGCAATTTGCAAATTGCTGTAACA
The DNA here is from genome assembly GCA_020383195.1 of Neomicropteryx cornuta. NCBI lineage: Eukaryota > Metazoa > Arthropoda > Insecta > Lepidoptera > Micropterigidae > Neomicropteryx > Neomicropteryx cornuta. Next base: position 15,741,991 of record JAHKQU010000019.1, on the reverse strand, counting down.
AATTTCACTAGCCAAGAATTCCATATAAAATTGGAATTCTTGGCAGAGCAGGGAAAAGTTGAAACTATGTGTTTCTTGGAAATGTACCGAAAAGACGTGTTGAGACAATGAGTTTGTTAAGCGTATGGAGTGAGATGATGGCATAACGAGACAAAGACTTAAGGACTTATTACACTGACAAGCTTCACGGTAATTATTATTTATTCATAACGATAGTGCGTCACTATGTATAATATGTTCAGTATGCCTAGGGCTCTAGGCCTAACGCCTACATATGAGTCATATAGAATCAAAGGTAGCAATCTACCAAAATTATAAGGTTTTGTATCGATTTGAATACTTCATCTTTACCACAAATTGATGCAGGAATAATAATCTGAAACAGCAATCTGACCCTATAAAAAGTCTTTAAAATATTAAGTTGCAATCTAAGCAAAGCAATCTGCAGCCATCTTAGAATTCATCCATCCAATCCCACCTTTTCTTTGTTCCAAGGCTGTTTTTAAGCGTTGACTGCGAGTTGTTAAGCAATAATTATTTTTTTTCCCTCACCTACTAAACTCAACAGTATCACCGGAGGTAGCTCCTAAATATTGTATTTACTTAATAATAATAATAATGATAATGATTGCTTATTTTACTGATAACTTTTATAAATCATTAGCAACTTTGCCTGTTTCAAAAACGAGGGGAATTAAAAAATATTGATGATAATAAATTGTTTTTATTAAATTACCATAACGCACATTTACTGCAGATTGCTGCTTTTATTTCTATATGATCATAAACAATGATTTAATGATAAATAAATATGTAAATTTATTTATTTATATGTTATGTGATCCTCCTAACTGACAATTTCTAAGCGGCATATTATAATAAAATTCATACTAAATCTTTATAAATTGGGCGGTTAGAAACCGCGCTCTTAAACACAAAAACGATTTCTATTTAATTTTGAAGTGGTTTTTCTCGTAATTGAAAAACATTTTTCCAATATTTTTTGCTTGTTAATGTTTGATTATATATATGTATATATAAAAAAAATATTTTGTCGGACGGAAGGAATGAAGAACAGACATTTTTACATTAGTCACTTATAGTCACTTATTTATATGTACATAAAATTAAAAATTACTTTTAAGAAAAAAATTATAGGAAAAGCCTTTCTTTTCCTTTCAATATTATATTTATCTAAGATATTTTTGTTAGATATATTAAATTAAAATATTTTTGAATTAACTACTATGGGAAGAAAATCACAAAATAAGTATTTTTTACAGTGACAATAGTAAAACTAAGCTTAGTTAGTGTAAGCAGCCGCATGAAGATAAATTGTCACAGAACGTGCATCTGACGTGTCGGCGGGTTTATTGTATTGTCGTCGTGAGTTCGCCGGAAAAATCCTTTTTGACACAGATCGCCGAGCTAAGAACATTAACGTAACAAATAACCAAATTGATTTTTTTTAGAAGCGAAATAACAGTATTTTTGTTAATGTAAAACGAGTAAAAAATTCGTCTTGACTGGTAACCTGTTTTTAACCTGGTAACCTCTTTATCTATATTTAAACGTGATTATGCTTATTCACCAGTTAAAACAATACAATATACTAAACGCAGTATGAAACCAGCGCCGAATAGTTATTTAGGGGGACATTTTCTACAGAAATTCGGAAAAGAAAAAAAAAAGTGGTTGAAACTCCAGTCCTGAAGCAATTCGATAACAAAGTAAGAAGTTTTCTCTCAGTAAAAAGTGATCGTAATCGACTTTTCATCCACTTTTCATCTCTAAGTCGTGATTATCTGTCCACCCGGAAAGGGAAGTGTAATGTCCGGTACAAATTGGTGATTGAATACAACAAGTATTGAGTATCTTGATGTTCTCAAAAGCTCATTTTTGAAAAAATATTATTTTCATCAAAAAAAGCTCTTTTTTAAATAAAACTTTGTTTTTCGAAATACAGGTTTTTTTGACGTTTATGACGTTTTTTTCAAAAAAAAAAGAATCTTTGTAGAAAATGAGCTTTCTTCAAAAATGAGTTTTTTTGTCAAAAAATTCAAAAATGAGTTTTTTTCGAAACAGCTTTTATTTGACGAAAATAAGCGTTTTTGTCGAAAATGAGCTTTATCATAAATGAGATTTTTTCGAAACATCATTTCTTTTGACGAAAATGAGCTTTTTTTAAAAAAGCTTTTTTTCGTAAGCTTTTTTAAAAAAGAGGTTTTTTGACGAAAAATCTGTTTCGATAAAAGCTCATTTTCGACAAAGCTCATTTTCGTCAAAAAAACTTATTTTTGAAATAGCTCATATTCGTAAAAATAAAAAAACTGTTTTCGACAAAAAAGCTCATTTTTGAAGAAAGCTCATATTCTTTAAAATAAATCTGTTTTCGAAAAAGCTTATTTTCTACAAAAAAGCTCATTTTTGAAGAAAGCTCATTTTCGGCAAAAAAAAAATCCCTTTTGAAAACGCTCTTTATTGAAAAAAACTCATTTTCGTCGAAAAAGCTGTTTCGATATAAGCTCATTTTCGTTAAAAAGGTACTCTACAAAGTGTACAATGGGGCTTCGTAGATGCATTCTGTGTTCGTGCGAGCAGACGCCAGTTTATTGTTCTCAAAGTGTCTCCTAAATGTCTCGAGCGTTGCGGAAGTTGTCTAGGATTGACAGTGGTGTTACAAATATACGCTATTTTTTAGCGAGATAGATAGATAGTGTACTGAGAATAGATGGCGTGGAATTTTCAGTTTGCCGCGAGACTAAATTGAAAATGTCGCCTGTGAGATTCGTTCGTTCGAATTTTGTTAATATATGATTAATGGCTTAATTCTTCTCTTTAGGATGCCTGGAGGCGGTCTAACCCGGTGAAGTCATCTAACGCCTGTCGAAATACTCACCGAAGCTTTAAGCAGTTATCTAGAGAATCTGACGTCTTACAGCTATGTCCTAGAGACGTCAGCACGTTTTGGATACCCATAGAGGCGATATTATTGTTTAATTAAATTTAAACCTAGCTGTAACACGTCAGATTATAATAATTCTAGTTTATTAATAAAGGTACACATAACTGTACATGAGTTAAGTACAAACTATAAGTATTTATGATTGTGTCCATAACTTTATTTCTGATGAAACAATTTAATAAATATTGGAATTTCATGAATAGTATTAAATTGTACTTTAATAATAATAAGTAAACTATATTTCTTTTGTTGAAAATTCCCCTTTAAATTTGGGTGTAGTGCTTATTGTGTGCCGAAGTGAAAGGTCATTTTTGATTTCCTCCGAATATTATATAAGGAACAGATTTACTTCAAGCGCGTGCGTATTGTTCGTAGATACCCACCAGAACGTCGCTCTGCGTCCATTTAAACCGCATCTAAACTATTTTCAACGATCTATATTTAGTCCCGGTCTATAAGCTGACGAATAAATCAGCTTTATGCCCGCCGAATACAGCCGACACTTTCTGATCAATCGACGTTATGATTTTTTATATCGGGACCAGCGCGACTCGTCAGACTAGACGCCAGCCATTGCCAAGATCAACACCCGCAGTAAGTGTGGATAAATCATAGGCTAAGGCTACAACACTTCAAGCAACCAATATGGGAGCTAATCTTTGACGCTTAGGCTACAAACTCGACTGGTTCTTGGGGCTAAATTCAGAGTTTTGACTTTGTATTACGTTGACTTTCCGTGCACCAAGTAAAAAAAACTAGTTAAGTGTTACCCACTGAGCAGTTATGGGCTCACATTTAGCACATTTGTATTAGGGATGTTAGGCTTTAACACACTCGAGTTTAGGCGGCAAGTCCATACATAGTTCTATGTTTTTAAAGTTATTCGCGGATTCATCAAGAAACCCATAGTACTCGGAGAGATTGGTTTCTTTGTTCTGGACCGTTTAACTAGATCGCGGAATTTAAACGATTAGCGTGTCGTGTTGTCCACATTTCCTTAGAACGTTATTTAAAGTTCATTTTCAAGATAAGCAACACTTTCCAGGAATAGCCATACACAATCAATCAGCTTTTGTTCAATCAGAGTGAGTGTGTTATGTATGAAAAGACCAATTGAATAAATAGAATTCAGGACCTCTAAGTCAGATTTAGGCGGCCACTGCGCCACCAGGTCAGCGTGCCAATTGATATAATAACAGAAACCCCGTAGGTATGAACCTTCTGGCGCTAGTTTAGTATTTAAAACGTACCTAAAGTAGAAAAGTAGCTTATGGTGTTCATTTTTATGGCAAATTTTCATTGAAAAGTTTATTTTTATTGCTTAAACAGTCAACATGTCGACGTGACGAGAAACACGTCTACAAAGGACCGAACAGTTTTTGGCAAAATACTTTCAAAGCCAAAATTCATTTACGCCTAATTTTTACGTTTGTTTCTTTTGGAATTAACTTCATTCATTTCTGGTTGGTGTAAACATTGTGAACAAAATAGTGTCGGCTATTAATTGAGGAATTTCCTGGAGACGTTTACCCTTCACCTTCTCAGATTTTTTTCTTAACCTCAGGCAATTCATTTGCGATCATATTAGATCTCAACTTGTCCAAATTAAACTCACAGGTAAATCTAACGAAGAAGCACAATTAATCGACTTACCTTGTTATTTATAAATAATAAAACAAATAACTTATCACCTACGATCATTTTAAATTAATAAAATATCTACTATTACCTATTGAAAGAGTAATTTATACATGTATAGGATTTTAAAATAACAAAACCGGCTGACTGATTCATCATCGTCTAGCCCAAACCGTTTGAATTAGGAAATTGTAATTTCGAAGGTACATTATCTTTATGACTAAGAAAGGACTTTTAAAAATTCCCTTCTAAGGGGGTCAAAAGAGGGTGTGAACATTTTCGAGTTGAAACCAAATCTCAGAAACTGAAAATTTTACAGGGTTGAAAATTAATATTTAGGCACTTCAACAAATACGTGTTTCACTATTTACCGAAAATCCAGTTAAGGGAATGTTTTTTTTCAAGAGATTAATAATATAAGATATATCTCACAAACAAAATATGTTTTAGGTGTGAAAATGAGTATTAAGATCCTTCTTCAAAAATAAATAATCACGTGTTTCACCATTTTCGGTCTTCCATCACTCAAACTTATCTTTTTGGGTACGATGGTTTTAATCCCTTCAGAGTTAAGAAGATGGTTGCCTAGAAGCTGGTATGCAGGCTCTCTTGGCAGAATCTGCACCTGTCATCGGTCGATAGGCTCAATCTGTATCGGTGTTTGTTCAGCTTGCAGTGGCCTTTTATGGTTCTGGTTAGTTCCGGCTTAAGTTTAATATCCTAGAGAGTCGTTCTTGCGAGAATTCTCCTACAATGAGTTCTTTGGCTTGCGGGAATGTCCGGGAATTTCTAACCAGTATTTTTGGCTTTGATTTCTAGCCCAGATTTTAAGCTGCTTATAGCTTTTTTTTATAAATCCAATAGTAATATTATTTGAGTAGATTTAATATGTCGTTATTTAGACCAAATTCGATTTTATCAGTGAACCTACACATTCAAACGCACACACACTAAGGCAGTATTGTAAACTAACTACTTACCTTTTACCATCGTGATTAATTTTATACTTTGTAGAGTGTAAAATCTCAGTTTTCTAAATAAAACGTCAACATATAATAGGTTAATTATTAATTGACTCCATTGACATTAGGTACTAATTTCAATATTTTTTTTAACAAGGTCGTTTTAGCGTACGTTTCGTCCACGCGTACGCCGCCATTTAATAATAGAATAGGCGCCATGTTTTGGAGCGCGGCGCTTCGACAAAATAATAATACATATAGGCATATATAATATATATGTATACTTTGGAGAAATTGTGGTGCGTTTACACATTTTAATGTTGCTATTACATTCCGAAAAATATATACTAACCTTGCAGGTAACCTGTGACATTACTTCAGGCGAAGCATATTGTCAGTTGCCCTTGAAATTCGGTGCGTTATTTTTATAGGGCGTCAGGTTGTAATTGCGCGGTCAGTAAGTAATTGTTGGTTTTTATTTAATTACAGCTTTATAATTTAAAAAATAAAAAAACAGTCTTCTCTATGTTTTAGAGCTATCATTTGCCTTTCAATTACTATTTTTCCTATGACTCTAAAGAGAGCAATTTAATCAAAAAAGAATATTAGCAGTTTATCATTTATTAAGTTTCTCAGAAATAGAATTAAATTTAAAAAATGTGCCTTTACTATGTTGAAGACATAAGATTGATGTACTTAAACATATTTTTATATGATTAAGTATCCAATGGTTACAGCTATAGTAAAAAGGGTCTAAATGCATCGAAATAAATATTTATCCCTTGACTTCGCCTTAATGCCCGCCCCGCCAGATATGTTTTCGATGTAATAAGCTGTTTACAACTCAGGGTATCCCGAGACCATTCTTGGACTCAATGGCGTCTTTAAGTTCCCTACTATGAGTAAGAAATTATACAAAAACTAATGCGAAAATGTTTCGTCCCCAAATTTATTATTTTTATTAAATCACTGGTGTAAATTACCTTTTATTTAAGGGGCGACATAGCATTGAGCACGGCGCACTGCTAATAATCTCGCGGCGATCACGTCACTTATTACAAGAACTGTACAATATTATCATCTTTACTTATACGACTCGAAGTCGGAGGGCCCAATAGCTAGTTTTTTTATTGGGATAGGTCTTGGGACAAGGTGGATTGCTTTTTTTTATCGTATCTAAAAATAAGGGAACGTTCACATTCCGTTTTTGTATGCTTTTTCACCGATTGACGCATTGACAAGGCGATTTAGATTTTTTACATATTGTAGGTACTTTATTTCAATTTCTCTAACAAATTTTATATTTAAAAACCTTTCATAGATCTTATCAAACCGATCTTTAAATTATTGTAAAAATCGAAATAATCAGGAATTGAATCTCCAGGAGAAACAGCGTTCTGTTTATTAGCGTAATATTCTTTTTGTATATGATTTTTTTCTAAAAATGATTTCACGATATGTTTTTTCACATATTTTTTTTTTAGCCAGTTTTATGTTTTTCTATTGACTTTAATTCAAAGTCAAATTATTAATAATTTGTTTGTCAATAATATGATATCTACATCCAATATTAAAAAATAAATTGGCCCCTAATGACAACTTCATCATTACCTGCTCAATTATAGTTGATGTTTTTTAACGAACATAACAGTAGTTTTCACTGTAGTTTTATGCAGCTGCGTTTATAGTAAAATGTCAATAGTTCGTAACTCACACAACACCAAACTTCAACTCATATTTTCTGTGTAGACTTCAAGTTGCAGTGGATAAATAATAGCCTTATTGAAAATATACCTATGTGTAAATAGTTTATGCTTTGTATTTTTATGTACTTTTATGTATGTTTATGTATTTGTAATATTTATTACTGTTTATATTTAAATGTCATGATTGTTTTAAGGTGTCTTTCGTTTCGTGTAGGCTTACCTTTACAATGCGTCGTTCAGCACAACCACAGATGGATTTCCATCAACATCGGCTAGCGTCCAAAAATAATGTCTTTCGTCTGTCCGAAAATCAAAGAGGACCTTTTTATTTCTAAATGATGGGTCGCTTCTTTTAGCTTGGCCGCTTTTTAAGGTTTCTGTTTCTATCTAACCTACCCTCCAGATATCATTTAGAATTCTGAACACTAAATTTCCGCGTGAAGAGACTTCAATCGTTGAGGTGTGAGAAGAGAACTGTTTAGGAACGCGAGTTCTCTAGACTAGAAGCAGATGTTCAAACCACTAAGTCGCTGCACACATTCATAGAAGTATAAGACACCATTAATCATTATTTTTTCCTTGGCATTAATACATTCACAATGAGATTCTATTGAAAAAGGAGCATTTAAAATCACACGAAATTCACAGCTAGAAACTGATTCTGTCAATCAGCCGTCAGTAGTATGAACGTTTTATTTTAGTGTATTTGTAACACATTTATAAGATAAATTTTAGTTTTCTGCACTTCTCCATATAAACTTAACTATGCCAAATTTGACACGCCTTGAACACAGTATACTTAAAAAGGAATATAATGTTTTCTCATGGATATAAATAAATGTTACAGGTCACCTGCATTTTTTTTTAATCTACGCTTTCTTGCCGTTGTTTTGACACCTTACTCGACGTCTGAGTAGTGTTTTAAAAGAGGTTTAAGATGTTTAAAGTTTTCTTAAAGCTGTAAAACTTCTCGTCTAGATATTAATCAAAGCAGTATTTAGACAGCGCTTGCAATTATATGTTTCGATCTTGACTGCGTTTTATTTACACACATCCTCCGTTAAAACGCGCGCCAGACGCGAATGTGTTTGTTGTCCGATCACAAGATGGAGAATCAAAGGTATCCTTAGAACTAACACAGAAATATTTGGACAGGTTTCGCGCGCGGTATAATTTTGTCTGCCGAATCACAAGCATCTAACTTCACACGAGCATTGTTTAACAAATTACCTACAGGATGGTGTAAAAGGCGCACAAATATGCCCCGTATCAAAGATCTTCAATCAACTCAGTAATAAATTTAGCGAAATCATAATGAGTATGTGAACGACGGGTAGTTTCCCGCGTACAAATATTGTAGTGTAGGTCGGAAACACAATAGCAAACGTTCAATAGAGTATTTATATTTTTATATGATTTTTTTTTGTTAGCTATATGAGAACACGTTGAACAAAATTTGTTCCGTTTCATATGCGGAATCACATCTTAAAATGATACTACATATAATATCGATATTACTGTTACTGGGTGCTGACACAACTAACCTAAATATCTACTACCATCTATCTATCTACTACTATCTATCTTTGGCGCAACTAAAATATCTAAAAAAATAATTATAATATTATACTATGGCTTATTTTGTAATGTTCAAAATAATATGTATTTTGCTATAAAGATTATTCCAAGACCTTTCCCGATTTTAAACATAATATCTTAAGATGACGTAAAAAAAATCTGCATAGTTCCGAGAAAAAAATGTAAACTTTACATGAAAATATTAAATCGTTTGGCCAGTTGACTCGCAAACGCGTAGAATGTAGATCGTTGACAAGGCAAGATACGATAACGATCACGATAAGCCACGGCAAAGGTAATTTACACCAGCACTTTCACAAAAATAATCAATTTGGGTTGAATTATTTTCGCATATTTTTATAAAATTTGCTGCTTGTAATAGGGAACATAAACATCCCCCTAAGTCATCGGAAAAGTCTCGGGACAACCTGTCTATAGAAATTAAAATAAGTTTAATCACAAAGATATTAGCCAAGTTCTTATCTTCAAAGTCAACATTTCAAAAGACGCGGTTTTATTAAATGACGATCTTTTATTTTATGTTTGAGACTAGCCCCGCACTACATCGTGCTATTAAATCAATGTTTGTTGCCACCGTTGTTGGCGGTCGAGAAGACCTCGAATGTGCGAATATAAAAAATGGCGTAAAAATCGAGGCCGGAGAACAAAGTCTCGTAAATACGCTTCGATTGTTCGAGAAAACAGAGTGACTCACGTCGAACGGATTAATTACATTAAAATGAAAATAATTATTTGCAATGGCATGTAATGGTACCACCCGCATTTTCACTGCTGCATCTGTGTTCGCTTTTAAAACCTCAACACTGTGACATTCATATTGGAATGGCAGCAAAAATATGGTATTTGCAACCATAAAGTATGGTTGATATAGTGAGACCAATATTTTTTGTTTGGTTGCGAGTTCTCAATGAAAGTACCATAATTACATCATTACAATTTCACGGTCAGCTGTTCAGTCACACCGCCATTTTGATTTGAATCGCGGCAAATTAAAATGGCAACAAATAAAAACAACAAAATATTATGGTTTCTGCTATCAAATTTTCAAGTAACGTCATTTTATTTCGTCAGCTGTTCACCCGCGACGCCATATTGTTTTGTAATCATAGCAAAATGTTTTTGCTAAAATATTTTTTAACTACATCCCTTAACTGCCACAACAAGAAATATGGTAAATCTAATAAAAAAAAAACATTTAACAATAATCAGTCTGTGCGTACAACTAAACGATTTGCTTACACTTATGTTCGATTATCAACTTTCTTGCTGCGTATGCAAATTTTTATATGTTTCCACTTATTCTATGACTACAACATAATGTATGACATAAGGAATGACATTAAAATAAGATAAAACAAAAAATGTCTCACTATTTAGATGACATGAGAATTCTATGCTATTAAACAGTAAAAGTAGAAAAAAACTAAAATAAAACAATTCGAATCCCGCAAATGCGGTAAAAAATATAAACATAAACCCAGAGAAAAATGTTTAATACACGTTAAAAACAAAATAAATGATAACAGGTTAAAAAATAAAATAACTTTGAACGTCAGTGTCAACAAACGGAAAAATAGTACAGCCTAATAATAAAGGTCAATTCTGTAAAGCAGCGAAAATTAAGACAAATAAACAACGTATCGAGCAAAAGCAGCATAAAAAAATAAATAAAAATACATATTATCAAAACTAATACTAAAATATAATTTACAATCGATGTTTAAAAGGCGATTAAAAGTTTAGCACAAGTAAACAAGTTTTTTTTATTTGTCTTCACAGATATTTTAACAATCAATAACTGTGCTTTTACCTTGAGTCCATAGCTAAAGCTAAAAGCACTGTTATTAATTGTTAAAATATTTATTAAGGCAAATTCAAGATTCTTTGTTGAAATCCTCCTTTTATTGTGACATCTGCATAATCAAAATATGACTGATTTGCATATAAAGACGCATTATGCATATCTTATTTAAGAGAGTTTTAAAGATTTTTTATAGAATTAACTTTGATAAATAATACAATAATTTTATTTTAAATTTATTCAATCAATTGACGTCAGCATATGTTGGGCGAAGTGAAAAAATACAGATTAAAAAAAAAACAGAAGTTACAGATGACAGCGTGTGCATGTTTTCGGAAAAAATACGAAGTGATGACGGAGGAATTAATCTCGCGAGAAGCGGCAATCGCATTTTGGGCTGTTGATTTAACTTCGCGTGATATTTTTAATTACGCGCGAGCTATGTTTGATTCACCGCACGCACCTTTTGAAACATGTGCAAATGTTAATTTTCGTTGAGTGTCACTCTGATTCTCCTTGAGATATTTTGAAGGATCTTATAGAAAAATATAGATATAAGTGCAAAAGCTAAATTAAAGTTAAAAGAGTTTGTCGCGCTGACCCATGTTGCGGATAGTTAACTGATATTGTATTTAATGTACGCACACCTGATTCGATTTAATGATTTAAATACTATATTATTAATCGAAATACGTTATTATTTCATATATTTATATATTATTATTAAAAACTAAAATGGCGCTCGACGAAATAGTTTCTGTCAGACGAATCCATCAATTCGTTTCTACACACTTTTCATGTATCTTTAACGGTTTTCTGTAAAGTTGAAAAAACCGCGCTTCGGGACACTTTCAGCGGTTTGGTGGGAAGGGGAGGGGAGGAGGGACAAGCTCACCCAGGAGGAGAGGGGGAGTCGATAAAATTTTAACTTCGCTCTATAACGAACGTATTTGTATTGATAAAGTACCTCCGTATATTTTACCAAGTTTTCCATACATTGCAATCTAAAATTACTGAATTATAAGGTTTCGCCGTTTCGATATGACACGTACGAGGATATGGGGCAATAAAATAATCGATTGCAACAAGCGCGTTAGTGTTTACACCTGCACGCTTTCAGATTTTTAGGGTATTTAAATTCAATAAAAAATAGTTGAATTATTGGATAATTATTAATATATTGAATTTTAATTTACGGCTCAAAGATATAAGTTCTATTTACTTTTGTATATATTGTTGTTATTTGTGGGAATAACGATGGGGCACTTTGATAAACCACAATGTTTAGAGGTAAAATAGAGTTTATAACCTCGGCAAAGTTTGCGTCTGCCAACATGCAACGTTTGGCACGAAGACTGTATTTAAACGATATTTAGATAAGTTTTAATTGTAAAGGTCATTCTATTTCATATTTCACGGACCGATATAACGAGGTGCTAATTCTGTCATATTCGCAATAACTGCTAATAAATTTTAGTTTGCTACGATCAGACACCGCAAACGCAGGTAATTTTTATTTTTTTTCGGTAAATCACATTTACACACACATACAATCACATTTAAATTCTTCAAAGTGTTTTATTTATGAAATATATACATTATTTATTATATTTTATTTGTTGACTACACAATTGGTTTTGTATGCAGGAAGAACGTTCAAGAACCCCTCTTCAAGAACGTTCAATCGTTCTGGAAAATAAAAATAAATACCTGCATTACACAGCAGGGTTCTCAGTAGGTCCAACTCGTTCGTCCAAGCTATCTTGCGTGGCTGTTGAGATGTTTAACGGCGCTTTTTCTTCTCAGTCTAATTGACGTAAGTAACACGACACACGACCGCAAAAAATAATAATGAAATCACAATGAATTAATGGAATAATAATAAATAATGGAATATAATGAAATTCTTCTTACGTGTAATGGATTTAAACAAAAGCAATACAGAATTTGATTACTCGATTACAAAAAAAAAAAATATACATTAGAAAAATGGAATGACTGAGAGAAAAAAGTACTGTATAAAATAGAGAATACGTTTAGACTTGTCCTAGTAATAGAAGAGAACAGAGGGAAGTCTATTAAGAGAAGAGGGGATAAGATACGGTTAGGGAGGGGCAGAGACAATACATACCAATACTAGTACCTACAGGCCAAATCAAAAATATGCTTTTGCAAATATGTAATTATATCAACGTGGTTTATTTTTTAACTATTGACGCAAACATTATTCAAGAAAATCTTTTCAGCCGTTTGTGTGTCGGGGGTTTTTTGAATTTTTTATAATTTGTATTTTGCTAAGCTGGTCCAGAGTTATTTACAATGATTGAAATTTGAAAAAATATGACCCTAGTCACATAAATGATGCATGCATAAAAAATTTAAAACCTACATCGAATACGCTTTGATAATAACCAAACGTCTGATGCAGCTGGCTTTGACATCATGGCGTATGATTTATTTCCATTTAACGACGTGCTCCTTTTTAAACGCAAGTTGCGGTCGAACTCCGAGCATCAACCATATTCTTGTTTCTTGTTATATATATAATTATTACCGAGCCATCACATAGTATATTAATGTGTAAGCACGAGTTTATGAGTATGCACGCATTTTTAAGTTAGTTAGTTAGTTAGTTAGTTTATTCATTAAATTTACAATTATTTTATTTTATGTACCAGCTAAGCCCAAGGCTTATTTGCTGGAAACCAGGCGTGTAAAATACAGATAAATTATTAATTGTGAAATATTTCCAACTTATTTTTTTCTGTATTTTACACGTCCTTTACAATATACATATTCACATACATTGAGGTACATTTTTAAATCTTAGTAGTATATAAGATTAAGTAAGATTGTAAGTTAGATTTTGTAACTGGTAGTGGGTATCTAGATGATTGTAACGCGTTTAAATTTACGCAATATCTCATTGTAAGCACCTATCCGAGCAAATTGTAGAGCACATACTTTGGTACAACTGTCAGTATATAATCCCACAATTATACAATAACATATGTTTGAAATAAGATGGTCGTTTGTGCGTGAAACTCCATAAAACTCATATGGCAGAAACCTATTTCCTTGAAAGCAATAACATCCTTTCTAGGAATCAATTTGGATTTCTACCAAGAATTGGAACTCAGGATACCATTTACAAATGTATGTATACGAGTATATGCTGTACGTATGTACTTTTCAAAATTTTAATACCCGAATAATATCAAAATCATCGGTCACTGCATCTAGTTAAGAAGGCAGGGAATATCAGTGCATGTTGGTTATATTAATTGGTAGTGAACTATATATGTATAGTTGAATACCAATAACTGCTCTGTACATGTATATATTTTGGTATATACTAGTAAATAAAACATATAAATTATTTTGGCGATTTTACTGGGTACTCGCAAAAATAGCGTATTTTTTCTTATTTGATATTGTGACGATACACACATTAAAATTTTACGCTTTGTGGTTGAAACTCTTGAGATATTACAAATTATCGTTATAGCTAAAGTAGGTAGAAAAATATATATTCAGTCTTGCCGCCATATTAAGTATTGATAAGCTAATATATCATTGATAGATAGAGCTTTAAATCAGAGTGTACGATCAAAATACAAACTACTGGAAAATGCTTTTAGAAGAGAGGCCACAGTATATGCATACTCTATTGCGTTGGTTGGCGTTGGCGCACTGGGTTCCATTGGTGTATGGAATCGAAAATCTTTGGTCGTCTGAAATGCCGTTAAACGGAAAGTCCCGCAGGAAATATTTAGGAGTGAATTATGTGTAATTGTAAATCATATTATGGGCGAACAATATTGCAGTAACCCGCGGCATGCGACGAGCTCTAAGCTTATTTTCCATTATAAATAGACGGAAGAGAACTATTATTTCCTGACTCCAACAAACCTAAGGGCCGAAATTTCCGTCCTTGCTTAAGGTCGTTCTTAGTTAGGATCAAATTAACTTTTAAGCATGACCTAAATTAAATTGTGTATTTCAGTTACTTTTTAAGTTCGACTTTGTTAAGAATATGTTTTCGCCCTCGTGATTAGTTCGCTATTATGGTTTGTGTATACAATATCTGTCGCATAACTTTGGACATATGACGCATCATCTGACATTTTGAGGTTATGTTGTCAGCTGTAGGATTACGAGGATTTTGCCATGCGTGTTTGATTGAGTTGAAGATGTTCAAAATATACAAATCCAGTCAATTTTAATTAGTTAGAAAATATAAAATCAAGTACGAGACGAAAACCACAGATAGATAATACACGCGCAAATGGGTCACGGCGACTGTAGCGCCGTTAATGTACTGAAATCGCTCCTAGCAGCGTATTTTAACACTGACTTAAGTTTGACTTGACACTCATACTCTCGCGCGGCGTATGGGAAGAGGGCGGGGTGTGGTGCACGGATACTTCCCGCACTGCACAGCGCGGGAAAACCAAACGTTGAACCCATTATTTTGGGATCTTTTTTTTTTGTATAGAAAAAAATATGTCATTATTTGGAAACGTTGTTCAATTTAACTGCGCATAAGAAAAAGTTTCCCCTATGCCGATTCTATGTAACCAAAAATATTTGTGAGGTAGGTGTTTGCAAATTGTTTCGAACCTAGAGCACGTTTAAAAAAATTAACGTTCGTCGTGGTTTACTTTGGTTACATTTTGGTGGAACGTATGAATTATAGTTATTTTATTAAACGTATCGCAGACTAACCCATTACTCTGATCTTTTGCTTTCATCACTTCGAAACAGAGCGAAAAGGTAGAGGTTTAGTTTATATTTAGATTTTATTTGTTTTCGTTGTTATTACGAAATTTATCTTTTTTGGGACATCCTTAGAACACTTAGTTTTATGAATCACCCAGTGGTTTTATTAACTTGTATTGAGCGAACAAAAGCAAGCTGTAAACCTCAATACTTTTACAGCGTAAATCTAAAACAAAGCCACACATTATTTTTATTATATTGAATCTTAGATTCAGCCGTTCAAATCGAACGAGCGATCTTTAAACGAATATATTTTTTTTATTTTACGGGTGAAGGGTGCCTCTTCCCCATACAACTTTTCTATAATTTGTGCGTGGTCTTAAATCTTTCCATCTTATCTAACGGCTCGTAGAAAGAGACACATCCCCGTGAATATTAAAAATACAGAATCAAAGTATTTTGAAAGACTTAATTGAATTTGCATCGTTATAAAACTGCGCCTCTCTGGTTTTATTTTATAGGTAGTCAATAAGATATATGATAAAGTCTTGAGGTCTTGATAAAGTGATCTTATAAGAATCATAGAGTTACAAAGTTTATATACAGAGATTTTTTTTTTAGCTTAGTAACGCGATTTGTTTTAACGACAAAAAATAACAGAGTTAGGGTAAGAATGCCGTTGCTAGGAGTGTCTTTTCAATCTTTTACTACTCGTATTATTTACGAGAAAGAATTTATATTAGGTATTTGTTCAGAGTAATTTAGAGAACCGATTCAAATGAAACTTTAACGGATATATCCCTTGAACATAGATTTATTTTGGGTTAGACATAACCTTAAGTATTCGTTCCTCTACCAGGACCGGAGTAGAAAACAAAAGTGTAAACCAAGGTTTTTTTTTCACAATTGCAGGCGACACGTTAACCATAGTATAAAATTATGGTTATTAAAAAGGGCTTAGCATATTCGTTAATAAGTAAGCAGTAACAAAAATTAAAACATTTTTTTAACCGTAAATAAAATTTAAACTTTTTCGAAGGTGTTTTAAAAAAATCTCATTTTGCTGCCTTTTTATATACATTTTAAAACTATTAGACTTCAATATTTAATAAGCCAATAGCAATATATTTTTTTTATTAAGATATAACCTTTTAATGTGTTATTATATTGTATTATAATTGGATAACTTTGCATAAGGCGACATCTAGTAGAATATTCAGGTGGTAACAGATTTTCAGTATTGTTTCAACTGCGCGACACCGCCATCTACTAGTATCAATCGTTTTTCCTTTAAAAGTTACAATAAGCGTAGCAGCTGGTCTTCTAGATGGCGCTAAAAAATTGTGCATTTAAAAAAAATACATATATTTTCTTCATTCCTACCATTTTCCTTATTAACGGCAAATGTTTAATATCCTTTACTTTATTTTAATGGCACTCTTTAGGGTTATAATTACACTGTAAATATAAACAATACAGTTATTGGATTTGCGATAATTTAATATTGAAATTGTATTGTATAATGTTGATAAAACAACGCGTATACTAAAGTTTTTTCGTTAATTTAAACTTAAAATATTACCAAATAAAATAAAACAACGTATTTATTAGATCTATTTAGAAATTTATTTAATAATGGTAATCTGGTATCTGGTAATCTGGTAATCAGGGCCTCATGTGCCGGGCTTTGACAGTGAAATTGATATGAGCGGTGACAGGAATAGGGTATTTAAATTAATACCGTTAACATTAGCATGTCGTGACGCCAACCCATTAAATTTTCGTTATCCAAAATTCCGACCCGTGCCTATAGAAGTTTTCACTTCAAAAATCAGTTTAATAACTTCAAAACTTACCTTAATAATCAAAGAATGCTTTTCCAATGAGTATACAGAATCATTTAAAGTCAGCAGTATCCTTTTAAGGGCTGATTTTGGATATAAAATTGTACAAGTTTGTTTAACAACTTTGTAAATAAAGAAAAAAAAACTGGTCTAAAACGAGAAAAAAAAGAGTTATTTTAAAGAATGGTCACCTAACAAAATATCAGCCCGCGCGGCTTCGACAATTATTTTTATGTTTTTTTTTTGTTAGTTATATGCAATTCTTTTTGAACCAAAGGTTTTTCAGATTAATGCCCAGAATTATCCCTTAAGAGGATACTGCTGACTTTAAGTTCACTCTGTAGATGTGCTACTTAAATATTTTATATCCTTATTTGCCGGTCGATTCGGTCGCGGGACGTCTCCTCGAGTCGTAGAGTCCCCTAGATTGGCGGATGAAATTTGTATGTGGAGCGACGTCTAGTCTAGTATGATAAATGAAGTCCGCAGCGCAGGAGAGCGAAGCGCTGTCGGCCAGATGTCAACAGCACCCGCGGGATGACACACATCGCACACACACACACACACACACTCATCAATTCACCATCTACCGCCACTGGCGTCACTGTCACCAACACCACCTCAGTGCTAATGGGTATGTACAACCTTGAGTGCCTTTCCTTCCCAGCCGGGGATCATCAACAAACAATATTGTATTATTTATTTTCTACATCATTTAAGGCGAAGAATATTGACAGTCGACCTTAAAATTTGCGCGGCAATTGTAAGCAATTGTTGATTTTTATTAAATTACAACTTCATAATATAGAAATTAAACTTTTCTATATGTTAAACCCTTCATTTGCCTTTCAATTCCTAAAGCTCTACTGCCTTTTATAAGAGAGTAACTCAACTAAAAAAGAACTATTAGCAGTTTATCATTTATTCAATTTCTCAGAAATAGAAATGAATTTTAAAAATCTGCCTTTACTATGTTAAGACATAATTTCTTGGTATCTAAACATATTTTTTTATGATTAAATATCCAATGGTTACCAAATACCACCTAGAAAAAAGGGCGTAAATGAATCGTAATTAAAATTTATCCTTCGATTGCGCCTTAAATCCTATTAAAAAAATACTCTTAAAAGATCTTTTTAAAATGATAAAATAATATACTACACTAAGTGGTAATACAAAATACTCAGAAACAAAATTTCAATAAAGTTGGTGTCGAGTTTATCACTCCACTTGACAAGGTCTGTTCTAGAGCGCTGACTGATTTTGGATCATACGGAATAATTCACTACAATTTATTCATTGTTATATTAACTATTTTCACACATTAATATTAGGTAATTAATGCATTTTTAAATGACTTATGTATCCAATAACCTTTTTTACCAATATTCTTTGTTATGTTTTGAAAGGTTTTAAAAAAGTTGAAATTAGTCCGCGCCTATTTTGAGGTATTTTTAGGACTCTACCTTATTTATTTTTTTCTTGTAATAATTTTCTTCTAATCTAAATTTTTTACACATAGTTTTGATATTTCAGCTCGTATGCCTTGCTAAGGCATATATAAACTTAATTGCAAAATTTGGAGTAATTTCGTTGCTGCGTTTGGACGTTTTTTTTTGTAAACACATGCATACAGAGGTAGAAAAAATATCAAAATGCATTTAGATGACCTCAAAACGTGAGCATCTATCGAAAAAGTGGGAGGGGTTATATTTCGTCTAACGTTTCTTAGCTGTGGGTTGGGTAAGTAAAACATAGGCAATTACCACTGAGAAATTCTATTAATACCTTATTTAAAAAAAAACCGTTTTTTGTATGTACCTACAAAGGTGTACCTCTCATTATATAGGTAAACTTCCGGCTATCGGATTTTCACAGATTTTTGTATGTATGACCGGATGGCTGTCCCACCTAAATTATTTAAATTATGGTATGCTAAGTGCCTGCTTTGTATGTAATCTTGTTGGGTGCATTTGTGATCTAGTTAGGGCCGAAGTAGGAGGTCCTCTTGTTGCTCGCAGACAGTTTACAAAGGCTACCATAATACAGGACCTGGCAACATTTTCTATTTTTCATATAAAACACATTATTTAGTCGCCGTTGGTCTGAAGTGTTTCCTATTGATATTAGATAAGTTGGCATCCGTAAATACACAAAAAAAAAATTAGCTTGGCCTTATCAGCACACACGCTTGCTGTGTTCAAAACCTGCAGCAGAGACCCAGCATCCATCCATCGTGTCCAGTTCCGAGACGGTCTGGAAGTCTAGAAAAATCTAGATACTGTAATAATAGTAATATATATTACTTATATAATCAATATATATTAATTATAAAAATGTATATTAGAGAGTTGTAAAGTATCAGTGTGCGCATGTGAATATTTTTTATTATTTTTCTCAGGGTTTTGCGTAGGTGGTTTACACTTACACCGTGACACTTTATAAATAACCTTTCTTAGAACTGGTAACTCTTACCTAGTTAATAAGGTAAAAGACCATATCAAATTAGCCAGCATGGTACCTAGCTACTCGAATTTCTATATTTGGATATGGTATTTTATTTTAATATTTAGTTTATGTATGACTGAACGTTGCCGATACCTTATTTGGTTTAATAAAAATTTTAGTTTTTAAACTAGTTAGATTAAATCTCGTTGAGTTGATCAATACAAATAGGAATAAAAAAAACTATTTAGTTTATTATAAACTAAAAAATATATTTATTCGCTTCTAGAAATAATTAGGTGTGACATTGATAAGAACAATGATTAAAATCTTAACAAGCATTTTTTTAAAATTTGAATTAAACTTTTATTTGGAAACATTGAACAGAGCCGTATCTTACCAACAAATCATATGGAAATTTTAAAGGGTTTATAAATAATAAAATTATTTGTTTATTCTGAAGGAAATCGATTTTCTGAAAATAAAATATTGGTACTTAACCAAGGGACTTACGGGATATTAAAGTCGTTCTACCCGTCTGCTTGTAAACTTGGCCGTCAGATCGCGTAGTTGTGTAGTCTGTCATTAGTTCCGCCGAATCGACGAAGTCTGCCGAGGGACTGTCTCGGCCAACTTCGGCAAACTTCGGCAGGCATGCAATCGGACGAGGCGATCGAGACTAGCCCTGCTGGACCGCGACCTTTGTTTGTGTTTTGCAAATGGAAATTCGAGCTAAATTACAAATAAGACACGTAGATATAGGATATAGAAGTGAATCTTTCTTAAAGCTTATAAAACTAGCTCGAACGTAGTGACCAACAATATTTGCAAAATTTATATTTTCATAAAATGTTTTCTATAAAAAGATTTGTTGGCCGTTATTAAAAAATCTTGTAAACCTTATTTTAAACAACTGGACATACTTACAATTTATGGTATATATACTCGAAGCAATTTGCCTTTTTTATAATTATAAAATATATGCCAAGTTTAATTATGCGCCATAAAGATTGTGTTCAAACTGTGTCAGCCCGTACCGCCAAACACCAATCTACGCGTCAAAGCGTAGGTTGAAGAAATATATTCTGGAAAAAAATATTTATAGTTTTAGGGATTTACATAGTTAAGTGATAGATTAGTTAGACATAATTTACTATGTAACTATTATTCTTGTTTTTTTTCCTTTTCGGTTGTCCTCCTGTAAAGCGTTGCTGCAGGAATAAAATACGCTTTAAATTAGGTAAAGGTATGTTAATCTAGATCGATATCAACCTGTTTTTCTACGGTTTTATTATGTTTTCTACTGTTAAATTCTGTTGTCTTTTACATTTGAAATGTAACTGTATGTACCAATAATATGTAATTGACATTCCTGTACAACAAGTTTGTTTATGGAAATAAAATTATCATATCTTATCTTATTTGTTTTTAGTTTGTGTACTACGGTAGTTCTAGTACCTACATTTTTTTTAAAAAATTTTTAAGGATGTTCCAAACTACAAAATATACAAATTAGAGAAACCATTAGTCATTAAAAACATTTCAGACAAAAGTAGTATGTACAGTCAAAACACTCGGAGCTTTACCCCGAGCATTTAAAGTTGAATTGAAACAAGTAAAAAAAATACAGTATGTGTGTGTGTGTGTGCTGTATCTATGAGAACCACCGCTTTCGTATCTCCGTATGAGCATTGATTAGGAAAATATTTACATATATATACCTACACAGTGTCGAATCGCCTTTATAGGTAAAGCTTCATTTGCCGTCGACCGTACATAATATATATATATATATATATATATGTTTGATGATTATGATTTATTTAAGCTTTCGCCATTCGGCGTCGTCAGAAAAAATATGAGAGATGACGTTTAAAATGCAACCTTCATAAATTCGAAAATCGCATTTTTAACTAAAAGACTAGGTCGCCGCAGTCGCTCGCATTTTGCTTCGCTGCAGCACATATTAGAGCGTAGCGATTTACTTTAGCGAAAGTTACTTTAACAGAACATGAAGTGTCGTTAAAATCTGTTTTCCCATCAGGAAAAAGATGTGGGAAAGCCTTGACAATGTAACCAGCATATCTGAACTCATTTACAGCTTCTTGGTCAGCAACTGGCCATGTTAGAGCAGTTGTTATTAAATCTCTTTGATTACGAATAGGGTTCATAACAGGAACACAATTTTCATTCAATGAATCTTGTTCAAGTTCATCAGTCATTATTTCTCCTTCACTGACATATCGTAATTGTTCAGCAATATTTCCGTCGCTTGGCAATGAATTTAATACATCCTGGTTGATTGTAACATCTGCATAATAAGGATTATTGCGAATGAGCCATCTTAAAGCTGTGAGTACTTTTTCTCTACGAACTCTGAAATCGGAATGTCCATTCATGCCGATTCGTCTTACTAAAATTACTTGAAGTTCTTCTGGTATAAGAGGTAATGTATTTGCGATGGGCTGAATATCTTGTTGGATGTTGAGAACATTACCAGTATATCTATACTGTCCTGCACCTCCACAAGCTTTTACCTGATAGACTCTGAGTACTGGCTGGACTCGACTGATAAGCATTTGTTCGATTTGAGTTAGATGTTTGAGCTCAATTGGTTGAGTAGCAACTTCCATGTTATTAGAGCTTGAGTATTTTAAAGGCTTCTTCCGACAGGAAGAACACTCAATGGTATCAGTCTCTTCCAATAGTAACATTGATTTGCATTTTGAACATTGAATATAACCAATAGATTGAATCTTAGCATAAAATTCATTGATCAAAAGCATTTCTGAATGCATTATATTTCCTGCTTGTGAATCCTCCTGTTGTCTAGCCCTTGATAACTGCTGCCGTAAAGCGTCATTTGTCCTGCGACCGAATTGTCGCCTTCTTATGGGAGGGGAGGCATTGCTCTTATTCTAGATGTTAAAAAAACATAAGCAGATTAAGCCATAGTAAAAGACATGTTCGCTCATCACAAGTTAACTACTTTATAATTTGGATGAATGCTATTTTCTCTTTATAACTACGACCATAGAGATGGTTTTTAAAAATAAAAATCTTGATAAATTATTCAAAATTAATGCTTAATTTTGAAAATTAAATCGAAATTAGAATAAATCGCTAAGAAAAAAAGTGACGTGACCTTCGAGCGAATTTTGTTTTTTTTTACTATTTTTATGCGTGAAACTTACCTAATTATTTTTTGTATTTTTATTTATTGTTAAAAACGATTTATTATTGTTAAATTGTATTAAATTAATATCAAATTAAATAATTTAAAATAAAATTCGATTAATTATTTTCGAATAAAAAATTTTCAAAAAAGCGCGTGACTTTTTTATAATGGATATTCCCATAGACAATTTTCTTTTGACCCCAAAAATTTTATTTTTGACAATATTTAAAATCAAGCTCCGTCACGACCTTCACTTTTTCATGTAGATTCTCTCAAAATCAAAAATTTTTCAAATCGGTCAAGGAATGACCAAGTTAGCCCGTGACAAAGTTCTAATTGGAGTCTCCTTATGAGAGCTTCGCTCTAATAAATATATCCAGCCACTACAATTATTATTATATAATTGCAGTTTTGCTAGATAAATCAATCAGTATTATGAAGTGAAACTAGTTTCTTAAATGAATATATCAAGTATCACGCGTTAAATGCTGTTAAGTTAGTTTAATTTTGTCTATTTAGACCTACAGACCTGCAAGCGCCCAAGACCCAAATGTGAGAGAGTTCCCATGTCTTTAAATCAATTTCGCGGGCATCTTCTGGCAAAGACTTCAAAACTTTTACATTAAAGCAAGCATCGAAATCCCTGCCGTGAGTTCTCGCGTGAATTGCAACGGGTAAAGCGGAAAGTAATTTGTTACAGGATAATCTATGATTATTAATTCTAATGTTTAGTGGCGTCGTAGTTTCACCAACATAAAACGCATCACAAAACTTACATAGAAGTTGATATACAACGTTTCTGGTGGTGCACGTATATATATATATATATATATATATATATATATATATATATAAATATAGCACTAACGCATCCAGAGAATACAATAAACAAAATATTTCTCAACATGGTAAAGGTGAAAACCTGGAAAAGGTAAAACATTTAAAATATTTAAGAGGTCACTATACCATAATGGGGAAGATAGATCAGGAGATTCATACTAGAACCGCGCAACTCGTAAACTATTTCATTAACTCGATAGAGATTTCATTGCTAAACGCGAAATTTATAATCCTGTTGATGGCAGCTCTAAAAAGAGATTCCGTCGTCTGGTTTAACCACTTTCATATATTCTTGAGCAGTGATGTCCTTCGTGTGCCAATAATTTTTTCTTGATTTTCAGATGGAAGATGCCTCAACTCTCTGGATGTCTCCTGAAGTGGCGTAAGTAAGACAACTTTCTTATTTATATATTTCTGACGATTTCTTTGTCTTGTTCATTTTTCTCAAGACATGGTAGATAAATGTTTGAGGACTCTCAGCTCCTGTGGTTTGGATCCGATTAATGCCAGCCCAATAGCAATGGCATCTGATTATTTGTTAAACATCTACTCATCACGGCACATAGCCTACAATAACTTTAGGTCTCTCTTTGCGTTACCAAGGTTCAACTATTCAATAAATGGTATCATTCGACTGACATTTCCGGGCAATATCGACTCATCAATGCACATAATCAATTCTCTAAAAATTAAAAAAATCTACTAAGATAGACAATTTTCCTATTCATTTGACCAAAAAACATGATAATTCTAACAAAACTATTGAATTTAATTTTACAGATAGATATATTTTCAGAATACGATAAATTCGCATCGGTAGAATAGAGGTAGCGTAAAAAATATTGAAATTTAGCGACCTATTTCTCTACTATATGTAATACTGAATGTTGCAATCTCATCAACAGATGTCTCGACAAAAAGAACTACTCTGCGGCAGTTTATCGCGACCCTAGCAGAGCTTTTGAATGTGTCCAGACCAATACTCTTCTTGCTAAATTAAATCGTTGCGATGTAAGAGGTATTGCAACTGATCTTTTCAAATCCTATCTGCAAAATCAAATTCAAATTATTTTATTCCATAAACACAAGATAAATTCTTATAGGAATGACATATTAATGTACGCACAATCAAATTTTGAGGTTACTATGTAGTGAGGAGGTATACCTAACAATTATTTTTTGAGGAAAACATGCATACATGATAATGTATGTTTAATAGTAACAATAACAGAAATTAAGATATAATTTTTAAGAAAAACCAGACCTAATTAATTAACGCCTCACTAAAAAGGGCTTAAGGAGTTAGCTATTATTTATGAAATCGTGAGCAAATGGTTCAAATAACTAACACTAGCAAAGATTCTGTAGAAATGTCGGAACCAATGGTTCTCTATATTGGAGTCCCACAAGGCTCAATATTAGGACCACTGCTGTTTATAATTTAGATTTACGCTGATAAAACACGTATATAATTAAAATATCGGTTTACCAATACACTTACGTACGTATATGGATGGTAATTAAAAATGCAACATTTGTGTGTCGCCTGCAGGACTCATCTGGCAGAAACTCAATTTAGATTATTTGTTCGTAAAGAGGCGTATAATATATCCTTAAATATACTATGATTGTACAATATATAACAAAAACGAATACATAATTTCATGAACTATGTACGAACCCCTATGCAAACGTAACAATGCTATTTCAAAAATGTCTTCCGAGACCCAAATTTATAGTAATTAAATACATCCTCACTACGGCAGAGGTTATTAATCTTAAGTACACTCTATGTGGTATGGACAAGCTGTCAAAACTGAAAATTCCGCCTCAGCTGTGTATATTACCCCTAAGCCGGGCTTAAAGCAGCTGTAATTCGCTATATGGTTAATGGCCAGAGGATAATCCTGCTTTGCAACGTTTTGACGTTTCGAAGCTTTCGCAAGAACTCGCTTATACGTAATCCATAAATTATATAGTACAAATAAAAAAATATGGCAACGAGAATACTGCAATAGGTACTTTCTACTTCAATGTAGGTTCCAGTAGTCTAATAATAAAATGAACTTTAATAAAACGAATCATTCGATGACCGGTCGCCCGTCGATAACAGCCTACGACTAAAAATAACCTTAGAATAGTGGAAAAGAACAAATACTGACCAATGAAGTGAATTCCATCAGCGAATTGTCCTAGAAGGAAAAGAAACTAAATCCAATATTTATTTTTTCAATATAGGTTTTGTTTATTTATTTATTAAGGCAATCAACGGTTTTATAAATTTACAAAAAGTTTAACAAAACATAAGCAATGAAAGTTACCAATTTATAAAACTAAGATGTCTACTTAAAAATGACGTTGTTAGCGATTGTTATAAAAATAATTCTATTATTTTTAAATGCATTTTGAAAATTAAAAAAAATAAGTTTGAGAATGTAATATGTTGTTAATGATTTAAAATTTTGGATTAATTTCTTTTATACAATTAAGCTCATGTTTCTAGTGCATTATTCACTGTCACTGATAATACACCAGTTTCCGGTATTACGCATATCATTTATCCAAACTAGGGTTCTCATTGCACTGTGATTTCAATGAATTTGGCGGTAGTTAGGATATTGTTCTTGGTTTTTTATTGCTGCTAAACTTGTAGGTAATTTAACTTTATATTATTACCTTCTCTTGAATTTTAACGTTTTTTTAATGTTTATGAATAATGTTTCATATATATGATATTACTGTATATTAAAATATATTTTGGAAATAAATCATTTGAAACTTGAAACTTGTACTTTCAAGTTTCGTGGTATCGTGACAATTGATAATTTATACACACAAACAAAGCATTTATAAGACGCAAATAAATTAAAAGTCGCCTGTTACTTAAATATTCACACAATTATAACACCTATATATTGAATGGTAGTCACTGAAAACAACTCTTTTGAATAATCTATAGGTAAATTGATTTTAATAGCAGTTTTTGAATTCTTTCAAGTTGATCATTATAAATGTTACTCCTAACAATTGCCTAAAAGATCGTTATGATAAATTTAAAATTAGAAAGTGGTTTTGTTATTCTCCAAATATAGCCTTATAGCTCATAGCTATGAGTATGTAAATTGAATCTTAGCTTT
This sequence comes from Neomicropteryx cornuta, assembly GCA_020383195.1. Classification (NCBI taxonomy): domain Eukaryota; kingdom Metazoa; phylum Arthropoda; class Insecta; order Lepidoptera; family Micropterigidae; genus Neomicropteryx; species Neomicropteryx cornuta. The sequence goes on along the minus strand of JAHKQU010000019.1, from coordinate 15,715,154 downwards.
GTAACAAATCGTTTATCTTGGAAGTATGGTCATTAGGGTAACGAGATATGTATAGCAGTTTAAAAACTATAATTAATATGAAAATTAAAACTATTCTACGCGATAGCAAGCAATTAACGAGTTTTTCGCTATTGCAAGCCACTATTAATTACTATTGCAAGCCAAAGATTCTTAAAAGATACTACGAGTATGTTGTACGAAATTTTAAATAGCGTGTTGGAATGCACTATTTTTCTCTCAGTACTACTTTTTTTTAATTAATAGTTCTTTTTTAAAAAAAAATAGTTTGCGCTTACCTAAATGTATTAATTATTATTATTTTTGCATTTTTAAAAACTCCTACATTTTTGTGGCAATATTATTTATTTATTTATTTTTTATAAACAATATAATAAATATATCATAGATCTATATGGGTTGACATTTTTAAGGCATCATTATGTTACTACCATTCCATTTAAAGATCATCTTCAAATGCTGTATTCTTACCAAATAAGATAAAATAAATAAATCTGGTCTGACTGAAAATCTATCGCTTTCGGGATTCGAATTTGGCACCTGCGGCTCAGGGGGCGGGTCGCGATCGTTACGGCCGCTGATTGGTTAATTCAGGTCGGCCTGCACGCCCGGCTGACCACGAATAACAATATGGGTTCATTAGGAGTGAATATTGCTTTCGATTTGCCGTGATGACGTCAATAACCGCTCGGGAGGAGACTCGACACAAGTTGGAGCATTTCTCATCGATCTGTTTGAGAAGGGCTTCGGATTGAGATCGAACTTCAAACTATTGAACACAATGACACGCAGTTAAAACATGTTAACATCCAATAAAATTCAGTATATTTTTTAGGGTTAATAATTAATATAACACAAATGGTCTTGTATATAGTCGCACTAGTACGCTGTCAAGCTTAAAAGTTACCACTTCCTGTGTATCTTTTAAGCTGTTAAGACCTCAATTAGGACAATCGTCACTGGAAGTTTAAGCGTGTGAAATTTAAATGTTAATATTGATTGCTATTTTCCGAAGCAGAATGGCGAATACAACTGACGTTATTTTATGTAAGAATATAAGTTAATAATATTACTGCTTAAGTCTATAACGCTCAGGTCAAAAGTTTTAGAGCAGCGCTTGACAGATTATGCGAAATGTACAACAAACAGAAGGTTCGTAGAGGCGAAGGTTTTCTCGTTTTTAAAAAATCCTGACTCATTCTTCTAAAGTCTTTTAAAAATACAGCATCCTGAAATTGAATCTCTTCAACATTAATTTTAAGTCACTTTGCTTGTCACTAATTTATTTTTATGTATGTAAAATATTACTGCTAATAGTTATGCTTACAATTGTTACCACGATCTCATCGTTAGAAAATTTACTTAATTTTTAATTAGCATTAGATATGAAATAAATCACTATACTATATGAAAGACTTGTAGACTAGGTCATATATTTCCTTATGATTTATTTTCATCTCTTGTACCAGTTGTATCCTCTTAATTAAACAAATAAATAAAGACTATAAAAATAAAAAAAATAAATAAATATAAAAAAAACAAATACATCTATATATTAGGCAAGTTAATATTACTGATGCTTTTTTTATAATCACAATAATTACAAAAGGCAATTTAAAACTAGAAAAATGCAGGTAGATTAAATTAATACAAAAACAATAGTAATCGCATACGTATATAATGCACGTGTTGTTTACTCTAAAAAAAAATAGCTATGTAAATGAATTGTAAATTTAGCTAAATTTAGAGGCGTATTTATATGAGATAAGTATTTATACTACCGAAGACAGTTGAATGCATTGTTGCATTTTGTGGAATGTTAAGTTTTTTAGTGTTTTTGTTCAATCTGAAATTTTCTCTAATAACAGTCTTCTTTAGGCCGGCAACAAATAAATATTCATTTAGCATGAGAGGATATTCGACGGTGCCTGCGGGACTCAAAAGTAGACGCGGGCAGGGACAGCCACTATCCAGGGGGCGTGATGTCAAATCAGCGTCTGCGACGACAGGCCCTTAGTCAGTCAGGTGCTGCCGCCGCAGCCGCGCTGGTCGGAGACGTCATTAATCCGAAGCGGACGCGGCGAGGGCTCAAGTGACGGCTGTCACGGCGTCACGGCGTCACCCCGTCACGGCGTCACGCCCCCCCCGCCCCGCTATTTATATTCGGACGGCTCATTTCGCTAAACGGACGGAGTAACGAGTTGCAGACGCGACGGCGGACGGGAGAAAAATCCCTTTAAAAACACCGCGTTTTACCATTGATTTAGGGATATTCACGACCCGCCGAGGACAATGTCACGAGAAATTAACAACCATTATTAAGTACAGTAAATTTCTTTAAAAAACTAGGTAGCCGCACTCGCAAAGGTGAAACATATGCTGACAAGTATAGGTGTTTGGGCCAGAAAAAAAAAATACTTTTAATCATAACTCTTTTATTATTTCCAATTTTAATATTCCGCCTAATATTTTTCGTGTAGATTCGATTAAAACTTTAAAATTTTAAAAGCGGTTGTGAAATCATTGAGATCTGACATCGCAAACATTTCGCTATGGAAGTTACGCTTCGCTCCGTTCCGTAAACTATGAACCATTATCAAGTGCAGTAAATTTCTTAAAAAAACTAGGACTATTTATTTACTTTTTTCTTTAATTTTACATTTTTTTATGTTTCATCTAAGCCCGTGGCTTATTTGCTGGATACTGTGTGTGCGCGTGTTTGCATTACATAGCTGTTAAATCACTTTAATATCGATTACTTTGTAATGACTAAAAACCTTAAATTTACAATAGAAATATTTCTAAATAAAGAAGAAACAAAACTTTTATTATAACAAAAAAATAAATAAATAATAGTAACATTTGTTTTGCCGGTTCCTCGCGCAAAAGATTTTTGAGACAAATAATATATTAAATGATTTTTACCACAGGCAACTAAGTGTTTGTTATGCATAAGTATAATTCTGATGATTATTTATTATTTATTTTATAAAGTAAACATACAGAAAGTAGCATTATAAAATTAGTTTCAGAAACGTTAAGGCTTAGTAGATTATCTTCTAACCATTGAGAGACTTTGCCTAAACCTTGCCTTTCCTTGACTTGACTTTGCCTTTCTATTCACACCATTCAAAGTTTTTGCATCGAAAGCAGCACTGTTTCATCAGCACAACTGATAATATAGCCTCCTATCTCATGGCCAAGAAGTTCATTTATACCAGAAAAACAATCTAGTAATATCTATATATATTTATATAATTGTATAATTGAGTTGTAAAGTTATTTGACTTATATTTGATGATTGTTTTTTAATAGCAGCAAATCGCCTGAAAAGATAAATGACACAATAAATATAAACCACCGATATATATTATAACGTGTAAAATACTATTTAGTGAATGTCATCGTTAACTTTTCATGGACTTAAAATGCCATGTTTGTAGACATCTTAGAAACTACGAAAGATAGGTAAAAACAATGTATTTAGGTCTAGCCACTAAAATAATAGTAACAATAAAAAATATATACTTGGTAGGGCAATTTAAATGGCATTGATATAAACCAAAGAAAAAAAAGTTTCTAGGTGTTTAATTTCAAAATTTTTAAATTGACAGGTAAGTTTACAAAATTCACAATAATCAAATCACAGTTAAAATTGCATAAAGTTTGTTTCTATAATTAAATTTAACAAAATTTTCACGTTATAATATTTTGTAATTTAATGTTGGTTGACTGGTAGATATTGCCGTTGGAGCAATAAGTTCGCAATTAGTAAATGTATTGTATTGAAGCAAATATTAAATTGAAGCAAAATAAATAAGATGTATAAGGTATATGAATGCCGTCGCCATTGGGCTAGAATTAGCCCAAAAAAATATAAATTGCGTTTATATGGGATGAAAATTAGCCTCTTTGAGAAAATCGGATCATGAAAATGGGAAAAGTGAAAAGCGTTATTCTGCATATGGCGCGGGCGGAGTGGGGTGCGCGCTGTTTACGGTTGGATAGGTACATAGGCATATACGAGTATGTGCACGTATGTGTATAGGGGCTCACATCACTCCGCGCTACGTGTAAGTAAACAACATTATTACCAACACTTCGCGAAATGCGACCGTATTCAGCGGGCATGTTTTGGCAACCCTGGCGCACGACCTGCGACGGAAGCGTTTTAATTTTGGAAAACTTTTTAAATGCGCATCTCGATAATACACTGAAGTTTTGAACAATCAATTAAGATCTTTTAAAAAAATCTTTTTCGGCATGCCGGAAGGCGGAGGTCGATTTTACCGAATCAAAGTTGTGGATAGGCGAACTTCAATTGTACGAACTTGTATCGAACATTGCGCGAGACAACAAAAGCTCGCGCACGTAACTCGCCGTTCCCTTGCGCAGCGAGAGTGCGTATTCTAAATCTCTCTTGATATATTTGTAAGGGATGTGCTCAGAAAGAATAAATAAATATTATGATTATTAATATTATTATACTGTACCGTAAGGGTTGCTCATATCATAAATTGATATAAACAAAAATTATAGGCCTACAATTTATTTATTTATTTTATCGTCATTTACATGCACTAGTACATAGCACATATTACATATAACAGTAAAATAGCGTTTAAATAATAAATATATTGCTTGTACGTATATTATTATAATTAACATTCTGAACTGATTTCATCTTGTACTTATTAAGAGGGTTATGATTTTTTGAATTTTGAAAAGCAATTTTTCACACCCCTAGGATCAATGGTTGGTGCTATCAAAAAAGTTTACTTAGATATGTTTTAGGCCCCTATCTAAGGAATAATATATGACTAAAAATAAATTTGATATCTACTATATACTAAGAAAAAAAAACTTTTTTGAACGCCTATTCACTGGTTTGATTTTGCCGAGATTTTGTGGCCTTAAATGTTATGTATCAATTTAAAAGTGATTGATGTAAAATTACGGCAATTATCGTCTCCACAAGAAAGTGATATAGATAGATAGATAGACAGATATATAAACTTATACATAAATTTTAAAACTGAGGGTGGTTTTGGGTTCTAGAGGATGTGAAACGCGAAGATATGTCGAAATTTTCTGGTCATTAGATGGTGCGCATTGCAATAGGTAGCTTTCCTAATGATATCTATCTAAAAAAAGTTTAAGGCGGAATTATTTTAGAATTTCCAGGAATGGTCTTTGCCTTCATCAAAAAAATCAAAATAAAAACAACGTCGTTTCAGAAATATTTCTAGATTCCCGAGTGTTATTGTACTAGGGGAGCATGCAATTAATATATAATTTCAATTTTCTGTTTTGTTTAATAGTTCCAACCACCAAAACTGTCCAACTATAACTCGAAACGGATCAATGAATTTTGGATACAATTGGTGATATTCAAAATTTCAAAATTTATAATTGAGCGAGTCTTATACGTATTATTCGTTATAATGGAAGAAAAACTCTATTGACCGAACATAAAAATTAAACACATATAAATGCTGATTTTGATTTATTTTACTTAATATTTCCATAATTTAATTTGCCGTCCAATTTAATTGGACCGGCATCCTCGGCGAGTCGTTACAGCATCCCTAATTGATTGGATAGACGTGGTTTCATGGCAACATTCTCCATCGCCAAATAATCGAGATGAGATTCAATTTAATGATGAACGCAGTCACTTTGAATTGCAGAATATCGTCTCTCACAGCAGAATATCTCGTCTGAAATGTATTCCTGAAACGAACCTACCTACTCTGAAATACTGAGAATTAAATCATATTATTTTCTTATTGAAATTGTCTCAACTTGTTATTTTAATGTATAGTTTTGAGTAATTTCAAAAGTATGTGACTTGTTTTTTGTTCCGGGCTAATGTCGTAAATATATTTATGACTTGGTAAATATATTTATTTGTTGACATAATTTACACAATATAATAAAAAGTTCTATCTAATATCTAAGGTGGAGTTTTCTGTAGCATTATTTCTATAATACACACTATCTTACTTCATGGTTAAAGTTATTTGTACACGAAACGAACGAGTCTTACAAAAAAGTTTTGTTACGTGTACGATTTATAAATCTACAGGAATTCATTTGTATATTCTATCAAACAGATTGTATACACTACAATATACTTAGGTTGGGTCTACTAAAATTTAGTAGCCACAATAAATTATGATTTTTCTATACTTTTCGGTTAATTCAGAGCTCGATATTTTTTTCAGTGAATCATATATCTTTTAGTTCTGAAAACAAACTGTAAACTATTGAAATCGTGTGACATATCACGATATATATTTACACGAAAATAGTATTTTTGGGGTTTATTTAATCAAAAATCAAAACATATTTGTGTGTAAATGTTTATATGTATGAAGTACTTTTGTGGCTCTATTAATGCAAATATTAATATATTCTGACTAACCTGAAAAGAAAAATTATAGTAGTGCTACATGCATATAAATAATATATTTTTCTAATCAGTAATGCACCAACATTATTGCAATTTAGTATACGAGTGGATTGGTGGTAGTTAGCTATATGAAAACTTATTAAACAAAAGTCGTGCAGTTTTATATCCAGAGTCAGCCTTTAAGATGATACTGCTGACTTTAAGTTCATCCTGTATATTATAAGTATTCCGTATTGGAGAAAAATATTGTATTTTTAGAGGATTGATCTGTATCAACAACTAAACCAATCTCACAAAAAAAAAAGTTTTTGCATTCAATTCCTGAAATACTTTGAGAATCACCTCGAAGTGACCTAATAACCACAGATTGATCAGGTGCGACATTGGAATTTCCAGACTTTTCTTAGATTTTCGATTAAATTTAAAATTAGCTTTTCTCAAAATTCACAAACATTTTTCTAATATTTTTTGCTAATTTATGTTTGTTGATATAGATCAACAATAGGTATTAGAAATAAATAAATACTTACAAAATAGTGTTGACTACCGCCTATAAGTGCCGATTAAATAATGGTAAAAATGTTTTTGAAACCAGAGAAATATACATTTCGAAACTATGCATTAAAGGCGTATTCGAAGCCTGTAATAATATTCCGATGCATAATATAAAGGTGCTTATTTTACGCTGTAATAATATGATTAGGAATCCCCGAGAGGTAGTTCGTCTCGAATCTACATCGAATGGAACCAATCAGCGGCGGTTGGCGATCCCTGGACCGCAACCCTCCCCCCCTCCCCTCCTCTCCCCCCGGCCGGCTGAGGCGACTTCTCCGGAGTATAATGCCGGCAGACAACCGCCAGGCGTGATGTTGACATTAGATGGAAATGGAAGATAAGCTGCGACTGCACAGGGATAGAAATGAATGTCTATTCCGCGCGGGTAATGAAAAAAAAACCTCCTTTCATACCTCCAACTGTTGAGCGATTGAGGCGACTTGATCCATTAAGATAGCTTGAAATATTAAATAGAAATCGTGTGAAAATTGAACTCTTTTAACGCACTTGATGACGTTCAGTTGAGGAGGCCAAAGGATAAATATTAATATCTATTCATTTAGACCATTCTTCTATGGCCGGCATTTGGTAACCATTTGATATTTAACCATAAAAAATATGTTTCGATACCTTAATCTTACATATTTAAAATAGTAAAGCCAGATTGTTAAAATTCAATTAATTTCTGAGAAATTTAATAAATAATAAACTCTAATAGTTCTTTTTTAGTTGAATTGCTCTCTTATAAATGACATCAGAGCCTCGGAAAAAAAAGTAATTGAAATGAAAATTAAGGATCTAAAACATAAAAAAGTTTATTTTGTAATTTCTAACATTACAAAGTAGTAATTAAATAAAACCCGCGCTGATCGCGCAAAGAGTAAAACCTGACGCCCTAAAAATTAATGCACCGAATTTCAAGGTCGAATATCAATACGCTAGACTCTTCACGGTGGGCATTATAAACAATTTATTTTATTGATAATATAATATTACAACTCTTAAGTAGTACAAAATAACTATGTAACATAATTATTATATAGTTTAATTGAAGCGACAAGCGACTGTTACATTTTAGGGACGTTTCCTGCTTCCCTTACTAGTCGAATCTGTACTAAGGGAAGCAGTTTGGTTTTGTTTGCTCAATGTGCCACTTCCGACATTTGATCGATGATATTCAAATCAATAAACAATAAATACATATACATTTTATATTTCCATTACACAACAATAAAACCAATATTTATATAAAATTCAGTGAAATATACTTATTATACACAATTATATAAATTAGTTTTTAGTTTACATTAGCCATTACAGTAGACATTAGCAGGGTTTCAACGGAACGACTATATAAAAGCAGCAATCTGCTAAAATTATGATTATAAAGTTTTTTATGGATTTTGAAACTTCTTCATATTTACTTCTTCATATTGAAGCAAGAAATAATAATCTAAAAAAATCTGACCCTATAAAACGCGTTTAAAATATTAGGTTAGAATCAAAACAAGCAATCTGCAGCCATGTTAGAATTACCTATCATGTTAGAGTTACTGATATTAAATTATAATTACTAACCTTCACCTTTGTGTTTTATTGATAGTATACTTTCTAACATGTTATAACATGTTAGAAAGAAAAACAGCAATTTGCAAGACTCAGCTTCAAAAAACCAGAGGAATTAAAAAATATTGATCATAATAATATTATTATTATTAGGTAATTACAATATTTAGAAGCTAGCTCCGGTGATACTGTGAGTTTGTGAGGAAAGAAAAGTTAATGCTTAGAAACAGCCTTGGAACAAGGAAAAGGAGATCAAATACTGACCTATAAAGAGTATTCCACTGGCAAATTGTTCTGGAAAGATAAGAATTGAACCCAATGTTCCGTCTTCTCAAGATAAGTTTTATCTTGGAAGGATGGTCATTACAGCCAATATAAGGAGGCTTAGAGAGCTGGGATCTTAAAGCAGATCAGGCAGCCTCATTCGTCACAGTCTTATATAACTAGTTTATCCGATTTCAAAACGCATTTACCGCTTTTGATTCTAAACGACTATAATTCGGTTTTTATGCATATAGTTTTTAGCTACTTTCGTAGGTAGATTGTAATAACTTGCGTGGCTCCGTTCCCAGTTGCGGGCTATTCCCCGGGAAGACGTAACGGGATGTTTGTCCGGGACAACAGCAAAGTGCGGCAGCGATAAATCTCTGAAGAAATCAGAGCGCTGCGCCGTCGCCGTGCCAAATTGTAATGTGTTGATCTCGTGGGGCGGGCGGCTGGGCGGCTGGGGGCGGGCGGCCGGCCGAGAACCGATACGCGAGCCGCTAACCGATGCGGTTTTCGGCCCATTCGCTTCGATTAGCGGTAATTAGACGAGCATGATTCGGTTTCAATCGTATGCACACTTTCAACCCCCTTGTACAACCCCCTTTCAAACCCCTTTCAACCCCCTTCTCCTCATACAACGTAAACAGAATCGTACACACTAAAATTTTGGTTTTCTTCGGAGTACTTCTCAAGCTCAGGGGGTCAGTGACCAAACCGAGTTCTCAAACATTAAAACGATTTCAATTTTGAAAACGAAATTTCGTAAAATAAGTAAGTGGTTCTGGCTACAGATTAAACTTGTGTCATATATCTATCCCTCTAAAAAACGAAACATTTGAGTATTGATACAAGTAAAAAAAAAATCATAAAAGATTTGCATCTCAGAAACAAGACTGGCTAAAATAATAACTCTGCGTAAACACCGATATTTTTAAGGATAAATATTAATTTCGATTAATTTTGACCCTTTTTTTTGACCCTTTTTTCTTTAACCACTAAATATTTAATCTTAAAAAATATGTTTAGATACCTAGATCTTATGTCCTCAACATAGTAAAGACAGATTTGTACAATTCAATTCTATTTCTGAGAAATTCCATAAATAATAAACTACCTACTATTAGTTCTTTTTAATTGAATTGTTCTCTTATCAAAGATATTAGAGTTTTAGGGAAAATAGTAAAGGCAAATAAAGGATCTAAAACATTTTTTTTAAATATCCTAATTAAATAAAAAGCAACAATTGCTCACTGGCCGCGCAGAGACAAAGCCTGACGGACGCCCTATAAAAATAACGCACCGAATTTCAAAGTCAATATGCTTCGCTTTAAGTAAACAACCTACTATATTTCGTATTTTTTTAAGTAAAAAAAAAGCGCTTTTTTATGCATTCATGCACGATATGAGAAGAGTACAGATTTAAGAGTACAAACATTGATATTTTTTATCTTTACGATAACAAATTTGCGTATTGTTGTGAAATAACGATAAAGTAGCGTTTGTGTTTCTAGGAGTTTAAAAAAAAACTGGTCTTAGGGCACTATAATCAGGAATGCCTTGTTCAGAACTATGTAACTACTGAATAGGTAAAATCCAACGTATAAGTTATAGCTAGGTGATTTATCTGTTTTAGATGCAACAAATATCATATTCATTTTTTAGGGCAATTCGTGTTCCTTTGGATACTTTCCAGTTTTCTGTAAACCATTTTTTTTTCAAATTGATACATAATTAAGTTAATAAACTATCGGTGTAATGTCGAAGAATTGGAACAAATATAATATGTCTTAAATTTTATTAGAGGTCGTTAGAAGGAAATATTTAGTCCCAAATAGAAATATTATAAGTAGTCATGGAAACTCATCTAATTTTATTCTTAAAAAAAAAACACTGACAAAATGGAGCTTGTTGACAAAGTTCCGTATAAGAACAAACATTTGTTTGATCCGATTACAGACGAACAATAATTCGATTGCATTAACAAATCTTTAATTTGGTGTAGGTAAATGGTTTAGTGAGCTTATGTAATGGAAGTGCTTGGAATAACTTGCAATAGGTTAGATTGGATATCTTTTTGAGCAATGTAAACAAATGATACTCACATACTCGTATTTTGTTTTAATTAGTGTAGAAAAAAATAAGAAAATTAGGTCATTTGACTGATGTTATTATTATGTTAGACGTATTTACTGTTTAAATATTTATTTAAATGACATAGGTGTAAAAAACAAACTTGATTAATACCAAATGCATAATATCGTGACAACATGATCTTTCGTTGGCGGTCGGGGTTATGAAACATCCGGCTACTTATATCATTGCTTGTGCGTATATGCGCTGTGGCTGCACAGATCTTCGGGAACTTTGGCTTTAAAGGACCCTTTCAGCTTTCAGCCTTTGCACTACTGTCAGATGCACTTCGGGATTCGGGATTACTATACTACGAAATTAAAACGTGTAGTGAGTGCCCAATGCTGAAACTGATTTTATTTAAAAGATAATCATAGATAGCTGTTTTACTGTGGTAAATTTATTTGTTTATCTCTTGCGGATAATAAGCTATGTATGCACCCAAAAATCATTTTTTCAGCAAGTTGACATATTTATTTTTTCAGTAATTATGAAACCGACGAAAAAATGTTTCACCCCTGTTAGGATTATATTTTCGAACTAGGAAATAAAATCGTTTAAACGAAGGACTAAGAAAGGTAAGTTTCCAGGGCGTCGAACGTCAAGTGCCACGTTCGCGATTTTCATGAGGGCAGTTTTGCAACTATTCAAAATCGCGTATAGGACAAACTCCTAAGCCGGCAGTCTATTATATTTGTTTTTCTATAATACTTAAAAATACCATGGTAGCCTAGAAGAACTGGCCAAACTGGTGGGTGATAGCGGAGAGAGTTATGTGACGGGTTCGGAAATGGGAGATACTTAGAGGTACCGGTATCCCTCTAGGAAGCCTGCGGAGGCCTGTATGAGGCACACCGCATAGTATTTGAGCTTTTTCTCCCCTTTTGGTGGGTGTTTTGATACTTCTCCAGGGCATGATTTTTGGCTTAAATATTAGGCCATCTTCTGGCACTCAAATATAGGCGAATCAGTCTACCTCTTTAGATTAAGTGCTTTTATTTAATTACAGTTTCATAATATAGGAATAAACAAAACAAGCTTTTCTATGTTTTAGAGTTTAGACCCTTCATTTCCCTTTAATTACTATTTTTTCTGGGGCACTAATTTATTTATTTATATATTTATTGAACAGTTTTCCCCATGTACACATTACAATTAAAGTAAATAATTAAACTACTAAAAGGGAAAAACAAAATCAAAAACAAAAAATAATAACAATAAAAAAAATAACTAGAAGTAATTATAAAACATACCACGTTAAAAATTAATCTAATGCCTCCAGGCACGCAATAACAAATAAATAATTCACCTGATCTTGAAACGGTGTAATAGAAAGCAGATTTTTAAGCCCATTGGGTGAACAGACAAAGATATCAATCTCCGCGGAAATGGAATTTAATAATTCGACTGCTCTCCCAATCGGACTATACTTGTATACGCCGGTACGACACGCTAATCGCCTAAATAACGCGTGCTCCCGCGATCTAGTTAAATGGTCTGGAACAAAGAAACCAATATCTTTGAGTATTACGGGATTCTCGATGAGACCGTGGATAACTTCATAAAAATAAAACAATGTATGGATTTGTCGCCTAAACTCGAGTGTGTTGAAGCCTAACATTCCTAATACAAATGCTAATGGATACGTATTGGGAAACATTTCAGGATTATATCCATACCTACGGAGATAGAGGTATCTTAGGAACCTCCTCCGAGTAACTTCCAGGATATAAGAGAGTAACTCAACTAAAAAAGAACTATTATCAGTTTATCATTTATTATTTTTTTCAGAAATAGAATTGAATTTTAATAATCTGTCTTTATTATGTTGAAGACATGAAATGAAAGTACATAGAATAAATGAATTCGAAATGAATGAATGAATGAGTTTGGCTTCGTCTTAAGATAAAATATAATAGTATATGTATATAATATAATAGTAATACTTAGGAGTGATTAATGGTATTATTTTTTTTATTTATTTTTGTGTTACATAATTATGAATAAACGAGTACTCAACTACCTTTCTTTGCAGGCAGACAGTGGCTTGTTTAAATTTAGGTCATGTCAATCCATTGTAGATTATGGTATTTATGAATGTACTTATTTGTCATTCTGCTGTGGGATTCAGATTTGCTTTCAAGACACCCAAGCGCCCTTTAAAGATTTATCTTATCGGATTACACGGTGATTAAAATTTCGCAACTGCATTCATTATGTTATTTTACCTGTAAATGGTTTTTAATACTGATTTATTTCAAATACTATGTACCTACATATAAAATAAAACACAAAAATATAACTATATAAATATACAAATCAAATATATTTTAAGTAGCCTAGTTATTACGGGTCAACTTTATTTGCAGGTGGCAAATTACCGTAGTACACAGAAGAGTAGAAATAAGCTCGTTCGCTATACTGGCTAACAAATAAAAAATAAGCGGTTAAACATAAATCAAGATAGATTAAAGTTTTTAGAAAACAAAAATTCTAAACAGTCAAAAATATCAGCAAAATAGTCAAGGAAAGTAATGTAATATATCGTATATTGATTGTAACTCGTCTAAACTACATAAAATTAACATTCCCGCTAGAAATACAAGGCATTTCAAGTTATATAAAGTAACCAGATGTAATAAAAATGCATGTAAAAATAGAATTATACCCCGAATAGGTTCATTTTATAATGAATTATCGGATACAAAAAAAATGTTTGTAATTAGACTGGTAATAATTCGAATATTTGCCATTGGTTGGGATAACTCCATATACTGCACCTAATTCAAAATTTTACTTTTGGTGGAGTTAATCTTCTATATAAAATGGCGCTGGACCGACTCGAGGTGGCCGAAAAAGATCATCTGGTGGAGATCAAGGAAAACCTAGTAAGGAGTTGGAAGACCAAGCTGAGGTAGATGAATGACATCCGTAGGGCTGCAGGTGGAAACAGCAACAGATAGGAATACGTCGAAGGAAATGGAAGATGCCTACATCCAGGAGTGGATAGCGACAGGCTGAGAAAGAAGAACAGAAGAATCTTCTATAATCGACTTTTTGAAATGTTTATGAGCAATCCTTTGAAATAAATGAGTATTTAACCAGCTAAATAATATTTTTAATAAGTATATTATTTTATAGACACTTCCTAAAATGGATACTTAAAATGGATAGTAAGAACGATAGAGTTACGTGATTTCCCATAAAAAGTGCTACAAACGGTAATACGTTATTTTAATACTGCCATATTTTCAAAGTTATCGCAAATGTTAGTGGTCGGAATCCTATCATAATAAAAAAGCTATTGCCATAAAGCACCCGTAATAATTTTTAACGTATTATTTACAACCTATATAAGATCGTTTTTTGTTAAAGATAAAAAAAGTATATAAATAGAATATCTGCTTTAAAATAAATATTCGTGTTGCTATGATGAATATTAGCTTATTTAATGATAGATGCCTGAGGTGGTGTGCATATCATAATTTTTCAAGACGTCAATCGTTGGTTGAAACTTCGAGATTTCAGTGTAACTCTAATCAAGAGCGTTTTCGGACCAAAAATTCGTACACAACGAGGGCCAATTGTTTGTTTATATTGTTTATGTGTAAGCATACTGTTTTTAGTTAAGATCCATGTAGTCAAATTTATTGTGGTTGGTCGATTCAGATGGTTAAAACGCGTGGAATGAATGGAAGATGGAAATCCGCCTAAAAGTTTACTTCATAATAAGCTAGATGCAGACGCACTGAAAGTTCTCAACTGCGATGGATTGATAGTGTGTTCAAGATACACAAGGAGTTAATAATTGGTCAATAATGATAGCAGATTTTTAAAAGGGAAAACAATGGTTATAAGCTATTTACTTAGATGTTGAACCTGCATTTAAGTCCTTAAATAAACCTTAATGATTTCAATGCCCAAAATATTCTTTACTTTGATTATACCTATTTACTGATTTTTTATATATACTGTAGTAACTTTTGATATGTAATATAAAAGTTTTTTTTTATTCAAACTGTACGGTACTATACCAGGAGGCCGGCGAATCCTGGCCATGAGTTGGTTCACCGGGTTAGTCAGTTGGCAGTATTAGGTGTTAGGAATATAAATCGGAATGAACTGTATTTTTATATGTGTACAAATTGGGGTTTTACAATGGGGATTGCATTCCTTGCTAGATAAGTGAAATGGAACCAGCCTTTACATGCTCCAAGGCATCAAGGCAAGGATAATAATCTAATTTGAACATAATATGACAACCGTCTGCCTTTTAGACTTCGGACGCCACTTTGTCGGCAGTCTGGAATACTCCTAAGGCGGCGTGGCGTCCGAATGTTCGCAGTCGGGGACCCGGATGCTGCGGCGCGGGCGAACGTGCTATTAGTACACTGCCACAAAGGCGGCGTGCGTGCTGCACGTGGTCGCCAGTTGGGCGACTGTACGCTCAGCTTCCTTCGTCCATTCTGACAGACCTATTTATTATCAGTCAGATTTTCGCTTCGACAAAATAAAACGTTTGTCAATTCATCTGCTCAAAACCCCTCAGCTGAAATAAACATATATCGGACGCTTGATCACTATGATGTCTACCTTAGTACGGGCGCTGCCTTGTTAGGTAGAGTTTTGAAAATGTATTCTTGTGTAATTTAAAAACCAATGAATAAATAATTATTTTATTTTGTAGTCCATATTATGTTAGCTTTTCTATTGTAATACGCTGCTCACCATCATTTCAGATGATTCTTTGTCAAATGCAGGCTAGCAAAAAAAAAAAAAAAAATCGATGACGAGACGTATTTGCACCCAAACTATCGTGACGGAATGGAAAAACAAATAGCATTTGTTAACGACTAAGAAGTAGCAGTATTCGCCTTAGATTATATACTGCATCGGAAGAAGTACCGTAAGGTGCGCTCGAGAGGAACACCGAGTCCCATGAACTCCTCCATTCTGTCGATTCATCCTTAAGTAATGCTTTTATACCCGCGAAAGTCTCCTTTAAAAGAGGCCACATCTACCCTGTTAAAAAAATATTACTCTCGCCCATCATGATCGGACATTTTAGGTCGTGAGACGTCTGTGTCCCCCGACGAACTGGTTAGTTGATGATCGAACTGCAAAATATTCAGTTAGCTGAAACTTATTTAATTAGCAATATTTGCAGCTGTGAACGTGCTGTCTATGATTTTCTGTCAAATATCAGTGGCACAATAATAATTGTGGTTTCTAGAGTCGTATGGCCAACTGAATGCTGACATTATGTCAATTAATTTTGAACGCGTCACGGGAAATGGCGGCCATTTTGTGTCACGCGCATGAATGCAACGGAAAGGCTGCATCTCAATCAAAATGGATGCCCTCTGCGCGTACAATCAGACCAAAGAAAATGTTTACAAGTAATAAATACCTACAACATTGAAGTTACTACCTGTTCTATATAATAATTATTGATATGTGAGTAGGGTATGTTTAGGGTATGTAGAGTTATTTGATGACTGCGTAGGGACCTAGCGTTTTCGAAAAATTCAAAATGTTGCCATTTGATCGGCGAATAGTACCAGCCACTCGGTGGCATTTCATAAAATAAATAAAAATTGTGTTATAGTAAATATTATTTCATATAATTAGTTACGTTTATCGATTTTCTTTTTCTCTACTTTTATCTTTTTGGTATCATCGTGAAAAGTTTTTTAATTCCATGTAAGATAAGTGCGTTTAATTGTAATTTTTTCGAGTTTTGTTTTAATTTACTTAATTGCGGTTGTACTATTGTTGTTTAAGCTCCATCATAAAAATATGATTTATTTCAAACCACACATAAAAGAAACATTAAATAATAAAACTTATCATTACATTATACTTTCCGGAATTATATTAAAAATATTTACATTGTTTTATAAAAAAAAATCACGTATAATTTCTCACACTAATTTTATTACAATATTAACCTCAAAATCTTCCAGGGTCTCCCAAATGTTAACAACAACGATGTTTTTTGAGCGAAGAGGGGTCTTAGGTATTACGGTTTCAAAAGCTATTTCACTATGGTCTTTGTAACTGTATTTCTATACTCATTCATTCATTCGTGTATTCTGTATTCATTTGTATGACTGTACTGCAAATGCAGGTGACCGTTGGCTTTTAGGAAAATTTAAAAACTACGTTGATATCAAAGAGTTTAATTACTTTAAAAAATCAAATCAATACCCAGCAAATACCTCCTATTTCAGGCTCACTAGGTGGTCACAAAGTAATGGTAAATCTATGTAACAACAACAATCACAGAAACGATGCTATTATATTGTATTATGGGGAAGATATCGTATTTTAGATATTGCAGTATGGTATTTATTTGTTTTAATCATAAAAGTGTTATAAATGAATATGCCATCAAATCTTTAGCATTTTTTATATATTTTAGTCCATTTATAAATAAGCACGTTTTGAACTTATAATTCTTTAGTATTCTTAGGTATTCTTTCTATTTGAAATAGGGATATTCTAGATATTTTTATTATTTGAGTAAGAATATTTACATATCAATGGTTTATATATTATTTTAGTTCACAAGGAGAAGAGAATCGGGCATATTCATTGTTGATAGATTTTCGCTGCAAAGTAAGTTCTTTTACTAGATAGATCAAATTAAAATATAATTAACAGAAAAACTTCAACTAAATTTCCACAAACAGATTTCAGAGATATTTAAAAACTCGCACAGAGAGGACTATTAAAGGATTACTATCTTCAGTAATGAGGAAACGACAAGAGAGACTTTTCTTTTCAGTATTTTTCTTGTATCTTAGGATCCAGCTTTACAGATCATTTACCATTTGTAATGTATGGCGTATACGTACTCTGATATCTTTCTCCTACACCTGGTATGTCCATCTAATCAGCCATTTATCCCTCGATCTTTGTCCTGAATTTTACTTGAGCCTCTAATACTCCTTTGTAGGTCGCCTTTGTGTCCGTGAGATTTCAAACAGCACGTTTTAAGTTTTCAAGATTTTGATGCTTCTTTTTCTAATTGAGAATGCTTAAAATTTGACGTAGACGCGTAGAAGCTCTACGTAGACACAAACACGCTTTAACGTAGACGTTTTAACGATTATACATAAATGCGTAGATAGTTTGAGGTTGGCGACGCTTTTACGTAGATGCGTTAACGCTTTTACGTAACGCGTTAACGCTTTTACGTAACGCGTTAACGCTTTTATGTAACGCGTTAACGCTTTAACGTAACGCGTTAACGCTTTTACATAGACGCGTTAAAGCCTTTACGTAGACGCGTTAACGTTTTTACTTAGACGTATAACGCTTTTACATAAACGCGTAGATGCTTTTACGTAGACTCATAGACACTTTCACGTAGACGCGATGACAAATACAAAGACGGCTACGAAGACAAAAAAGTAAATTTACTAGAAAACATAGTTACGGATATATAGAAGTAAAAAACATATGGCCGTCTCTAATATTAGTCACAGATCACAAACAAAACATAAACAAGTCTTTTTTTTATATTATTTTTATTGTAACTATAAGAACTCGATAATAAGGATAAAATGACTTTTCGGCAATGGACTGTCCTAAAGGCGATTGCAATTGGATCAGCCCCTGCTTAGCTCGCATCGGCCGGATATGTCAAGCTCTCCCCTCTGAAACGTCGGGATTATTTGTTTTATACACGATCATGCGCGATGTATACCAAAATGTTACAATAAAACACATATTTTTTAAATCGTATACACTTTATTGTGTCTATAGATAACGTCGTGTTTATTTGATCCTTTGGTACCATTAAAAACAGACTAAAACACCGACTAGGGAGAATAATTGACGTTAAGTATGTGATAACCTAATCAAGAAAGTGCAAATGTATTAGGCCTTATTATTGATTGTAAAAATAATTTAACTTACATAGTCACCAACCAACCTATAAAACTATTAAACATAGAATGATGTTTGATTATTAGGTTGTGTACAACCCTAGTCAAAACCTAAGCATATTTTGACTTGAGTTGCCAATGCAGAAAATAGTTCTGTCGACAAACTATCAGTAAGAATTAGTGATTGAAAATTAGAGAACATTGTCCTGTTACATAAAACTCTTAGGTACGTATTTTACCTTTTTTTGTTTTAGGGTTGATTTTATTCTGGTCTAAATTTTACACTTATTTATTACACTTAAAAGTGAGTTACAACCATACTAAAATGCATGCGCTGTCAGTTTAGTTGCTTCCTCTTCCTCATGCGAGGGCTATGCAAACGGGCCCATTTCAGTTTTTCCTTAGTCTCATAAATAAGAGTAAAAATATTCATTGATGTAAATGTTCAAAGTAAATAAAAAAATATATAATTTATTATGCCTATTCTGGGACACTATTTACCCGCTTCAGTGTTGCTAAATATTTCTGTTCGTGGATATTAAACGTATCCGCTTGCCTTGGGCTGGGATGGTAAAATTTCTAGATGTTTTACAACAATTGCGGCCTTATGCACTATGTTTATGTTTGTTACTGTTAATGTGAGATAGAGGGTAATGTGCACATCAACTGGTTAATCTGCAGATCACCGGGTGTGCTTCGATAAAGTACGAAATTTCCATTCAAATATTCTGTATCTGCACTTTACCTAGTTAATTTGCACATCAACGCATTCTAAACCGTTAAAGGTACGTACAAAGGTTTAAGAGAGCGAGACAAAAGCGTTATTCTTATTAGTTTTATTTCGACACCCCCCCCCCACTCTCCGCTATCGTCCCGTGACGTCATCGCGTTGCGTGCGCAGGACAAGTTGATTCCTTTGTTTTTAAGGTTATTACATTTTTGAAGTTGTAAATGTTCCACGAATATGTGTGCTCGTCGCAAAAACAAATTTCTATGTCACAAATAAATTATCAATTTAGTTTCATAATTTTGAAAATATTGTAACTACTTATTTAGTTTAAATTAGGTTAATTTCATTTGGGTAAACCGTAAAGTCTTAAAACTATTTAACTGCTTTCAAAATTAACGAACGAAAATTGCAACAAACAAATTAATGTTAATTTTAACAATACAGTCATGTTTTATTAAAGAAAATAACCTATTATCTTCACGTTAACTAATGCTTGGTCGTTAATTTGTAGAGTATCTAGGGTATCTGCAGAATAACTAGGTTATGTGCGAAGAAAAACCACTTTTGTACTTTAACGTACTCGCGTAGTTAACCTGTAGAGTAACTAGATAATCCGCTCATTGACTGTTTTAAGAACATTAACGGTAGCATGTACAACAATTACGCGTTAGTTCGCCCCTAGAGTGACAGCGTATGCATTTTCCAATGTTCAGTGGTTACTTTTATAGTTACATAAGCAGCATACAAGGCTGTTTATGTTTTAGATGATTCTTATAAGAGCGTAATTGATTTTAACTGAAGTATTTCATTTATCGTTCATTATGTATAGCAGCCGATTCTACCTTAATGATAAAATACAATTTTATGTAGACTTTTAAGCTGGATTGTTGATTTTGTTACTATAAATATACAATATAAATACGACGTTTTATAAGTTTTTAAATAAAATTGTAATTGAAAATTTATTATTATTCTAATATATACAACAAATAAAATATCAAAAGCATAGTGGATAAATTTAAACTTTTATTATGTACTACTACACTTATCTCAATCGCTAAGGACACTAAAATAAATACACCCTTGTACCATTTTATTACAAATTATGCGCAAGGAGTTAAATTAAAATATTGTAATAAGATGCATTACAAAACATGCATTTTAACATATGGCCACTTTTTTATTTTAACGGACAAAAATTCCAAAAGTTGAAATATAATTTAACATTAAGGTGTAGATGAAATCCTATACAGAAAATATTTATGAATAGCTAGTTAGCTACATTTAACTTTAGTTTTGATTTGGTTACCTATTAAAATAAAACTAAATCTATTTATAAGTGATTTACCATAGTTTTAACAAAAATAACTTAAGGCGAAGACAGAGGATAAGTATAAATTTCGATTCATTTAGACCCTTTTTTCTACGGTTGGCCCATTGGATATTTAATAATAAAAAAAAATGTTTAGAGACCTTGGTATTATGGCTTCAATATAGTAAAGGTAGATTTTTGAAATTCTATCCTATTTCTGAGAAATTCAAGAAATGATAAACTGCTAATAATTGGTTGAATTGCTCTCTTATAAAAGGCCTTAGAGCCTTAGAAAAAATAGTAATTTAAAGGCAAATGAAGGGTTTAAAACATAAAAAAGTTTGATTTTTAAATTGCCATATTATGAAGCTATAATTAAATAAAAACTAACGATCGCTTACTGACCGCGCAGAAAGTAAAACCTGACGCCATATAAAAATAACGCACCGAATTACAATGTATTTTTACTTACGCTGTTTGTGCTATTTACCTGTGTGCGTATTTTTTAAAGTTTTCTCGAAATTTAAGAAAAAAATAGTATATAAATTAAAAAGCGTGATAGGTGAGGTACTCTTTACCTAGGAATTTCTACCCTCATAATTTATTCATCATTCCACTTCGAGTTATTGTTCTCATCTAGATATTTTAAACACCCAAAAATTAAATAAATTTCGTTACTAAAATTTTAGGCATATTTATCTTTTTTATTATCTTCGTCTTTAGTTTGGAATCTTCGTCCAGATAAAATTAAAAAAAAAAAACATCTAGATTTTGTAACATGGAGTGGCTGCTTTCCTAAATTCTTTATCCGAATGTCAAAATGTTCAATAAACTGTGTGTGTTTGTTGTGAAAAACTCATAATGAATAGGTATAACTTTTTATGATTAGGAATTAATATTTCAATCAAGCGATTTCTCATCAACGTTTACTGAATAAAATTTGCTTTAGAATTATTGTGAATATGGTTTTAATTATAAATATAGGTTTCACTTGATATTATTTATTATATATGACGCACTGGTGACACCTGATTCAATTTCAGTTAAAATTTACGGGTCAACTTTTAGAACTACTTAATTTTTAGTTATTATAACAGATTTATACGCATATTGCGATACGATTTCCTAATATTTTTAAAGATATGTACAAACATGAAAGATGGTTTTTGTTAATACGTCCATAATTCGTCTCCGTATAATTAGACGTTGTGCACCATTTTATTATATTTACTCTTTATATTCTGATTGAATCACGTCTTCTTAGCATTAATATGATGTTACTTAAGATTACGGCTATCCAGGAGGCTTGAAATCTTTCCGCCCAGCTTCTTACTGGAAAAAAAAAGAATTTGAAATAAATATATAATATTTTAATACCGAAGTTCAAAAAACTAACATTTTTATTGATAATATACTATAACCGCACCAATACCTTGATAAAAATACCTCTTTTAGCATTTACGTTCAGATTAGCTCAGCTCGGTCTCAACACCATTTCCTACCCGCCGCTGCTCCGTGTGCACTAACTAACACAGTTGACCTGAACTGATTATGCCATCAAACGAAATGGTTTTAGACGGATGGAATGATACTGAGCTGAGCTGAGCCAACCTGGGCGGAATCAATTAGCTTCTTAAATCAGTTGTACCTTAAATACTTATAATATTATTACAAGGCAATCACATAGTTTCCTTATTATTATTATTAAGTTAGTACAATATTTAGGAGCTAGCTCTGGCGATACTGTTGAGTTTAGTAGGTGAGGAAAAAATGAATGCTAAACAACTCGCAGCCTATGCTTAAAAACAGCCTTGGAACAAGGAAAAGGGTCAAATTCTGACCTATGAAGAGCATTCAACTAGCGAATTGTTCTGGAAAGAAAAGAATTTAACCCAACGTTCCGTTTTCTCAAGACATCGACATTCAATTGTAGTACTAACAATGTATAGTAATTAATATTATTAAAAATTGTTTTAACATCCAAAATTATTATAAAAAGTGTTTTAGAATGATTGGGCATCCTTGGGAGGGGGGGGGGGGAGGGTAAAATGGCTGCTAAGTGTACGGGAAAACATCGCTGTTTCTCACTTATAAACTTCAATAATGAAGGCGCGTGAGAGGGACGGGAGTATGGGACTTACTAAAGAAGAAACCATTAAATGAAATCAACTTGGAACGACTTTTTCCTTTAAAACAAACTTTAATATAAAATAACCTCTATATACTAGCATCATGTTTTATGCACTCCTTCATTTTTTATTATAAAATATTCAAAAAAACCACAACCAAATATATATTACGAAATAAAATTACCTATTGTAAAACAATATGTAAATGCCATAAAGAAAGTATTTATAAACATTACTTTTTTATTATTTCGAATTTTAAATATCCTGCTACGTCATGACGGTGTATTTTTCATGTGAATTCGATTAAAACTTTAAAATTCCAAAATCGGCGGTGAAATCATTGAGATCTGACATCACAAACATTTCGCTATTGAAGTCGATCCATGGGAGCTACGCTTTGCTCCGCACAGACTAATTTGTTAGATTGCACAAACTCTTCATACGGTCTTTTTTTATTGTATAGTTCTTCGATCTTATTTTTTTATGGAAACCACATTTTATCATGGCCAACACACCGAAGTCTTCCATGTTAATTTTGATTACTATTAAATATGTACTTTCATAAAATGTGTGTAAAAAAATCTCACCGAAGATGAGATCTTCCCGCGTGTCTAGTGGCGGCGACCGCCTCTCGTCTATCGTCAGTGGCGATGGACCAACTGTGGACACGCATCTCACTATCGTACTGAAGTCTTCTATAGTAATGTTAATTCTGGATACAGTCCTGAATTGCTCACCTCTTTCGAGGACGATCTCCGACTCAGGATTGACCTGTAATATTACAAAATGGGTCATTTTTTTGACCTGGAAACATCTTAAAAAGTGTGGGGATGCAATCACGCCTAAATAAGTTTCTGTTGAAAACATTTCAAACCAAAAATCCGGCTTAAACAAACATAGAGTCTCGTTACTGTTTTACCGATTTACGTGTCCATAAACGGTAGCATATCTCAGAGAATAATTATCCGATCAGAGTAAATTAAATATTTTTTTGAGGATGAATGTAATATTCCTTTTAAAAGGTTTGTAAAATTCCCGATTTTCTTAAAATGTCGCCATATATGAGGCCAAAAAGCGACTAAAATTACAAAAATCGAGAATGCCGCTTAGAGCACAAAATTCCAAAAAGAATGACATTGAAAACGCCGGGCCCTTATCCAAAAGCAAAGCGCATTTCTGTCGCGAATCTAGTCAACGTAAGCGCGTTCGGACAACTTAGCCGACAGACGTCACAGCCGAGCCTGGGGTCAAGTAAAAACCATTACACCAGGTGCCATGTACGGGTGAATACGTCATCGTCTTACTGCATCTCTATTATTATTTAAAAGCGCGGCATGTGCTTATAAAAAAACTCTCTGGTTTTATTTTAAACTCTTTTTTTAAAAGGTAGTAAATGGTAGATATTTCCTTATTTTTTTCATTATTCATTATTGTAACAAAACTTTAGAAAATATAAAACATTTTGGGTCCTTCACTGTTTGGTATTTTTCTAACTAGACTTTAAAGTCCGTTCTAAATAAGTTAGCTGCTTTGTGTACCCTTTTTCTTTTATAATTACCAACTGTCAAGAGATGTTGAAACACACTATTTCTGTATTCTTTGCATAAATTAAAATAATTATGGGATTCAATATATTCATAAACAGCTACAAACGATGTTGTAACATTTACATAATCTCAATAAAATTGAATGACCACAGTTTATAAAATATTTTTTGTCTAGTATCACATATTCTTAATTTTATTTAAAGTTAACTTTAGAAGGATTAAGATGCAAGTCGCATCCGGCTGAGAAAAACTACCCTTTCGAGGTGTTTTTTTACCCAACGACAGTGGTACATTATATACCATTCGCTAATTATATCGAATAGTATGGGAATTTGTCCTTCGTCACTTTTCCCATCTTGAATAGCATTTTTCCAAAATGAGTCTTCGCGCGATATAGATCGGGTCTCCTCTGATCGCCTCGAATAAACGGGACAACAGCTCTGCATGTAAAAAAGATTCGCTTATCTCGTTCTCGTCGTCCTCGTCGTCCTCCTCGTTCGCGTAATGTCTCGCTCCTCTCTCTTGCTCTAAATATATTTGACTGATCCGATCTCGATGCTCTGCCGCGCACTTTTCTTTTATGATACGGACAAGAGGAGATTGCATCGATGGCTATAAGGCCGTCTTCGAAGGACACGTCGAACACAGAGAGTTCCGTTCGAATTTATTTATTTGTATTACAGTATTTGTATTTGTAGTAGTACAAATCACAGTTACAAATGAATATTATAAATGCACCGTGAGCGATTAGCACTGCTACATTTTGTGCCCTGCCTTTTTTACTAGACTATGTCTGTACTAAGGAAGGCAGTGTTTAATGGAAGTAAATTGAAGCTATATTTAAATAACATAAGAGTGGAATGAGCGATAAAATAATAGATACATATTGTATTTATATATAAATTGCAAGTAAAATGTGACTTGTATGTATGGCTTGTAATAATAATAGCTGGTTATTAAAAAAAAACAATATGTGACCTGTATAAAAATACTAAATTGTTCAAAATAAATTAGCATAATACTTCGATAAAACTATCACAATGATTTTTTAAAATAATAATTAATTAATATGTTAATTATACTAATAAATTATCATAATGTTATAATATATAACATATCATAATGGTATAATATACAACATACCATAATGTTATAATATATAACAATAATATAATATATAATATAATATTGCCATAAATAGTAAATTAAACACTTTTTAAAGTAAGTGCTGGAAAGAAACATAATTTATGACTACACCACAAGTTAAGTCTACATCAGTACTGGCATGGCTCATTTAGGATAGTCTTTGTATTTTTTTGTTATCATAAGTTTGTATATGTATGCATAAATATATAAATAAATTTATTTATAAAAATTGATTATGTGTGCTTTGTAAAAAAATATATACCATATTGCTAAAATACAATTTTCATGCGAATGTATCAAATGTATTGTAATTTATCAAATGATTATTTAAGTGTCACTAAACATCGTTATAATTTCATATGGAAGGAAAAGAAGTGTGTGAAATTATCATTGAAATAAGACCAAAAAAACAGCGGTTCGGTTATAAAAAAATATATATAAAATTTATTATTATACATTTTAATAGAACATCTATGAATATATTTTTTTAATGAAAACGCACTCGGTGATTTAGTCGAAAAAAAACATATGTTAATTTCGTGCTCGCAGCAACAATATTATAATAATAACATAACGGTAGTTATGTAAAATTTGCCTAGCACTATCCTCGTTACTTTATTATGCTATGTGTTAAATAAATTTTGGCAAACGCCAAAGTGAGGTCTTTTTATGCCGGCAGTCACCTTAAGGAGGAATCCTTTGTATAGTGCTGATAAGGATTCCGGCCTTACAACTCACGCGACTACCTCGCATGAACCCAAAATATTATTGCCGTTATGTATGTTAAGGCCCCACTTTTAGATATTTCCCACGACGACAAAATGGTTTAGGAATGATTAGTTCGTCTCGTGATAAACATAAGAACGATCTACATAAACTATTGCGCTGTAATGTAATTGCAATTCAAGAATTACTCGCCAAAATAATAATCCCGAGAGTAGTAAAAGAACACGCCAAAGTGCTAAAAAAGTTAATTTCAAAGAGTTAATAAACAAAATGAGACCCAGACTCGGAAATTATATTTACACAAAACAAATTACCAATGCAGTATCAGACTTTCAATAATGAACATAATTAAAAAAAATATATATTTCATAAACCAAAACTACAAACTGTTCATTTGAAAGTGCATCTACCAAATGTTTGATAGACTTAACAAAACAGTATTGTAATATGTACACAACTTTTTATTCGAATTCTGCATCTACTAGATTATTTGGTAAGAAAGTTTTGTTATGTGAACGATTTGTCAAACTACAGGAATTGGTTTGTACAGTATATCAAACAGATTGTATAGACTTCGGTTGGGCCTACAAAACGCAGTAGTCACAACAAATTCTGATTCTACTGAACTTTTCGGTCAACTCGGAGCTCGATATTTTTTTCAGCGTTAGCGACCGGTTACACTTGAAATGCACAAACCTCTTTTTTATGTACGGGTCCACGTTCTCTCGCTGGAAAATCGCCGGTCGCATTCACCCGGAAAATGTCCTTTGAAATGCCACTAAATGCTGGGATTATTATTAAAGCTGACCAACCTGCTTGCCGTTGACGTACCAACTCAAGTAGGCTGGAGGGCTGCTCTCGCCCGCTGTGCAGTTCAGGGCGATGACGTCACCGAATCTATGCAGCACCTCGTTAAACCCACCTATTTTGGGGCCCTCAATTGGCAGGGCTGCAACGAGAAAATATTTTACATCATCATCCATCATCGATTTTTATTATTATATTAATGGTCAACTAGTAATTATACAACAATCGAAATTTATATCAATAGGAGCCGGTATTTACAACGTATTATATAGGCACTTTTTTTATTCATATAAGAAATTGCAACATTTATCAGTATCTAAGTTATACTGTGAATGTGCAAAATTAAAGAAGAAATTACTGCCATAAGGACTTAGCTTTAAGAAATGTCAAAATGACAGAAGGACCTTACCCATTTATGTTGATAATTATTTTTTGAATGCTGAAAGATTAAAAAATAAATAAAAACTCACTATTTTAACTACAATTTAGTTCCATTAAACGGCTCTAATCTACAATTCCTAAACATGCCTAAACACAAAACTAAGAGGTATTTAGCCTATGCTCAAAGTAGACATATTTGGAAGTTAATGTAAAGAACTTAATCTTATATTAAAAATATTAATTATGGGCCTATAATTAACATTTTGCACCCCCTAAAACTTTTATTTGAAACTATTTTTGATATTAGCAATCCTTATATTTAGTAAGGGATAGTCAAATGTTTGACCGTTTTTTGTTTCCCTTAAGCTAAATATGTGAAGCCTTATTACATTCAAACAACATTACTGAATTAACTGAATTCAAATGGTTTATTATTTCTCTGAATGTTTGAGACGTATGAAGAATGTGGTGGAAAGATATAGAAAGTTCCGGAATATTCCTTCCTGGACAGTTTCAGAAGAAGGTTCTACAGATTTGTACTTTTAAAAACCATCGTCTTTTTGTATATAGAAATACGAACCCCTAAAACCTCTCACTAATCCTGAAATGGTCCTGAATCAAGCCACCCAACTAAGAAAAAATCGTTACGTCTTTGTATTCTTGCTATTGGAGCTTGAAATAAAAAGTAAAATGTTTGTAAAAAATCGAAAGGAATGTTTGATACAAGTGCGTACAATTAGAGTTTGTCTACCCCCTACTTTGATCCGGTGAAATCATCCTCTGCCTTCCGGCGTGCCGAAAGGGATTTTGTTTTTAGCATAAAGAGCCAACTTACAATATGATATATTATAGGGGAGCAAAATCAAATCACATTTATTTGTGTATTAATAAAAAAGTTAGAAGCGTTAATCGAATTAATTTTAATTTTATTAGTAATAATAAACGTAAAATTTAATCGAGACGACATATTTTTTTGGGTTTTAATTTATAGACATAACTTAAAGTCAAAGAATTCGCGAGTAAAAATATAACGGTAATTTTTGGGCAGAAAGACCGATGGACCGTAATTTTGATACGGATTACTAATAATTTATTTGTCAGATAAGTTTACCATAAAACTTTTCCGAAAATTGTTATTATTTCAAGCTGCTGTGTTTATGCGTTTTTATAAACAATTTAAGTTTGTTCTTTAGCATTCCATATTATTAGTGACTTACAAACCTATGACTTCCACCAAGGCCTCTCCTTGCACCGAAGCGAAGGAAGGCGCCTCGGCGGATACTTCGCACCTGTACATCCCCGTCGCCTTTAGATTAAGGTCCCTCAGCATTATTCGTCTGTCATCAGATCTGTGACGCTGCGAAACCAACAGAGAACACAAATTAACATTAAATTTTAATAAACATTAGGAAGCACAGAAAAAAAATAAATATATATATATATATATATTACAACAACTCTGTTGTGGGGCGTAAATCTTGGTCGTGAAAGGTACCCCGCGGTGCATAATGAAAAGTTTGTATTTTTATCTAAAAAACTAATCTCCTTTTCAGAACATTTATTTTATTTTTATATATTCCATTTTCAGAAACAAAAAAAAAAAACTTAGTCTATCGAGACAGCCTTCCCACCAAATATGGCTATAACGTTACAATATTTATATATATATATATATATATATATTTTATTTTCTGACGACGCCGAATGGCGAAAGCTTAAAAAATATTATATCATCAAATCTATATATATATATATATTTGATTCTTTAACGGATTTCATATCCGATTTAAATTCTTTTGGGCCATTAGAGTTCACACATAATATCTCAGATAGTTGCATTACGTTCTTGGATGTTGATATAACTGTTTCTGGTGGTCAGTTCAAAACTTCAGTACACATAAAACCAACCAATAAACAACAATATTTACATTTTGATAGTTGCCATCCGTTTCACACAAAAAAATCAATACCATATTCCCTTTCTATTCGCGGTCATAGAATCTCTAATAATAAAAATGATTTAGAAAAATATCTCACTAACCTAAATAAATCCCTTTTAGAACGTAATTACCCACCCGATCTCCTAAAAAAACAAATTTTAGACTCTTCTTCGAAATTTACTCCTAAAATAAAAACAAACTCAATTAACAAAAAAATTTTTCTAAACACCACCTATTTTCCTGGTGTTGAAAAATTAAACCCAATTTTAAAAGACTTATATTCTATAATCTCTAATAATCCAAATTGGAAAAATATACTCGATTGTCCCCCTATATTGTCTTACCGACGTCCTCCAAATTTACGCAATATTTTAAATAAAAATAAAACGTTTGGTAACCAACCACTTAACACACTTCCAAAAAACGGGGTCGAACCATGTAAAAAACCTCGTTGTAAAACATGCAAAATTATTGTAAGAGACGATAAATTTTCAAGCGCGAACAATAAAAATATATATAAAATTACCACAAACATAACGTGCACCACCAGAAACGTTGTATATCAACTTCTATGTAAGTTTTGTGATGCGTTTTATGTTGGTGAAACTACGACGCCACTAAACATTAGAATTAATAATCATAGATTATCCTGTAACAAATTACTTTCCGCTTTACCCGTTGCAATTCACGCGAGAACTCACGGCAGGGATTTCGATGCTTGCTTTAATGTAAAAGTTTTGAAGTCTTTGCCAGAATATGCCCGCGAAATTGATTTAAAGACATGGGAACTCTCTCATATTTGGGTCTTGGGCGCTTGCAGGTCTGTAGGTCTAAATAGACAAAATTAAACTAACTTAACAGCATTTAACGCGTGATACTTGATATATTCATTTAAGAAACTAGTTTCATTTCATAATACTGATTAATTTATCTAGCAAAACTGCAATTATTTAATATAATTGTAGTGGCTGGATATATTTATCTTTTAGTTAAAAATGCGATTTTCGAATTTATGAAGGTTGCATTTTAAACGTCATCTCTCATATTTTTTCTGACGACGCCGAATGGCGAAAGCTTAAATAAATCATAATCATCAAATCTATATAACAAACATTTACAGAATTAACTTTAGTACATAATACTAACGCATTTTTTGCATATTTTTTATTATTTCATATCACCGTCAACTTTGCGAGGAGAAAACTAACAACCTACGCGAACGTCCCGTCTCATATCCTAGTAGAAGACCTATCGTGGACGACCTCCTTGCACATTTATCCTTTCCTCACCTCACGCTGAGTGAGATAAGTATAATTCTCCATCCTTTCATATTTTATTTGTGTTATTTTTCCTTTCTTGTAGTCTTAATTAATCTTTTGTATTTCCCATATCATGAATGTAGATTATTTGAATGATGTTAAGTATCATGCTTTAAAAGTTGCTCAATTTACATCCAACTTTGAGTTTTTAGATGATTGTCTCAGAGTTGGACTAACACCTAAAGGTTTATTTCCCAAATATCCCTTCGCGGCTATAACACCGAGGTTACATTCCTCTTTTAAAAACCTACAGATTAAGCATGCCTTTGAAATTACTAATTTATTACATCAAAAATACAAGACTTTGATTGAGGAACACATGTCTTTATTGAAGTCATTTGTGGAATGTGTAAAGCGGTCTTCAAGCCGACAATGTTGTACGGTTAATAGTATTTTACAAGATGCTTTACGCAACCTCCAATCATTACGCCAAAAACACAATAAAAAATTTCAAAATCTTCGATACCCAAAAAATAAACCTAATTCTAAAGTAACAAAACATCATAATACAAATACTACACCATTGCACTATAATACGCAAAACATACATACACATACACAAAATGTTAATGTGGCGTCGAATTTTCAACAACATGTTACTAATATTAGTCAGTCCCTTGTACCACCTCGAATAGAAAAGAAGGTTTCAGTATTAAATTTGTCATCAAAAACGATAAATGCTAATGAATATTTAATACTATCCAAGGGTCTTAATTTTACACCGACCCCAAAGGTTGATCACTTTCAATTTGGAAAAGATATTTTAAATTTTTGTCGCAATCTAAGATGGCGCGTTTTTTGGCAACTTCATCCACAATCTAAAAACTCAAAAATACATAATTCGCTTTTAATATTTCGCGAAAAATCTAATAGAGAGCCTCCCTCTATGCCAAAAGACCATCCAATTGAAGTGTATATCAACCTTTTGCTCGGTAAAACTCTGCAGCCTTCTTTTCTTAATACACTAAAACCAAAATCAAACCTTTCGGATGACGAAATGAAGGCATTAAATAATTTACGAAAAGATGATAGTATCGTAATATTACCAGCAGATAAAAGCTCAACGACGGTAATTTTAAATAAAAAAGATTATGTCGCTGAGGGTTTGCGACAACTCAATGATGCTACAGCATATCAAAAATTTTCTGGGGATCCTAACCCAAACTTCGCTAAATTAATTAATGCTTTCATTAGTAAAAACCAAATTAAAGAGAATCTATCCAAAGAGGATGTGGATTTAATGGTCCCAAAGAATTTTAGGTCACCGAATTTTTATTTACTAATAAAAATTCATAAACCTAATAACCCCGGCCGGCCAATTGTTGCAAGCTATAATTCTGTTACTGAAAGAATATCAGCATATGTAGATTCTTTTTTACAACCTTTTGTCATAACTTTAAATTCTCATGTCAAAGATACGTACCATTTTCTTGAAATGTTAAATAACATAAAATTATGTAATAACAGAGATATTCTGCTTGTAACAATTGATGCGGTCTCTTTATACACTAATATTCCACACGATGCTGGATTAAAAGCATTACGACATTTTCTCAATAAAAGACCATCTCCACAAACACCATCAACTGATTTTCTTACAGAGTTAGCAAATTTTGTGCTCACTTGCAATGCTTTTTCTTTTGAAGGCGATTTTTACCTTCAAACAAAAGGGACTGCAATGGGCACTAGAATGGCTCCTTCTTATGCAAATCTGTTTATGGGTCAATTAGAACAAAATTTTCTTAAAAGTCAATCTTTGCAGCCTTTAGTTTGGCTTCGTTTTATTGATGATATCTTTGTTATTTGGCCACATGGCAGAGATTCTTTAACGGATTTCATATCCGATTTAAATTCTTTTGGGCCATTAGAGTTCACACATAATATCTCAGATAGTTGCATTACGTTCTTGGATGTTGATATAACTGTTTCTGGTGGTCAGTTCAAAACTTCAGTACACATAAAACCAACCAATAAACAACAATATTTACATTTTGATAGTTGCCATCCGTTTCACACAAAAAAATCAATACCATATTCCCTTTCTATTCGCGGTCATAGAATCTCTAATAATAAAAATGATTTAGAAAAATATCTCACTAACCTAAATAAATCCCTTTTAGAACGTAATTACCCACCCGATCTCCTAAAAAAACAAATTTTAGACTCTTCTTCGAAATTTACTCCTAAAATAAAAACAAACTCAATTAACAAAAAAATTTTTCTAAACACCACCTATTTTCCTGGTGTTGAAAAATTAAACCCAATTTTAAAAGACTTATATTCTATAATCTCTAATAATCTAAATTGGAAAAATATACTCGATTGTCCCCCTATATTGTCTTACCGACGTCCTCCAAATTTACGCAATATTTTAAATAAAAATAAAACGTTTGGTAACCAACCACTTAACACACTTCCAAAAAACGGGGTCGAACCATGTAAAAAACCTCGTTGTAAAACATGCAAAATTATTGTAAGAGACGATAAATTTTCAAGCGCGAACAATAAAAATATATATAAAATTACCACAAACATAACGTGCACCACCAGAAACGTTGTATATCAACTTCTATGTAAGTTTTGTGATGCGTTTTATGTTGGTGAAACTACGACGCCACTAAACATTAGAATTAATAATCATAGATTATCCTGTAACAAATTACTTTCCGCTTTACCCGTTGCAATTCACGCGAGAACTCACGGCAGGGATTTCGATGCTTGCTTTAATGTAAAAGTTTTGAAGTCTTTGCCAGAATATGCCCGCGAAATTGATTTAAAGACATGGGAACTCTCTCATATTTGGGTCTTGGGCGCTTGCAGGTCTGTAGGTCTAAATAGACAAAATTAAACTAACTTAACAGCATTTAACGCGTGATACTTGATATATTCATTTAAGAAACTAGTTTCATTTCATAATACTGATTAATTTATCTAGCAAAACTGCAATTATTTAATATAATTGTAGTGGCTGGATATATTTATCTTTTAGTTAAAAATGCGATTTTCGAATTTATGAAGGTTGCATTTTAAACGTCATCTCTCATATTTTTTCTGACGACGCCGAATGGCGAAAGCTTAAATAAATCATAATCATCAAATCTATATATATATATATATATATATATGTTAAAATAGGTAAACACCTTTAGTTTAACAAATATAAAAGTTTGACAGTATTGACATTTGGAAAATACGAATGCTTTTTAATATTTTAAGGATTGAAATTTTTTGCAAATAAAATATATAGCCAGAATGTTCAAAGAAAAATTAATACCGAAAGCACAGATAGTTGCATCGCTTGAGGTAATGCACGCTGGTTTAAATACAGGCCTGTATTTAAACCTGTAATTAACGGTATTTAAACAATACATTTTACTATTTTACTATATCTTAACGATTTGCACGTAATGTGCATATATTTTACACTTTTCTTTTTATTTTTAACCATAACGATTCATTTTCAGATAAACTACGTTGAACGTAAGTTATTCTTGTAAATATCCATTAAACCATTCACTTCTCATTCATTATACGTCATATTCGTTACATTTTCACACTTTTTTTCATAATTATTGTTTAATTTTTAAATCATTTATTCACTACTTTAATGAAAGTTTGACCGTATTGCATATCGCACAGATAGGTAGGTGAGAGTGAAAGACTTTCATAAAATACAGGCCTGTATTTAAACCAGCTTGCATTACCTCAAGCGATGCAACTATCTGTGCTTTCGGTATTAATTTTTCTTTGAACATTCTGGCTATATATTTTATTTGCAAAAAATTTCAATCCTTAAAATATTAAAAAGCATTCGTATTTTCCAAATGTCAATACTGTCAAACTTTTATATTTGTTAAACTAAAGGTGTTTACCTATTTTAACATAGAAATCATCTAATTAACGGTATTTAAACAATACATTTTACTATTTTACTATATCTTAACGATTTGCACGTAATGTGCATATATTTTACACTTTTCTTTTTATTTTTAACCATAACGATTCATTTTCAGATAAACTACGTTGAACGTAAGTTATTCTTGTAAATATCCATTAAACCATTCACTTCTCATTCATTATACGTCATATTCGTTACATTTTCACACTTTTTTTCATAATTATTGTTTAATTTTTAAATCATTTATTCACTACTTTAATGAAAGTTTGACCGTATTGCATATCGCACAGATAGGTAGGTGAGAGTGAAAGACTTTCATAAAATACAGGCCTGTATTTAAACCAGCGTGCATTACCTCAAGCGATGCAACTATCTGTGCTTTCGGTATTAATTTTTCTTTGAACATTCTGGCTATATATTTTATTTGCAAAAAATTTCAATCCTTAAAATATTAAAAAGCATTCGTATTTTCCAAATGTCAATACTGTCAAACTTTTATATTTGTTAAACTAAAGGTGTTTACCTATTTTAACATAGAAATCATCTAATTAACGGTATTTAAACAATACATTTTACTATTTTACTATATCTTAACGATTTGCACGTAATGTGCATATATTTTACACTTTTCTTTTTATTTTTAACCATAACGATTCATTTTCAGATAAACTACGTTGAACGTAAGTTATTCTTGTAAATATCCATTAAACCATTCACTTCTCATTCATTATACGTCATATTCGTTACATTTTCACACTTTTTTTCATAATTATTGTTTAATTTTTAAATCATTTATTCACTACTTTAATGAAAGTTTGACCGTATTGCATATCGCACGGATAGGTAGGTGAGAGTGAAAGACTTTCATAAAATACAGGCCTGTATTTAAACCAGCGTGCATTACCTCAAGCGATGCAACTATCTGTGCTTTCGGTATTAATTTTTCTTTGAACATTCTGGCTATATATTTTATTTGCAAAAAATTTCAATCCTTAAAATATTAAAAAGCATTCGTATTTTCCAAATGTCAATACTGTCAAACTTTTATATTTGTTAAACTAAAGGTGTTTACCTATTTTAACATAGAAATCATCTAATTAACGGTATTTAAACAATACATTTTACTATTTTACTATATATATATATATATATATATATATAATATATTGCTTTAATTCAGTATTTATATAATTCCTTACGTTATAATAGGCGCTCGCCATTAGTTTAGATTACTTATCTAAAAGTCTGACAGTATTGACATTTGGAAAATTCGTATGCTTTTCAATATTCTTACAGATGGATTTTTTTCAAACAAATCATATAACCGGAATGTTCAAAGAAAAAATAATACCGAAAGCACAGATAGTTGCATCGCTTGAGGTTATGCGCGCTGGTTTAAATACAGGCCTGTATTTTATGAAAGCTTTTCACTCTCGCCTATGTTCATTCTTTATACAGCATAATATTCTTTACATTTTACCGTTTCTTTATTATTTCCTTTCCTTTCCTTTATAAATCTTTTGTGATTTCAAATATTAAAGAAGTCAACATTAGAGTCCCCCAAGGATTAATATTGTAACCGTTGCTGTTTATTATTTGTGCGAATAATTTGTTTGTCTTTTTGATTGAATATAACTATAATATAAAAGCAGAAGTTACATATTTTTTTTAATTTTGTGCAATTTAAATTGACCTTCCTGACATTTTTCTATTTCAAAAAAGATCATTCTGCTATTTAATTTTTTTTATAGGGTCATTTATGTTACTTCAATTATACTTTTCACATAACTATTGTTATTTTTCCACTTACCTTTATGTGGATTTATTGAAGCTAGCTCCCTAATACTTTTAATTATTAATAGGAATAGCTTATCGCTCGGTTCGCACTCAAAGAGGTATCGAGTGAACAAATCGCTGTGTAAACCGAAGCCATCGCTGTGAATGTGTCTTCGATAATAACACGTTTTGGGCGAGGAAAATTACACAGCGCGGCGATTAACATTTCGGACATGGAAAATTACGGTGAGTATTGTGACACTCGGGGAGGGCCCAGTGGGCAGTCGTAATTGCTTGCGTGTCATTAATTTAGATGTAGATTGGTAAAGCGACGGTATATTTATTTGGCGAGACGTGAAATTCGAAACACGTGGCACGTGCAAAACCAATTTGAAAAAAAAAAAACAAATTAGTGTGAACATTCACATAGTTTTTATCCTTCCTGTAGATATAGTGACAGCTAAACGTTTGGTTGCGTCTACAGTTCGATTCTGGTTAAAGTTATTTGTTGGCACAAACGAACGATTCTTTTAACCTTAACAGACTATTTTTTTACCGTTACCAAAGTTTTTAGTAGGCTTAACTAACGTTTGGTACGCCTGATAACTCCGGTACACTCTGATAGCTCTATAAATTCATACAGATTTTTTTTAAATTGAATATGTTTGATGGTTTTTTTGAAAATAAATATATTTTTTATGTGTTTATATTCTCCCGGTAATTTATTGAGCATTTCTAGTACTCTATATAAACTATTGTTTTGAAATTTAGACCTATCGGCTGAACAAAATTATTTATTTATTTATTTATTTATTTTCTTAAGGGAAAACACACAGTAAAACATAACAATTAACAAGTAACATTAACAATTTAGAATTAAGTAGATAACAAAACCGATTATGGATTTCCTACATATTCACAAACATTATATAGTTTTATACAGTAGGTATGAAGACTTCAAACTAAATTGATGCAAATCAAATTATTAAAATACAAACACGCAGGTATACATTCGTATGAGGAGCATGTGATGTATGTGTGTGTGTGGATGAGGGTGTGTGTTTGTGTGTGTGATGAAAAGAGAGATTTTGATGACAGTGTATTAAGTTTAATGTAGGTATGAAAATGACGTTTTATTTGCGTTAGATAGATTTATTTGATATATATATAAATATAGGTATTACATATCCACAAGACTGTAATAGAAAATAAAATATATATATTATATACAATTAGGTACCTAGATACTAATTATATCACCTGCAGCTATGAACAGCATTTTTAAACTGTTTTAGTGTATTATTAAAAATGTCAACATCCGATAATTTGTTGTTATAAAACGAACATATCCGCGGTATAATTCCATTTTTACATGCATTCGTATTGCACCTGGCTACTTTAAATAACTTGTAATTCCTAGTATTCCTAGCTGGAATGTTAAATGTAATTTTACTTAACAAATAAGGGCAGTCAAAAACATTGTTAATTATCTTATACAAGAACGTCGCACCGGCGACATCCCTACGATAAGACAGGGGATAAATTTTGAAGAAATTTGAAACATCCGCAAGATTAGAATGAAACATGTTATTTTTGATATTTAAATATTTAAGAAATTTATTTTGTATTTGCTGAATTCTTTGTATGTGCACATTATATTGAGGATACCAAATGGGGGAAGAGAATTCCAAATGCGAACGGACAAAGGCATTATAAAGAAGAATGAGAACATAAGGATCACTGAATGGTTTGGAAACTCTGACCAAGAAGCCTAACATCCTATAGGCTTTGTCGATAATGCTGTCAATATGAATATTAAAATTTAATTTTGAGTCCAGAATAACACCCAAGTCCCTAGTTTTGTCACAGATCTTTAAGTCAGTTCCTTCGAAATTATATTGGAAATTTATCTTGGATTTCACATTTCTTGTGAAGGTTATTTGAAAGCATTTATTTACATTCATTTTAATCTTTCTTTCATCGCAATACTCTTTCAGAGTATTGATATCTTGTTGTAAGAGAAGGCAGTCATGCTTAGATCTTATTTCTTTATATATTTTTAGATCATCAGCATACGATAAATAATTGGAATTTTTAAAACATTTTCCAATATCGCTTATATACAGGTTAAAAAGAAACGGACCAAGATGATATCCTTGCTGTATACCGGATGGAATAATTACACCATCTGAGCGGGCAGTTCCTATAGCTATACTCTGTAAACGATTCTTAACATATGACACAAACCATCTATACAAATTTCCTCTTATCCCGATTGAATGCAATTTATCTAATAGTAGGTCATGGTTTACTCTATCAAATGCCTTTGCAAAATCCGTGTATATAACATCAGTTTGTATTCTTTTATCCATGGATGCTGATACATCAGAAGTGAATATTGCTAGGTTTGTCTCAACAGATCTACCAGGGTAAAAGCCATGTTGCTCGCAATTTATATGTTGTTTTGTGTGCTTGACCAAAACATCACATACAATTTGTTTTGTTTTGAAATTTAGACCTATCGGCTGAACAAAATTATCTTTGATTATTATCAAAATGTTCACATAATCGATATTGACACATCGTCTAACCTGAAATCCGTGCCACTGTCGACTTTTCTAACCGCTTTCGCTCCCGAGAAAAAGTTTCTTTGGATCGATCGTGATAAGCGACTCGGCGCGAAATTATTTCGCGCAATTTGCCTCCATTGTTATCAGATAAGCGAAAGTGGAATCCTCCAACTGCTTCGGCTCCGAAGGTAGGCGGCTGTGTGCCTCTAGCCACGGCGGCGCCCTAGGCACACTAGGACCGTGCACCATTCCCAAATGCCCGCATAACACGGATAATAATCACACTTAATCGATATATTTTTATACGTGAACCATTTAAATCATTTATGCCGTTTTATTTTATTTTTGTGTTAATAATAAGTATATATTTTCTGATGAAATCACTTTTTTAATGATTAACAGAGGTTTTCTATTAAGTTATTGTCTGTCAAGTTACAGATACTTAGGTAAATTAAAGTATATGTATAAAAACATAAATTAAATTATGTAGAAACCACTGACCTATTATTGTATAATACTATGTATTATACAATAATACATAGTATTTTAAAATAATTCTTGATTAAACCACAAAGATGTTTTTTTTATTATTATTGACTCGAAAACGTCAATTGGTCAATTGATGCCTCAGAGCTAAAGAAGGTTTT
Organism: Neomicropteryx cornuta; assembly: GCA_020383195.1. Classification (NCBI taxonomy): domain Eukaryota; kingdom Metazoa; phylum Arthropoda; class Insecta; order Lepidoptera; family Micropterigidae; genus Neomicropteryx; species Neomicropteryx cornuta. The sequence continues at coordinate 15,675,380 of JAHKQU010000019.1, read as the reverse complement.
TGTGCCTTAACTACAATTATTGAGCTACGAGTTGTACAAAATTGCATAGATTTATAGGTTTTCATACATATGTTTATATTTCATGTATTCTGTTACATTGTGTATACCTTTTATTTTATTTTATTCTTTCATAGTATTTAAAATCATTCTTTAGTTCTTATTTAGTCATGTCCTTTTAATATTATGTATTCATAAACAACTTGGTGAAAAAAAAAAAATGAAAAGTGTTGTACTGTAATTATTGACGATATATACCCGATAATAGATATTCTTCTGATGATCGGTTCGTAAATAATATATGAACAACAATACTTCGCGCAAGATAAATAAATAAATAAAAATGTGTTTTTTTTTTATAAATATTATCGATATCTGCCATAAAATCACTATTATGTTCTTGATTATTTTATTAGTTCGCTCAGTTCCTAAGTAAATGTGTATGTATAAACAACAATATTCCACATTAGATAAAAAAAAATAATGTACTCAAGACACGATTGGCTTCAAATGTAAAGTACCTTAATAATATTTAAAAGGCATTTATGTTTATTTTGCATTTAATTTTGGCATAAAAATAAAATCTGATCAGTGATTTAACAGACAAGTAACATTATTAGTAAACTGATTGGAATGCTCAGTAAAGTCGTTTACTATTTAGTCTGTATGTATTTAACAGGAATCTCCAGGTATCTAATCATTCAATATTAATATTCGCATGCAATCCGTGTCATACTGTGGTTTCTAAGACGCTAATGCTTTACAAAGTGCTCCCCTTGAACATCGCCATTTTAACTCTTCTATAATCTCGGCAGAATCAACAAAGAATATAGAAGCAGTCTGTGGTCTGTGCACAAAGTGAATTTGAGAGGAAACGCCGCAGGGCTCTTTCCACAAAACGAGTATTCTCTCCCTTTCGCTCGCTCCTCGAGCCCACGCGGTAGAAGAGCAAAGATTGAAGATTCCTTTTTCGCTTAAAACGAAATCGTTTCATCTTGGATTTCCTATGATTTAAGTGGAAACGAGAACGATACTTCCCGGCGAAACCAACACTTCCTCGTGTAGTACTATTGTACTAACTTTCCACTCCGGTCTTCGAAACGTTCCAAGTTGGTAGCCCTGCAGGTGGTGTTAACAGTTCATATAACTCGAAAACATGAGCGGAAAATGCCAGCTTGCCATAATAAGAAAAACACAACTTTTCGAGTCGAAAATTTGACACAAACTCTACCTAAAATTCGTCCGTCATTAGGATTGTGTCCTCATACCAATAACATTATTTTCGATCTGTAAAGTCGGTCCCAGTTATGTGCGCTAATATTTGCAAATGCCATTTGTTAATATTTACATATATATTTGTGCATCTAGCAAATATTTGCTCACATGTCTAGGCCTGGTTTAAGAGAAATATGTCACAAATTATAACCAAATTGTGGGGGGATGAAATAGTTTAAGACCATTATTCGGTAAACTGTTGCTTTTGTTTCTTGGTTAACCTATCTATATTTATTTGATGATTGTTTTTTATTTATCTTATACATCTTATATTTGATGATTGTTTTTTAATAGCGGCAAATCGCCTGAAAAGATAAATGACACAATCTTTGACAATATGGAAAAAGTGTTTAATTATTTGATAAAGCGCTGGATAGCATAATATTTATAAAGGTTGTAAAGAGGTCCTGTACTGAGCGCAGGATGTCGGTTTAAACCCAGCGCTGAGTTTTATAAAAATGCATTTTTAACTGTCACCTGTCTTTTACTCTTTAGTGTAAAATATTGTCAAATATTATGTAACCATCTATATGGTTACATAATTAAAAATTAAAAAAATATTCAAAATTTTTCAATATTGTCAAAGATTGTGTCATTTAACTTTTCAGGCGATTGGCCGCTATTAAAAAATAATCATCAAATATAAGTCAAATAATTTTACAACTCAATTATACAATTATATATATATATATATATATATATATATATTATAATAGGTGTTCTCCGTTAGTTTACATTACTACTTATAAAATAGTTTGACAGTACTAAAATTTGGAACATTCGAAAGCTTTTTAATATTTTTACGGATTGAAAATTTTCAAACAAAATATATAGCCAGAATGTTCAAAGAAAAATTAATACTGAATGCACAAATAGTTGCATCGCTTGAGGTAATGCACGCTGGTTTAAATACTGGACTGTATTTTATGAAAGCTTTTCACTCTCACCTATCTATCTGTGCGATATGTCAAACTTTTATTAAAGTAGTGAATAAATTATTTAAAAAATAAACAATAATGATGAAAAAACAGTGAAAATGTAACGAATATGACGTACTCGTATAATGAATGAGAAGTGAATGTTTTAATGAATATTTACAAGGATAACTTACGTTCAACGTAGTATATATGAAAATGACTCGTCATGGCTAAAAACAAAAAGGAAAGTGTAAAAGATATGCACATTACATATAAATCGTTTAGATATAGTAAAATTGTATAATGTATTGCTTAAATACCGTATTTAGATGATTCCTTATTTTTAATAAAAGGCGTTCGCCGTTAGTTTAAATTACCTACTACTTATAAAATAGTTTGACAGTACTGACATCTACCACGATCTACAACTCGTTAACAAACATATAGTAGACGAGGTGTTTGCATGTGTCCATTCGTGCAAAATTAATAACTTTTTTAATTAAGTGTAAAGGCGTTTAAAAATTACAAGTAAAGTTATCCTTACGTCGAATCGAGCTCCAATGACGTGGTATACGTGCTGGCTGGGTGTGTCCTTCGGGACGAACCTGTAGAACTCCTCGTAATCTTTGGACCAGGTGATGGCATATAGCTGCTCGTGACCCAGGTTGTAGTGGCAGTACAGCTCGGCTGATTCACCGATGAGGACGTAAGGCGGGGCTTCGACCCGATCGAGTATCAGGTTCCTCGAACCTGAGGGAAAAAACTCTTTTTTGTATTTTACCCTTATGAAGCACTGCACCTAAGTAAGTTTGTGCCCGCTCCTTCTTAATTGGCACCAAACTTTTACCTACCTAGTTTACTAGTTTCTGAAGATGCATTCTGTGCCCAAATATTATTTAATCGAGACAACGTAACACACTGTTTTTGATCATGCTAAATCCTTAGCCGCACTTACGCCGTTGCATCGATAATTGCTACAATGTGAGTGCGAGTGACGATTTACGGCCTCGTCGAAATATATTATTTCTAAATAAATAAGAATAAAGTTTAAAAACATATCTTTGCTAAAAACTGTAGTATTATTTTGTCTATATTATGCACTATTCGAGTAAATCGTATGGTGCATTATCAAACGCAAACCGAAAAATAAAAGTGAATATATTTTTTAATTTGATTTATATATCAAAGATGAAAATCAATTTAAAAATCAGCCTCCAAGAAGCACAAGATAAGTCTTCAATGTACCTAATGCTATAAACCTTAATGTTTAAACTTATAATACTTAATGGTTGAGTGGAGCATCACCAAAAATGTGGATTTTTAAGATTTTCCAATGTTACCCCTTAGCTGCGCGCCTTAAAATAAAAATTACATTGGCGTCATGCGTACGATCTGAATAAAAACGAAGAAGCAAAGATCACTGCATTTTAAAATATATAATGATATCATCAACATCTACCTGTCAAATTATATAGTAAGTTTTAGTTATTAAAAAAATTAAAATATTGATTATATTTTAGTACATGCCAATTGTTCTTTTTTTCGCTGTTATTTATTCTATCTACACTTTTTCCTAAATTTCAAAATATTGGAATTTAATTCTGCAATTTCTTAACCATAGAATTGAAACGGTTAATTCCGTCCAAAGTTGACAACAATAAGCTCAGCTTAACAAAACAACAATTCAACAAATAACAGATTATTTTGCATTCTCTTGATTCAAATATTACGTTACTCTTATATATCCGGTAATACTTATAACAAGTTGTGAGGTATAGGTAGCTAAGTACATTACGGACACCCGCCAAAATATTACCAAGGTTGGTTAAAATGGTCTTTAAAGAGCATTAAAAAACATACCCTGCGGGTCATGGTAATGGACATATTCTTAGGGTAAACGAGTAAAAGGGTTGTCTGCGGGAAAAAAACATAAAATCCGTCAGTAAATTAAGGCGTAATGGAAACATCTTGTACTAATCGTACCGCATTTCAGGGCACATTATGCCCTTAATGTGCGGTATAAAATCTCGTTAGAAAACGATCTCCTTTTGAAATTTATTTTTATACTTTTAATTAGCAAACAAGTAGCGAAGCCCTGATTTAGTATTTACAGGTTAGAAAGTTTAAAAAAATATATTTATAAATAAAAATGTATATTAGCGGTAAATACAATTTATAAAAGATGCAGGATTTCATCGAAAAGAATTGACAAAAAATCGTCGTTTCAGGCATAACGATTGCAACATACGTTGTGCAAATACTAATACTATCTCTCCTTGAATCGATAGTGCGTCTGTCTACCTGTGTATGAATTTCAGGAAGTTTAACTCATTTTCAAGTTTTTTTAAGCAAAATTAATTAACGGAAATGCTTATTTTTCTTTAAAAAATAAAATACAAGTAGCTATTGGAGTATCGGCAATACTCTGTAGCCTTTCTAACTAAATGAGAGTTACCTGTTCGAAGAAAGGTTTTTTTAAACGCAAAATCCTTTAAAAATAAAAAAATCTGTCATACATACACACATACTGTCATACACGCCCTCGGGTATCTTAAACATTTGGTTGTTATATTATATTATGCATTTTATCTAACTTACTAACACTAGTAAATATTAAATATATGTTGGTGTAATACACTGTTATATGTTAAACTAATTTTATTTTTTAAAATATATTTAAAAATATTAGCGTTATTTTTTTTAACAAAAATTGTGCTATGTAAGTTTTAAGTATAAATCTATTTGAGTTTTATCTCATTCCCGAATACTTTAGGAGGGTTTTGTGTAATCAATTGATATAAAAAAATATAAAAAAAAAACATTCCCAAATTTATTGTATTTTTTAATAGATGATGTCAATTCGGTCAGCGCGCGAATTCCGTAGCCGCGCCGATCGATTGCGGCGTACGGCGATACCTGAGCGTTAAATTAGCAGCTGTCTTGAACAACAAACACATTATTACATGATTTTTTTACTATTTTCATGTAAAGTTTACATTTTTTCCTCGGTAATCATGATGATTTTTTATAATTTCTTAACAAATAACACCAGCTGTTTTCTTATCGGGATAACAACTCAATACGGTAATATAGCGTATGGTAATTGAAATGTACCTAATCAGGGTGCATCACAATAATGACCAATATTGGCGAAACAGCGATAAAAGTTGGTATTATTTAAAAAAATCTGATGAAAACGATGATATGTTTTACATATCCCAGTTTTATGACCAAGCGAACGTTAGAATGAAATGTTCCGAGTCTGCGAGCAGATGCCTCATCCGTAGGAGGCTGGAGGTAATGTCCTCCAAGATAAATATCCCCGCTCCAGATGTACTCAACTGAGAGACACCATAAAACACTTTAAAGTTAAATAAAGTTCCCCACTCTCGCCAGTGATTCATAGCCGGGCTGAATTCAGCGTTTTCGGCCGAGACGCGAGGCGGACACCCTGCACAAAAACAAACAATAACTGATTCGCAGTGTTTTTGAAATAATGCGCTTAGAGTGCATATCTAGATTTCGGGCTTAGTTAAAGTAAAATGGTGTGCTATTAACGAGACGCTTGTGTCCTAATAAATTAAGTACACAATGATGGACTGTTGCCAATTCGGGGTAATAGTCTAGATGATGTTTGAGAGGAAGATACTTGTTGATTTAAGTCGAAGCCAAAGGATAAACCCTTAGACCCTTTTTCCTGGCATTTGGTAACCATTGGATATGTAATCATAAAACAAATATTACGAAATACCTCGATCTTATATCTTCAACATAGTGAAGGCAGTATTTTTTAAATTCATTTGTATAACTGAGAAATTCAAAAAATGATAAACTGCTAATAGTTCTTTTTTAGTTGAATTGCTCTCTTAGAAATTAGAGCCTTAGAAAAAATAGTAATTGAAAGGCAAATGAAGAATCTAAACCAGAAACATTTTTGTTTTACTTTCGCGGTTTACTGTTCATTTTTAAATGTCGGGGTCACCAATGTACCGTCGTTATAATATGAACTGTATGTATGTTATTATTAATGATGGATGGTGGCGAAGTGTGGCTCTCCGAGACCACACCCGGTACCCACTATGAAGGTCGCGACAGGTAAAATAATAGGCAGGCGTAGTGCTCGAGCGGCGAGTTTATTGAGACCGTTTGTTACTACACGCTTCGACCGTACCGCGGCCGCGCGCTGACCATAGACAATGTATTGTCTATGTTTAGGGGAATATGAGTGATGTGCGTATGGCAACATTGCTACGCTACAAATTTCTATATTATGAAGCTGTAAATAAATAAAAACTAATATTTGCTTACTGATCGCGAATTTCACTAAATCACCGAATTTCAAGGACTGCCAAATGTGCTTACGCTACAGTTGCCCGAACAATAGTTCCTTACGCCCAAAGCCCTGCGGGTCCTGTGTTCTCATGCCCTAAAAATTGCCCTCCTATCTTTTGGTTATGGTACGCTACTAAAAATAGGCCACAACACCACGTAGTTTGTGGAGTTGCACGGCAGGCTTAGGGTAAAACTGAGTTTAGACTTTCGATTGATAGCTTTTGCGGATGAGTTGCTCGAACTGCCGAGTTTTATAGCATTCGAGTTTATCATCCTAAGCTGTGGCAAACCTGACTGACGATTTTCGTTTATTAGGCGTTGGTCATCAGTCATCAGTCATCAGTGACTGTATAATTCAATAATATTATAGAATAAAAAAAAATGCAACAATAAATTGATCTTTAAAATCGTAAGATCGTCGTGGTGCAGATTAGCGTTGAGAAGAAAATCAGGAAGCGCGAGGCGTGGTGGCGAGTGTACTACTGATCGTTTGGTTGACGTAACAAAACAGGATTGTAACGTGTACGCAACTTTTCAATTGAACGCTGCATCCAGGAGATTGTTTGGTATAGGTTACGAGAAAGTGTTGTCAGGTGTACGATTTATTATATTTACAGGAATTGGTTCGTACACTCTATCAAACAGATTACATACAAAAGGCCTACAAAAGTTCAGTAGCCACAACATTATGATTCTAATGAACTTTTCGGTTAACTCGATTTTTTTTTTCAGGTTGCTGGTAAGAAACCGCATTTTATAGTCACATACACTGATCGACGTTAAAGAAAATTTAGCTTAGTTGAGGTTGGGTAAGGTTAGAAACGCGCGTATTAAAAGGCCTTTTTTTCTGGTGGCGCTCTTCTCTGTCTTGCGCATGCTTTTAAATCGTTTAGTCTCATCAACGCATAAACGCACTGCACCGTTGTTGGTTAAATATGGAAAACAGAATAAATTTATGTCTAAAAACTTATTCGAATTAATATCTTTATAAAATAAACTATACGTCTATAGTTTTATTTTCTAGATTCTTGTATTCAGACCATGAGATATATACGTCTAAACTTTTGGTAAAATTTATGGAAAAATACAGATTTTATGAGGCTCTTAACTTTTAGTCAAAATAAAAATTAAACTTATTCATAGAAGCGTAGATAATTAGGAGATAATACGATAACTGGTGATATTTTTGAGTCACAATGGAGAAATGAATGGTTTGAGTCTCCTTAAGTTTCCTATATAAAAGCGGTATCCCATTTGTATTGGTACACTTTTGATATAAAAGAATATCTCATGTATGACAATATAGGCACAGACACCGTTTAACCGTTCTAAAGAAAGATATAGATTGAGATATAAACTAATCGCCGACCGATAGAATTTCAGGAATGTTTTTGTGTCGAGCACGGCAATTGTGACGCGCTGCGCAATGTAATGATCATTAAAAATGTACCTGGGTTTGGGGTGAGTGGTGAGGGGGGCGTGGTCGGGGGGGAGGGGGTGGGGGGGGAGGGCGAGAGGGACGTACGCAGACGACGTAAGTGCATTTAGATAATTTGAAAGGTCCCCACGGTAATTGGAATGAAATATTATGTATATGAAAGGCTTTTAAGCAAACGCAATCAGTGAGAATGACAAATGTGATTATGGATTCGAGTCGAGTTGAAGGTTCAAGGATAGATTAAGTGCTGTGAGCATCGAATTAGTATTAAAAGTCTGTAATCTGTCTTTGGACATATAGTCACGATGTTATGAAATTTAATTTTAATATTAAGTATATCGCAGACACACTGAAAAAAATAGCTAAAGGTAGCAAAAATAAATTTTCTACCATAATTAAACCATAATTTTATAAAGAAATTTCTCAATGTAAGTCCCATATTCTTTGGTTACCTTTAACATAATATCTACTATCGTTACAATAAATTTTCCAAACTGCAAATTTCACGATCAGCTATTCAGTCACACCGCCATTTTGATTTGAATCATAGCAAAGAAAAAACGAGTAAAAACAACAAAATATTATGGTTGCGACTAGTGATCATAGCAAAATGTTTTTGCTAAAGTATTTTTAACTATTTTAATTAAAATATTCACATTCTTGCTGCCATAGCAAGAAATATGGTAAATCGAACCAAAAATTATTTAACAATAATCAGGCTGTATGTTTGATATCTACCCGATTTGCTTACACTTATGTTCGATTAGCAAATTTCTTGCTGCGGATGCAAATATTTAAACAACCAAACGTTAGTTAAAATATTGTTTTCAGTCAACAATGAACAATTTGGTAAATTATACACGGGACAAATCCATGAGACTTCAGGATGAGTTAAAGCTTTAGGAACACATTAAAATTAAGAGCTGAATTAATTGTAACCGTGTTCCAAGACAATTCCCTATAAAAAATCCAGCTTATTGGCCCTCCAATTTTAAACATGATTTGTTTAAAAATCATCATAGATTTCGAGTAAAAACTTTGCGCGATAATATTTTATTTTATTTATTTTCTTAAGGGAAAACACACAGTAAAACAATAACAATTAAGAATTAAGTAGATAACAAAACCGATTATGGAATTCCTACATATTCACAAACATTATACAGATTTATACCGTTTTACCGTTTTATATATTATACAGTTTTATATGAAGTCGCTCTTGTCATAAGCTCGGTCGCTAACGCGGCCTTGCCGAGCGCCTGCGAGCAAATAGGGAACTCCAACGAGCGCTTTGATAATATTAATAAATTTGGGTATGAATTATTCTTGTTATTTTTTATACATATCTTACACGTAGTAGGATACATAAACACTCCCTTAAGTCTCCGGGAATTGTCTTAGAACACACTATATGTTAAATCACAGCAGGCGCTAATCTCGCCATGCGTAAGAGCAAAATGCGCCAACGCCATAAAATTTTTCAAAAAACTTTTTAAATGATTTCAAGTTACTAATAAAAGTTAAAGTTTAAGTATACTAATTTAAAGCAAAATAAATTAAATGTAAAGTTAGTAGTAGGTGTTAAGTGTAAATGTAGTAGTTTAAATTTAATGTAAAGTAGGATTTTTGTTGACGGTATAGCAACCCTTTTGCACAATATTATAAGCGTGCTTCGTCACCTTGACATGGCACTCGTTGAAGGTTAATTATTACTATTATTATTATTACTGTGATATATTACGTTTTGTTTACTATTTACCGTGCTTCTGTGCTTATAGTTTAATAAAAAAGATAGAATTGAATTGATTTGAAAACGTTAACAGAATACGCAAACCGTATATGTTTTTGCATATGCTTTTGTATTATGTATGTTTCATTTCAATTCAATTCGCTAGAATATAAATACTATCTCAATACATAATCTCTTCTATTATTATGCTAAATGGGTTTGCTGACAATTCTCATGAAAAATATTTAGCATTTATGTTCCTGATCATTTATACCAACATGTTTGCGGTACAATCTCTTTAAAGGTCAAACGCCATATATTTCTCGACTGTGAGCAGGGCCGCATTTCCGGGTACCTGAAATGCTCCACAAAGGAAATCAATTCACACTCCAGATTGATTATGTAACGTCAGATGATTATCTCTCGTTAACGTCTGGTAAGGATAAGCTGAGGATAGAGAAAGAGTTCAGATCAGGGTCACCGAGTAGTATGTTGAAGTTTCTCACACTTATCTTAACCAGTTTCTGACTCGGTAGTAATTCAAATAGAAATTAATAAATGGCTTCGACTCGATACAAAGTAAAGACGTGTATGTTAGTTTAACTACCTAGGAAGTTGTTTCTTCCGGGAGCGCTGTGAGTTAAGACTGAAGACAGAAAAGTACTGTTTTCGATTATGACAACTAAACCGCTAGGAAGGAATTTATTACTCGTCTCAGGATGGTCTGGTCTGATTTGACGTCACAACGTGTGAAATGCAACTTAGCATTTTCCAAACAAAGCAAATGCTTGTGACTTTCAATTAGGAATTTGCAAACTAATGAAGCCTTTGACGTCAAGAGAAAACTTCCAGTTAAACTGGACATGACATAATCATGCCCAGCATGATGTCGTGGCGGCGGCATAATTAACTTAAATCTTAAATTAACTAAAACTATAATATAAGTAGAGATCGTGGTAGTATGGTGGTTGGGCGTCATTACCATCAACTTTCCTGACTCTACCATAATCACATTTAACTTAGTTGATTTTATTACTCTTGTGTCATTACACAGTCGATGCCCTTGTTGAGACGAATAAAAAGGTAAAAATATATTCCTCGGCCGTATTGCCCTCTATCGGTTTTTTTATTTAATTAATTTATTTCCGACCTATTATAATCGGGCTCCCAGCCTTTTATATAAATAAACGGAGTTCATAAATCATGTCTACGGAATCCTCATCCGCTCTAGATTATTTCTAAATCAGAGTTCTAATCACGTACGGAGTAATAGACGCTACGAGAGATGAAATTGACACGGGAGGCTGCGAGACTCCCCCGCCCCGCCGGAGGCTGCGAGACTCACGTCTGCGCCGCGGGACGTGAATTTATACGGGAGTCCAACGCGCCCACGTCTTTGTTTCAATTGCTTAGCCATACCAATAATTTATTCAAGACGTAAACTCGTGCAAGTCTCACGTGTACGGCGCCAGAAAGACACTTAAGTTATATGATCCCATTTAAGCACAGGCGGAAGATAGTGTCTGTCGCACGGACGGAATTACCGTTGAAAACAAAGCCTTTAATCAGGTGAAGCGATTTTGAATGACACGCTAATGTTGTGTTAAAAAAAAATTACAACTTTGTTAGTGTTTGGCGTCAGCGTGTCCCTATTTATTAATTACATTAGAAAGTATTTGTTTATACATAAACAATACATTTAATTTTACATCACCTTTATAGTGCGTATTGCTGATGTAATTGGTTATAGAAACATAAATCCTCGGCTGACAATTCATAAACTAAAAAAGGCAAAATTATCACAACAAAACAAAACTAATTAACGAAATGTGCAACTGAAGATATAACTAGAGGTACACTGTGGACATTCAGATTTATACAATATAATAGGATTTGAAGTTATACGAGTATATGTATAAATGTGCGTGTGTGAGCAATTTTAATAAATAATTTTATAGTATTACACGCTTTTAATAAGCTATTTAACCCGATTAAAAACAGACTTATTAATCATCATGAGGCTAAATATTAGACGTTCAGTCAAAGGCGTTTTCGGAGCTTTACCCAGAGTATTTCAAGTTGAACTGTAACTCGTAAAAAAAGGGATAGTACGTGTGTATGTAGTGTATCTATGAGAACCACCGCTTTCGCATCTCCGTATGAGCGTAGATGAGGTTCATATTCACAAATACATACCTATTACACTCTGTCGAATCGCCGTTCTAGGTAAAGCTTGATTTGCCCTCGACCGTGCGTAATACATATTTACGTAGTTTTACAGTAACATGCAAAACTATAGTAATGTAACAAAATATTTCTGGGTTTTCTATGTAGTTAAGTAAATCTTTAATAATATATTTAGATGCAAACAACCTCAGAACATGAAAAAATAAAATTTGAATGCCCTAATTACATCTTCAGTGATTTCTAAAACCTTATTATAAAATAAAAAAAACTCAACAAGGATAATTTATAAGTAATACCTTTGTGTTATTTATTATGTATTAATATTATTATTTTAAACTTTATTAATTTAAAGTTGCCTAAACGAATCATGGCAAATAATTAACTTTATTATACTAGAAGTGAGTGTTGCGAAGGCTTGAATGGTGAAGAGAATTATTTAAGGAATACATCGGAATTCTATATTTAGTTGGCAAATTGAAACTGAAAAAAGAGAGCACGGCAGGGGTGGTAAATTCTAACTAAAAAGAGAGTATTTAAAAGTAAAATGTTGATCTTAGCGCGTCCCTCACTCAGAGAATCTAAATATTATTTTATGCAACATAGATTTTTGAAAATCTCATAAATTTGAAAAAGGGGAACCCTACCCTTCTATATGGAAGTTTATCCTGCAGAAAAATATCTACACTTCTATTCTAACAAATTATTAAGATTTGTCTAGCTATTTTTATCACAACCTCATTACTGACTTGTTTAGTGTGGTAACTTTTAGTAGAAAGAATGTGAAGATTAGCCCCACAGCCTGCTAAAATGTTACCTGATGTGTTAGCTATCGACATAACAATAAGTGTATGGCATGACATAGCTTTTGAGGCCACAGCGAGAATGAACGTAGCTCGGTGCTCACCTCACTGCGGCCTTTAAAAATCCTGATTATTTAACGAGCGATATATATCATATATCAATAAAATATCGCGCGAATCGCACCTAGTTTACTACCCGTGTGCTGCCGCGTCTGAATAGCGGTTAACGCGCTGGTTGAATCATCGTCATTGGCACCGCCGAAAGGCCTAAAGATGCGGAGCGAGGCGGAGTCGTTAGCCGTAGTAATAGAGCAAATGATGATTTTCATGGGTGTCTATTACGCCAAAGCTGCCTCCGCTTGAAGCGCCCCATTTAGCGAAACAAACTTAATCGGCAGCGGGCCACTTCATAAATTCAAGAAGGCAATTAAAGTTTCATGCAAATGACAAAAATTTACATTCACAACATCGCCGCGGAAAACATTAATGCTATAACTTCGCCGTCGCGCAACGAAATAATAACGAACGTTCAACGAGGAGTCGTTATGATAACACGTCGTTATAGTAGGGCGGGCGGGGGGGGGGGGAGGGGGGGGGGGGGAGGGGGAAAGGGCGCGAGTGCGTGAGGAGGAGCTACGCGGCGCGAACTACCGGAGCAATGTCGTCTTTCGCTGCGAGGGAAGGTGAAAATTACCCCTGCCAACTGAGAGTGCTAAGTAAATGTGTGTCGCTTGGGAAGGGGTGTGGGGGGGGGGGGTGATATTCCGAATTAAAATATATCTTCGGATACATCCTAACATGTTTGTGCATTTAACTTCGAAAACTAAATGAGAGTTATAATGACATAACTTTGCCAGTTTCGCACAAATGTCGGTGTTGAGCGACGGTCATTTATGTTAATATTCAGCTCGTTTGTTCGTTTACAACTACAATATGTCAGCCAAATTTAACACACTTATAATGTTACTTACAATGTTTTCACATTGTAAGTATCTTAAAAGATTTAATGTGATTCTTGAAAATTGTCCAGTACAGAATTCGCGAGCCGCCTTAAAATTCTTCCACACATATAGGATGTGTATTTGTTACATTTTTATTAACCCCCGATGGGGGGGGGTGTTAAGTAAGTTTAACTTGTGTCTCTCTCTGTCCCAAACGAATGTACCGAATTTAATTTTTTTTTGTTTGAAAGAATTTAATTATGTTTTGTTGTTTGAAAGGTGACTTGGTCGAGAGTGTTCTTAGTTTTGATTCAAGAAAATCTGTTGAGCCGTTTGTGTGTCGGCGTTTATAATTTTATAATAATTTGCTTTTTTTTAAAATATGTATTTATCCATTTGCGTGTAAAACATAATCCTTTAAAATGCAATGCTATAGTATATATGTCTTGCACTTTAATCTTTGCCATCTTCTAAAGTGTATATAGCGTCCCCGAATTCATTATATATATTATTATACTAGAATCTATGTAAATTCAATTCGATTGAATTGGATTACAAGATACTTAAAAAAATTACGGTTAATTTTCTGTAACACATAGGTAAAATAACAAAAAACTTAAAAATGAACCTACTACGAAAAATCTAAATAATAGATATAATAAGCATCATATTGCGTTTAATTTTAATCCATCATTAGTAGAATTATCCTCAAGCAATCGCCTACAATATGCAAAATAACAAAATTGCTTAAACAAACATGATTTTTTTTTGAACGGAAAACGTATTTTCTATTATTTACTACCTCTTACACTTGACATAAATTAATGACATTAACATGTGACTACCTTTGAACCTTGTCTCGTCATATAAAAAAAAAATGGTTTTCCGTTTTTCGTTTTTAAAATTATTATGAAATATAATCAAGTTGAATTAGGTACCTACTTAACACTTTTAGTCTAAAATAATATTATCTTACTTAAATTAAAATGATACACCCGCTCAATTTAGTAAGATTATTTTTCTAACACAGACTATGTCTGATATGTTTATTATTTTTTGATTAATCTTCAAAATAAAATATAATCGATACGATAAAAATCCAACTAATAGGCCTCCGATTTCGAGTCTTATTTGTGAAGAATGTATATCAAAATTCATCATGGTTTTTGAGAAAAAAAATGTAAACTTTAGTCGATAATAATAGTCGTATCGTGTCACAATATCTTTGATGTGAGCGCACGGCGGTGGCTCTCGGCGCGAGTCGATATTCGACCTAGATCATCCCCGCGCACCCCAGAATTAGCCCGCTGGCACAATCTTTTGCAAAATACAGGATGTCACAAGACCATTCCCGAAGACTAAAGGGGGGCGTTGTGTAGCCTATTATGATTAAGAAATGATATAAAAAAAATGCGAAAAAAAAACTTCCCAAAGTTTATTATATTTAACAAATGGTGTAAATTCGATTGGCGCGCGGACTCCGATGCCGCGCTAATCGATAATGGCCTTGACACCGTTACGATGTACGGCGACAGCTGTTGCCTCACGGCAAAACATTATTACATGATAATTTTACTATTTTCATGTTAAGCATACATTTTTTTTTCGGTACCCACGATGAATTTTTCTTAACAAATACCGCAAGAAATCGCAGGACCAATTAGGTGTTTTTTTATCTGGAATGGTCTTGGGACACGGTGTATAAAAAATACTTATATTAGGTAACACCGACCCCTTTATATCTTCAAAGAAATAAAAAATGTAATACCGAATTATTCATCTCTCCGTACACCCGTCAAATTTAGTCGTGTAATTGGCAGCGCACTAAAGTAGTACTGATAAAATTAATAAAACGCCAGCAGCGATGCTGCACCTGAAATTCAAATTTAATTTGTCCGCCGCCGTCGCGTCAGGCGCCCAGTTCAGTGCTAAACGCGGAGATAGATTTGGATGCGAGCGGGGATGGCTTTGTCTCAAATGAGCAGGTCGCTATAAATTATTCTCGTCCTACCCCCGTCCGCTGGACGTTTATCTATGTAACAGCGAACAGCTACAGTCATTGATAGCGTTGATAGTCGTATGGAATATTATACCCTTGCTTCGTGATATTTGTCACATTGTCATCATTTGAGATTTATTTGTTACATAAATATTTTACTATATTTTCTCTAAAAAAATAAAATATTTCATACAATAGGTGTATTAGTAGTGGGTTTCATTGAGAAAGGGGTTACTGTGTTTAACTAACTAGGTGTGAACACCTGTTCTAAGGTAAACTTTGTGTAAGGTATCTCTGTCAGTACATATGATAGGATACGAGCAAGTATCTACGAATACATATACATATATGTAAGTGTAGATGGTAGTCTAGTGGTTGAGGCGTTGGACTGTAGTCGCGGGTTTAAATACCCACATCATTACCATCATTTCTCCTGACTCTAGCACAGGCATATTTGGCCTATTTAAGTAGGGCTTAGGTCATAAAATGACTCAATTTATTATTATTAATGACATAATGTAGGTAACATTGATTATATGTCACATTTAAAAATCAGATTTACCTGTGACAATATAAAATGGTAACGAGTAAATACAACAAAATATTATGGTTGCTGATACCAAATTTTCAGGTAACGTCGTTTTATTTCGTCAGATCTTCACCCACGGCGCCATTTTGTTTTGTAATCAGAGCAAAATGTTTTTGCTAAAATATTTTTTAATACATTTAATACTTGCTGCCATAGCAAGAAATATAGTAAATCTAACCAAAAAATATTTAACGATAATCAGTCTGTACGTACAACTATACGATTTGCTTACACTTATGTTCGATTAGCAAATTTCTTGCTGCGGGTGCGAATTTCTAAACAACCAAACGCTTTTCTGTAAGCGTGTAACTCTAATTAAGTAGTTAAAACTCATTAATAAAACTCATTGATGAATAATTATATACTACGTTATTTAAAAATCAATTCTCTCATTTCATTAAAAATCACATATATCACAATCACACACAAAATAAAAAAAAAACACATTAAATTCTCCGATATATTATGACAAATCATGTTCAAGTTAGAATTGCATTTTAAAAAGTTGTATAATCATTGTAATAGCATAGCAGCAATTAATATTGTAATGGTCATATAAAATTCCATATAGAAAATAAAAGGCCAAGAATCGTAAAAAGGCCAAAAACTGTCCTAGAGGAACAGCAATACGGCCATAGGTCAGATTCGGGTATTCCTGTAGCTTTTAGAGAAATTGACATAATTCAGCCGAGTCACGACAGTTTTGTTAGAGAGAGATAACATACAACCCAACACAATGACATTTACACACAAATAACAAGTTAAACAAAATGATACATACACACACACACATAATTAGCTTCACCCTTTATTTACAATCATTACTTTATAACTAATCATTTTAAATTTCAGGCAGGCATTTTAGGCAGGCATTACATTTAATCGGCCATATTATTGTCAAATTTTAATATAATATTGCAATGCTGTTTATAATTCTAAATGTGGTTTTATGTTTTGTGGTTTAGCAAACAATTATATAACATCAAATTAATCAGAAGTACATAAGAGGTTCAAAACGTTGTAATTCTGCTGTGTAATTCGGTTAGCAGTACAAAGATATTAACATTTATGATTAAAGGGTCATTCCTTCATTTATTGATAAATGTAGAAGTAGATATGGAATCTCTGATGCTTCTGTTGTAAGTTTACAAATATCAGAGAGTAAACCAACTCAATATGTGTTATCAACCCTTAAAACTCTCAAAAAGAAAGATGGCGTAATAAATTTAGAATACCTTAGTTGTAGTTGTAATATCACTGCTGTATAACCAATGACGTGGCATAAAAATATTTTTTAATTATATCATAAAACCTAAAATTTTTGTTTTGATTTTGATTTACCTACACTTATATTTAAAACGACACGTATTCTAAAAATTACCATGCCCATCTTAAACGCCATGTATTTTCTATAGAGATGAAATAATCTGTTCGGCATTGCAAATAAAATAAAGCTGGACTCGAACCAAATTTTTTTGCGAGTCGATTTAAATCAATTTGTCTTTGGAAAGTCTCATAGATATACGCAACAAAGTTAGAAAGAGGAAACATAGTTTTAAACAACCAACACTGTCCTAGAAGATCCGATCGGTGACCTTAGAGGGCCCTTATTAACCAAACTAACGAAACATAACCAAATAATTTGGGCATAACTAAACGCAGAATATTTAATACTAAGTAGGTAGTAAAAAGGTCGAAGACTACTTAAAATACTCGTGTTAGACAGGTGTATCAACTCTGTTCCAACCTTTAGGTACATCTGGAAACATTTAACATTTGCAATGGAACAGCCTGACACTTTGCGCGACCAATGACTAACCAATATCACTGACATTATGACAGCTGTATCTAAATTAGAAGATGGTCTGGAAACCTTGTCCGCTAGAATCGATGGAATATGAAATTATGGAGACCCAGAACCAGACCCCAAGACAGAAAATATTGTAAAAGTATAAAAGAAGTCTATGCCCAGTAAGTTTTGTTTTGATGCAGTACCTATATTCCAATAGTCATTAAACACAGTAAACTTGACACCGATTTAGGTTTGTATTAATAGTAAGGTTTACAGGATCAAATGAGCACATACTCTTTATTATCTCCCTTTATTTTACTGCCGCGCCCAACTAAGCTAAATTGATTAGTTATATCGATAGTCACGGGAGACTAAGCGTCGAAAATTCGTAAGCCGAAACACCGCTATTTTGTATATATTTTTTACCACTAATTCTGCCAAAAAGAGTAGTAAGTTTTGTTTTTTTTTTGTTGGGTTTTTATTTAGCTTTGTTGGCCGTTATATTATTTTCTTCTTAATCATTTTTATTATTTTAGTATGCAGTTTAAATTTAACTAATATTCGACGTTTTTTTTATTGGCTATCAAGACTTTATAATATAAATTTGTAGGTTAAATTACTAAAAAAATCCTAGGTACTTAAAAATAAACATGGAGTGTTTGTGGTTCAGGTTACTCTGCACAAATTGCATATTTTAGCAACACTCGCTCGGCGCTCGGCGATGAGCCGCTGAAGTTGATGGATTGATTTGTCTGCTAGTAAGCGACGTGATGCGACGTTCGTATAAACAAAGGGCTTATTGGAATATACGACGAGTATATTAAGGAACAATGCAGCTTTTACCGTAGGAATTCTATCATTACCTAGATAGTTGGGATCTCTTTCAACCCATCAGTTTAATTTTAAATTAATCAGATGCGCTGAGAAGGAAAGCTGTTACTTTGGTGGGGCTCGGTCACAAATCATACTATTTCATCTAACGGTTGTTATTTATACGCGACATTTTTAAACAAAAACATTGAATCCCAAAATCAAAATAAAATTCATGTAAATTCATAAAAATGTGTGTAAAATATAATGTTTGCGAGGCTAACTGTTAGACAATGCAGAAATATAACTTTTTATTTCTATAGAAGCCTGGATAATTAGGAACAAAATGAGGCAGTTCTACATACGAGTACAGCATTTGTATGGAGAAATGACCGGGATGACTTCAGGAGTTTGACGAATATGAACATTTGACATGTATGAGCTTTAAGGACTTTAAACTTCTTATGACGATGAGCTTTTGATGGCTATAAGCTTTAAAGACTATGGGCTTTTTAGACTTAAGCTTCTGACGACTTAGAGCTTTTGACGATCATGAGCATTTGACGACTCTTCTCGACTCGACTCGTGACGTTTCTCACGACTATGAGGTTTCACTGCGTAAGCTTTAATGACTATGGGTTTTTAGACTTAAAGCTCCTGACGACCATGAGCTTTTCATGGCTATAAGCATTATCGACTATATACTTTTTAGATTTTAAGCTTCTTACGACTATGATCTTTGATGATCGTGAGTTTTTAACGACTTAGAGCTTTTGACGATCATCAGCTTTGACCATTTTAGGCTTCTGACGATCATGAGCTTTTTATTGCTATGAGTTTTAATGACTATGGGCTTTTCAGACTTTAAGCTTCTGATGACTTCATTTGATCCTTGATGATTATGGGTTTTTGACGACTTAGAGCTTTTGACGATCACGATCTTTTGATGAATATGGTTTTTGATGATCATGAGCTTTGACGATCATCGGTTTTGAGAATTCTAAGCTGCTTACGAGTATGAACTTTTCACGGCAAAAGCTTTTTAGGGCTTTTGTAGGGTTTTTTGGACTTTAAGCTTCTGACTAGTATGATCTTTGATGATCATGAGCTTTTTGACGATCATCAGCTTTGACGTTTCAAAGCTTTTGACGACTATAAGCTTTTCACTGCGTAAGCTTTAACGACTATGGGTTTTATAGACTTTGAACTTCTGACGAGCATGATCTCATGAACAAGACGGAAGTAAAGCTTCGTTTGACGACACTTCTCAGATAACAATAAAGAAATAATAAATGACAACTAATGACAATACAAAAACAATGTTCCCTCGCCGGGTTTTCGCTGCGTTTTGGTTGGAAGCCATCGTTTGAGGCAAAAAAGGAAAATTCGTTTGCGGCAGCTCGCTGTCAGTTGCATTGCCTTTGAGGCTTGTTAGGTTTATTTGACGTACAAACGCGATAATTGAAACAGCATCCTAATTGAAATAGTATTATTAACAAATAACTATCCTTTATTTACTATCTACTACTGATCCAAAAACCTACAATAAAGATAGGTAGAATGATTTTATTTATTAATTCGCTAAATTCAAAAAAGTATCTGCAAACTAGTTTCAAGCTATTTAGATTATTATTATTATTACCTATTTACGGGAATACTCAAACGTCCTGAGGGATTATTATAATCGTAATAACATTAAAATTATTATAGAAAAATGCTTTCACCTAACATAATAAGCCAATACCAATATAATATTGAAGACATTCCGATAAAAATTGTTTCATACTTTAGAGACACTTAGGCATAATAAACTTAATTTTACAACCCACATAATTAATATAAAAACTAAAAAATAAAGCGTCTAAAATACTTTGTTTTATTATAAGAGTATCTAAACTATTTAATGATATTTTGTTCGTTCTCATTTAGAATTTGCTTCATCTTTATGGTGTCCCTAATATAATATATGCGTAGCAAAAATTAAAAATATTCAGAAAAATACTAGGTTTTTAGACTGATTTAAACCGAAAACATTTATACCGGGGATGTCAAGGGTCCAGGATAAATGAAATGATAAAGTCGTCGGCGCAAATGCGCGCAATGGCTTGCAAGCCCAATGTTTCGACTGACTACCTGCATCGCTGGCGGATCGCCCGTGCGCCGTTTCAATGCGCGCCTGCGCAGGAGCCTACCAATCAGATCGAACGTCGCCGGCCAAAATGACGCTGCCAGCCGCAGTCCAAAAATGTAGCGCTGCTACATATTTAAAAAAACAACTAAGCAAGCATTCAAAATAAAATTGATCCACCGAGTTATTAGACATACTCATCCGCAAAACGCAGTTGAAACGTAGGCTTTATGTTCGTTTAATCTCAAATTAAAAAACGATAGCCATCATACAATTAACCTAATTGGAGGAGTTTTTTGTGTTTTCAATTCGATCAATATATAAATTGTGAATAAAGACGATTCATTTACAAAATGTGTGAGGGCGTATATGGAAGAGATAAAATATATACTCATTTTCTAATTAAATCTATTAAAACGATCTTTCCGGCAATTGTTAGGAGTATTTGAATATATATAGGTTATCTCGAATCCTTTTTATACTCAATTTACAATGAACAAATTGAAAGAATTCAGAAACTGCTACTAAAACTAAATACCTATAAATTATTCAAAAGAGTTGAATTAAGTGACTACCATTCAATACTTAAATTTTATAATTGTGTGAATATTTAAGTAACAGGTGACTATTAATTGATTTATGTCTTATTGCTCACAGATTAAACTGCCCTGAATAGTTTTCATTTAATTCAAAAGTTTAGATAACTTACAATATGTTATATTATATAACTTATTTTTTGGTTTAAGTTTTTAGAATATATTTAAAAAATATTATTTTTATTAAGAAAAAATTGTAACTCTTTAATTATTAAGTAGTCTATTTTAGTTTAATAGATTCCTTGCTTATATCCATGTATGTTTTTGAACTACTAAATTTGTGAAACTGTTGATTTCTCATATAAATAAACAGTGGATAGGAGATAGAATTTATAGACTACTTGCTACAAATGTATACCCAATACTTGTATACCCAACTACGAAATATAGCTGCCAAATGAAATATATCTGCGAAAAGAGGTCATCCATCAATTTGGAACCTTTCCAACTTATACCTGAATATTTTATATATCTGAGAATTGAAAGGATAAGACTGAGGGTGAACAGAAACATCGTTGAATATAGGGGCGTACTTTAAAACGAACGTTTGAGAACTAATACTTTTTGGTACTTTGAGCTTTACCTCAAGACCTTTCCCGTTAAAAAAAACCAGATAATTGGTTCTGCGATTTATAGTATTATTTGTTTAGACGATGGGTAAAAATTCATCATGGTTTCCGAGAAAAAAAAATGTAAACTTTTAACTTTCAATAGTAATTGAAAGGTAGATGAAGGGTCCGAAACACAGAGAAGTTTATATTTTTAATTTCTATATTATAAAGCTGTAATTAAATAAAACCAATAATTGCTTACTGATCGCGCAAAGAGTAAAACCTACCGCCCTAAAAAATAAAACACCGAATTTCAAGGTACACTGTCAGTTAAGGAGAACCTTAAGGTTATCAATTTCAGTTGTTATAATAGCTCATGATTGGAGATTCCGAGTTGTTGAAATCGAATTCAGTCCCCATTGTCAATCGGGACCATGGTTATATTTTCAATCGGAATGAATACAATAGCGGAGTCGACATTGCGTTGTTGGAATTGAAAATTTATTGCTTTAACCGTATTCAATACAATACCCGTGCTTTTTTCTCCCATATCGAAGGAAAATAATACAATATTTGCACCGCAAGTTTATGGAAAATAACGTACTTTGCTTTACTATAATCTGTAAATATTTTTAATATATGTATTCATTAGTTAGGCTTCCATGTTTGTAATTAAAAATGAAATTTTGTGGTTTGAAAATAAAATAAATTACAATTAGTCAGGGTGTCCAAAGACCATTCCAGAAGGCTTAAGGAGGTTGCTGTGTAACATACTATGAGTAAGAATTGATATAAAAAAATACTCAAATTTATTATATATTTTAACATATGGTGTCAATTCAGTCACGGTGCGGCGTGCGGCGACAACTGTGCGCTCACAACAAAGACATTACATAATCATTTTACTATTTTCATCTAAAGTTTCCATTTTCTTTTGGTAACCATGATGAAATTTGAGATAGTTTCTTAACAAATACCACTAGAAATCGCAGGACCAATTAGTTGTTTTAGGTAGATTTCATTAGGAAAGCTACCTACTGCGATGGGTACTATGTCACATACCATCACTTCACATCACATCATCAGAATCCAAAACCACCCTCAGTTAAAAATTTATATGTCTGTCTATCTATATCACTTTCTTGTGGACACGATAACTGCCGTAATTTTACATCAATCCTATTCAAAATGTTAATTGTAACCCTATAATTTCCTTACAATTATTGTTTGGAACAATTTTTGATATGAACAACCCTTACGGCACAGTATAAAGAGGGATTCAGTATACGTACTCTCGCTGCGCAAGGGGTACGGCGGGTTGAGGTGAGCGGAGAGTGTATCGCGCGGCAGCTCGCACAATGTTTGATACAAGTTCGTACAATTGGAGTTCGCCTATGCCTTACTTTGATCCGGAACATTTTCAAATTAGTCCATAAAATTTAAGACCACAAAATCTCGGTCAAGTTCGTTAAATCAGGGGGCGAAAATAGGGGGAGTTTTTACAAAAAAGTGAAATTTTGCTATAACTTTCTTAGTATATAAGATCGAATTCAATAAAATTTTATATTATTTCTTAGATAGAAAGGGCTTAAAACATATCTTAGTAAACTTTTTTGATAGCACCACCCAGGGGTGAAAAAAATGGGTTTTCAAAATTCAAAAAATCATACAATTTGCCGTGCTTTAAGAACCTTAAAGGAACACAGGAACAGAATATGATTTAATGGCTAAATGTAGGTTAATTGTTATTGTTGTTGTTAATTGGTAATTGTAATTTCCATACAATTTTTGTTTGAAACAATTTTTGTTATGAGCAATTACAAGAATAACTTACGTTTAACGTAAATATTTGACGCAATATATATATATATATTGCGTCAATATATATATATATATATATATATATAATTTAACAAATCTATTGGTATAGTTTGTATTAAAATTACCTTTCGCTTTAATCACGTGTGGTCCGTAAACGGCAAACAAAAGCACTGCAACAAAACCCGTTAAATGTTTATATGACTTCATTATTTATAATGTAATCCTGTTGCAAAACGTAAGTTGGCTAGCTTTGCTCTAATTATAATCACATTAAAAATTGGCTACGGCCCGGCTGAATATCGCAGCGCACCCGGTAACCCGCGAGAGCCATCGGTCGGCGGTCGTCGGGCGGTGGGCGGATCGGCGGCGGCGTCAAGACGTCGTGCCGTCGGAGCGCCGCGGCGGGACTGACTGCCTGAATAAATACGGCGGCTCGCTTGTTGCTTCCCGCGCTCGGGCGGCAGACGGGGCGGCGCTGGAAACGGGCTGACATCGAGAGGGGGTTGGTATAACTTTCGCCTAGGGCCGATTTTCCTATGCAAATAGCCACAGCGAGTGGCGTTCGAATGAGAGGACATATGGCAATAAATATTCCGAGAACATTATCCGTAAATCCTCTCGTAACTTTACTTATTGATAGACTCAGTTTAGGAGCGTGAAATTTAAAAAAAAAAACTGCGCACGTGGTTATATATTTATTTATTTAAGTCTTTAATGGTCGATAAAGAGTTTTTGCATACGTGTTGGTATAATTTTGCGATTATACAGTGACTAGGTAACGGTTAATAAAGGGTTTTTGCATACGTCACGTATAGGCAAACGTTTTTGCATACGTTTTGTATACGTGATGGTATGATTTTGCGATTATACAGTGAATAGATAATGGTTAATAAAGGGTTTTTGCATACGTCTCGTATACGCATACGTTTTGTATGCGTGTTGGTATGATTTTGCGATTATACAGTATCTAACGGTTAAGAAAGAGTTTCTGGATACCTACTAGATTAGTTTCAGAATGTATTGTGGATTGCAATCAGATTTTTTGCAATTTTTGCCCATAGTTATGTAGGAAACTATAGGTACTCTTAAGTCTCAAGCATGAAACTAGATTAATTAATAACACTAAAATACTCCTTGTATTTTAGCCCATACACAATTATTCCGCTTACCGTCAAAATATTTAACGGTAAGCGGAGCAATTAAATATACCCCACTTAATTGTGCCGTAAGTAAGCAGAGGAGATAAACAAAGGCGATACACCTCACGAGAACAATGCCCCCCCCCTCCCCTCCGCACTCGGCATTGTAAGTGAACGATAATTCAAAGACAGCACGAAATGCCTGCTTTGTTATTCGTCCTTGAGTTTTGTTTGATATTAATTTTGTTTTCTTTCTCTTTCTGTTTGTGTCTAAAATATTTTGACGAAATATTCTCCTATGGAACTAATTTTACTTTATTCGTTTTATAATATTTAGAAAATATATAATATACAACCGGTATATTTAACGGTATAATATATTTTATAAGTAACATAACTGCTATTTATGTTACTATGAAATTGTATCCTGCTCAGCGCATATGTTTACAACAACTGATTCTTTTATAGAAAAGTCAACCACAGGTATAATTATGCGTCCTATGATCGTTTAATGATTAAAATGCCAACTAATATTTATCGATAAGTGGCGAAAAAAAATTAATAAACCTAAACATATATTTTTTTATACTATCAAGCCACCTTTAAGCATACCATCTTACACACGTGAATGCATAAACCCGATGTTAATATTGTATCCATTGATCTGTCTTACATCTCAATTCAATATCTCAATGTTTTCTTTTTAACTACATTATCCACAAGTCATAAAATATTTTTCCTAGAATTATTTAATTTAACATTATTATTATTAATTAATATTAATTTAATACATATGATGTAATTCAATAAATGTATTTATTAAGTTACGTTATATAATAAGTATTTAACACGGTTTATGAAAAAAATGTTAACTTTTTATTTTTATCTATTTTCTAAAACTCAATTTTCAATATTATCAAAATGTAGTTATTTTTTAAGGCGATTTGTCATTATTAAAATAATATTATTAAATATGATTACGTTAACCCGTTATAGATTTTGTCAAATAATTATAATATATAATTTAACAAAAATATGTATACCTATTTAATTTCCCGAATTTGTGACCCTCGTACATTTGAAATACCCAAATTTTAGACCAATTACGTTAAGAATTCCTTTTTATGCAGAGCAATGAGCGTAAATAATATTAATTTTAAAGACGTGTATATATTAAACATAACAGACAAATCATTTATAAATTCCATTCGGGACACCATTTGCTCCATAAAATAGTCACTTTGCTCATCATTCTCACTCTCAATACATTATAATATATTTTTTAAATCAGTTGTATTAGAAATATGTGCACAGTTTTAGCTACCATTACTTATTTATTATAATAATGACCAAGGAAGATGTCAAAATAATAAATGTTATATTTAAATTAAACAAATTTATTATCATATAGACAATTAACAAACATTCATTTATTAACGTGGCCAAACTAAGTAGGTTTGTGTGGCTAAAATCCAGTTCTTAGAGAGGCCAAAAGAAATTGGCAGATTTTTTTTCAATTTTTATTATTTACATGAGATTAATTCAAGGTCAAAACATATCCTTAAAAAATAAACACTAGTAAAAAGAATCATAAGTTATGAGATAAAATTGTTATAATAAATACGTCATACATACAATAAATAGTGCACATTAATAGATTTATGAATTACATACAATATATACATTTAATCGGAACGGAGCGAAGCGTAGCTGCCATGGATCGACTCCAATAGCGAAGCGTAGCTCCCATGGATCGACTCCAATAGCGAAGCGTAGCTCCCATGGATCGACTCCAATAACGAAGCGTAGCTCCCATGGATCGACTCCAATAGCGAAGTGTTTGCGATGTCAGATCTCAATGATTTCACAACCGATTTTATAATTTTAGGGTTTTAATCGATACTACATGAAAAATTTCACAAAAAAACTTTTAAATTTCGAAAAAAGTTAAGTTTAAAAATATTTTCTCCATGGAAAATCCCACATTAAATTATTTGAAGTTTTCATTTTTAGCGTAGGTTTCACCTTTGCGACTGTGGGTACCTAGTAAATATGTAACTGGAATTGCGTTACGTAAAATTTATATTTATTAAATATACAAAAGCTTTCATGTAATCGGGAAACATCTTTCCAATATTTTTTCTGAATAATGTTTGATTCCTGAAATAGATCAACCGCCTGAAAGGACAGTAGTGATTTCAAGTACAACCTGTATATCTAAGTTTTGTTGCTTATAGAGCCGTTGATTAAGATTGACATTTTTAATTGACATCAAGAACTTTGTAGTCTAAAAATAATACGTCTGAACTATATCGGCAAGACAGATTTTTGGCACTTTAAGGGTTAAGTACTGACAGTACTATACGAGAAACGCCTCCCCAAACCGAAACGGCATATGATAAAATGAAATTTGTTGTTATAAATCATGTTAAGTGTTACTTGTCTAGGAAGTCCTTAAATTAGGTAGATTTCATAAGGAAAGCTACCTATTGCAATGTCTTGACTTTGGAAAAATTTCGACATATCTTCGCGTTTCACATACCCTAGAATTCAAAACAACCCTTAATTTAAAAGTTTATATATCTATCTATATCACTTTCTTATGGACACGATAACTGCCGTAATTTTACATCAATCCCGTTCAAAATGTTAATTGTAACCCTATAATTTCCTTACAATTATTGTTTGAAACAATTTTTGATATGAATAACCCTTACGGCACAGTATAAAGAGGGATTCAGTATACGTACTCTCGCTGCGCAAGGGGTACGGCGGGTTGCGGTGAGCGGAGAGTGTATCGCGCGGCAGCTCGCACAATGTCTGATACAAGTTCGTACAATTGGAGTTCGCCTATGCCTTACTTTGATCCGCTGAAATCGACCTCCGCGTTCCGGCGCGCCGAAAGGTTTTTTTTCTTGTAATTTAAGTTACACATGTTGATATCCACCTGATTTGTTTGCTCCGCTTTGTTTCAATGTAATTATGTATGTAAATAGGACGGCCCGTTCGATAAATAAATACATAGCTCAAGTGTGGGTTAGGTTAGCGTATGGTGTAGTTGTACCCCGGTCACGATTCGCTAGAATATAGACCGATTAGGCAATCTGCATAATTGATTGGAGCTAATGCAGGCGACGCAGCGGCGGTCTATTCGCTCCCCGTCTCGGCCCGAAGTTACCGCCGCGACAGGCAACTGGACGTTAACTGGGTACCTTAATTAACTTAACGTATGCCTTTGGCCTGGCGGGCTCATTAAATCGTTTCTTCTTTCGGAATAAGTCTTAGTGTCTACCTTACGTAACTCAGGCGAAACCAGAAGATAAGTATTAATTTCTGCTGGTATTTGGTAATCATAGGATATTTAATCATATGTTTAGATACCTCAATCTTATATATTCAACATGGTAAGGGCAGTTTTTAAAAATTAAATTTTATTTCTGAGAAATTCAAACCGTAATTAAATAAAAACCAACAATTGCTTAATGACCTCGCAAAGAGTAAAACCTGACGGCCTACAAAATAATGCACCGAATTTCAAAGTAGACTGTCAATATACTTTGCCCTAATACAAACGGTTGCATTTCATTTATTTATTTATAAATATTAGCAAAAGGTAGATACTGCGGTCTTTCTCGCTTACACACTCCAATAATGATCTGAGCGAGCGGGACAATAATAATAAACTGGCTCCGACACACCCTCACACACAACAAACCTCCACAGCACACACCCACAAACGTAGTATGTAGATAACATTATTTAATATCTTAACCTTATGTATAATTTTATATTATTATATTATATTATTTATTAAATCATGTTATATTTTATTATATAATATCATATTATATGTATACATAAAAGAAGTAACTATATTTAAATATTTATGTGAAGATACTTACTCGGACCCTATCATATGCACTGACAGAGGTTCTTTACACTATATTTACCTTAGAACAGATGTTTTTGGGTGTAATATTCTATGAACTTTATTTTTTTTTGCTGTTGTTAAAATTGTATTGTAGGAGTATTGTATTTTTTAGAGTTAATATAATAAAATATTACAAATATCAATACACACAAAACAACAGTAATATAGTGGTGTATACAGTAAATCAATTTAGATCAAAACTGCGATTCGAAGTGAGGTCGACGGACGCGTATTTACTCTGTGTTTTTGTATGTTATGCATTTTGAAATTGTTAATAAATAATCAATTTATTTATTTATTTATTTATCCATATAGTACAATACAGTATGCACAAAGTTCATAATTTTAAGTACATAAGTTCATAGTTCATAAGTACATTTTTTTTTTTTTGCTTTTAATTGCAACTGAAACATGTATTCGTCTCATAAAAATGTTAAAACATAATTGAATTCATATTTACAGTTTTATATAACGCATTCTAATTATTTTCCTGTACATCGATGAGTATTATAATATTATTAAGACGAAACTGACGTAAGATATATATTATAACTTAAAAACACTTTAGGACTTACCTAAAAAAATATTAAAATTACATTATAATAGTGTTATAAAAATAAATACACATTCAAAATTATAAATAAACCAATAATGGGGAAAATTAGGAAACAAAATTAATGCAATTTTTTTGCCAGAATTCTAGCAAAATATAATGATTCAGAAAATTAATGGATTGACGTCACTCAGGAAGATTCTCTTCAGGATTCTCAACGCTAGGCTTCGCTTTCGATTTTAGTCAATCGGATAGAATTAGCGACACCGCATACTGAGGTGGCAGTACATTTAGAATCGCGAAATATAAAGCCACGCTTTCATTGAAAATTCGAAATGTAGGCAAGCAAAAAACAAAATATTGCAGAATGCGTTACTTAAATATTTACAGTATACCTTTGTTCGGTAGACTGTATATAAATAAGCCCAATAAAAAAACTAATTATTCACAAATTTTAGTACTAATCGATTAGTACTAGTCGAGTAGTAGATGTTAGTGGTATATGTTTTAAAATATTTAAGGCAATATTTTTAAAAATCTGTAAACAATAAGTTACATTAATTTGCTTATTACACAGGTAACTAAAAGGTTATTGCTATCATAACTTTTACATCTCGGGTTAGTTTATCAGATTTAATTTGTTTGACGAGATGTTTGAATCATAATTTCAGTAGCAAATAACTAGGAGATTAGGATTTTCGAGTTCAAGAAAAAAAAATACAAAAAAATCTTTGTTTAAAAAATACTTTTAAGTAATTTTTCACACGGTTTCGTTAAAACTTCTTCTAATCGATGTTTAGAGAACGTTGGAAAGGACTCACATTTAATATTTAGTTTTAAAAGGGACACTTTGTTACTTTACTGTGACCTAATATTGCAAAATTTATGAAGCTCTGCATTTGAGACATATTTAATATTTTAATTATTTTATTTTTTATATCAAGTTCAACTTTTATTTATTTCATTATGTATTTTATTTATTTTTTACTTAGTTGTAACACGGACTTGTGCTAAAACGTAACTTTTGGAAGGTTATTTTTTTATTTAAGCCACAGAAAACAAAATACATGATTAATCAAAATTTACCTAATTTATTTTTCAATTCTGCCAAAACAATGAAAAAAACGGCCCTAAATAATAAAATATAATCCGGTTTACGAAAAAAATAAGAGTTTGATTCCACCGCAACCTCAGCAAAATTCAGTCCTTAAGAAAGCAGTTCGCTTTTGTATACTGCCAATATACAAAATAAATAATATAAGGTATTTACACAGTTAGGCAAATTAAATATACACAAATAGATTTAATAGATACTTAAACATATACATCTTTTATACAATGAGTTTTAAATAAAATGCGTGTAATAATAATATTTAATGTAAAATTTCGTCCATTTTCTATTAACCAAATTATCTACAAAACATAAGCTATTAGGCTTTTTCCCTATCATATATATATATTTATTATTAAAAGAATTATGAATGGCGAAATTGTACAAGTTTACAATTAATATTAATATTTACATAAAATTTGGCCAACTAGTGTAATTTAAAGATTATCAGATATTATTGTATAATTATTGTTATACATTGTCAACAAAAAGGTATCTCTTTGTTAATATTCAATCGTCATTCCTATGTTATAAACTGGTGTACTTAGAGCTTAGATCCAAATAAATAATATAGTATGCAAATAACTTCTGACAGTAGTATTTCGTCTGAGCGCCTGGCGTTTATCTAACCTATCTTTTGGTCGAGATGTACTCGTATGTGTACGCAGCCTAATAAGGGCGGCGCGTGACGTATGCAACAAGACAAAACTCTACCCTGCCTTCGTTTTGTGTCAGGGCCCATTTTGGTAGACGTTTCGGCCCCGGGGGAAATTCGTGGGCCGCCGAGAATACCCGGGTAACAAACCAAATCAACTTAAAGCGCGGAGCGTGGCGTGCACTATAAAATATGTTTTTTGAATCTATACGGGTATATATTTTACGCACTTATATACAGGTGTACACTTCATTTATTTTTTATATTAGCTTTAGTATTTCATTTATTTTTTTAAATCAATTTATCAAAGAGATTAGAAAAATATACAACATTCAGAACAATTATTTTCTCACACGCGACATAGGGCCTCAACTGATACATAAACACCCCTATACACACTCAGCATTGCGCTGAGAGTGCATAGGGATGTGTGTGTTAGATATAGTTGTGTAAGTGTGCCAGGTAATTTAATAGAAAATAAAATAAATATATTTTTCTATCGATGCGCAAATTAAAATTATTATTATTTAATTTAATTTATTTTTTCATATTTAATTATAATTTAATTTATCTTTATTAGGGAAATAAAACAGTTACACGAGAAAATTATATACAGCCAGTACATATACAATCATATAAAAAATATATAATATTAAATATAAAAAATATTAAAATATTATTAAAAATATTAAATAATCAATCATTAGTTTTTAGCCTTTATACATATATTTATGTATAAAAAGCTACTATCCTCGACCTGTCCGTCCGTCCGTCTGTTGCAACTTTCAACTCGAAAAGTACAAATGCGAAAGAGTTGAACTTTTCTGTGTAGATTAATGCTCTCGAAAAACAATCATAGCCGTTTAGATCACATCGAAAGGTGGTCGGATAATAAAAATGTTTAATATTTAAGTCTTTTACTATTAGTAGAAAATCTAGTTTTAGTATTAGTAAATTATTCTGGTTATATACTTTACTACTACTAAACAATGTATAGAAGCAGTTGATATTTAAAGTCATAGCCGTTCTTGCTTTATTAAATTTTTAAATTTGCGTTATTATATAATTGCGCAATTTTAATTTGCCTTTCTCCTAAATTTTTTGAAGTGAAGAAATACTTCTTTGCGCCGGTTGTACTCATTGAGATGGGATATTGGTCGAGAAACCGCGTCACGCGTTAGGAGTAAAATCCGTAGAGTGCCTTTTTATACGTTCTCTAACAATGATACCCCATGAGTCTCGATGGGTCAGTGGTTAACGCACTCGTCTCTCACGCTAGCGTCCCTGGTTCGATCCCCGGCTGGGATTTTTTTTTACAAATTATACGAATATACGAACTTAATAATGATAATGTATAGGTGTATAGTATAATAATGAAGTGACTTATAATAATATATTGAAGAGAAATATATCGAATAACAGAGAAAAATGTCTTATATTTCATTTATATATCCTGTGGGTGTGTGCGAATGGCCAAAGAAGTATAACTTCCACCGTCTAGTACTCTAGTCCGACGCAGACCCAATTTTTTTGAGATAATTAGTATGTACTCTTACATTTAATTTAACTATTCCAAAATGCTCTACGGCATTGAGGATGCTGCGCGGAGCATAGGGTTAAGGGTAGGTGCATAACGGCGAACTGCGAAATAATAATTAAATTGAGACCAGAACGGAATATAAAATCCCACCAAAGCGAGAGATTGGACCGCAGAAAGGGTTCGCAGTCGCTTTTTTTTTTATACGGAGCTCAAATAAAAACACCGCCAACGCTGGACGGATTTCAACAAATTATAGTACGTTCTACAATTAAATTAGAGAAAGGATAAAATGGCCTACTTGCTTGGAATCGTGAACATCGGTTGTATTTATTACGGAAAATGCCCGGAATAGAAACATGCTTAATTATTCTTTTATTTTATTCAGAGTACTTCAGTCATTTACCAACCCCTCCCCACCCCCCTCCTATCTACCTCGCTTTCATTTGCCTAAACATCGTATTGCAATTTCATTCCCGATGAAACATCCAGCTAATTGGCCCTACGATTTCGATTAATATTTGTAAAGACACTATATGAAAAATCATCATGGTATCTGAGAATAAAAATGTAGACTTCGCATGATAATAATGAAAGGTTCTTGTAATTCGCGCTCTGAGCGATATTAAAATTTGAGGCTGAATTTCTTTTGCACTTTTTTTAATCATAATAGAATACACAATACTCTCCTTAAGCCTTTGGAATGGTCTTGGAACATCTTGTATATAGACAAGACTCGATGTGTAAAATGGACTTTGATAGGTTCGAGTTCGAGAACTAACCCTCTGGATTCTGAGGAAGGCGTTTGTATCACTGAACCAACTGACCGTAAACTGTTTTGTTATTCAATGAACAGTTATTATATTTACGTTTAAAGAACGGGATTTGTGTGACTGTCAGGTTTGTTTAAAACCCTAACAAACTTGACTTTAGGATTATCTAAATACGGTTTTTTTCGCGATCAAAACACTTCTGTCTGCAGTTTTATCAGCGACAAGGATATTGTAAAGTATTAAATATACCTCGGAGTAAGGAGTAAAATAGCAGTATCTACAGAATATACTTAATGTTATATTGTTCTCATTTATAACACTTTCACTCTGCACATAAACGCAATATAACTAGTATGCTTTAACTATTACATACCTACATTATTTTATCATATAGGCTAAACATGTACCTATGCTAGCATAGACTACTATGATCCAACGATCATCAGCCTAGTTTTCCAAATTGGAGGCGAATAAACTGCACACCAATCTTGTATTCGCACATAAAATCTCACCTGAAAAATTCATTCTTGCGGGACACTTTTAGTTCGTAAGACAGTTAATGTCCACTTGGCAGAAAAAATAAATAAACAACAAAATTAGAAATATTGTAACGATGATATTTTTTTACC
Organism: Neomicropteryx cornuta; assembly: GCA_020383195.1. Taxonomy (NCBI): domain Eukaryota; kingdom Metazoa; phylum Arthropoda; class Insecta; order Lepidoptera; family Micropterigidae; genus Neomicropteryx; species Neomicropteryx cornuta. The sequence continues at coordinate 15,641,150 of JAHKQU010000019.1, read as the reverse complement.
CTTATTAGATTTTACAAATAATACTAGGATTTTTTCTCATTACCTCAATTGCGTAAAATGTTTAAAAAGACATCCTTTTATATTGGACCGTTCCTACAAAAAACAGAAAATGAATGAAACGAATTAAGTATCCATTTCAGCTAAGAAGCAAAATTAAATGCTTAACCAATAACTAAATTCATTGTTTTACCTGCTAACCTGCTATACCACCGGATGAATACCTCAAATTTATGAATGTATGGCGATACGGCATTAGATCAACCTTTATGGTATTCATGACTCCAACAGATAATTCATTCTCATAGGCGAGTTAATTGGAATCCTAGATTTACGTCAATCAAGTTTTTGAAAAACTAATGACTTAGATGAGCGATTCTGGAAATTATCGTTCATTCGAAACACAAGACCATATATTGTTTTGTTCGCCTTTAAGTCATCGACTCATTTACGTAAGCGTGACGCAAGTTACAACAAGTGACACGGCACGCACACCACGAAACATTCAAGTCTATAAAACCACGGACACAAGCCGGACAGATAAGAGTTTGACTTCTTCAGCCTCTTCGGTGTCTCACGACACTTTACATTTTATATTGAACTAACTTAACTTACAAGATTGTACTTACCTTCTACTTTATTAAGATTTAACAATTACCAACAGCATTATTAACAATATTAACAATTATTACAATTATTTACAATTATTAACAATTGGAACAATTATTAACAATAAATAGTTTAATCTAGTGTAGCTTGTTTTCACTGTATTTTCAAATGTATTATTTCGATAATAATAATGTATTGACTTTACTGAGTCTATACAAGATACAAAATATTTATTTCCATAACAATTTATACAATGTTGTAGGAATTATTTTAGATCAACAAAGAACAAGACAATGAAAAATAACTACAAAACAATTTTAAAATTGCGAATTTGTACAAATATATTTTTAAAAACACATACTTATTTGAATATAAATATAAGGATAAGAATCAAAATTAATTAATATTATATAAATTCAAATTCAACAAATATAACTTAATAGCCTTCTTGAATCAACTATTTCACTTATTTCTTTTAGGTTCTCGGGTAGTTTGTTGTAGAATTTAAGTCCTAAATAAGAAATAGTTTTACTAAATTTAGTAGAGTTTGTTCATATAGGTTGAACATAATTAATTTTATTTCTGGTTGAGGGTAGACTCGCGTGTCATTGAGTTTGATTTATTGATAAAGAAGTCGCACAGTGCTTCTTGAACCAAAATGTCGTACAAAGTTACGATCCTTAACTTCTTAAAGTATGGCTTACAAGATTCACTCGAGTTTATTCCGACTAATGTATGAATTGCCTTTTTTTTGTAGTCTAAAAACTTTTATTGAATTTGGCGCCGAACCCCACACAAGAATACCATATCGGATACATTTTTATATAACTAGAGGCATAGATAAATTAATAGCTATTTTCATAGTTGGTTCATGTAAAAACAACGGTTTTATTTTCCATTGAATTCAACTATTTGCGCAACATTATCTCACCTGTTCAGACGCAAGCAGTTTAATCTCGTGAGTGTGAAATTGAATTTGTTCATTATGAAAACAAAGGATGGAATCTAGAGGAATACGCATAGGCCAGTTAAAGTAAGGTTTGAGCATGTTTTAATTTTTATTTGTTTGTTTGAAAGTATAAATTGTTATGAAACAATACTTGTACGAGTAGGTTGTTTATTCACCAATCTTGAGTGTGCCTTTTTATTATAGGGTCAAAATCATAGTAGAAGGAATTCTTTTTTAAAACATTAAATATTATGTTCTTTGTGTAAAAATTTCGATTAAAAACGAAAAACGCTTTTCGGAATCAATGTAACAAATCCCCTTCAATAATCTTTTTTTTACTGGACTAGCATCCGAACAAACGCGGCTTCGTAAACACCTAACTCTCAAAACATGGCCCTGTTGTAAAATTTACGTTGCAACTTTGGCTCTACTCGTAGTGCAGGATTTCGACGGGCGGGTAAGCACAGCTGCACAAGCGACTGTACCCATTCATCAGTTCCTTGGAATAAACAAAATATTAAATATTTTTTTTAATAAACTTACTAATTAATAATAATAATAATTTAATATTTTTCTAATTATAATAATTTCAAAAAAATTAAAATCATACTTTCACAATTTACATAGCTCTACCTAATTAGTCAGTGGCCATGGTAAGGGCCCGCTAAGTTTTGAAACATATTTAAAAAAAAACAGAGAGCCTTTAGCAAAAAAATACGGATTTTCAGTGCTCCCCGGTTGAAAGGTACACGGAATATGTAACTTCATTAAATAAAATAGAAGCGTTCGCTTTTGTAGCTTATCGTCTCGCGCCTTCCGCATACGCGACGTTTTGTTACCTGTTTATGGGTATATTTATAAAATGGCAATTACAATTGAGCTAAATTAAATCCTTAGACCAAAACTTATACGAATAAACGTGCAATAAGATTATTAAAATTATTTTAGCTTAATGTTTATTTGGAATTTATTTCGTTGACCTGGATGATATTACGATAATTACCCTGCCGTTAAAATATTAGTACTTATAACTGTTTAATTTTATTTTTGATTGTCGAAAAGTAAGGCTTTATACTTTTTTTAAAATATAGTAATTTTACTCCTTTGCAAATAAGGTGAAAGATTATTCTAACATGTGCAAGCCGCAAAACTGAAACCTCCTCGATCAGCCAAATAACTAGGGTATTTGTTTTCATATTATTATGAATTGTAGAGAGAAAATGTAAAGTTCGTCTATTCTCCATATTTAAAATATTATTTGAGGTCAGAATAGCAGATATTGTTGCTCTCCACGGTATTTGAATTACGTTGAATTTGAATGAGCCATTACGTGCGTTATTGCATTAAAAAAAATTGCAAATTGCAAATGTTGCAAAATTTTCTTTGCAATTCGATGTCATAATAGTGAATGCAAAAATAAGTTCAAGTTTTTGAAAATTTCTGCTAATAATATATTTTTTTTGTTCCTTTATCTCACCTTGTTTTTATTATAGCTAGGTACTCATTTCAAAGGAAAACAATTAATCTCAAAATAATAGTAAATTAGGTACTAGGTCTTAGATTGCACGCGTTTTTTCCGTTTATTTCGCTCACTGAGCATTTTCGGTCTTTGAGCGTAACACAGACACGCGATACATGTTCCCATCACTCATTCAAATGTATTTTATTTTTTTGTTGTTCTCCTTTTATTCACATAGTCATTTCAGTCACATATCGAATGCTCAACCAATCAATTTTATTCAATTATTTTCAAATCAAATGCTCAAACGGTTTGATAAAGACTACCCTAGTACGAGCTCAGCCTAGTTAGGTATGACTTTTACCTAAATATTTTAAATTGTAGGTACTTATTCCTAACTAAATAAATAAATATTACAGAATTATGTTAGAAATTTAGACTAGATTGATTTTAGCCTGAAAATGGCATACATAACTTGAGACGAAGACATGTAGAAATTAATGACATAAAAAAACGAATTTCTTATGATTACATTATTTCATAATTTTTAGCCCCTTTTATTTTAAAACTATATATATAATTATTTATTTTGAATTAGTAAATAGATATTCATTCACTCTCCACAATTTTCATTCGCTCCTTCATTTTTATACAAAATAATTTTAATATGGTGGTTAAATATATGTGTTTATATAATATGGCGTATCATGACTACACGTTAATATATAACGTATTATATATTAGACGCCTGTAATGTACTGGTTTCAAAAGACATTTTTATTATACTCGCATTTTATAGTGCTTGGATATTAAACGCAAAATAAAACTTTGCCTTTAATCGAATACGAAACTAAATTATTATTCACATTTAATAGACAAAACTGACTCACATATAACGACCCTCGACTGCCAACTCATAGCGCGTTGCATGCCTTCTTATTGATCAGATATCATATGATATATTTATAATAAATAAATAAATAAATCTATATGATATGTTATGATATAGATCATATTTTTATAATATCACCTTAAATTAGGATGCGGTGGTTCAGTGGTAGAATGCTCGCTTGCAACGCGGGAGACTTGGGTTCGATCCCCAGCAGATGCAAGACTAATACGTAAATTTGAAGTAATCAGATGATTTTTTTACGAATGGCTTCAGTATGTCCCATCCTCATCCCTTGCAATATGGGGAACATGGGAAAACCTGGGGAAACATGGGGAAACCTGTTAAATAAATAAATAAACAATATTGTCAATCTTATGTGGATACTAGGCCACTCAGCAACGGTGGCAACGAAAAAGCAGTCGATCTGGCCAACAAAGGTTCTAGCATGCCTATGGATAGGTCCAGAACCGGGCTTAAAATGCTAAAAATCTGGGTTAGAAAACAAATCCAAAAATACGGACAAAAGCAAGCCAAAGAACTCATTTATTTATTTTTTTATTTTTATTTATTTTATAAAGTAAACATACAGTGAGTAATCGTAATCATTCTTAAATATTTTATACACAGGTTGCCAGCATTCGATACTCTCCAATTTCATGTTTACAAAACATGCATGTGTATAAACTTAAGTTAATTATACATACAAAATTGAATACATTTGAGTTTAATTTTTAACTCTCATAGTAGAATTCTCTCAAGAAAGACTCTCTGAGCTATTGAAGTTAAGCCGGAACCAACTAAGGATCCTGACCAGAACCTTAACAGGCCTAGCTGCAAGCTGAACAAACACATGTACAAATTGATCTTATCGACCGATGACAAGTGCAGATACTGAAACTCAGAAGAGAGCTAAGAAACCCATATACCCCTACTTGGTGAATGTGAGCCCCTCATCCACAAAAGGTACCAGCTTCTCGGCAAACATCTTCTCAAATCTGAAGAGATTAAAACCATCGCAACCAAAAAGATACTAAACTTTATTTACAGTACATGAATAGAGGGCGAACTATAAGTGGTTTCAAAGTACAATAGGTCTGCAAAAGACGCGGTGTGCGGGGGGAAAATAACATCCCATCCCATGTGCACTAACATAACATAACGTAACAACAAAATAGCTGTCATGTTGTTTGTTATTAATTTGTTTTGTTGTTAGTTGTTATGTACTTCTAATGTAAGACGGGCTAAAAACGCCCTAAAGAATAATAAGCATTAAGCCTAAAACGTTGAAGCTGATTATGATTCGAAGTCCGTGCAAAAAAAACTTCTAATTGGTCAACATTTTTACTGATGCTACGAATGGTAGCTTTTTAAAAAGCAAAGAGCATATATTTGTTATAAGCTCATTCTGAATATACTTACATATTAGAAATACGTATAAGTTTTATTGATAATGTCGTTATAAATCTAGAATATAATATATATTATTGTTAAATTAGCATTTTACATCTACAGTTCTTTCCGGTATAATCAATACATTTTTCACTATTATCTAATGTCATCACAAGCGTATTTTCGGTCCTGTAAATGGAGGTCTCCAGAGCGGTTTCATACAAGCACTTGTAGAATACGAGATGCGATTCTGCACAGCGCCAAATTATAATATTTTCCAAAAGTTAGACAATATAAATTGGTCTCACTGCTACTAGGTATTCTTAAGTTTCCATAAAACACAAGACACCTTCTCATTGTCTGTTTGTTTATTTTAATGTGGTGATCCATTCTAGTGAGCAAAATGCAATGAAAATATTTTTGTAATTGTATAATCAATAATAACATCAATTTGAAAAGAAATATTATGACTTAATATATTCACCCTATAATTTTATATTAAATAAAAACTTAAACTATGATATCTTTTTGAAAAAAATATAAAATTTGATTAATTTATTAAACATTTTATATGAGTCTTATAATTTTTTTTTACTTATCTATGATATTATAAAATCAATTTGTATTTATTAACTTAACGTATAGCTTCAAAGTCGCTTTTGAGCGCAGTTTTGACTGCCTTGTTGTTTTTTCATGATTTACATGATTTCAAAACCGCTTCAATATATAGCGGCAAATCTCCTGAAAAGATAAATGACACAATCTTTGACAATATTGAAAATATTTGAAAAAGTTTTTAATTATTTGATAAAGTGCTGGATAGCATAATATTTATAAAGGTTCTAAAGAGGTCCTGTACTTAAGAGCGCAGGATGTCGGTTTAAACCCAGCGCTGAGTTTTATAAAAATGTTATATATATATATATATATTTAATATTTATTTATATAATATTTTATTTTTTTATCAATATTCATATATGTGTATCTATATTTATATGTAATCATATAATATTCATATTTATAGTGTATGTATTATACAATAAATAAATTATACAATACAATAAATAAATAAATAAAATAAAAACTGCTACAACAGAGAATAGCAGAAATTTGACGCACAAAAGGAACGCTACTTTGGTCTATATAAATATAATCATATTTTACTTAGAAGATGCTCTTTGAGTTGACGTTTAATATACAAGTTTATACAAAGAATGTAGGCACATATTGTGATTTGAAATATGACTGTATTTAAACGGCGGCGCCACCGGGGAGATTCATTATACTAGTATAATTATTGCGAGCTGTGCTCGTGATGCATTTGCGCGGCGGGCGGGCGGCGCTCGGCGGCGGGCTAAGCCGGCAGGGGCGGCTCGTGTCACGCGCCCGGCCTCGTGCATAAAACACGCTCTACGTACGTCCACGTTGAGAATGCTATAAATCTCATCGGAATACATAATGAGAGTCCCGCACTGACTTCGCATCTGGAAAGCAGCCACCGCTGCATATTCTCAAAGTCCAATTACACACAGAGAGATGGCCTGGCCGTCGACACATTATGAATTGCTCATGTTTTTACCGCGATCATCGCGTATTATATATTTGCTTTGATTTCCAGTTCCCGCGATGTAAATGCACTGAAAAATGTAGCTGCTTGCATGCAATAGAAGTATTGAATTCAAGCCATGTCAGCATTTTGATATGATTAAGAGTTAAAAGCGTAATTTAACTATACATGTTTAGTTTCTAACTTAGTTTTTAGGATTTATATTAACAGTAGAAATCTTTGATTAGTGTTACAAATACTTTTTAAGAATGTAAACTTATCATTTTTACCAATTGTTTATAAGACTGTTGATTTCTCTTAATAAATAATAAAGAATATCCAGCCATTTGTCAAATCCGTTACTTCGTAAAACCTAATTCGTCACTCAAAACACATTAAAAGCAACGCCAAGATAAAAGATGACTGTATTTTTAGCTGTATAAGTATTATGTAGTAAATTCGTCAATATTATATATTATTAATCAGATCAGTATTTAGGAATGAAATAAAACCGAGTTTAAAATAAAACTACAACCCGAAGACTAAAAAATATTATAAATAACTTCTTAAAACCGAACCACCAACATTGAAGTCGGTGCTACGCGGTTTATACTGAAGTTACATACGGTGTGTTTTTGGGCATACTTCAATATTTATATGTTTTAATAAGAAGTTTATTTTAATTTAATTTATCTTTATTAGGGAAATAAAACAGTTACACGAGAAAAATTATATACAGGCAGTACATATACAATCATATAAAAAAATAAATAAATAAAAACAATGAAAACAATGGTACCAACTTATAAGTATAAAATAAAACCAGTTAAATATTTCCACCGAGTGAGTTTACAATTAGTGCTTAACCTAAGAATGCAAGATGAAGAGACGAGAAGAAGGGGAGGTAGAGGAAATTATTGTTTATAATCCTAGTTTTTAGGTTTTAGGTTTATTTAAAATTCTCTCTTTTATTTAACTATATTTTGCCAATAATATACAGTGTTTCAAGACCATTGCCGATAAAAAATCGAGTAAATTAACCCTGCGATTTCGAGTGAATGTAAACAAAATTCATCATGGTTTTTGAGAAAAAAAAAAATATCAACTCTAGTCGATAATAATAAACGAATAATGTCACTAGGTATTTATTGTGACAGCTTTGGCTCTCGGAGGGAGGCGATAATTTCACATTTTTTTATATATAATTTGTTACTCATTATATTTAAAAAAAAATCCCCCTTAAGTCTTCGGGAGGGGTCTCAGGAAAACCTGGATATCGACACAATCATTCATTCTTTATCTACGGGATGTAAATATTACAATTTTAGGATATTAAAGAGACCTGCGGTTTGCGCATGAAAACAAAAACGTTGATTTCATAAACTGAAAATACTAAAAGCAGATCGGATGAAATTCGTTTTCAGCGCCGCCCCAAATTATCCGACTATTCGTCTGTGGGCTGTACTTATATGTACGAGTAGGTACGATCCAGCACCAAATGAACGCGGCTAATTGTTATTTATTAAGGCGAAAGCGCGCGATACAAATCTTCCTCTACTTTGATTAAGCAAATTCACTTTGAAACGAATTCTACCCAAATAAATGTGCATTACATGAGGCTGGTTTGTAATTGGGCTGAATAAAGGAACGAATTTTTAAAAGGAAAACTTAAGACGCCTTCATCACAATTACCATATGTGTGAAAGGCAACGTTTAATTTTAAATGAGTACCTAACTTCATTTATTTCACATTAAAAAAACATTTCTCGTATTAGCATTTTTTAAACTAACATGAATTAAACCTTTTTAAAACACCTTATATTGCCGTAAAAAAAATATTTACCTAGCAAAAAAATATGACATTACAAGGATTCAAAAACATTTTGAAATGAAAAGTCAGTTTTTGATGTCGAAACTAATAGCGGTATGCAGTCAGTTTAGGTCACTTATTATAGGGAGGGAGTTACAGGGGGTATTCGCATATAACTCCACCATTTGGTATATTTCGGTAAAATTATACACGAACAGTATGATTTAATTCACCATATATGTATTCATTTCAAAACCTAATTTATTTTCCCTATGCAAATTTTATGCCATATAGGCCGACATTATAAGTTTCTATGCAATCTTAAAAAAAGCAATAATAAAAAAAAGCAATCTTAAACAATTTTTTTTAACTTAACGAAAAGTACCCTTTTAAAGGTTCTGGCAAAGATCTCCCCTCTTTATTAGAATAAAATGATTAGGTATTCGGTTTGTTATCGTTTCATCCGAATTTAAGAGTCGACCATCCCCCCCCCCCCCCAACCCTCACCCCCCCCTTCCGGACTCCCCGGCCCACTCGCAAATTGTATAAACGCATAAATAACTTGAAAACGGATAAAGTTAATGAGATAAAAGTTTGAATAATGGATCTGATTTGGCACAAAGTATTTTGGATGCTATCTTCTTTCCGATCGGCAGCGGTACAGTCGGCCTGAAAAGTTATTGAATTGAAATAAACTTCGTACTTTGATTTGGTACGCAGCGCGCTGGGATTGGCGGATATTTAATGAAGCATTTTTCAATCGAGTTTCGTTAGGCTGACTATCTCTTTTGTTGGTAAATGTCAATGAAAAAAATCTAATCAAAACTTAATTACTAAAAAGAATCCAGTGTTAGATTATAAATTGAGTTACCTTAGTCTATGTCTAAGGCCATTTTTTTTTAAATTTTATTATCCACCTGAAATTGCAATAACTAGACGTACTAATAAATCACCGTATGTAAAATACATAATTGCATTCATTTTTTAATTTATATCAAATTCAAATGATTTGATTCCATAAACACAAGATTAAGTACAATAATATTTTGAGGTTAGTATAGTGGTGTGGCATCAACGATCATCATATTTTTTTTTTATAGAAAACATGTAAACGTGATCGTCCGTGTTTATTAAAACAATAAAAGAAATTAGGACATAGTTTTTAAGAGAAAACCAGATTTAATTAAATAATACTTCATTAAACGCTAACTTTAATGTAAACCTATGACTAGGCGTTTTCAAATTCCTTAAAACTATATTTTTTTTCTAAAATGTATGACTGCACTGTATTTTTAAATTTGTTGTTTTTTTAATATTTTTTAGTGCCTCTGGTAGCATGTTATAATATTTAAGGCCTCCCTAACTATAAGTTTTTTGAAATTTGACAATACGAGCTGCTATTAGTTGAACATAATTTTCCTTTTCCTAGTATCGTGTGTGTGCAGATCATTGTGTTTAATTGCATGATCCTTGTTTAAGTGTAACATACAAACGGCTTCTGAAACAAATATTCCGTACACCGTGAGTAGCTCAAGTTGTTTGAAATGTGGCTGACATAACTCATTTGGACTTCTTTGGATCGCTCTTTTTTGAAGGTTAAAAATATCTGACATGTATAGATAAGATAAGATAAGATAATTTATTTTTCCATGAACAAAGTTATTGTACAGGAATGACAATTACATTACATATTTGTACATACCGTTACATTTCAGTTATATAAAAAAAAAAAAAAAACAACAGAATAAGACAATAGAGAAATTAGAATAAAGAATACAATAATAACAAAAAAAAGAAATTAAAAAAAATATATGAACAGAAGTTACATGTGCATTGATGTATTCATAATTTATCACTTACTATCTAAATTCCTTAAAACTATAAATATTTTTGTCCAGAATATATTTCTTCAACCTAAGCTTAAACTCACGAAAATTATTTATACTTTTAAAGCTTTTAGGTAGCATATTAAAATATCTTAAGCCTAAATAATGACATGTAGATTGGTATTTGGCGGTACGGGCTGACACAGATTGCACATAATTACTTTTATGACGCGTATTAAACTCATGAATATCACTATGTTTATTGGCAAATATTTTATTATTATAAAAAAGGCAGATTGCTTCTAGTATATATATACCATAAATATGCCGCTGTACCCCAAACAAGTATTATATATCTGAGGTGCGACTCTACAAGCGCATGGTAGGTAGAAATTACTGATTGTATATCAATAATGATATTATTGAATGCCTAATGATATTAGTCTTATAATAATAATTTTATTATAACTATGTTAATATAAATACGATATTAGGATAGGAAAATAAATAAATGCTATAATATGAGTATAAAGTAATTATTTATACTCATAGTAGGATTCTCACAAAAAAGATTAAAACCATCGCACCTAAAAAGATACTCAACTTTATTTACAGTACAAGAGTAGAAGACGAACGAAGTGGATTTCAAAGTACAATAGTTCTGCAAAGGACGGAAAACAAAGGTGACTCTAGAAAAGGCACATTTCACCTAGTTGAGTAAGCAATTATTTATTAAAAAAAAACCACAACCGGTCAATTTTTATAATCTATGATATAATTTCTTCATATTAGAATTCCCCCCCCAACCCCCAACCCCCAACCCCCAACCCCTCCTACGTCCTGGTCCCGGCCTCGCCCCCGAATGGGTTTTATATTTTTTTTAATTTTGGAGGAAACTATTATTGGCTTTGTGTTTTAATTGTTTTTTTGTTGTAATTACTATGTAAGCTGTTGTTTCCTGAAATAAATAAATAAATAAATAAATAATACTTATACGAGTACATAGTCCAAAGTAATATAGTAAAAAAAAAATATTCATGGCGAAGAACACCTGAAACCTAACATTAAGCTTGAAATGGTTACGGTGTAGGTCGATCTATTTTTTGTAGTTTGAGTTTAATTACTACTCAAACTTTTTTTTAACATATGCATGTTTATTTATTTATTCGTAAAACCAAAATTCATATATGTACAGAGCAGTAGTAAAGCGACCGGCACCTCCTGCGCTGATCTAGACGCCATCTGTACCAAAGAAGGCAGTGACCGACGATTTTTGATAACTGAAATTATTTCAGTATTAACCTTAAAGGAAAACTGTTGAAAAGTTTACACGCGTAAATAAACTAAAAGAAGAAATATTGCAAATTTGTAAAACATTTGTATAATAAAAGGTGTATATATTTATATAATATATAAGCGAGTGTAAATACACACATATACATATTTAAAAGTATGTGTACTATATATATAATATATATATAGTACAGTAGGGAACCGCACACTACTCGAAGTGTTTATGTTTATACGAAATCAGCGCCCGGTCCTTCGAGAACTGTCCATTTAGTAAACCAGCTCTTCGCGAACACCTTAAAAGCCGCGAAGTTAGAAGGAGTCGATACGAAGTCAGTAAACCAAACTGGTCTGTTGGTAACGTCAAGTACGCTCAAAAGTAAGTCAAGATATAACTATGTATGTCATCAGTAAAAGAGATATCAAGCAGTTTAAAGGCCGCTTTAGGTGTACTCTGTAAATAGGTCTAATATGAAAGGCGATCGAAGTCGCAACATCTAGAAAAGCGCTCGAAACCCCCCCCCTCCCCCTCCCTACGTGACCCGGCAACGGATCGAGACATATAAAATTTGCATGGTTGCGTTACGTCGAGTCGCGGCCAGCCCATATTTTACTCCGCGCTACGAGATACACCTGCCTGCATCTACGCCCCGATAAATTCGTACACATTCGTAGACACATCGTCTTGACGTGCAATCTGTATTTAAATATTTTAAATATCTTTTAAAATCATTATTTGACATTTTGAGAGTTTGGCGTGAAGGTTTGATACGAGTTAGCGACTGATCTCATAAAGATAAGATTACAACTCATTTTTGTTATTTATTAACATTTATTTATTTTTCGTATGGCAAAAATGTACAATGGTGTTTTAGCTAATTACAGGTAATTTGTAGTTAAAGTTCTATTAACATTAAAAAAATACAATTTATATATCAGAGAGCTAAAAGCAAGAGGAAAACATTTTTTAGGAATTCCCTTCAAATGATAATATAAAAAAATATTTACACTTTATGACTTGAAACTTACAAGAAATTGAATAATAATCTTTATTACTAATTTTAGTACATTACAGCTATGAAATAATATTGTCACCTATGCACATTACCATATAATATTATAAAAGAAGGGTAGACATAAAATGTTTAATAAGTATAATTTTATAACACGCACAAAAGCTAATTCATAAATTTAAAATAAAACAGTTATGTTAGTTTATAAAAAAAAAAAACTTGTTATTGCTACTCTATAAAGCTTATTTAAAAGGATTATGTGTATCAATGTCTTAAGGGTAAAGTGAAGCGTACTTTTACCTTATATAAACTTTTTTATATATATTGATTTTATTAGTTTTACGACGAATGTAGCTTATAACAGTAATTTTCATTTTATATTTATCTATTATAACGTTTTTCATGTTAAAACTGTTTAAAAAATAAATTCTTCCCAAAATTAGTAAAGCATAAAAAGTGTAAATGCATTTCAGTATAAAATATCACTCAACTAAACTTTTCGGCGACCGATCCACATTAATACTATGAAAAAAATATTCTTTGAGGTATTTTCTCACGAGATCAATTTTTAAATGTTAACTATTAAAACAATTTAAAAACAATTACTGCAATAAGGAATTGAATATTAATGATTCGTTGTTTCTTTTATTTAAACATTTATTTTATGTCGCACCCATAAAAATAATCGTGTTATTGTGTGTATACAAGCATTTATTTTGTCTATAAATTTAATGGAATAAAATATAAAATGAAATATGTTTTTAAAATTGATTTGTTTTATTTCTAATTGGTAGATGTCAGTTGCTTAGTATTTGAATACCACGCTCTCAGTCTAGAGTACTCTAGACGCATCGTCTCGTATCATGTGAGTTCATAAATGCACGAGCGTCATCGTTACCATATCGCAATTAATTCTAGTCTTGAAAAATCTTAAAAGCCCTGCACACATCAAAACAAATGATAATAATGGAGGCAGTATGTTATTTTAAGATTTGTGATTTTATACTCTCATTACGCTGTCAATCAAGCTGAAATAATGGACTTTTTAAATGAGAATTTCTAATCCACTCAAAAACACGCGATCTCTTTTACCCGCTCGTCGAAATTAAATCGTCTTCATCGCGACTCGATTTCAGATTTATGAAAAACGAAATCCGCCCGCCGCCGCCCCCGCCCCCGCCCCCACCCATTAAACAGGCGGGGGCGGCTGCAATGCAAATGTCATAATAATGCCCGCGGTGGGGTCGGGGGGTGCAGCCCCTTTGCGATGTAATAAATCACAAATAATTGTCTCCGGTTATCTTTGCGTTCTCCGCGAGCTAAGATGGCCGGCCGCTTCAGGGGCTTTTAATGCATTCGGCTGCGGGCGGCGACTATGCGAGCGGACAGATGTGCATTAGAAATGCCTACGTCATCCACGCCTAAAGTTTCGTTACTAGGTCATGAGTTTAGCAAATTACTCTCCTCGATCGCTAAAAACATGCATAATATAAAATTTGGCAAGAAATAGTACTCTTTAAATTTATCAATTATACAATAAGAATTTGGACTTGGAATAATATTTGTTGACCATATATTGTGTATAATATTAATTACAAACTTTATTCAATTTCACTTTTTATAATTCTTTTATAAATAAATGAATAAATAAGTGCATTTAAAGATCCCCTTTATATGACCATTCTGAGCTATTCCAAAAATCATGATTTTTATGCATCTTAAGGCCTGCTTTTAGCAGGCCTTGTTATTTTCAACCGTGAATGTCGTTTATTTTATTTTTATTTAAATCAGTTGAATATACAAAAATAATATGATAACGTTAGTTAGTTAAAAGTATTTCATTATTGAAATAGGTATATAGGTTTAAAATAAAATATTTTTACTCGTAATTTGGTAATTTGCATGTGTGTGTTTGCATGTGTGCATTTGGGGTGTGTTAAGGGTAAAAAAATATTTTAGGGTGTGAGTCAGTGTAGTGTTTATAGGTGTGTCAATGTAAATGTATGAATGTGACTAATATATCAATCGTGGTAAATTGTTGTCGGTCCTCATGACAAAATATATTAAAAAAAATAACAATTTTTCCTTATTCCAGGTATGGTGTTTGGCGCAAAATATAAGTAAGTAATATTTTTGTAATACAATTGCAAATATTAAAACTAATTTTATATGTATAAATGTTTTCGAAAATGCAAAACTAAACAAGTTTTTTTCTAACAGCATTTTTAAACAAATATCGGTTGGTAGAGGAGTGATAATCGCTTATTTATTACCGATTTATGAATGCTACTCGTTATTTTTTATTACATTCACCACATTGTGTTGTTTAGAAACCGAAAAGGAAAAAATAAATATAATAATATAACATTTAGAAGACTCCGGCCCTGTCGCGTTCGCCCAAGCGCTAAGCTCACCGCAACGTTTCTGGGCGGGAACTTTGAATAAAATTGAATCCGTTAATAGCGCAAAATGGAACGCTCCTACATAATTTCTTTCCATATAACTTTTCCAGGCTCTGTGCAGTCACTTAGTGTGCCCTTTTAAAATTTTCTTTCATTTTACAGCGAGCTCTGCAACTTTTACAGGCTGCATTTGAAGTTCATTCTTTGATATTTTCTCTCTTAATAGTTACGGATATTGATAGAAAAAGTTAATAAATATAATATTTTTTTCTTTTTTATTGAAATATTATTTAACTTTTTTGTGAAAGAACGAAAATTACTATGCATACGTTTATACAATATGGTGCCCTTGAAATTACCTCAACCTTTAAGGTCCATCTGATCTTCTTAATCTACTGGTGTACCTTCATTTATTAATTTCCAACTGCTTTAATTAAAGCCATTGAACCGGCCAAAGCAATTTGGTTTTCGCGAAAATTACTCTTATGAAGAAGCTGTTACTTCCTTCTCTCAAGCCATCGCGGTCACTAATCGGGGAGTAGCGGTCCGCGCGATCTTCCTTGATTTCGCTAAAGCGTTTGACGTGGTTTCGCACTTTTGAATAAATTCGGCCGTTTGCCAATTAAAGCCAGAGTCCTCATATGGATCAAGTCATTCTCATCCAGTAGAAGCTTGCGAGTAAACATTGCTGATTCACTGTCTTCCTATACTCTGGTTCTTTCGGGTACTTTTTATCTTATTTATTAATGACCTGATAACTCAAACGTATGGTAAATGTAATTGTTAGTAGACGACTATAGGATTTATAGAAGATCGAAAAACCAAACTGCAATATTCTCCAACAGGATCTTAACCTATATTTCGAATTGGATTTTAGTCAATACAATGAATCTTAATGTCTCCAAGTCTTCCTTTATACAATTTGGAAAATCAAAGATATTCCAACCTGACTATATTGTTGGGGAAATCCCAAATTAATTACTTGTAAAGTATTCAATACTGAAGAGGCACACATTGGCCAAGTAATAAAAAAATATGGTAGGTCATTGCGTTGTAATGCGAAACTTACGTTCGCTCGCTTATAAATCCACCTCCATCCTCCATCCTCACGTCCATCCTTAGATTATTGCTCATCTGTTTGAGAACTTCATATTACCTATCTAAATTCTGACCTTGAAGCGATTCAACGGTTGGCAAGCAAATATGCGTTTAAGCGCAATACCATAGATTCGACAGTACTTTAAATTTTTATCTGACTTTAAATGGAGACTTTAAGTTTAGGACGCAAAATATGTCGTCTTCTTAACTTATTTAAGGCCTACTTAAAACTTCCAGTATGGTCCTCAATTAGCGAACAGCTTCAGAAACCCTTGTATTTTGGACGAAAAGACCAATACTACAGAATAAAGGAAACTAACTTTACTATATTTTAGAACCTTCATTTTCCTTTCAATAACTTTTTTCCTAAGGTTTTAACGTATTTTAGCGATTCAAGCTTTTATTTTTTTTTATTTTAGCGATTTATTAACGTATTTTAGCGATTTAGAGAGCGATTCAATTGAAAAGTAACTATTAGAAGTTTATCATTTATTATATCAATGGTCGACATGGCATAATTAAAGTGTTTTGAGTTGAAAGTCCACACATTTCTCAACTATCAAATCTGGCAATTTTCGTAAAACGCAACGCTCGCAAAATTCGCAAGTTTTGTGCACATCAAAAATCAAAAATGTATTATTACCTTATTGCAAACGATGGAAATTCATCTTTCCGTAGAAAATGATCGGCATTCGTTAAGGTTGCGCAACTAACCGTTATTGTTTTTATTGTAGGTTAGGTTAGGTTAAAGTTTTCTCGCGAATATACTGGGAAATATATCGGAAAACTCCAAGCAATGAATTGCTTGCACATAGCTGTCGCAATACGTACGTGCAGTACCGGAGAGCGGTTGAATAATCCACCCACGGTAGACTAGAACACAAAGTGACTCAGTCTCTTTGTGAAGGTAAACCAGCGAGGATTTCACGATAGGGGAAGAGTGGGGTGGAGCCGTGGTCTCTTTCCGGATAATATGGTTTGGGAGGGAAGAAGGGGGGGGGGCTCGGACGCAATCACTTTATATTTTAAACTGCTTCCATTGCCGTCTAAAACCGATTGATTTCTTACCAAAGACGTTTTCTAACTCGTTCATTGAGAACTGCACTTTACTCTCCGGAGTAAATGCTATTTTCTAAAGGGATTAAAGAGTTCACTGAAATTACGAATTTTCTACCCTCTTTGTACCGTACCTTACTTTGATTCCTCAACATCGGTCCTTTACTTACAAATACCACTTTTTTTCTTCTATCAAATTCTTTAAGAAAATTGTACTTTTTGTATCTTTTTATGTTAATCGCCACCTATAAAATAATCATTATATCATATTATTCTACTTAACATTTTTTTAAATCATTTATTTATCAAATATGTTATATAAAATCGCCTAAGTAGTACTTTATAATTATATATTATATAAGTATTATAAATGACCTTAAATAAAGCGACAAGCGACTGTTGTATTTTACCTACTTTTGTTTTCTGACTCCTAACTAGACGAATCTGTACCAAGGAAGGCAGTTTTGTTTTGTGTGTGTGTATTGTATTTTTTTTAATATCGTATTTACATATCCGTACAGTTATATAATGTTGAAATAGTAATATGTAATGCTTTATTATTATCGAATGTATTAAAGTCAAAATCCTGAATATCGCTTTAGTCATTTTAGTGGACACAAAGATAAGATAAAGATGACCGAATGAGCGACTCAAACTTCGTCTTTATGTGATTACCATAAAGAATGTTTAAAAGATCGTTAAATTTTTTTTTAGTAAGTGGATCGTATTGAAAGGAATGACTATGTAATTATCTATTTACCAGAAACCTAACCTAAATGTCACTTAAGTTACGCACAGAATGCCGTGCTTAATAGATACTAGGATACTTATAATAAAAAGTTCCAAAGCATTGATTTATTCCATCTTAGTCGTAACCAATTTATTAAGGCCGTCTGTGAAATTGTTTAGTACTATATGCCACCTTTTCTTTCTGAAATCATTAAGTATTACCTCTAATACTTTGCTATGTGCGCTTGTCACTCATCCTAACATATCAACATTCCACTTTCTTCTTTACACACTTATCTCACACGCTCACTTATCTCTAACACACTCATTTCATATCTTTTTACATGCATAACGATATTAATAACCTGGGCATTATACAAGTTGGTCATATGTTATGCATACTATGAATGGTAATCATGTAATGTTTCTCTGTTTATAATTCGTTTAATAAATAAGTGGTTAATCAGACTATATTTTTCTGTTTATTACTTCATTATTTACACAGGTAATATATATTAATAGTCCTTTTATATCCATATCTAATATTTTTCTAACTAATTCATATAATTTAAATTTATAAATGATTTATTTATTAAACAAGTAAGCATACAGCGAAATAGTAGCATATACATTTTTTCAAAGACTTAATAATAAGGCCAATTAAAGCTTACACTTATGTACTACAATAATATTTAAAATTTGTTGAGCCTAACAATATTTTAGAAGGTGTATATGTGATGTGTACGGTATGAGAGTGTGAGTGAGGGTGTGTGGTTGTGTGTGTGAGTGTATGTTTGAACATCGTATATGTTATGTATACATAAATTAAAGGGTAATATGCTACGTTTTTTTAATCAGATTGGCAAGAAATAGTTCGGATTTTTGAGAGAAACCCGCCACGATTCAGGTCAAATACATCGACCTCGTTGAATTTGGTGTTGTAGGTATCGAGTAAATGTTACAGAACAGAGTTTCTGGCATAGTTCGCATTGCGTCTGCTTAGTAAGTATTAGTTAACACTATCTCAGATTATTAGTAATTGGTAAATTAGTAAACAGTATCTCAGAACAGGTAACCTAGTGAGATAGTAAATTCCAAAAAATAAAAACATTTGTTTCACATGTATCTTTTATTTAATATTGAAATGAAAATAAATAAAAGCTGTACAAAATATATTTACAACGATTGCTGTGTTAAAACCCGAATATAGCTGTTAATAATTTGACTGCGCGCAACGCTGGAAATACACTGTCCGATTCGCATCCGATACGACATTTAACTCATTTCCTCTGTGTCGCTTCTGACTGCCTCTGGAACGTCGTCACTGACTCATTTTAGCGGATACAGACAGTCATAGACTAAGCAATTGCTTACAGACGCGACACGCTTTTCACCTTTACATATTTGCCGCCATCTTATTGTGTCGTTCAGGCTACCAAACATAAATCAATATTTTAATAAATTGTTGTACGAATGATGGGTATTTGCTTTCTGTACACAATTTAAAAATAATCAAATGGTTGCTTACAATCTTAAAACAGTGGTTTTTCAATTGCATTTACACGTTGGTTTATAATTCAAATCAATATTAGTATGAAGTTATTGATTGCAATTACATATAATTATTACATACATTAATATTAAATATTTGTTTCTAAAGAAATCGCACAAAGTCTCAAATACAAATACAAATACGAAACGACCTGAAGAATTGTTTGCATGACTCTCAGCGACCAATTTCAGAAATAATTCTAACAGTTTTTTTTTTGTAAAATTAAAGCGATAATAAAATAAACTAAATGAGTCAATTTTACGCAATATTTATATATCCTTAGTTGAATCTATTATTTTGTATGGTATTACAATTTGGGGTTTTACATATGAAACATATATACAGCGAATTTATATTTTACAAATTCGTATCTTAAAAATAATTAATCCAAAAGGTAAAAAAATTCAATGCAATGCAAAGTTCTTCCGGTACGTCAACTTTGCTATTATAGAATTGCAATCAACCACTTCTCGGGTGAAACATGGAAAAATGTTGTCACTTATAAGTACTCTACTAGACAAATGTCAAATGAAAAGTATATTGTCGAAAGATGTTAAACACGTATGGATATCGACAATTAAAATGTGCCAGCCTATTTAATAATATACCGCTCGATGTTTTTGAAACGAGTGGTATATTATTACTCGATGTTTTTGAATTGTGGTTTGAAACGAGGCCCGTCAATTTAATAAGTCCGCCCGCGGCGACCGCGCCCCCGTAATCGAAGTCACGCCATCAAAATATCATATAAAAAAAAAAAAAATGGGTCGCCGAGTTCACAAAGGAAAATTTAATAACGATACGATTTTTCGTCTGAATTATTCCCACTCAACTGCTAATGGGATGATTCGTTTATTGTTCGAATCGCCGGCGCCGCAGGAACGGTGGCGGGCGGCGCCGCAGAAACGGGGGCGGGCGGCGCTCGTCCAACCGCGAGGGCAAGATCAACTTTATTACGAACGATAAATTGGTTTCCTTGTCACCAAGACCCACCCGCAAAGGCGGATTGAATTTACAGCGAGATAGTTGCTTCTCAAAGCCCCGGTTAATAACGGCTAATCATAATTATACTGAAAAAAAAAGCTCAGTAGAAGCATAATTTGTTGTGGCTACTGAATTTTAGTTGTATTGTACAATATGTTTGTTAGACTGTACAAACCAATTCATGTACTACACCTAACAAAACTTTCTTGTAACCTGTACCAAACAATCTCGTAGATGCAATACTGTTTTGTTAAGTCTACCAAACAATCGGTAGATACGCTTCCAGATGAAAAGTTGCGTACACATTATAAGACTGTTTTGTTGCGTCAAACAATTAGTAGATTCGCAAATACGCAAATATATTCATATTGGCTGAGGTTCCAACATACAATTTCTTGTGTAACAATGATTCATTCGATGTTAGTAACTATAGTGATGTAACTAACTATATACGAGTATATCATTTGTCACTGGTGTAACTGACATGTCTCTCTTACTTCTTGATATGACAGAATATTAACTTTCCTTCACTTGAGAGCAGGGAGGGGCGTCTAGGCCCTCTATCTCTTTTCTCCTCGACCTTTCCTTCGATTATGTTGTTGTTGTCATGTCGTCCAACTAATCCTTTCCATCCTCCTTCAGCACCACGTCTCAACCGCTTCCAGCCGCACTTTTTCTTTTTGCGTT
This sequence comes from Neomicropteryx cornuta, assembly GCA_020383195.1. Lineage (NCBI taxonomy): Eukaryota > Metazoa > Arthropoda > Insecta > Lepidoptera > Micropterigidae > Neomicropteryx > Neomicropteryx cornuta. The sequence goes on along the minus strand of JAHKQU010000019.1, from coordinate 15,619,862 downwards.
AATGTCTTCGTTTGATTGCCAACAACGCGATTCTTCAGATGTAGACTTTTACGAGTTGTTTCCGATTTTTTCTTGTGTTTATAACGAAATTTTTAGTTATTGTTACCATATTGGTCACAAAATTCCTAAAACACTAATCAGCAAAAAATAGGCGAGCGATAAACACATTTGAGCATTGTTAGAAAAACCAAACAGCGACCGAATGTTTGTGAGTTTCGAAACTCAGCGGTTGTGACAAGCACAATCACATATCACGCAGAGAAAAGAATTAGGATATTGAACAATCAACTGACATCACAATAACGCTAACCAGATATAAAATAATAGTCTGGTTTGGAATAGCTCGTAAGTATTGAGGCAGGCCAGGAGCCACTATTCCGATAATATTGTAAGTCGAATATTTTGAAAATGAGACACGGGAAACCTTTCTCTTCTACGAAACATCTACGTTGAAAATGTGAACCGAGCTAGTGCTATTTTGAACACCTAGAATAAAGATATTGATTTAACCACATAAAAAGAAGTATCTACTAGGAGATTATGAAAACAAAATACAAACATTCGAAAGCGATGTCAATTTATTAACAGTCTTGATATAGGGGTAAATCATTAAAATATCGTTATATCTTGTTTTGAGGTTACTTGAAAATAATTACTTATTTTTTTAACATAATTCAAATTGAAAGTAAGGTATCGGCAATATTAAAATTTTCAGTTATACTTAAAGTTAATATAAAAATAAAATATATAAAAATAATTACTTACCTAAGTAACAAAAATTTAAGCAAATCAAGTTGATAATTCTCAAACAAAGTTACGTTTTCGGAGATACTCGAGTGTTTTACAGGTTTCGATAAAAGATCGCGCTAAATGAATAATTTAAGTTCAGGATTTTGTAGAATCTTCGGTATGCTTAAAATTATGAAATTGCAAATGTAAATACCAGAAACTTTTTATTTATATTTCGCTAATTTTTATTGAAGAGCGCAATATGAAAGGCATTACATACTTTTATTATTTTTTTTGTACAAAAGAAACGCATCAGTAACTGATAGCGAGATAAATTCGTTTTTAAATTACGTCTCGAAGATCAAACGGTTACAATGGAAGAATATTTAATTATAATCTTTCCTGTATTGTAAGCCGCACCCAATTCGACCCCTTAACCGCTCCCCTAACGGCTCCTCATTCCCACCCCATAAACCCAATTTAAAAATCATTCCCTTGCGGCTGAGCGTTAGCAAAACAACTGAAATTTTGTTTATTAAATTACGTTTGCGGTTAAATTAGACATTCATTTGTTCAAAGAGTAAGCGAACATCTTTTTCTTTGCTAATTGCAATCGTAGCTATATAATATTTAAACAAAGTACTCGACATAATCATAGGCATAACTAGCCATCTGACCTGAGGAGGGGGGGGGGGGGGGGGGTAGGGTAGGGCCTGTCGTTGCTATTTGGGATCTTTTAAAGAGTAAAATGAATGTTGATAAGATACACCATATTATTTGATCAAAACGTTTAATATCGACGAAACAAACATAACTACAATATATAAAATGAAAATCTATAAGACAAGCGATAAAAAAAATCCGCGTGGATTTTAAAAAAGTAGACTTTAAACAAATTTTAATTTTCTATTCTGTCGTGAGAATTGTTAAAATTTGACAGATATTTTCAGGGGGGGGGGGGAGGGATAACAAAGTCCGAGGTGGACCCAGCCCTCTTTAGCCCCTCTGTAGTTACACCGGAGGACATAATTATAATTCTCTGCCAATAAAATGGTAGCCACATTTAGGATTGTATTACTACGAATAGGTAAACATTTTTAATGGTTAATACATTTTCTAATAATCCTCCTAGTTTACCAAGCAGCGTACAATCTTACATTAGTTAATAATTGTTAATAATTATTTAGCTGCCAGTGTTGGGTTAAGAAATAATATAAATACAAAAAGATAATAACTATTTTTCAAAAAAATATTAATTATAATAAATTATTAAAAAAGTATTTAGAGTGTTTTATAGCAATATGTACATTGAAGACTCATCTTGTCATCTTGGAGGCTGTTTTTTTTAAATATAAATGATATAAATGTGTTCACTTTTATTTTTCGCCCCGCGTTCGATATTGCAGTATACGATTAACCCAAAAAATAGTGAATATTGTAGACACAATAATAGTATAGTTCTTAGCAAAGCCAAAGTTTTACATTTTATCCTTATTTGAGAGATAATTAAAAGTTATTAAATTTAGACATAATATGTTTCGATGAGGCCGTAAATCATCGCTCGCACGCACGCCGCGGTAACTAACGACGAACACTTTTATGGCTAAGGATTTAAGGTCGACATTAGCATGATCAAAAACAGTGTGTTACGATGGTATCGAGGGAATAATATTTGGGCATATGTAACACTAAAATGAACACTGAGGCTGGCGTTTTTTTTCATGTTTTCAGTTAGTGACTTTAAATGTATGTTACTTGGGTGGTTTATAGCAAAATGTGACCTTATTGCACAGAGTCATGACCAGGCGCACACAATGCAAGATTTAGTAAAGGCGACGCATTTTAGTTAGGCTCCGTTTGTTAACTAAATGTAAATAAATTTTAAAAATAAAGTCTTCAGAGTTATTTTTACATATATAAAATTAAACAGACTTTATTATAAGGTACGGATGCGCTTAAGGCGAATCCAAAGGATAAATATTAATTTCGATTCATTTAGACCCTTTTTTCTATAGCAGGCATTTGGAAACCATTGTATATTTAATTATTTAAAAATATTTTTATGTACCTTAATATTTTATCTTCTAAAAGGTAGATTTCTAAAATTCAATTCTCTTTCTGAGAAATTTAATAAACGATAAACTGCTAATAGTTCTTTTTTTGTTGAATTACTCTCTTATAAAAGACTAATTAGAGCCATAGAAAAAAATAGTAATTGAAAGGCAAATGAAGCGTTTAAAACATAAAAAAGTTTGTTTTTTAATTTTTATGTTATGAACTGTAATTAAATAAAACCCAACAATTGCTTTACTGACCGCGCAGATAGTAAAATCTGATGCCCTTTAAAAATAAAGCGCCGAATTTCAAGGTCGAGAGTCAATATGCTACACCTTAAACTTCCATACGTTAGTCTTAATAACTCCTTGGTGCCGTGTTTCTTTTATCGAGGCGCGTTTCATAAGAATCAGTTCATCAAAGCGAAGTCGCCCCCATTAAAAACACGGCCATCGCGAGTTGCGCGCCTCATCAGTTTTATCTCGGATTACTTATCGCTGCACTTTGTTTACTGAAAGGAACTCAAATGACTTCCATTGTGTGCTCACAAAGCTCACCTCGCCGCTGAGCTGCCGGCCGGCGACTTAAGGAGCCCTCGACCGAACGCAAACAAAAGGAGCGAACGAACGCGCGGATAATTTTCACTCGCTTTTTTACGCACCTCATTTCCTGATGATCGCCCTCGGGATCACGCGGCTCGCGGGGGCGGGCGGGGGGCTGGGCGGGCGGACCGGCCAGAATTGCTTTCAGCCACCGGCTGATGTATCTGGTACTGCGAAGATACTGGATAGGTTTTTCAGAGGTTCTTCACCTCGATAAGAAAATACCTTCCTTTATATCAAACAAGTCGTCGCCCAGTGGCCGAGATTCGACCGTAGTTCATTAAACTTTTAAGTTTGAGAATTATCGAAATTCTTATACCTCTATAATATTGTGAGATTACCTCTATAATCATCGCATACATTTTTTTTTTTTATTACGTCAGCTGAGAACTTGTACAAATACGTCATTAGCGTGTGTTGTTTCCGTTAATTATGAAATTTAATATGAAATATGAAATTTAATGCTACTGTTACTGTTATATTCATAACAAGTATTCTGTGAAGTATTGCGTTTTGATCATAGTTTATGATTATTATTTAATCATGCTGTTGGCCTTCTCGAATGTTTGAAAATTTACAAACATGCATAGTTTCACGTATATATAGTTTACAACAATATGTTATATATTATATATATATATATATATATGTTATAATGTTCAGAAATATGTTAGAAACTTATGGTACTCGCAACCAAGTAAGTTTAACAATAATCGATGTGCAACTCCAAAAAAAATTATTGCTGTCATTATGGTTGCCAATACCATATTTTTACTGCCATTACCATCTTTTTTTTTCAGTGTAAGGTGACTTTCGATATCGTCATTGAACTAATTTTCTTATGATAGAAGATTTGGTTATAATATTATTATTGATTATGAGGTAACTACGTAAGCATGTCGTTTGTATGTTTCCATAACACATGACCTGTGTTCGACGCACGCTGGTTGCACACGTTACGGCATACGCGCGTTGCCTGCAGCTTTTTATACAGAGACATCCTGAGACCATTCCGAAAACTTGTTCGTTTAAGTTCCCTATTATGAGTAAGAAATTATATTACGAAAATGCGAAAATATTTCAACGCCAAATTTATTAATTTTATTAAAGCACCGACGTAGCGTCGCAAAACTCGAACGATATCTCGTTTTGCTACGCTACGGCCTTGACCGCAGCTGGTGGCCGCATGACTGGCAAAAAACGGTTTATTATTATCACGTATTTTTACCCCCCCCCCCCCCCCCCCGAAAACATGATGAATTTTGATATGACGTCAATACAAATCACGTTTGAGTAACGTTTTTTTTTAAATATTAGACAAAAAGTCTTCCTTAGAACAGGCGATAACCTAGTTAGGCAAAGTAATTTTACACCAACCACTTTCAAATTGATTCATAAAATTTAAGGGCACAAAATCTCGATCATTTCGTTACCAAGCAAAACAGAACAGACCAGGGGGGGGGGGGTGGTTCAAAAAAGTGAAATGTGGCTATAACTTTCTTAGTATATAAGATATCTTCCACTTTCATGCTCCTCAAATAACGCTCTACATTCACCGATACTACGGTTGCAAAGTTATTTTAACTAAACTATTAACTGCTTCGATAAATTGACTTTGAATAAGTCGCAATTTAAAGTGTTCAGCAATGATCTTTTGTGTAAAAATTTGCTGTTCTAAATTCGGGTAAGTAGATATGTATATATATAGATATAAAATGGTTTTTTTATTAACTTTAATACTTTTTGTTAGTAGAAATCTATTTTAAGTTTTACATAGTTTTTTATCGATCAATCAAATGTATTTTTTTGTTGTATGAACTGTGTAAAATTGTTGGTTTCTCCAATAAAGATAAATAAATAAATATCGAATTCATTTAAGTTTTATATTATTTCTTAGACAAGTACCTAAAACGTGTCTTATTATTTTTTTTATAGCACCAACCATTGGTCCTAAGGGTGGGAAAATTTGATTTTTCCAAAATTCGTTAATAAGCACAAGTTCAAATCCGTTCAGTATGTTAATTGTAGGTCTATAATTTCCCTACAACTTTTGCTTAAAATAATTTTTGCTACGAGCAACCCTTGTAAGTAAGGGATGACTAAAATGTTTCACCACTTTGTTTCGGTGAAAACTACCTCCACCTTCCGACGTGCCGAAAGGGTGGGTCTAGGGAGACGGTGTCGTGAATAATTTGTATTTTGAAGGACATATTAATATTTTTTGCAATATTTGGTGTTTTTCTGTAATACTTACATAAAAATTTGGTTAGAATTTATTAGTTTTGGAGAGCAAACATATTTTATGTTTGAAACGTTTGGTATTTTGGTTCATATTTCATTTGGTTCATTTTGAAGCTCAATGCGCCATTTTACAGATGTCATATTTTTTAATGTAATTAAATTTATTTTGTGATTTTTATTTTTTATGGTATTTCGTATTTTTTTTTTGTTGAATATTTAAATTGTACCGTTTTGGTTTTCCTGGTACAACGTAACTAAAATTGGACGGGTATAAAATTGAGTCTCGCTAGAAGTCGATTTGCGATAAAGGTAATAACGTCATTTTATCAGTGAATAACCAATGAGTATGCTATAAGCTGAACAAGTAAAACTCAGGCATGTCAAGTTATAGCAATGTAATGATGACGAATGTTCAAATGAATGGGACCACTGTGGACTGTGGGCGAAATTAATTATAAGGCTCGCAAATGTTGGGCTCTGGCGGGGCGGGGCGGGGCGGGGTCTGCACCCCTGTCGGTTCGGTAATAATTGTCAGTTACAGATGACCTCACGCCTCCGGTACATTCATCTTCAACGTCTGCAGAATCCGACCGATAACATTCACCGGTGAGCTTAAGGGTGCATTACACTGAAATAAATAATATTAATAACAAAACCTAATTATTACTGCCTCAGAGCCATAGCCCCTAATTTAAAGGCTCCTTGTGTGTTTCTTAAAGTGAATTTTAAAAACAAACTGATGGTTAGACCTCATACTTTTTCTACTCTCAATTTGTTGTTGAATTTGGCCCTTAATGTGGTCAGTATTGAATATCGTACCTAAGCGGTGCAATAAATACCCATATTACATGTAAATGTGAAGTCTTCTCCTTCTGTTTAACTAAATACCTACATACAATATATATTCCTATATTACAAAAAGGTATTTTTTTAAACTGCTTCAGAGTTATATTTCAGTGTTTTTTTTCAAACAATAATATGAAAAGATTCACATTTGATATTTTAGTCCTCCTTAATATTTTTAGGCGTTTGATTTTGGTATGATGTAAATAAAATTAATAATTCAAATATTCAATATTGACTGCTGACCCAGCGATCGTGGGTTTGAATCCGCACATATTTATACCGTTTTTAACGCTTCATTACTACAATCTCCACTGACTCCGGTACAAGCAAATGTGGCTTAGTTATCTATGCAGGTCTTAGCAATTATTTAAAAAAAGTAAAATGTGAATAAAATCTAAATAATGTGCACGCCAGTGAAATCGGCGCTTTACAACAGGAAATGTTCACGCGATCTCTCGCAAAAAAGCGGGGCCGCTTTGGGTCGCTTCTTTGTCTCATTTTCTTTAGAAAATATCTCACTCATTTTGCACAAAGGTGTGCACAATGAGATATTTGGTGTGCTGAAATGAGCAGTGGACCATTTTGATGTATGTGCAACACTGCAGCATTAATTATCAAATAAGTACGTTTTAATTGTTATTTTCTGTAACTTAAATAAATAATAATTTGAGTTGGTACCAGTTGCTATAAAGTTAAAAGTTCTATAGCTACTATAATTTATAATATTGCTTAAAAAGGTCTATTTATTGAAACAATAGGTAATACAACAATAAAATATTAAGTATTTCTTAGTTTAAACGGTGTTACATCATTCATTTTATTTTAATTTAACTTAAGTAAAGAAAATAATCTTTTAACAGCAAGAATCGAATTAAACTCGATTTTTCAATAGCACTAAATCGCAGGAATTCCATAAATCATATATCAGCGGCAAAACTATATTTAAAACTTATAAATATATATATTTACTTTTTTAGCTTATAAAAACTTCAATAAAATTTCTAAAAGCAACGATTCACGGTTCGGAAAGAATGGATGTCATAAATCCGTCGTTCGCGCACTTTTTTCTCGCCAGCATCGCGAACCTCCAGATATAAATCAAAATAAATAATCTTTCGTGCGGAACTGCAGCAATACAAAGAGGTGAGCGTCGGGGAAAATGTGTCTGCGTGCAACACCGGATCTCCCCCATCCCGAGGTGGTGCCGCGGTGGTGGTGTGGTGAGGAAATAAAACGCGGCCAAGTCTCTGAGAAATCCGCTCGACTTTCCATCAAAGGATTTGATCATCCAATACCTAAATATAGCGGAATAAAACAGTTCGATGTATTCAAATCTATCTCGTATGCGAAAAGAAATTTTGTAACCCTTTTAAAACATATTGCGCCTACGAACGAGTGTCAGATTTATCGAAAATATGTGTTACAAATACATTAATTAAATAAAATAAAACGTTCATACTATTGACGGCTAATTGACAGAATGAGTTTCGCACTGTGAATTTTGTGTGATTTCAAATGTTCCCTTTTCAATAAATAGTCTGCCAAGTCATGCAAAAATAATTTTTAACGCCATCTTATACTTCTATGAATGTCAAGTCTCTGTATCATACAATTTGTATCAAAAAATAAATACAAATACAAGCTATAATTGTGCTTTTTTTTTCAACTTAACTAACATTCAATTTAAATTTCATAGGTATAATAATGGAAACAACACACGCTAATTGTACACGCTCACAGCTGCCATAATAGAAAAAAATAAAAAATATATATTATGCAATTATTATTATAGAGGTAAACTCACCGTTTTGTAGAGGTATAAGAACCTCAATAATGCTGGAACTTAAAATTTTAATGAATTACGGTCGAATTTCGACCACTGGACGACCACTAGTTATTATTAAGCGTCAATAACATTCTGTGGCTATCATATAATATTGTAACACCCCACCCTGTCAGGAGAACCTGACCCGCAGGACCTCTGGTATTCCGGGTTACTCTATCAGTTATGCAGGATCTTTCAGTCGCTTCGTAAGAAGTACCTTTTTAATGACTAAAGCAAATTGAAAAGACGACAAACTTTTGGGAACCCGCGTATTATTTAATTCATTAGGATAGGCACATACAATGCGAAACCGTATTTTCTACATTCCTCCTTCGACCAGCCAACCATACTTCACTTTATTTCCCATCTGTCTATTTTGAAAACTGAACTTTATTAAGCTTCACTTCCAAAACACTTATTTTCTTATATAGACGTGTAACGGGTTCTATACATGATTTAGTAGTGGTACCTTATTTAACTAGAACCTGACGTCTTACAGCTAGGCCCTGCAGGCTTTATTAACGGTATCTCTCACACAGACAACTCGCGCCTGTGCGCAACTTGTGAAGAGTTGCTTCATTTCTTATCTCAACTTGTGCCTGTGGCACTGTTAGCCTTTCGATGTGCGTTTTGGATGGCCATAGTGGCGAAAATGGGTTGTGTTTTAGGTCTGAGTAGATTAAAATTTAAAAACAAATGTACAGTAGTATCATGAAATTATTTCAAAACATCATACATTTTGAAGAGCGGCTTGTAATGTTTGCGCGCATAGATAAGTTTGTATTCATTTTTACTGGCCAGTAATAACTAATAGTCATGTTGTCATATTTTTTAAATATGATATTAATGATTTGTATCATTTATTCTATGTTTCATTTATTAGTACAAAGATTTTTTGACTTTAATGTTATATCTATATTATTCGACCAGCCTCTGATGTGATCTAAACGGTTATACGAAGTAACGTCTCACGTACGTAATAAGTATTTTATTTTGTCTACAACCTTCTTCTGGCAGCTCTTAGAACAGTTTTTTTTGTCCTAGTTAGAGTGGCCATGTTTGTTCAAAACAACAATTAATGACTGGTATTTAATTTGACTTGATAATATTTTTTTTCAGTGTTATTAAAGCATTTATTGTTTTGATTTCCTATCGTGCCATTATGAATAAATCAATAAAAATGGACTATGTGTGATTCTCGACCATTTTTTTAATGTTATTTGTATGATAGCAAGCCCATATTACCCGTCAATACATAGTACAAGGCACAGGTGTAATAGACAATCGAAGTGATAGCGTTGTAGTCCACAACCACAACCACCACCATGTGCCGCGCTGGTAACTACACTATGATCAAAATAATTATTATGTGTTTCCGCATCAACAGCTTGGGATGATTGGTTTACTAATGATTAATTAGGAGGACGGTGAGGATCATAGATTTCATACGAGATGAAACAATACAGAATTATATTATTAAATTTTATAATTAATAAAAATATAATATGTCTGTTTTTGTAGATTATGCGTATAATACTTTCTTTATTCAAAAATATGTTAATATACATACATCATGCATACTGTGCATAAAAATAACCTCTTTTAGAATTAGTAACCTTACCTGGTTAGAAAAATAAACACAACTGATTAAATGGACACATAATGATAAAATTTATTGTAAAATAATTGTAATATAATAAACACATCAGGTGAAATAGTAAATTCTATTATATTTAATTAATAAAAACAACTTAAAATAGTAATTTTCGTAATAGTGATTAAAATAAAGTAAATAAAATAGTAATAGTAATGTAATTTAAAATAAGTTAAATCAATTTGGACTTTTTTCTAAGATTTTGGGTAACAACCTGAAAAAAAAATACGTCAAATATTGCTAAATTGCTGTAGCTACATAATAAGGTAAGTAAAACTATTTAGCTAAATCTACCTTAGCATTATTATGTTAATTTAGTTTATAAAATTAACAAATAATTTGTAGCTAAACTATGTAAAACTAAATCATTCCTATTTGGGTATTAAAAATAATTACTAGTTTTAGCTCGTAGAACATACGAAGTTCCAAGACCAGTCCCGATGAAAAAAACAGCTAAACTATATTTAGTGTTATTTGCTAAAACTATATCAAAATTCATCATGGTTACCGAGAAAATAGTAAAAGGATCGTCTAGTAATGTCTTTGTTGTGAGGGCTCAACTGTTACCGTACGCCGTAAAGGTATCAAGGTTATTATCGATCGGCTCGGCATTGAAAATTCGCGCGCTTACCAAAATGACACCATCTGTTAAAAATATTATAAATTTGGGGAATTTTTTTTTCGCATTTTTTTTTATGTCATTTCTTACTCGTAATAGGTTTACACAACACCGTCCTTAAGTTTTTATAGTTAGCTACATACCCGAATAAGCGACACAAAACAGAATAGTCCTCTGTGGGTATGTATAAGTGCCCGGACACAATCTTCACAATTTATAGAGGCTCCCTCGCATAATAGACCTCCATGTTTCGCTATTATTAATAGGCCTCCCGCGTTTTTCTTAAGCTTTTTCCATTTTTTCGGCGGCGTCGCTATCATCTGAGGCGGCATCTGAGAGGGAATGTTTGCGTGCTTCAATTTCGAAAATAATTACCAGCCAACCTTCGCCGTGCGGGTGAAAAAGCACCAACCGGGGGAAAGGCGCGGGGCGGGGCGGTTGAGGCGGGGCGCAGCGCCCACAAAACCTTGTCCGCAAAGTCGTGCACGGAAGGCAAAGCGCGCGCCCACGAAAACATGTCCTGAAGGATTTATTTCATGCGCCCCTCGAATACAAAGCGAACTCGTGCGGTCAGATTTTGCAAGTGCAATGTATTGGCTTCAACACTATCGACTGACTTAATTAACAAGACGAGTTCTTTCAAAATATAGTGCGGACTTGCGTATAGTTTCCACGTTACGGCGATGCGAAAGGAAAAATATTAATTTCAATTAATTTAATTTTGACCATTTTTTTTTATGGCTGGTATTTATTAACCATGGGATATTTAATCATAAGAAAATATGTTTAGATACCTTGATCTTATATCTTCAACATAGTAAAGACAGATTTTAAAAATTCATTTCTGTTTCTGAGAAATTCAATAAATGATAAACTCCTAATAGTTCTTTTTTAGTTAATTGCTTTCTTATAAAAGATATTAGAGCCTTTGAAAAAAAAAAAAAGGAATTTAACGGCAAATGAAAGGACTAAAACATAGAAAGTTTGTTTTTTTAATTTATGTATTATGAAGCTGTAATTAAATAAAAACCAACAATTACTTACTGACCGCGCAAAAAGTAAATCCTGACTCCATTAAAATAAAGCACTGAATTTCAAGGTCGTCTATCAATATGCCTCGCCTTAAGATTAATTTAAATTTTAAGTCAGATTTAATCGATAAACATCGTATTTCAACTCACTTTTAGCGTTAAGTCGAACATAAAAGACCGCTTTAATCAAAACAACCACGACTTAAGCCTTAAGTCATTGTTAAATACGCTGCTAGGAGCGATTTTAGTACATTAAACGGCGCTACCATCGCCGGGCAACCAAATATCAAAATGCGCGCCAATTTTAATATTCTATAATTTTGTAATTCCAATTAAAGTAAGGAGAAACAATATAATAAACAAACCATAGAAAACACAAGATCAAAACAAGCAATATATAGACAAAATTCTACAGCTAACTGCATAACCTCAAAACGTCAGTTCACACGTCATAAGTCAAAAGCTATGCGACAGCGGCGACAATTATTGCATTCATATACCATAGCGTCGAGTAGCAAACTATTTGCGAAACTTGCCAGCGTGCAAAATCATAGTCTTAACAAAATCAAACTTAAAAAGTAACTGAAATGCACATTTCAATTTACAAGGATACAGATACAATTCCTAACCTTGAGCAGCACTCCACGTCCTAGGAATGAGCCGAGGTTAAATAAAATGAGTTGGTTAATTCTTTGTGAAATTTTGTGCTCATGTATCGGTAGTGAACTGTAACTTAATTCATAAAGTAGGTATTAATAAAAAGATCTCTACATGGTTAATAAATGTGTGTATTATACACAAAGAAGAACTAATTTTAATAGTAAAATAATGTTAATTACTGAAGAGAATTATTTGAGAATCTGGTTGAGTAACCATAAAACCCTATTGAGGATAAATTATATTTTTCCCATTGTATTTTAAGATATTTCCTCTGTATGTTGTAATCATTAAAGAGAATTTTGTTTCTGAATTTAAGTCATGCCTAAATGTTAAGTTGATCCTAACTAAGAACGACTTTAAGCAGGGACTGAAATTTCGGCCCTTTCAATCACGATATATAGCAATTTATTAAAATTACACACCATTAATTTATGTTTACCTAAAATAACTTAACCGAGAAGGACGTGAGTATATTATTAGCTCACGTTTAAAGTCGCCTATAGTTTTCTTTTTTATATTATTTTTCTGTAGCACGAAGACTTGTAAAAGAAAACGTTACACTGCGGCGATTTAAATCCTCGAGCAGGCATGGGCGGCCCACTTCTGAGCTCCGTAATAGCCCGAGAGATCTTCGCACCTGATAAGCCGGATGACTTCTAAATCTAAAGCCCTCCAATAGCTTCAGTAGCTTATCACGACTGGTGCCGTTTTGGGATAATTTTAAAAATCCCAATGGCAATTTTATACTATGTAGATATATTATATAAAGTGTTCGTTTTTCTTTGGGAAGATTAGGTTCTTTACACCTTTGTTGACTTCGCCAGTATGTACACTGAAGAAAATATCGAGCTCTGAGTTAACCGAAAAGTTTGGTAGCGCTTACAGAGCAGTTTGTTTATATGCACCGGAGTTCAATCAGGCGTACCAAACATTGGTTGAGCCAACTAAAAACTTTAGTTACTGTAACCAAATAGTCTGTTAAGGTTACAAGACTCGTCCGTTTGTGCGGACAAATAACTTTAACCAGAATCGAACTGTAGGCACAACAAAATGTTTAGCTGCCACTATATCTACCGAAATTTTTTGCAGAGCGTACAGGATTTATTTTTCAGAGTAATTTTATAAATACGAAGGCTAATATTATAAACTTTTCTCCTTACAGTGAAATTATTACTATTGATATGTTCACATTTATATGCGGCGTGAATTTTGATTTAGTGTCATCTGTCAGTGATGCTCTGATGTCAGAGTCGATGACACCGTAAAAAATGTGTCAAATCGAATTCGTGTCCGGCTGAGATTTTGTATTTTAATGTGAGGAAACACAGAATTGTGTAACATCAGAATAAAATTGTAATTTAATGCATTCACATACAAATGCTGATGTTTACACATCTTAGCCGTCACCCTAAACTTTTAAATATATATATTTTTTTTAATTCCTTTGAATATTTGCGGAATATTTGCATTCAAATGCCTAAATATAGTAAAAATTTGCATTAAATTAAAAAATAGATATATCTCCCGGTCTTATAATATTTACCAGTGGCCGAAATTAATTAAACTTTTAAGTTTGAGCATTATTGTGGTTTGTATATAATATAATATGGTCAGTATACCTCTATAATCATTGCATATATTTTTTTAGAATTTTGTTTTATTGCGTCAGCTGCGAGCGTGTAGAAATACGTCATTAGCGTGTGTTGTTTGCATTAATTCCTAGTAAAAACTATGAAGTATAAAATTTGTTGTTGGTAACAGTTAAAAAAAACCACAAGACTGCTTTAATTTGTATTTATTTTTGATACAATTCATTATCAGTTCTATTTTTTTCACCTAAAAATGAGACTGACATTCATAGAAGTATAAGATGGCATTAATAATTATTTTTGCTTGAATTGACAGACTATTGAAAAAGGAAATTTGAAATCCCACAAAACTCACAGATCGAAACACGTACTATCAATGAGCTGTCAGGGAGTTTTCATTCAACTTATCTGGAATTATATCAATAGTTTAATAACACATTTTTTTTGTGGAATGTGTTTTTTTATTTATATTATTTCTTTAAAAACATTTTTTGTATTTCAGAATTTTGGTGATTTTTGGTTACCCTTCTGTCGTAAAATCAAGTTGATTTTATTTAAGTATTGTGAGAGACTGACGCTTTCATCTTATAAATAGAGTACTTTTTTCTTTTTTAATGTGGAAGATTGCTGTTACGACGAGATTTCGAATTTCGACCAAAAAAGCGAACGAAATTTCGCAGCATTTTCCCGGCTGTTGTCATATACCCTTCAATTGACTCGGCGCCTGAATTATATATGTCGCCGTTCTGTTCGAGGGTGAAAGAACACAGGAATGTTTTTATGTTGCTCATTTATTCAGAGGTCGGCGGAGGTCACAGACTTTGGAAATATCAACGGCGGGGAAATCAATCCTTTTCTCTGTTCTAAGAACCACCGAAAGTAAATAAATACCTTGACTAAAACTCATTTTAAAAGATCCTACGCTCTATGATGACGATACTGAAGAGTGATATATTTAGCACTGAACTGGTACGCTTGCTGATTTTCTGAAAAGAATATTGGTGTAATTGGTAAAAATTTTGTTAATATTATCTAATATAAACTTGTGTAGAATCTAACCTAGCCCATAGTAGCGACCAACTCGACGTCGGTCGTTCCACGATCGATGGACTGTTCTGAATCAGTTCCATGCCAGACGACCCAATGTGAGAAGAACTTACCCACGAGCCGCGCTAACTGATGGAAGCTCCCCTGTTGTGTATCGGGGTAACAACTGATATAAATGAACATCACAATGAAATCTCCCTTCAAACCTGAAGGACTTAAACTGGGGGTTTATACAAGATCCTCTCATTTAATGCTTCGGGTAAGTCCTAAAACGGTTCTGTCATTAAATGAACATACAGTGGACATAAGCCATTATAATGACCAACAACATAAGTAAATAAATAAATAATACCGCGTTCAAAATGTTTTTAGCTACTATACATAGTCATTTATAAGAAGCTGCTATCCCCGTCTTTTAATCATCTGTCCGTTCCATCTTTGTACTCGAAAAGTATGTATAAATGCGAAATAGTTGAATTTTTGTTTGTAAATTAAATCGGATAATCATATATATAAAAGAAAACACTTTTCAGTCGAAAGTTCCAGACGATCCATATCGCCAAACGGATGTGATTTTTTTCAAAGTTGTATATGCGCGAAAAAGACATTTAAAAAAGAAACTGATAATTTTGATAGAAACAAACATTTATCTTTTTCTAAACTTAACACTTATATTATGTATTTATAATGAAAAAAAAAAACAAATTTAACTAGAAAAGAAATTTTTGTTTCATTAATCTAGGTGAAGATGTGTTATTAAACCATTTTATTATTAGAAACTAAAACTTACAGTGCCAGTGTGTTGCAGTTAAGATTGCTATACCAGACTGCGAGCGGCATTGTCGGGTGATAATATTTTGGTTTTTATTATTCTGAGTGACGATTTAGGGAGGATGAGTTTAGGAAGAACTCTAAACCGGCAAATGTTTCATTTACGCTGTTTCGATTAAAAATAATATTTAAGCACGCGTCACACGTTTGGTTTGGATTCTATTTTCAAAGGTGGATATTCTTAATACCTTAGTACCTTGGAATACTGCCGCTATCCGTCACACGTATGATGAAAACGTTTGGGCACCGCTCATTCGCTCCTGCTGCACTCAACTTTTAAGGGAATACCTAATATAAATTGACTCACAGCAGTGAGCGTCTGATTGCCTGATTGTGGTGACTGTTTCTTACTTTTAATTATGACTTTCAGTTAGCGCAGGGAAACGCCTTGGACTTAGTAATCCAATAAAGTTCCTACTAAGCGATGTATAAAGAAATTTGATATTATATGATAGCTACAAGATGATATAGCCATTCATGTTATAAATTATATTCATACTGGTCTTATAAATAAGTACTGACTGGAACTGGCGCCAAATTAGAAATTACGAATATTGATTTCCCATTAAGATCAATACTAGTATATTTGCATCTTTAGTTATTAAGCGTGTCAAATTTCTTCGTTTCGTGATTTATTTTTTTTTTTTTTTTTAAATAATTACTATGGCCTAAGTCATATGCAATTATTTTGGATCCTACTCAACTAGGCCAAATGTGCCTGTGATAGAGTCAGGGGAGAAGATGATAATGAAGCGTTAAAAATGTTATGGATTTGAACCCGTGACCTTTGGGCCAATAGCCCAACGTCTTAACTGCTAGATTACCACGATTTTAGTTTAGTTAAGCTCCAACTAGTGTAAGGTAAGAAAAAAATATGTTTCATGTCGAATTGGTCGAAATCGATTTCAAATATCCATTCCATTTGTTTTGTTACACACACATGTTGTTGTTGTTGTTTGTTTTGTCACATCTAATGTGAAAGAGATAAAAAATTGAAAAAAAAGACCAATACAAGTAACAGATATTTTGAAAATATGAGAGCTATTTTTTTTTTCGAACAATTGCAATGTTTCTTTGTTGATTTGTTACAGTTACTCCAACGGTTTGGTATGATATAAAATATTCTAGCTTTTCAACCCCTCATCCCTATCGCTAGGTCCTTAGAACCACTTACGTGCCTATCGTCCTATTCTATGCAGCCATTTTTGACGGCGCCTATGGCGTGAGACAACTCGTGCCTGCGGCCCTCGAATACCCGTCAGATATAATAAGAACATTATCAGTGAAAAAAAAAACATATGACATGCCAACTTTCACGATGATCAGTTAAACGGTGTCCAATCCACAGACATACCTGCATCCGTTTATACGAGTATATATAATAAAAGGGGATACCAAAATGTTGAAGTCGGAAAGAGACATGGTTTACAAGTACTGAACTTGCTTACTATGATGTGTTTCTTTTCCGACTTCGACGTTTTGATGAATCCGTTTTTTTTTATTAGACCAGTTTTTTTTATGATCGATATAGATCAACCTCCAAAAGGACAATTATTATGATTTTAAATATACCAGTATATATTTTGCGTAAAGAAGTTTCAATGTAATATGGTGTGAAAGACACATTTTTAAAACTAAGTTTTACTTGTTTATATTTTCCTAAATTGAATGTTTCAAAGGTCCTGCTATGATAAATCACTTTACACAACTATCCTTCAATTTGCGGTGCGTTTACAAAGCAAAATACGTTCGAATAAAGTGCTAATAATTTGTTAACCCCCCGAATATGTTGCGGATTTATGACTTCCATTTGGAGGTATCCTTTTGATCTCAATCCTAATGGCTTTGGGCCGAAGCGATCTTACGAACTGAGCTTACTTAACATATTTTCTATGCTTGAGGTAGAAATATACTATCTATATCATATATAAACAGTTTTGCTATTCCGTTGAATTATATAAGAAAACCCCTAACATAGTAAGCATACTCAGAAGTCTAAAAAATAGCATTAAAGGACCGGCTACTTTCTTGCTCCAGTTTATTATAATACAGTTTTCGCTTCTCAGCCTGTCGTCATCTACTCCTGGCTGTAGGCCAGTTTCATTTCCTTCCAGGTATTCCTATCTGTTGCTGTGTGAGGCCAGCTGTTTTTCCCATGCAGCCCTACGGATGCCACCCATCCACCTTGGATGTGGTCTTCCGACTTTCCACTTGGTTGTACTTGATCTTCTTCGTGTCTTGCCATGTGGATTTATTTTGAATTTTATAGTAATATCGTACAATAAATTTAAACTTTTTTAAAATTACGATTGTGATGTAAATAATTAAAAAGATAACTAAATATAAAGTGATGTGGAGGTCACAAGTTCACATGACGACCGCGGCAGGTTTACGCTGGCGACTACATCACGCCACATCACGCCACCCGTACACAGGCAGTCGAACGAGAGTGACGTCAACCGAACGCACCGAATGCACCAGGGCTGAGGTAGAGGGTTTCCCCTACGACGCAGTAAATAAGAGCGGAGGTCGTCCCCTAGTACGATGCCTATTCCACCTGAGTCCTCGTGCCGCCGATACCTACTCGTCTGCCTGACGTCACGCCGGTCCGTGCCTATACATTATGGAGTCAGACACTACATTGTATATTGGAGTTCTTATGTAATCAGTGGATCAGTAATAAACGCTTTAACAAGTTCTCAGGTTATTAACTTTATCCCACGGGACCCACTCGGTGGGGTTCCGTTATAGTGATATAAATTAGGAGCGTATTGTCAGTAAGGCCTGACCGAAAGTTCGGTCTCGGTCAAACAAGCCGAGTTTCTCGGTCCTGGCCTAGATTACCCTGATCTCCGTCGGTCGTCGACAAACGCAGTAAGTTATTTGAATTTGTCGTATTTTCGGCGTGCGCAGCCGTTAGGATACCATTCGCTGCAGGATGCACTGACTAAACTGAGCAGCTAATGAGAGCTCTACCATTACATACCATCATAGTATTTTGAAGTCAAGTCTGAAGTCTTTCACATACTGAGACCTCAGTCACCTTGCAGTCAAACGAGACAACTGCTCCGCCAACGCGAAGAAATTTATCTTCACGACAAATTACAGGAGAGACTAGTCTATGGGCCCCTCATGATTGAAAATTGTGTTGATGACTATGAAATGCAAGGTCAATCAATATATCAATACGCGAATTAGCTATAAATTCCTTTTTAGAGTTATACTACTTTACTACTACAGAGGCAAGTAACCCATTTAATCTAATTGCCTCTGTAGCTCTCGGCCGAGACTAAAAAAGGTGGTTCGGTCGGACCTCAATTGTCAATTGACAATATCTTCCAGATTATGCAATGTATTTTTAATGGCTTTAATAGAAAAAAAACCGAGTTTGAAACAAATTTGACTTGATTACTTTTTACGGCATTTTACAGCATCCAATAACCGGCATTGTTAGAATGCATATTTGCAAGCAGCACAATGTAAATATCATAAGGATTCAAATTAAATAGGTATCTTATTACATCTAATGAAACACCAAACTTTTTTCAACGTTTATTTCTTCATTTCGAATAACAAAAAATATGCCTCCCGTATTTTTTTTTTATTTTTTCATCATTACTTGCAGGGAGATACTTAGTGAAATCATCGTCCGTTTTACATTGCCTTGTCGTTTATACTTATTGGTATAGTAATAATTTATATAGGTAATTGGATATTTTCAATTTTCATTTTTTGATAAAAAATACTTTCATTGTACTTCAAATTGCACATTGAACAAGTCTTATTTGAACTTGAAACTATTTTTATTAATTGAAATAAAATTAAAATGCCTTTCGTTTGTTGATTTTCACTTATTATATAGTTGATTAGTTATTATATAGTAAAAAAAATGAGAAGGAAGAAGAAGGTAAAAAAATTTTATGTTGAGAACAAGTTAACTGTACATTTGATAACAGATCAATAAGTAGCTTATTTGAATTGATGACAATTATCCTTTGATAAATTCTCACTTCAGGCTAAAAACACTAGTTTTGAAAAATACATCGAAATCAGCGAGCTACCAATGTTATTCACACAAGAAAACATTAACATTTTTTAACGAATTTAGGCGCTATGGTACAGAAACGTAACATGCCACTATTTTTGTTTTCATATAGTAACAGTGCGAGTTCGTAAATAAAATGTATTTTTTGTTTCGCAGCCCTTTGCAATATATGCATTGTATTGGTTCTAAAGTCTCTGGTGTGTGAGAAACCTTTACGCGTCAGGTCCTGTTGACACAGCCGCAGTGCTCCCAGTGTTAGTGGAGACGGTGTCGAGGTCCGGTTCCCGAACTCCAAGCCAAGGGATGCGCTTTTGCAGCTCCAGCCTTGGGTATACAGTAACATTAGTATTTGCAAGAAGCCTTGCACGATGAACGGAAAATCGTAAACTCTGTGACTAGCATAACGGCGCTTATAACCATTTTGCTTGAAATATTGATAGTATTTAATTGTTTTTTAAAAAAATAAGAGATATATTTTTTAAATCCATTTTTTTAAATGATAACATAAAAACATATACTTTCTGCAAATTTATATACACGTAGCATAAGTTGTTATAATATGTATCTCAAACCACAACTCTATTCTTATCATAAAAATATATTTATTTTATATGGCATATTTCTGGTTTCAGAAGCGGGGTTTTATACAAAAAGCAATTTCAAAAAATTGGTAGTTTTGTTTTTTTTTAATATTTTTTGCAAAATGTTTAAAGAATTTTGTTAGGTAATTCCCTAGAATAATAAAATATCTTTAATGTAAATAAACTAAATTACTTATATTTCCTGTGGAAATCTTTCCTAATGTCTTTGAAAACCTGTAAAATTCTATTTTTTTTAACATTCAGTTATATTGGTGCCTTAAGAAGGCAAAATCGGTATTTTTATCAGTTATTTTAAAATTAAAATAAAAACCCGTTATTTCTCAATACAAGCGTTTTAGTATCGTTATTATCTTATTTGTAGATAATTGAAGATCTGATTATCGTATTATTTCATAATTATATCAGCTTATAATATAAAAATAAAAAGAGAATATTCTCTTTTGTCGGAATGTTAAGATCCTCTGAAAGTCTGTATTTTTTCATTCATTTTATCAAAACTTTAGACGAAAATATAATCCCATTTTAAATTCAAAAGTTAAACAAAAATTAAAAGAAAATATTTCGTATATTTTATATTACCTGTATCTTGGATGATTGATAGCGTAGACCCATGGGTCGATGCAGGAAACAGTCTTACAGCAAATAGCTGGCAGCATTGAAGCTAAAGGTGTTAAGTTTGTCCTAAAAAAATATACTTATATAAATTTTAGTAACATTTTACGCACTTATGTCCATATAGTAAAACGTAAGGAGAAATTTTTATAATCCTTTTTAAAGCACATTGCGCACACGAAGGAGAGTGAGTTTTGGCACAGTAAAATGCACAGTTTATATGGAGAAGAATTACAGAAGCAAAAATTATCTATAATATATGTTGTAAATACATTATATTTAATAAAAAAATCATACTACTGACAGTTAATTGACAGTATGAAGTTTCGAGCTGTGATTTTTTTGTGATATCAAATATTCCTTTTTTAATAGTCTGTCAAAGTCAATGTAGTTAATGTTAAGCAAAAAAAAATAATTATTAATGCCAATTTATACTTCTATGAATGTCAAGTCTCATTTTTACATGAAAAAAATAAAACTGACAATGAATTGTATCAGAAAATAAATACAAATACAAGCTGTATTGTGTTTTTTGGTTTCAACTGGTACAAATCTTAAATTTTAAATTTCATAGGTATTGCAAGAATTTAAGGCAAACAACAAACGCTAATAATTAATATGTATATATGAAAAAATATGCAATTATTATGGAGGTAAACTCACCGTATTATAAAGGTATAAGAACCTCATTAATGCTCAAACTTAAAAGTTCAATCAATTACGGTCAACTTTCGATAACTGGGCGACAACTAGTAACTATAAATATAAATTTGAAATTTTGCATATTATTATTTGATGAGTTAAAATTACTTTTGTTATAATTTACAAATGATACATAATTTACACTATATCTATCAATGTATATATATTATAGATTTGTTTTTTAATAAAATACTTTTATTGGTTATAATATTATTATAAAAAAAATAAACATAAATGATTATAACCAATAAAATGGTGTGATCATCTCTAAGAAGAATTGTGGGAGATGATTTTCGGCTAGGAAGTATGTATATGCTCAAACCTGTCTCCATATGCCCCGATCATGGTGACGATGGCGTACGGAGTCCACCCACAGATGAAGAGGAAGAATATGGTGAAGGCCACTTTGGCGATTCTGATCTCAATGCTTTTGCCAGCGTCGTCTTTGTTGGCAGCCAGCGATTTGACGTTCATCTTCTTGGCTTGTTCTTTAAGCATCTTTTCATGCAAACGCACCTTAAAAAAAGAACCAATAAAGTTTAGAGAAATTTGTATCTTTTTGTATTTATTTACAAATCTCTTTTCGTTTTTTTATCAACCTCGTACTCAAGTAGCTTAATAAATCATATCATGTTTCCATTAATTATTCATCTTAATCAGATTTTCTAATATCTTAGATCGTTGAATACCTGTTTATTTTTTTTTATTTAAGTTCTTTATTTATAAACAAAGTACATATTTTATTTGTTTGTTCACTAAACCCTTGCGGGTTTTTATATGAATTATTTTGCCAAATGCTTTAAATTATATGCCTTATAAAATTAATAATAAAAAATATAGTTTTACATTTTGTGAGGTAATTTGCTTAAATTATTATTATCAAATAGAGTAACTTTAATTAATATATATATTTAAATTACATATAGGTAAAAAATATTACGTTACAATATTTTATCTCCCAAATATTAAATGTAGCCTAAATGACCTTGTATTGTAATAAAGAATTAATAATATCGTATAAAATAAAATCGAAAAAAATATTATTAGGGAACTAAACATTCGAATTTTAACATCTAATTGCTCAACATGTAAATAATTCGGTTTAAGTAATAAATTAAGAAAAAAAAAATAAAAATCATACGATTCACTGGACTTAAATTGTTTTCAACTTACGGCACTGAATAATTGTGAGTAGAAATATATGATGAGAGACATTGGAATTACGTAGGACCATACGAAGATGCACCCCACGAAGACCTTCGTGTCCTCGTCGTCGGAAATGTAGTCAAAGGAACACGTCGTCAGAAAACCCTCTGAAAGGAAACCCTTAGTTGCATAAAATGACAACGGTTTGCTAAACACGTACTCGTATGTGCCTAAGTAAAATCCCCAAACAAAACCAACTGCTTCCCTTAGTACAGATTGATTTAGTTAGTGAGGCAGGAAACAGGACAGTCGCTTGTCGCTTTAATATATTTATATGTTACATAGTTATACTTCTTAAGAGTTATAATTTTATATTTGCAATAAATAAATATGTAAAAATCTTTTGCTATGTACACACAAAAACTGAAAAAAATGTGTGTTTTGCAAAGACACATAAAAAAACGAGAATTTATGAGTGATTGTGGAGCCGAACATCATAAAATATAATAACTTTTAGCTAAATTTAAATAAAACCAGATTAAATTATTATTTTAGGCAGCTTCTTAAATTCATCTTCAAATTATTCATCCAATTCAACTATTACTTTAAATAAAATTAATAACTTTAATTTTTTTTAAATAATTGCTATTACCTAGGTTATATACAATTAACTAGTGATTAACACCCACAATTAAAATGAATAATTAACATTATTACAATTAATATTACGTCAATCGCTTGTATGTACGAATTTACTGTTTTCCAATTTACTGTACGAATTTGCAATATTATAATATTATCGAAATGATTGTGAACCTAAATAAAAAATAATTAATTATTTAGGATTACAATTATTAATGATCATTATTAACTAATTAAATTAAATTAATTCAATATAAATGTGGCATACGAAAAACTAAAAGATAAATACAGTTCCTATTATCGATAGAAGTAATAATTTTTGATATTGTTTTGTAATATCGAATAAAATAATCTTTATAACTCTGCCTTCCTTAGTACAGACATAGTCTAGTAAAGAAGGCAGGGCACAAAATGTAGCAGTGCTAATCGCTCCCGGTGCATTTATAATATTCATTTATAACTGTGATTTCTACTACTACATTTATATTTTTTTTGTCAAATTAATTATGTACAATAAATAAATAAAAAATTATTATTTATTTATTGGCTTCTTTTAAGTACACGAACTATTTTCAAAACTCTACATAATTAAGCAGCGCCCGTACTAATGTAATTAATAAATAATGTACTCTGATCATCAATATAGCCTCTGAATTCTAAATACGTATTCCCTGAATTCACCCCGTGCACATTTATTGCTTGAATTATTATTTTATTAGTAAAATGTCAACGTTGGCACTTTATAGATTTCAACAAAGTGTGCAAAAGTTTTGTAATCTAGTAGATGTTTCATACTACTGACCTGGTACAAATCTTCCCCAGACCCGGAAGGCTGGCAAAAAAGTGAAGGGAATCGCCCACAACCAGGTGAACAAACAGAGCAAGATGGCTTGGATTTTGTTTATTCTCCCGTCCAGAGGAGATGATATCGTTCTGAAAAGTTTTAAGTATTCAAAAACGGTATTCTTTGAAACCAAGAAACGAAATAAAGAATGGTTATAAAATAAAAGACGATTCAATACAAGTAATTATATTTAAAATATAAAAAATCATATTCAATTTATTGGCATTATTGTTATAACGGCTAAAAAATATAAATATTTAAATTCCTTTCGGCAAACTCTGCCCAACCTAGCAAAAACTTACGTTTATTTGGTAGAAATAAATTTATCCTATCATTACCGATCAAAAACTGTATGTCCAGATGACTAGTCTGCCATATAAGACGCGTTTCGTTATTATGTAGTTTTAAATATGTACTTTTATATGCGTGTTTTTTTTTAATTTAGCACATTTGTTATTATTTTTTACCCATATGGACCCAGCAAAAAGTGGTCGACCAACATATAGATGCATTTGTAGGTATTTTGTCCGGTATTCAAAATAAAATCCACCAGAAGTTTTCCTCGTAGTCGCGGACATTAGCCACGGTAGTCGTGGTGTTAAAGCTATGATTTTCCTATATTTCTGAGTGAATTATTTGCTTTACTAAGTTCACAACACACTGGGCGCCGATGACGAGATATCTCGTCGTTGCTGTATATGCCAGTTGCCATGTACGCCTTAAAACGTCATCGCTTTACTGCATTTCTATTAATATTTAAACGCGTGGCATCTAAGCATAGACTTATCATCGATTTTTATCATTTTAGTTCGGTTTTGCTGTTTGATTGTTTTTGTGAAAAGTGTGCTAGTGAATTGAACGTGTTTTTGACGGATTTAGTGGTAAACCATTTGAGTTTTAATTACAAAACCTATGCCAATATATTATTAAATTTAAAAAATCAAAATTTTCATAGTTTTGTACATATTATTAGCCAATTGTAACTAAAAAACGGGTAGCCTCTGTGTTCGGTTCGGTCAACGAACTTCGCCGATCGGGCGGTAACGCGTGGTAGTTAAAGTTCAAAAGTTGGGACTACACGCAATAGAATCTATAAGTCTGTAAATTAAATTAAAATAGGTTAGTACCCATTTTTTTTTTTTAAATGTCTTAGTGCTTTTACTGAAATTGATATTTATCAACGCAATTTTTGTGAACATGTTTTTTGTTGATTACTAGTTAATGTACGGCATTTGTGTATTTCTGCATTTCTGTTGTGGTTTGATTTAAGTATTTTGGAAAAAAAAAATCTTATCTTATCTTATAACTCGTAGCGATAGGATGACAGGGAAACCAGAAATACAAAACAAAGTCAAAAACACATAAAATAAAACCTAGACATAAAGACATGGTTATAAGGTCAGAAACTATTGGTTATGAACTGATAAAAGCAATGAAAGCAAAGAAAACTGTTGTAAAATCATTTACGCAAGAACAAATAAATAAACCTTTACATATGTAATATGCTTTGTTAATCTAGATACGTTTCTGAGATGAGCAAAGAATGATAAGTGATTATTATTAACATAGTATGAACCCACTTGTATCTGTCGAAGGCAATAACAGCATTGGTAATCGCTCCTCCAATCCCGGAGAGCGATCCAAGCACTCCATAGATGTCGCAGCCGAGCTGATAGCCAACAAGCCTCTGATTAAACGAGTTGGTGATCAATAGGGGCATCTCCATCATCATGGTCAAGTCGAAAAGAGCCAAGTTGATTACGAACATATTACTAGCGGTGCGAAGTGATTTAGACCTGGTAAATTATAAGAATTTGACGTATGATTAGTTGGACGTATGTTTCTTGAATGGATTAACAAATGCAAAACTTAAATCTTACGTAGAAAATATCCATATGACAATTCCGTTTCCAATAAGAGACGTTATCATAAGTGTGGTATAAATGAGTGCCAGCGTGTAGTGCCAATACTTGGAGGGAGCTTCAAAAGTCCTCCAGTGGGGATGGACCAGATCTTGATGTTCAGGTGGAATATTCCAGCCCAGCATATGCTCAGTCATCCCATCGGCAACCCTGTAATCATGATAATAAATTAACGATACAAAATTATTTCTATACACTCCAACACGTTCTGGGGGTTATTTTGAATGTAGATTCCAATACATAGTATATAACTTATATTATATACTATATACTTATATTCTGAAATATCCTCTAACCAACATGTAAGTTATGGTGGACCACAGAGGTGACCAGGAGAGTGAGTCTTACGTGGGCGGCAATCTGAAGCGAAAGGTGTATGAGTCCTGCGTGCTATCAGTAGCACTGACAAAGGCGAGCGTTAATCGGCTGAGGATTTGTCAGAGAGCCATGGAAAAAGCAATGTTGGGGATGAGTCAAGGACAGAGTGCGCAATGAGGAAATTCGAAGTCGCACTAAGGTCACGGACATCTTGCGGTGAATCGCCAGCCAGAAAAGGCGCTGGGCGGGTCGAGGTGGCGAAGAAAATCAAGGGCAACCAAGAGGAAAGTTGGAAGACCACTGCTGAGGTGGATAGATGACATCCGTAGGGCAACAGCTGGCTCGAAACAGCAACAGGAATACGTGGAAGGAAATGGAAGAGGCCTACATCCAGGAGTGGATGACGACAGGCTGAGGGAAGAAGGAAGGAAGTTTATGGTGGTATATAAATGACTAGAAAGATAATGGTTTTAACAACTAGTTAGTACTGAGGGATATTTACATCTTATATGATGACGCGATGGGGCCAAAGGTTTCCAGCGTTAGATTCGAGTACATTTTGTAGTTTTTATTCTAACATAGGCCACAAATGCTTCTCAGCCATGGATACGCGCGTCCGCAACGGTAGCGGATGTGTGATGGTTCCAGGTGCAGGCGTCGGAAGTCACGTCGGGAGTCGTTTGCAGATCCTGGCCGTTGTGTCTTCAGTCTGAGGCCGAGACGAGTGAGTTCAGTCCGACTCCTGAGAGCCGCTTCTCACCTGTGCGTGCTGCGGCGCCGCGTGCGTTTTTATAAACGCACGAGCGTGCTATCTTCCGTGTCCACTAATATCTTAATGCAATAAAAATGGTGATTAATTGGGGTGACGTCGGGGGTGTGGTAGGGTACGCAACCCGGATTATAAATGCTAGGCTTACATGCCACTGTTTAACTAGTATACTAGAAACGTTTTTAATAAAATAATACATACCTACCGTATGAAAAACGATCAATAATGGATTGTTTTTATTATATAAAAATGAATTATGAAATGGTGCGGTGTATGAAATATTCTTAGCCTATATTCTATTTATATATTGGTAATGATTTTAGATAACAAGATATAGGTGCTATAATTATTTATTTTATCTAATTTTGTGACGATATTAAATAAATAGGTAATATTTTTTTGTTTGTGAAAGGCTGGGTCAGACAAACCTCTCATAAAAAGGTAGATAGGTAAAAAAAGGGATTAGTCTGTGCCAAAAATCCTTCTCATCGAAAATTAGTTTTTTTCTTTCTAGCTTATGAATTATACCCAACTGAAAAAAAAAAATCTTCACAATAAATTGAGAGAAAAAGAATCATCTAGTGAAAATAACCGAATATGCATTTTTTAATCTGTTAACAAAGCAAAACCTAGGATATACAAAATAAAAAACCATACACCTAAATTATGAACACTAATTAAAGACAGTGTCTTGTATTTTGCATTCATGTGTAGTTTTCATGTTTAATATTGTCCCTACTAAAACAATATTAGAGGCCCAAACTCTTTGCAGCCTTCTTCCTTCTAAATTCATTATTTTAATTATGTTTTAAAAACTATGAAAATAAATTATTATGGAAAATGAATAGGAAAGGGGTTTTTCGCATTTTCGATTTTTTTTGATATTTAGTGATTAAACAAGCTTTTATTTAGCTTGCAATGTTTGTTAGTCTGATTAGGTCAAATATTGTAAGACGAATTAGGACCACTTTCTCTTATCCTACGGAGTTGAAATTTGACACGTTGGTTCAATACCGATGACAATGAATTTTATGTTACGCATGACCTGATTCTACTCCCAGGAATGGCTCCTGATGAAGGTAATCCTCAACGGTCAACAGCTCAGACATGAAATTTTGCATACGCTTTCAAGCACTTAAATAAAAGCTTGTTTTCTAAGCAACCCTGTGAACAGCATAAAATATATTATAGGAACAACTTAAGAAAATTTGTAGTTCACTATCAATATGCGTGCCTCAACACTAAAATTTAGGGGCATCAGATTCATTCCCGCATTTTCTTCGCCAGCGAATGAATCTGATGCGATAAAGATATTCGGGTAAATTCGCGTTAATACGGCGTCACGGCACACGCTTCCGATGCGACGCGGCGACGGCACACGTTCGGCTAAGGCACGATGCATTTTATTCTATCGCGCGGAAACATTGTTGAATGTAGATGCCAGTATGGGGCGATAATTTTGAAATATAGTGTAACAAATTAAATCAACTCACTTTTACTTTAATTTCATAAACATAGTTAAAATTACTTAGTTTTGTTACTAACGAGCGTGGTGTAACCACACAGGCACACACTGGTTTTTATTATGTAAGCAGGTATTTCCTAGTTTTTTTAATAATTTTAATCGTTCTAACGATTAAAAGAGACGGAATATATTGTTAAGTATTTCATTTTTTAAATATATACATAGCCATATTCATAGTCGGTGTACACCTGCCTTTCTCACCCTCGATAAAATATCCACTGTGATACATAATAAATAGCCTTGAAAGGGATACAAACAATGCGATAATTATTTCATTCAACACAATTGGATTTATTAGGGGATTATATCATCATACGAAACACGATGTCATGTAACCTGATCACCTTTCTTAATAATGTTTATTAACCTAAAATTTATCAACTTTTAAGGATTATTTCTGGCGAATTACACAACAAAATTTAAGGCAGTATTAATTAGCATATCATTTGCGGTGAGCTTTAAAAAAGGCAACTCAATAAACAACATTTTAATTCGTATTCATCGATTCATTTCCTAATTTCGTAATTTCATCTTACAATTAAAAAAAACCAATTGGGTACAACCAGTCGTTTTATCTTTGAGCGGCGTTGTGATTTGTTACACAAATATATTAGTGGCATAACATTCATAAAAACCTCTTACTAAATCTTTTTATAAGCTGAAATTTGGAATAAAGCTCATAATCGTTGACCAAACTCGACAGTTTATATTACGGGAAAATACACTTATACATGTGAAATATCCTGTCATCCCTAAAATGTTTATATAAATAAGCCTAACTCACATATGTTTAGCATCCTGAATGCATGATAAATTTTCTTTACTGAAATCGATTAATCCAGTCAAAACCAATTGGAAATTGTGTCATGTGAAAATCAACTCACATACATTTTGACCTAAACAAACACATCAGGTGTGTGGATTAGATATATTCTATTTTATTATAAAAAAATCTAATATTAAACGATAACATATATCTAGACCTAGTATATTTTGTGTTTCTATTTATTTATTTATTTGTCTATTTTTAGTATGTATACAAGTATGTATTAATGCATCTAATTATGTGTATGACAGCGTGTGTATTTAATTGTAATAGTATGTATTAGTCATGAAATGTTAAGTAGACAGTCATGAAATGTTAACACAAGAAAAAAAAATAAAGACTTCTTAGAGACTAGAGCACCTCCAAATAAAATGATTAGGTGCATCGAACATTTATCACTTTGATACAGGTATTATGCCTAATGAAGTGATTACAATTAGTGTAATTAGTGACTATAGCTGTACCTCTTTTCTGAAGCAAATTATATTTAAGAGTTGAAATAAAATTTATTAAAAAATATATATTTTAAAAATTATATTTAAACTCTTAAATAAATAAATAAAATGAAATGAAAAATAGATAAAGATAATTTAAGTACCTAACTATAAAATATTAGTAGAAAAAAGAGTAGCATTTATTGTCTGAAAAAACAGAAATAATAGCAGCGCTATCTGTAGGAAAACACGCGTTTTTCTTTAAATATATCTTATTTCAATGGAAAGCAGTTTTCTTTAAGCGAAGACTCGAACCTCAAGCCACTGTTTAGGTAATACTTATTTTGCGACATAGATAGTAGTGAGTTAATTATGTTTTGTATAATTATTTTTTTTTATAATTATTTATAATATTATGAATAAAAGGTAACTAACACACTATTTGATAAACTAATCTGATAACCCAAAATTAGCAAATAATGACTTGGTAGATTTCAACTGGGTAATTATCAAAATTTAAAATGATTTTACTCCTTTATTTACGTCTCTAACGTCACACTTTTAGAGGTTAAAGCACAAATAATCTAAAATGATTTTAGAGTTTAATTTTTGTATATAATACTTTATTTCACCGGTAATAATTGAATATTTTTTAATTCACATATATATGACGTAAAATGTCACGTTTTTCAGTGGAATAGATACGACGTACGAAATTTTAGGTAATCTTTTTACAACTTCGCCATGTCATCGTCACGGATGTTTACGAGGCTAAACACGCCTTAAAAGCCACATGAAATGAACATTATTTCTATCGTATCCAGAAATGATTTTACACAATTTATAAATATTTATTAATTTTCAATCATATTAAAAAAAAAAAAAAATCCGACATAGGCAAATAAATATTTAACACGTATCGTTAGGCGATTTTTCGCTATTAAAATAATGTCTTTATTTATCAAAATATATATTTTATTTTCCTAGTTTTAGTTACATAAAAGTGATCTATTTAAGCTTACCTTTTTAAGCATATTGCGAGCATGGATGAGTATGAGATTTGGTATAGTTTATACGGAGAAGGAGTGAAGAAAGCTAAACTTTATCTATAATATGTGTTACACATTAAATTAAATTAAATAAAACGTTCATACTACTTACAGCTCATTGACAAAATGAGTTTCGAGTTGTGAATTTTGTGCGATTTCAAATGGCCTTTTTTTCAATAGTCTGTCAATGTCAATGTACGAATAATATCAAGCAAAAATAATTATTAATGCCATCTTGTACTTCTATGAATATCAAGTCTCATTTTTACATGAAAAAAAATAAAACTGACAATGAATATCGTGTTTTTTTCAACTGTTACTAACATTCAATTTCAAATTTCATAGATTGCTTAAGGCAAGTAACACTATAACGTGTTTGTACACGCTCGCAACTGACGGTAAAGAAAAAAATAAAAAAAATATATGCAATGATTATAGAGGTAAGCTCACAGTACCTATTATAGAGGTATAAGAACCTCAATAATGCTCGAACTTAAAAGTTTAATGAATTAGGGTCGAATTTGGCGACCACTAGTTATCTTCAATCTAATAATGTTGCACAGCTGCTGGTGGTTTGCGAGATATTTGCCCGAAATAATAATTTTGTTTTTTTTACATGTCACATATACCTAATAAATTTATGAGATTTTATAAAATCTACAATGGAAAAAAACCGTGTGTTATAAAGTGAAAAAGTGCGAAGGCCAAGGGGAAAGCAAAGCAAATATTTGCTTAAGCAAATACGCTGTTCACTTTTCGCTGTCGCTGAGCAAATACGCACCGCGCTGTGTTATGTCATTCAAAAATGGCGAAGGATGTATATAAAATAGTCTCAGCAAAGTCTCTTGTATATGTAGAATCGAGTATTATAGGATTAGTTGCTAGTTCTAGTAGTATGACACCTGGTTTATAAAACTGTGTCGCCGCCACGAGTTGCCAGATATACAGTTCGCATGCCCAGTTCAACTGGAAGTTTTCTTTTAACGTCAAACGCAACTAGACTTAATTAGTTTGCAATTCCTAATTAAAAGTCACAAACATTTGCTTCGTTTGGAAAAATGCTGAGTTGCATTTCACACGTCGTGACGTTAAATTCCTTTTTTACGGTTTGTTTTCATAATCGAAGACGGAACTTTCAGTCTTCAGTCTTTACTCACCGCGCTCCCGACTTTCCACCTTTGTATAGACTTGTATATCAACAAATATATATGTTGTTTACTTTGTAACGAGTCGAAGCTATTATCGGTTATTAAATAATTTCATTTGTATTTCTTTTGAATCAGAAACTGGTTAAGATAAGTGTGTAACTTCAATAAACTCAATAAACTCTTGGTGACCCTGATCTGAACTCTATCTCTATCTCGTCTTATCCTTACCACATGTTAACGATAGATAATCAGCTAGTTAGAAAACAAAGCTTTTACGCTGTTCTCATAGTGGACTATATGGTGTACACGAGAGGGCCTATAAAGTATACACCCTATATCACACAATCGAATCTAACTTCCACACATATATTTAATTTATTATAACATTCCTATCAATATATAAATAGTTTCTAGAAGGTCTATCATAAAAGCAACTTAATATGAATCTTCTCCCTGAGGTCTAATAAATCGAATTACTCCGTCGCAGCCCGTTGGCTATTATGGAAGATGGGAGGCTGGTTCATTGATACCCTAATTGGATATAAGGCTGTTGCCTTGGCTGCCATAAATAGAGTCTAAGGTTGCGACGTTGGTTACGTATAATAAATGGTAAAATATTTTTTTAGAGACGCCAATTTATTTTTTTTACAACGTGTGGTGGATGTATTATTATCAAATCATTAAAAACAATGACTGAAAGTTGTAATTGAAAAAAAATAGTCAGCTGGTTACACTATAAGTAAGTATTTGTCCAGTGCACTTCGTCATTAAAGGCCGATATCAACATTGCTTAGGTGCAATAAGCGAAACGTTTTCTATGTAGAAGTTCTAGCGAAATATTTTCGAGCTGGAGTTCCGACGAATTGTTTTTCAGCTGCAGGTCAGGGTCAGTTCGAACGTCATTAGTCGACACGGGTTCACAGTCCCTGCACACCGCTATGCCCTGCGCCAATCATCGTTGTAAACGACGTTCCAAGCCATCGTGTCAGTCAGTCACGCTTGAGTAGTCAGTAATCGGATATCGTCAGCCGGGCAGTGGCATCATTTCGAGTAGTCCCGAAGCCTCGGGTTACATTTTAATATACCAGATTATGTCTGCAAATTATCTATCTAATTATTCACTTTTGATTTAAATTAAATCTACACTTGTAAAATTTATTTATTTATTATATCCATAAAAAATTATATCATTACATGTATATTAATATATCGCATGTTATTGATATTCCATAAAAGAAAAGTACAGTTTGTGTGGATTAGTAACACCTCACTAGGCAAATGCCTGTGTCGAGGTGTTACCTATTTGAAATATATAAATAGAGTGATAATAGGGGCGCGAGGTCTATATTAGAGATCCGTGATAAATATATATATATATAGATAAAACATTTTATATATATATATACACATACACACAATAAATATATAACATTTACACACACACACACACACATATATATATATATATATATATATATATACGTAAATACATACATTAGAAACATACTTTAATTCAAATAAACTTATCGTTTTTAGTTAGCTATAATAATACAATATTTATCTGTAGCGTTTGTTAATGAATGTGAAATTTCTAAATACCTACAATTAACATCAGAATTATTATTCTGATGTTTCTGTTGTATATATAATGTATAAAAAGTAAATGAACAATAATATGTGTACTCAAGCAATAGTTTGAATAAGTTGCTTTTCGCATTCTTGCCTTGTTTTGTTCATTAGCCAAAGCGTCACCGTCCTTTTAAAGTTTGCGTCAGTCAATGTCGATGTCGATCTGTCAACCTCAGAGTAAAATTTGTTATAAATTCTGGGCGCTAGAAACGTGTAGTGCCTCTGTCCAAAAGTAGTTTTCATTCTGTTTTCGTGATGTCCATCTCTTTGTCGTTGTCTTGTGTCGTGACTATGAGGTAGCATTATTTGAGAAGTTACATCTTTTTGGTAGTACATTAGTACTGTTCTAATATATAGCTGTCGTACATCAAGAACTTGAAATTCTTTGAATAGTTTATCAGAAGAGTGACGGTAAGGTTTTCTATTTATTACCCTAAGTATAGCTTTTTGCGCCTTAATTAGGGGATCGAGATTTGTAATAGCTGCACCGCCCCACCCTAGTTGACCATATGATACTACAGACTGCGCAAGAGCATAATAGATAGTCTTTAATATCTGCAACTTAAATACATTTCGTATATTTCGGAATATGTAAATCAATTTTCGTATTCGTGTAGCGGCTGCATTAATTTGGTCGGTCCATTTTAAGTGGCAATCAATCACTATTCCGAGATATTTCATGGATACAGTGTTTTCTAGAGGAAGGCATTTACAATTAATTTTATCACAGTCGTGTATTAATATTTGTTTGTCATTTGTAGGTTGTAGTCTTGAATCTATTGTAAAAGTCATGTATTTGGTCTTGTCAATATTTAAAGTAAGTAGATTTTCATTTAGCCAGTCATAGGTCTTTTCTAATCCAGATTCTGCCTTCCTGAAAACTGAGTCCCAGGAATTGGATTCAAACAGAAGTACAGTGTCGTCAGCAAAAGATATAATTTTACCCGTAATTTCAAGATTGAATAAGTCGTTGATGTACAGTATAAAAAGAAGAGGTCCCAATGTACTACCCTGTGGTACTCCATGTGTACTTTATGTGGTAAAAGCATAAATGCACGATATAACATTTTAAATAAAAACTAATATAAACTATTTATCACTCAGAAATGTAGCGATAATTGCAGCGAAGGTTTGAGCACGGAATACTTGTGCATAGACCCATGGTGCCTGTAAATATTGCTGCAGCGACATCTTTACATGGTCCTAATGTATCTTATAGGCTAAGCATTTCGTTACACGATTATGAATCAAGTCGTTCTAGCGTATGTAAACAAGTTTCACTTCGGAATTGGACGCCGCGCAACTGCCACGCCAAGTACTATGAATAGGTCAAGTCCCGGAGGCTCGAAATGTAAGGCGCCGTAGGTGGCGATCTTGGTTAGGCTGAAAGGTACGGGGGGGGAGGGGATAAATTTAATTATATAAACTGATTACGGTATTTGTTTTATAAAAGAAATAAATGAACCGCAGTTTCAATCTAATAATGATCACAATTTTATTAAAAACATACATACACTACATACTATTTACTTTTTTTTATAATGCAAACCTAAAATACGTATTTAAATATACTTGTAATATTTCAATAACATCGGCATGTGTTATCTTTACTACTTAATATTAATTTAATAAAAAAGGACTAAAGTATTGTAATAAACATTTTTAAGCGTTTTAATGGGCCAATTATTAAGGAAAGTTGTTTTTTAACAAGCTTCT
The DNA here is from genome assembly GCA_020383195.1 of Neomicropteryx cornuta. NCBI lineage: Eukaryota > Metazoa > Arthropoda > Insecta > Lepidoptera > Micropterigidae > Neomicropteryx > Neomicropteryx cornuta. The sequence continues at coordinate 15,584,204 of JAHKQU010000019.1, read as the reverse complement.
TACTTTATACGAACAAAGCGATTAAGGCTAACGGAAAGTTTTCTTCATAACATCGCGTTATGAAAATTGTTTGAGTTCAGTTTGAAGAGATAAACTTCGGTTATATAATATGAACACCGCTACTACCAACAGGACGACTTTGCGCGGAAAAGATAAATTTCTGCATCAATTAAAGCGAAGCACCTGCATTGAGACGAAAATGCATCCTCCTAAAAATCCTGCAGGAAGATCAGACTGATTTCACTCCCGTATTCCATTCTCGCGGTGCCTGCATTATTACAGAAAATTAGTTTACTGTATATGAGAAATATCGACTAAAATACTGTCATCTACAGAATCTATATATTAATACGCTAAGGGAATACTTTGTACCCCTTTTTAAGCATTTTACGCGCACGGAGGAGTGTGACATTTGGCATGGTTAAAGTGAGTGCAGAAAGCTAAAATTTATTTCTAATATGTGCTACACATACATTAAATTAAATAAAACGTTTATACTACTGACGGCTTATTTTGTGAATTTTGTGTCATTTCAAATGTTCCTTTTTCAATAGTCTGCCAATGTCAATGCAGTAATGTTAAGCAAAAATAATTAATAATGCTATCTTTTTTTCAACTGTTACTGACATTAAATTTTGAATTTCCTAGGTATTACAAGGAATTAAGGCAAACATTACACGCTAATGACGTATTTGTACGCGCTCGCAGCTGAAGTAATAAAACAAAATAAAAATATATATATGCAACGATTATAGAGGTATACTCACCATATTATAGAGGTATAAGAACCTCATTAATGCTCATACTTAAGAGTTTCATGAATTACGGTGGAATTTCGACCACTAGTAATAGAAATGATGTCCGATTATAAAGCTTAGCAAAATAATCTGGAGGCAGTTTTTTAATGGGTTGATCGGAATGGCACATAAATAAATTCAGATAATTCGGCATCAATAAAGTATGTTTTTAAATATGTTAATCATTGTCCGAATCCTTTACGACTGAGCATCTCGGAATATCTTCCTTCATTAGGGCACCCATGTTGGTGATGTAGTGAAAAATGCTCACAGACAATCCTCGTTTTTGACTATGAAGCAAGTTCAATGATTTTCCACGAAGTAGAGCTTAAATCGATCGTTTAACTATTAAATAAAAAATGAATATATTTTATTACAAAGAATTAAATATTTTGTTATGCAAGTGAGGATCGTGGTGCATCACACGCGCCAGAGGGTGCCACGACCCCATTTTGTTTTTTCCTCAAACAGAAACTTGTGCGCAATATAATTTTTTATTCGGAAATTGAATAGAGTTGAAGTTAAAAATTAACCAAAGCCATATGGAACTGTACATGTCCAAAAGCTTTCAAAATCGTATACGGTTTGTAAAAATTTATTACTCGATTTTGAAATGAAATTTAGAAATTAAATAAAATTTAATAATTCTGCATACTCATTCATTTATGTAGGTTAAAAACACAATAAACTAAGTTTATTATAAATTGAAATATGCGTATAGAAATTAAAATGTATGTATTCGTTAGTGTTAAATATTTTTATGTAATAATAAAAATTTGCATCTGGTTGATTTTAGGCTTGTAGATACTGATTATGTGTACCTACCTAACTTCTTATGTGTATACACAACCTAAATTAATATGATGTAATTCGGAAACCAAATTAAGTTTAATTATAAATTTGATATAATTAGCTGCCAACCGTAGCGAAATATCAAAGATTAACAAATTCATATGATGGGAAACTAAATTGCGGATAATTTCAATTATCAGCTGCGCTCGGTTAAGCTCACTTCATTGCGTTGAAAATAAGGGGCTAATCATACTAAAGAAATCATTTTCATGAATCGCAAAAAAACGACATAATTTAAAAATACCAGAAATAATCTTCTATTGAAATTACAGCGATACCCAATAGCAAGAACAAAGAAAACTACCCGTTTAAAATTATTAAGATAATATATAAATACCCGTATTAAATAAATCTTATTTTTGTAGTACATATCAAGAATGTAAGTACTTAGTTTAATACAAATATTTAGCACAAAAACCACTTATTTTGGTCCTGAAACTCATAAATGTAATCTATAAAGACATGGACAAAATTATTCTGCTTGAGTACATATTTTTTTTACATAAATTTTAATATTACAATTTTCAAATATACACTTACATCCAGTATTGGTTGGAGAATATATTTTTTTAGGTCTAATTATTGTATATAAATAAATTCATAGAATAAGTTTGGCACGTACCACATATTGAATGCTCAAACGCCACTATAAAGTCTACCTTAGTACAGACGCAGCCTATGCAGGGTGTCCCGTAAGTCGTAGGTCAAACGAAAAGTGGTGATAGGGGGGGTCATTTCCAATCAAATAAACTAAATACGTCTTAATCCAATTCTTGATAGTTAAAAAGTTATGGCATTTAAAAAAAAAAAAAGAAAATGCCAATTACGTCAACAAAAAAAATGTTCATAAAAAAATACAATTAATTTAGATGTTATTATTTATTAGTTATACTCCTGAATAGTGCTTTTTTCTAATATAGGTACTATCATAAACTATTTTCGTATATTAAACTACTAAAACTTTATTTTTCTAAAAAAAAATATTTTCTTAAAAATAAAACATTGGAAATGAAGCAGATATAAAAAAATGTACTAAAGAAAATTATCCCATTATTGGAAAACGCGTATATGTAGGTATTCGAGTATTTTTGAATCGCGAAGAGGCAGAAATAATGTTCATAATTTTTCGCTTCTTGCAAGGCGAAGTCGGAGAAGTTCATTACGTGCGGTTTGAGTTGTGAGTTGTGAGGCAAAAGTTTTATTTTGTCGCCGGGAGTTTCTGTCCCAGTGCGACGCTCTGCGGATTCAGAATTGCTGAGTACGTACTCAGCACATTAAAAGAGACTTTGCAATGTGACTAGGATATTTAAATCATACTCTAAAATAAGCGTTTTTTTTTGTCAATTTAAAAAAAAATACTTATTTATATCGTCCTATATACTGTGTCCCAAGACTATTTCTGAAAAAACAGTTAATTGGTCCTACGATTTCCATGTTATGTGTTAAGTAACTATAACAAAATTTAATATGGCTACCGAGAAAAAAAAAGTAAACTATACGTGGAAATTATAGAAGGATTCACGGTGTCAAAACATTACCATCTGTTAAAAAATATAATAATTTTGGGGATGATATTATTTTGTATTTTTTTCATATCATTTCTTACTAATAACAGGTTACACAACATCCCCTTAGATCTTCAGGAATAGTCTTGGGACACTCAGTATAACAAAAAATAGCGGTTACATTGCTTTTAACGCACATTATTGTAATTCGTAGTCATCCTAATAGCAAAATGTGCTGTTTCACGGAGACAGTATGTGTGACAGTGTTTGAGTGTGTGTGGGAGAGAGATTGAGAGAGAGAGAAGGGGAGTGTATTTGTGTGTATCAGTATGAATATCCTGCCTAAATTTTAGCAGGTCTTTTAGGTAGTTTTTCTATACTCGTACTGTTGCACTTATGTAAATAACCTTTATAAGAACAGATAACTCTTACCTAGCTAGAGCGGTAACAGACCTAAACGTTTTATAACTTACTAATGAATATTTGTATTTTATTTTAATTTTAATTTTAATTAATTTAAGTAAAAGTGAATTTTGTAATGTTTCCGATACTTACGATTTTGTATTGTGCCATGCACTGACATGAATCTGACCCCTAAAAAATATAAGTGGGGAATCAAACCTTCGCCGCATGGCAACTCGCAACTATCATCCCACATTCTAAATTAGGTTTATCGATGATGATGATAAAGGATGGTGAAAGAATTATGTTGAACCGAAACAAAAACGCGAGGTTATTGATTCAGACGAACTAACGAAGCCAAAACGCAATAAATGCTCAGTTAGCGAAAGCGCGCCGGCGAAGGAAGGGAGCGATTAGGCCCGGCAATTTGTCGGATCCGATGGGCGTTTACTTTATGATATTATCGTTGCTAGTTTGTGGCCAAATGCAATTTCGCATGCTAGCTGCTAATTTCTCCACGGCGCGAGGCCAGTGAGCCTCCCTAATGAGAAAACGGCTATGCTGAATGCGGAGAGGCGGGCCCGGGATACAGCCCTGAGGCGCGCCTTATAAATAGAATGCTATTTTCGATGCACCTCTAAAAACTGTTTTTATTGTAACCGTTGCGTCCTTTTCTTATAAAACGTTGACACCAAATGTGTTTTTGATCAAGCCTTAATAAAGAAGAATAAAATACCTACAGACGTTACAATTTATCGGTTTTGTTGGAAGATGGATCCGACAAATCGTGTCGTCTGTAAGAGCCTTTCGTAACGATGGATCGCACACAGATGTTATCAGGCCCCGGTGATATTAATCCAAATATTTATACCAGGATAAACTGGCCTGTTTGTATCCGATGTCAAAAAAGGAGGAAGGTCTTAATTAGGTTTCATTGTGATGTATCATCATGATGTTAGTTAATCATTGTGTGAGTGACTAATGCAAATTTGTCAAAATACGATGTCGATGCCATGTCGTGTGCTTATTTTTTAGATTGTTTGTATGTTTTGTGTATTTTATTTATTTTTTTAAGAATTTTATTCAAGAATTTAACGTAGTATTTACTTTTTTTTACAATCCATTAAATATTGTTTTTACTCAAATTATGCTTATTACTACCTGTTACCAATTGTAGCTTTTAAAAATGAAATAACATCCACTGGAACCTTTTATCATTTATAGCATTGGGACGCAGCCTGGACTTTAAAATCTTTGGTTAAATCTTACGTTGGTCACCCTAGTCTAAACCATCAACATTTATTAACGATAATGATATCATTCCCATTATTTTGTAAAATATATGCTTTGTATATTATAAAAGTGTTTGAAAAGTGTATGTTTCTTAATGTGTCTGTTAGAGAGTTAAGCTCCCCCCTTTCCTAGAGGAAAGTTAAGTTCCCTATGCTTTCCTAAAACTTTTTTCTTTTATAATGTGAATATAGTATTTTTTATAGCCATAACGATTCATATGATCCAGCATTGCCAACATGTGACGGCTGGACATTCACATCGAACGGATGTGGGTCACGTGACCGCCGCAAAACGATGACGTCACGACAGAACATCGTACATGTCGTTCTAGCAACTGTCATGTCTGATGGTTAATTTTATTGTTTTCAATTACGCTCGGAATCCCATTCGCGCTGGATGAAAAAGATTAAAATGGAAACACTCTTTTTGACTGAAAAAATTAAAATCTTTATGTCTGCTCGAACAGGGATTAGCCATCGTTTATTAAATTTTTACTAAATACAACTTACACTTACCTTACTTAAACTTAACTACTGATAACTATTTACAATTCAAAATGATAATAATATTTATATTTTAAAAATAGTTAGCTATGGTGTATGGAAATAAGGAAAATTGTTATTATTGTTATTGTTGTTACAACAAAACAAAATGTTTAACGGCATTGTAATTAAGTTTCTACTGTTTTTTTCACTATATTGTTTTTTTCACTTTATTGTTATATTGTTATATTCCTGACTCATAATATTCTCACTGTGCCTCAGTTTTTTTTTAAACTGCTCTTTTTTAACAGGAAATAGTAAGAATCTTTTGCATCGCCTGTCAAGAAAAACACGATTAATATAACCCAATTACTTCCTCTTATACCTAGTAATTGAAGTAATTGCTCCCCCCCCATAATTTATATAATTATTATAATAAATTCATATAATTATATAAGTTTATAATATAATTTAAACTTTTACAGATTTAACACCCTTTTCTATATTCTTTACAAAAACATTTACAAGAACTTTCATAAAGGATGAGTAGTAGTAAAATATAATATCAAAACGTTAATCTATTGTAACTGAAAATTTTCTATTCACTCCTTTTATTATCCTCTGACAGTTCCAAAGAATTACATTTTTACATTTTTATACAGATACGAATATTTGAACACAAATATTCCAAATAAATAAAAAAATAAATATTTTCTAATGCCAAATATAGAAAATTAAATTCATCCAAGAAGCTACTCGTATGTCGTCACAATACATACTACTAAAATCGCTAAGCAAAATATTGTATCTGCTCATGTGAACTACAAAAATCAAACAACCTAATAATAAAAACTAGATTCGAACTCAATTACTTGTCGTCAAGAAGTTGAATATAATAAATAATTTAAGCTGGGAGCCAGGAGGGGTGTTCCCGCGGGAACGAAGCCATCGGAGTGGATATAAATTAAAACTCTTCTCGAGGCGGAGCGCCATAGAGAAGCGCAGAAGGCTGCTGCATTGTTGCATTACGAAGAACCTCAATGTAGAATACCTATTCATAGACAAGTTGGCGATTTTGTTAAAAAAAAATAAACACGGGACACATTATTTTTCGCTATATCTATTTTAGGTATCGGGTATTTTATTTTATAAGTTTTCTAATTATCGGCATAATGTTAGAGACCAATTTTATATTTTTTGTTCGCCATTTTCATTTTATTTATTGTTATCGACTGCCAGTGCAATGTCGGGCGACACGAATTGCAGTAGGTAACAAAAGTTTGGGGGATTTTTGTTTCGCTCATAACCACGGACAATTCCCCCAGGTCGGTGGATGTGCTACTGAAAAGTGTAATTTTTCGTATATGTTTGTCGGTTGAACTCAATTTGAGAAAAGTTCATTTTAGGAAGAGAGAACCCCAACAGTTTGCCTCGCAATAATTAATAAATAATTGGTCTTCATACTGTTCCAGAGATACTTTTTTTTTTGTAAAACGAAATAGATTATCTGTAATGTGAAGTGCTAAATATTATTAAAATAAAATAATTTTAAGTCGTGCTCAACCAAGCGATAATGATGTAAGGAGTGATGGGCCAGTATTTGAACGAACAGACTAAAACGGTTTGTATTAATATTACCGATTTTTTTACATTTACCTTTAAAAGTAGTTATTACAAAACTTACTTAGTCTAAACAATTACATGTTTTGTTTATGTCTTTAAAATCATCTTCGTCATTATTAACCCTTGTACTTAAGCCTATCCTAATGATCATAATTACGCTCTGATCTTTGCTATCTGCATCCAACTGCAGTGGCGATTAGCTTACAATGTGATCTTGCTCATTGCCACTCAAGCTTGCTTGTTTTACCGTTCTCCATCAGGAATTCTTTGTGCACCGAGACTTCAAGCATAGCCTGATCCATGTCTCGCCGGTAGACCTTTTACTTGTTGATTGAGCCATTTTTAGTGTACAGATGAATTCAATTATAACCCTAGTATTCAAGCACCGTCGTACCTTGGATTTCAATGGACTTTATGTCGGCCCGAACGCATACTCTTTACTTACGATCTATAAGCAACAGATAATAAACATCTTTAATAGTAGTAAAAATAGACAGCGAAAATAAAATATGTGAATATTTTCCGAGAAAAACTCATACGGACCGATGAAAATTAATTATAGGTGGCGTCGCGACAATGCGGAGACTAGGAGCGGCAGTCGAGGGTAATCGAGGTGTAACTCCCCTGAGGGGAAAGGATAAGGCAAATAAGCAGAGGAAACTTCCGCTCGCCCACTAATCTCGTTGATCGTGAGGTCCCCTCAGGGGGACTCCGGATCACCTAAAGATAACTTTAAAAATTTCACCTAAAGATAACAGTCTCTTAAATAGTGGTATGTATTCGTAAGGCCAAAAATTGAGTTCAATGAGTGTTACTTAGGTGTGCTACTTAGCGCGTACTTACGTTTTATTTTAAAGTCACCGAAGTCGGCGTCCAAAACACTTTAGAGAATCCTTTTTATAGGGAGAAATCTATATTTATAAAAAAGCGTTGCGTCTGTCCGCTATTCACGATCTGTTATCCTTCCTCCTATAATATAATATAACCTTAATGGCGGAAACACAATAAAAATATATTTTTTGGCAGTCAATCGAACAAGATGATAATTTATAATTTTATAGACTTCGTCATGTAAATGCTTCGTGAAAAACAACCATCTGGCTAAGAATGGTAAACCGCCCAATAGACGGAATTCAATAAACTTTTAAGTTTGAGCATTATTGAGGTTCTATATCTTTATATCATAGCATATACTACATTTTTTGATTTTTTTTCCATTACTTCAGCTTTACATTACATTACAGCTTTTTACATTACAAATTCGCCATTAGAGTGTGTTGTTTGCCTTAATTCCTTGTAATGCTTATGAAATTTAAAATTTATTGTTAGTAATAGTTCAAAAAAAATTTATTAATAATAGTGAATGCAACCTTTTACCTAAAGTAACTTCAGATTCGAAATGTGTTGCATTAAAAAAGTGCATTTTAAATGTATCTCTCAAAAATAATTTCATTATTTTGAAATACTATTTACACTATTTAAATTTGCGTTCAGATAGTCTTATCATTTCGACTTTCACGCGAATATATCTTCTTATTTGTGTCTCACGTCAGTTCTATGTAGAGGTATAATGGAAGATAGGTGCGAATATCTGAATGTTAAAAAAATGAAATTACTGTAATTAAAAATGTACATGTAAAATAAAATTACTGAAATTAAGATTAGACAGAGTTTAATTTATATAATAAATTGTGTCATTTTTTTTACTATTTTGCCTTGACATTACTTTATTGACATTGATAGATTATTGAAAAAGGAAAAAAAATCACAGCACGAAACTCATTCAGTCAATTTGTCAGTTAGTATAAACGTTTTATTTTACTAAATTTAATGTATTTATAACACATATTACAGATAATTTTAGCCTTCTGCAATTCTTCTCCATATAAACTTTAACCGTGCCAAATCTCTCACTCCTCCGTGCGCGTAATATGCTTATAAAGGAATCCGATGTTTTCCCTTCACGTATTAATATATAGATATCCATACGTATAAAACCTTATATAAAAAAATACAAAACCTAACCTAACTTAAAGAAATATAGTTGCTATTAATATTTGTAATAATACAAAAAGTTTAGAATCACGCTCCGTGATATTTTTGATAAGTTATGATCGGTGATCGGTGATTGGAAGTGACTCAACATTTTCACTCATCCCCGCCAAGTCGCAAGTCGCAAGTCGCAAGTCAGTCAGGACGTCTTCATCCGCGTGCTTTGATGGCTCTCTGCATGAATAGCAATGGAGGTTTCTTCGAGGCGTGTTCACCTTCGATTGAAGTCTTCAGCATAAATTCCATTTCCTTTCTCGTGGCCGCGATTGCGTTCAGAAAAGCCTTTCTCGAATATTTTCCATTGTGCTCGGCGAATGTGTGCCGCGAAAACTCCGAACGTAATGCAAAACTCGATTGCTGGCACTTTCGTGGGAGTGCTGAAAGTTCGAAGTAAATAATAATAAACTTGTTTTATCTACGTATATTATACCACAGACTTACTTCCATAACTAAAAATATCGACAGGCCCAATTATGAGGTCACTCGAAGGTATATATGGGTATATTGTATAAGACTATATTTGTAAGTAACATTAGCGTATTATTAAACAATGATTGCAAGCAAGCAATTGCTAGTTTTAACTATTCGAAACTCTGCGTCCTTTGGTAAAATGTCATATTGCTACCCTGTTGATGTTTCTAAGTAAATTTTATTTTCACAAATTTACCGAAAGCATTTGACATGGTCAGCATCGAGGTAAAGAAATTCAAATAAATTATCTTACAGACTTTAAGAGACCTTTGCAAAGCAATTAATTTTATGGATATTCATAATTTCAAATGTGTCGTCTTTTGATCAGTAATATTACATTTATATCTTTAAAGTTTCTGTAAACATACGAGTTTTAAAATATATTAGGGAAAATGTGAACCAAAATCTCTAAAAATCATTAAAAAACTTACTTTTTGTATGTTGTATTTTTAATTCATATGAGTACGATACGATTCAAAATTAAACGCATCTCGATGGAATTCCGAAACGGGTCACCGCGCCGCGCCGGGTCCAAAGGGAACGTATCCAGACAATAGCGCACCTCACTCGATCTTGCCCGCAATCTATTTAGCGTTGGCATTGAACCGATGACACTTGCGCGCTCCTCATTTTATTCCGGTCACGTCTCCCAGTTAGCCCGCGGATGCTGGATGCTGGATGCTGGATGTCTTCGTCGTGGTGCGCGCTGCGGGCTGCCGGCGAAGAAACCACCACTTTAAATATTTATGAGCGAGTCGGCGGGCAAAGGAATCGAGCCCGTGAATGCAATGCGAACAGCGATAAATTTAATGGGACAAAGAAATAATGTAGGTAAAAAAAATTGCCGGGGAAATTGTAAAACACAAGCGATCAGTGCACAAAATATTAGCAATGGCTTCTCGCAATAGGCAGAGAAACATCTGAGAAAATCTAACATAATATCGACTATAATAAATAATTTTATATATTTTCTTTATGTTTTTAGTATATAAATTATACGTAATACAAATATTAGAATTATATATTAAATAAATGTATATATTGCATGTAATATATTGACAATAATATACACTATTTATTGTTTGTATGATGTTTTGTATTTATGATATGATCCCTTTTATTAGTAACGTCTCATGTGCGTAATAAGTATTGATAATTCACTGGTATTTAATTTGTCTATATTATAATAATTGTTTTTTTTTTTCAGTGTTATTATATCAATTATTGTTGTGACTTCCTATTGTCCCATTACGAATGAATAAATAAATAATCCACAATAAACAAAAAGTAAAAACTCATATCATTGCTGGGCCACACATCTATCTGCATTACAACACGATGATTTCATTATAATCACGTAGAGTTTACAAAAAAATTTCTCTGAAACCATGACGACGTTTGATATACCTCTTTACAAATAATACTTGAAATCGCATGATCAATAAACTGGATTATTTTATCGTAAAACGTCGTGGGACACGTTATGTATTTAAGCATAAAATGTATGTAAGAATAAATAGTGTACCCATGTAATTATAACATTTCAATATCTGAGAGATGATATAATTAAATATATTTGGATTGGATAAGCAATTAGCACTTGTAAAATGAGAGTAAATCTTTGCATATTTTCAACAAATTTATTTTAAATAATAGAGATAAACGTTAGCCAAAAGAAAATGTATTTAAAACAAAAGTATGTTTTCTTGATGATGGATCCGTGACCTTCAGCGGCCCAGGCCTACGCCCCCTAAATATCCACCCCCCATGTAGCCCCCGCCCGAGTTGTAGCCCGTCAGGCCTCCGTTATAGCCGTTGTTATATCCGCCGCTATTATAGCCTTTGTTCCAACTGCTGTCTGTGTGGCCGGTGTCCCAGCCGGAGTTGCCGTACCCGCTGTTGTAGCCCCCGCCGCCGGCGCCGTAGCCGCTGTTTCCGTAGTTGCCGACTCCGTAGTTGCCGGCTCCGTAGGCGCCTCCTAGGCCTAAGCCTACTCCTGAAATCAAACATTTATATTTATAACCATTTATCGTTTATTTGTGTCGGCACACGCAATTTCGTTTCATATTTTTACAGGAACAGAAATTGAACCCAAACAATGAATTTTAGAGCCAGAAAATTTCAATAGCAAACCTAAAGTAAAATGCCAAAAATGTATTAATCTGTCAGGTGTCGCAAGCCTCATGACGCATATAAAGACAGCGTATTGAGGATGAAGTGAGTCGGTTTAAATATTTTACGGAAATCTTCATTTATACGCTTATGTCATTTAAGTTATTAACAAGGGATTTATTAGGGAAATGAAAGATAAAACTAAAACTAAAAATCTTTCTTTTATAATCAATGGCAAAAGGGATGAAAATTGTCTAAAGAAAATGGTATTGCATACAATGATGATAATATTAGATATCAATGATATATTATTAATTGTATTAAATTATACTATTACTAGCAATTCGAGCGCTGTTGGCGGCTTTAATGGTACCTTCCTTGAGCAACGACTCGTGAATTAGGGATGGGTCTCTTCGCGATTCATTTTTAAGCCCTTCGGCTATTTGCGCGCCTAAATTTCTTTTTTGTAAAGGCACCTTCGACGCACGACCTGTGGCACTCGGATGAACTGAAAATACTTGCGTTAACCTAGAAACTCTGAGAGGTTTCCAAAATGCTTAAAAATGCCTTCCTAGCATGTAACCTAAAAATCAGCGGCAGGCTAAAAACCGGGTCATCTATTTGCGAAACTAACAATTTCGCCAAAAGCAGTTCTGAATACTAAAAAAATTATTTATAACTTATGCATTCAGTTATAATGTGAAATACAATTATAACGATTTATTAAATAAAAACCATTAGGTAAATTAGCTTTATAAAAACATATCATTACAATACAAGTTTTCATCTGATAAGTGCCCTTTTCATTACCAAAATTATCTAAAAAAGAACCAGTTTGACATACCCATCGGAATGGCTGCAGCCATTGCGACCACGCACAGCAGTACCAAGAGCTGGAATATAAAATTAATATTAAAAGTTTGCATATTTTTAATATTATTTATTGTTTTATTTTGGAAAGGTATTTGTATAAGATGACTTAGGTCAATAACTCAACCATATGTAACTGAGTATTGCCCGTATTTTTTTTCCCATTTATAATTTTTATTTTAGTGCTTATATAAGGAAAAAATAATTTTTATTTAAGACTTAACTGGTGGCCGTAAATTAATTAAATATTAAGTTAAATCATTTATTTGAGTTTTTAACTTTGTAGCTATTTTATTATTATTTTTATTATGGTTATTAGTTATTTATTTCAATAAAATATGCAAAAAGACTGTTTTGCACTTTGACATGATTTTATAAGCTGTAATTCATTAAATAATTGTATTTTTATAAAAAAATATGCTTAAATTAAAATAATATATACAATATATAAACAGAAAAGCTTTGTAAAAGGTTTAAACCAGCAGAATTCGATATTATTTTCATATTATAAATGTATGTTTTTCATACTTACTGTTTATTTGCGAAATAAATAAATGATGTATAAATTATCTTTAGTATATATTTAGTTAAAAAATGTATACTTAAACTTATAAAAGTATACTTAATAAGATAAATAATATATATATATATATATTCTTAGTATTGTTTAAAGGTGTTTAGGTGCATCATTAAGTTTAAGACTTGTGGGGCTAAAACTAAACTAAACTAATAACTAAAATGTGTTTGATTTAGTACTTGAATATATATAAATAAATGGGTGTCGTATAAGCAATAACTAAATGAATAACTTCAACTTTTGGACGGAATTAATAGGTTTTAAAAAGATTACCTAAAATATTCATACATAACCTGAACTTTTACAGCGAGAAAGAGCCGATTTTTTTATCTCAAAATTTTATGTGCTATTGAGCCGCTTGTAACTAACTCATAGGACCTAGCTATTAGATCCGGCTGTGAGGACACGAATATAATAGGTTACGTTATTATTTTTGCATTACAAACATAGCATCGTTTCAGATAACACGTTCACAAAATCATGAGCCATGAGCTGTAGAAACTAATATCATAAGAAATCTTATAATACAAATAAATTATTGTGAGGGCGAGTGTACTCGTATGTAGAGAATGTGTCTGTAACTATCAATTTATCTATATATATATACAAGAAAGTCGGGTTAGTTACACCATTTATAACTCAAGAACGGCTGGACCGATTTTAATGATTTTTACTTGTTGTATTGGTCTCCACCCCGAAACATCAAAAAAACCACAACAAAAATAATTACATAGAAAATTCATTTTCTCATACATTTTGTATGGAACGGCTTCGTATTCTGTGGAATTCTATTTTCAAACGTTAAGTTGCCTTCGAAGATGTTCACTTTGTGAGGTTATCACATTTGTCATTGTGGGCGCATCGATTAATAAAAATAATATCTTAATAATAAAATCGTTCTTAATAATAAAACACATTTATTGATTCTGAGCAATGCGAAGTTCGCCGGGTTAGCTTGATTTATATAAATATTGGTTTTATTGTTGTGTAATCTAAATATAAAATGTATATGTATTTATTGATTTGAAATATTTATTTTACATATATTTATAAAGCTTTTAGATATTAGTATTTCATCGATCAGATGACGAAAATGGCACATGGAGCAAACAAAACCAAACTGCTTCCCTTAGTACAGATTCGACTAGTAAGGGAAGCAGGAAACATCCCTAAAATGTAACAGTCGCTTGTCGCTTTAATCGGGCTCTTAATTAATACTTATATGTTACAAAAATATATTGTACTACTTAAGAGTTGTAATATTATATTTTCAATAAATAAATAAAAATGATTGATTGATTATTAGATTGGTAGTAGATTTAACATTACACCTTTTTAAATTATTTTTAATAATAAAATAAAATTATATTTTGCATGCGTAATTTCTTTTGAATACGATTGGTTTATTTTGGCATAATTTTTAAATATATTACATTTTTCATGTTCTAATATTAAAAATATTGCACAACAAGCGTAATAATAAAAATTTAATACCTAATAAATGTACGAACCTTTATCATCTTGTCGGCGAAGTGAGAGATGTCTCGAACAACTATTAACGCTTTGTATAATGATAATTTTGTATATTTTTTCTGACTTTTATATAGCGAAGAAGCACGTGATGCATTCTTAATAATGGAACTCGTACCGGAATTCTTATCAGGGAAATTCGGCTAAATAATAAACGTTATGACCACAACAAATTTACCCACGATTAATTCTCATTAGCTATTAATGTGACATCATTTTATCTTAGTACCTTATGTTAGAGTCATTACTCTACATTTGTGTATTGAACGTATCACCAATACTATTCAAGTGTATCGGATAGGTTTTGTTCATTTCATTAACCAGTGACATCCCTGTGCGAAACACAACCCGAAACGGTGCAATCAATTTAGTGTCAACAAAATGGCCAGATATTTATTATGGTAAATTTAAAAAGTTTTTATTACTAGATAACATTGTTATAATATGGTGTACTGTTAAAATTTAAATTCATAGTTTTCACACTATACGATCAAGGTATCGACAGTATTAAAAGTAATATATGAAAATAAAGTACAGATATCCATTACTAAGTTTAAAGAAGTTTAGCAAGTCGAGTGGGCAAGTCATGTTTGCCGCCGTGTGAATGAATGCATAAGACCTACGCAAAACCCATTAAATATTCAACATTTATTTGTTATAATGTAAAAATTATAAGTTATAAATGTAAAAATACTATGTACTACTAAGTGTTTTTTAAATTTAAAATAGTAAGATGGTTTTTAGGCAATGAAAAATTTCCCTAAAAATTCGTGAAAATCTGAAAGTGTATTTATTTTACATCGGCGAAAATAATTGTCAAAGCAGCCTGCATAGAATAGGACGGTTGGCACCCAATGCCCCCAAGGATCTAGAGTCATCTCGAGTGCCGCAAGCACGAGTTATCGTGCACCGAAGGCGCCTTTAAAGGCGCTCGCAGGGCCTAGTTGCCTAGTCTCTTATATATCTATTTCATTCTCTTATATTCAATTTTTGATCTAAGTAAACAACATACAGAATGTCCTTATTTTTAGGGAAAAAAAACATTTTTTTAAAATAATTTCTTATTCATTAGGTAACAAAAAATTGTCGGAAATACAGTATGCAAATATATAAAATCGAGTACCTGGATACCAGTCATTTTGAACGATTTGATAAGGTCTGTTACCTTTCTAACTAGGTAAGAGTTACCTGTTCTAAGAATGATTTTAGGACAACCTGTATTTAAATTTACTGATGTAATTTTAGGAGGTTGAATTACATCGACAGCATTATAAAACGTTTGTTTTTTTTTCTTCTTCTTCGCGAGCCAAGTACTCGAGCTGGCAATCGGTTCAACCGCGTCCTCAAACATTAAAACGAATTTCTATCAAAAATTCGAAATAATTGCGGTACATTTTTTCGAGTATATTTTACTGATTACTATTTGGTTGTTGATATGATCAACCCCCTGAAAGATTAAAATCAACCAACCATCGGAATACATGATTAAAATCAACCAACCATCGGATTCTGTAAATGATATGACTGTTTCATTTAATTTTGTAGCTAAATGTCAACCATTTTAACTCGGGCCAACCGCTATGCCATTGTTAATAGTAGACATGAATTTAGCATTTCAGAATTTAGCACAGCAAGGCAGGAAGCGTCGGCCACGCAATAATAGCCCTTGTGCCGTCCGCACAGGCGGATTGCCGTGCGGTTTTGGCGTGTGGACACAGCGACCGAAAATCGCCGCGCTTGTGTGCTCAGCGCCAAATCAGACCAAAGTGATTCTCGTGCAAATATTTTCGAGACGAGAGTGAATATCAAAATCGACGTTTCTACAGACTACATTCTAAACTCATTATGAAAGTCATTAGGTAATAAATTTTATATGAAATTATTAAGGTAAAATTTAACTAAAAAAAATGTTTTGAAATAGAACCCCTGAAGCCACATTGATATAATAATATGTAGAAGAATGGATCATAAAAAGTGGACAATATCTAACTTTCATTGATATAACGTTAATGATAAACAGAAATGGTAACAAGTAAAAACAACAAAATATTATGGTTGATGCTACCAAATTTTCAGGTAACGTCGTTTCATTACGTCAGCTAATATTGTCACTATTGTATTGTTTTGTTAACATCGTAAAATGTTTTTGTTAAAATATTTTTTGAATTACATCTCTTGCTGCCATAGCAACAAATATGGTAAAATAACCAAAAAATATTTAACAATAATCTATATGTACGAACAACTACACGAATGTTCGATTAGCAAATTTCTTGCTGCGGGGGCAGATTTTTAAACAGCAAAACGTTTTGATAAAATATTTTTTTCAGTGCACTCAATACTCCGGAGAAATATTTTGTTTGCATACCATAGAGAATTTCATGGGAATGGTCCCATTTTATTTTATTTAAGTGTAAGGTTTGAAAAATAAATAAAAATTAAATTCGCCGTTTAAAATGCTTTCATGTGGAGACAACATAAAACAGCTTTAATTATAATTTCGATTATTATTACTTTTGTAAATTACACAGAAATGTTTCGAGTTGATTCCATCGAAGTTTTGCTAAGTAGCTTCTAGTAGATTAAAAATCTGATCAATATTAACACGATTAATATTGACAAAATACACAAATACGAGTAAATACAAAAAAAAATAAAATAAAATAAAAAATGTCAAAAAAATTTACACACAATTATCACAAATTTCGTACAAGCTTCTAAAGAGCACATTATTTTTATTGTTTTTTCAATAAGTCATTTAACCTAGTAAATGTAGTGTCTGGTGGTTTTTCATTATTATATTATATTAATCTTATTGCATCATGCATGAATTTTTCTTCAACTTATACATTCTGTGATATTTGTCTATCCTAACTCTAAAATAACAACGTCTAGAATTAGAAACATGCTTGCCAAGTGAGAATCTCGAAAATATCCGTTTCCCAGCCAAACCCGCACAAAAGCGTCATTTCCGCTTCCATTATCAAACGCGACAACATGAAGGCTTGGCATCCGGTGCTTTAATGGCGGATAACCTATTTCTCATCTTATGACCTAACTATATGAACGAAATTGTTTGAAATTTGAATGATTATGAATACCCAACATGTTATCATTGAAAACTAACAATTATTATTTTTAACAATGTTTCACCTAATATCGTTTTAGCTTCGATGCAAAGTATTTAAAAGCTACATATTTTCACTGAAATGGAGAAAATAAGTTGTAAAAAAAAGGTTCTAAGGAAGATTTCATCAGAAAGCTAGCTATTGCGATGTAATGACTTCCGGAAAATCTCGACATATCTTCGTGCTTCACATCCCTAGAACCCAAAACCACCCATGGGTAAAATCAGACCATGGGTTTTTTAAAAAAGTGAAATTTAGCTATAACTTTCTTTGTGTATAAGATATAGAATTTATTTAAATTTTATATTATTTCTTAGATAAGGGCCTAAAACTTATCTAAGTGAAGTTTTTTGATAGCACTAACCATTGGTGGGAAATATTGGATTTAAAATTCAAAATTCATACCTCCCTTAATAGGGATGTTGTTATAATAAAATATGCCTATAATTTCCCCAGAACTTTTGTTTTAAACATTTTTTATATGATCAACCCTTACGGAAAGGGTGCGGCTAAAACACAAGGTTAAAACTTTAGGTAAAAGTCGAATTTCTAGAAGGGTCCGGTCGAAACCAGAAGTACCTGGACACATTTTCTCTCGATATATAAAGGACGGCGTATAGGTTTTCATTGTACAATTTATCTAAGATAGATTACAAGGCAGTTTGTTATTAGGAATTCTATCCGGAGCACTCCGCTCGGATCCATCTGGGATGGAATTGCACAAATGCGGATCCGACGCGACGAGGTTTTTTATGCACCGTGTAACAGTCGGGGCTGCGGCGGATAAAAGCATCTTCAAAATGGCGTCATAACAAATGGCGGCTAGTGGATAATCGCATACACAAAAGAAAAGAAATGGTCGCATAGCGACCATATTACTTAGCTTATCACAGTAATATATAGTTATACAATGAGTATTTAAAATCCTTTCAGGTGGTTAAATAATAAAATTTTAATGGGTAAAGTAAAGGTTTTTAATAATATGACAATTTATTTATTTATTTATCCATATAACAATACATTACAAACAAAGAACATACATAATTCCCTTTTTTTAAATATAAATTTCAAGGTCTTAAATATAATTAGCTATAGAAAAGTGCTTTAGGCATATTGGATTATAATCACTTCACTGGGCGTAATGCCTGTATCGAAGTGATAAATATTCGAGGCACTCAATATTTTATTTGGAGGGTGCTCTTGTATATATATATGTACACATATTCATACACATATAAATATTTATATACATATATGTACATATTTCTTTATTGCATTAATGTTATATTACTATTAGATAACATACATACAAATACATACTATTACAAAAGATATTTATTTTCATAATGTATACATACTAAAAATATATAAATACAAATAATAAATACATACAATATATTTTGCATATACAATACATACTAATACATAATACATACAATAGATTTACAATAATCTGATTATTTTGCCATACTATAAATACATAAGTTCCTTTGTTTATTAAAATGTATATCCTTTATTTAATAATATCTAAAAGTACCATAAAATGAATGTGTGTCTGTCTGAACCATTTTAACTCAGAAACTACTTATACACAACTACAGAAACTACTCAGATTTGTCTACTTTTTTTTAATGTCCGTAATAGTTTGAAGATGCTTTTTTAGGTAAAGAAAGATTGCTTGGAAAATTCTGGAAAAACTGAGTGTATTCTACATATCGGTGGAAAAATCTTGAAAGCCGCCTGCATAGAATAGGACGGTAGGCACGTATTAACCCGAAGGGCCTAGAGATGGTGAACGAAGCTATTCAGTTCCGCAGGCACGAATTTCAGTGCGCCGAAGACGCCGTCAAAGCCACCCGCAGGGCATAGCATTCAACTCGGCCGGGGTTGAACAGCTAGTATGCCATGTAATAATTTAAATGCATATTATTTATTTGTTTGCACATTTTTGTAATAGTTTATGATGCAGCATTTTAAATTCGATTTTGTTAAAAATATCAATCGTCGCAGAACTTATGTCTAACATTGCCATTGTTCTGCTAAATAACTTTAGTTTTGCTTTAAAAAGAAATATAAATTCACAATAATGTTCATGAATGCCGAAAGCGTTTGCTTCCGATCCAGAGGCTCTGGCTTCGAAGACCGGTGGCTAATACCTGGCCAGGTCATTTTTCGCGGGCTGAGAATCTTCAACGCGCTTTTCACAGCGCTTAACTAACCGGGTTAGGGAACACGCAATTCTTAAATAATCATGCAAATACAGCCTTGTGATTTTTGAACAACTATATAAGTGACTAATTTGTACTGGATCACTACTAGACTACTTATATTATTAGAATACTGCTATGTAGTGGTAACTGAAAAATGTTATTGTCCCGAAAGGTCAACAACCTAATCATAAAAATACTCAATAGCAAAGCAACAATTCCATCGAGGAATCTGTGCGATTCCCGTCTTTTGCCGAGTGCTCACGTCCCCCCCCCCCTCACTCTGTGGTCCATCCCTCCCACAGCTCAACCTCCCAGTTCATTTTATGCGGAGATACGCAAAGACGACCGAGATTGCATTCTCTGGAAGAGAATCAATTTTCTAGAATCTTCCAGCGTTTGCGCTGGGGATTTTTTCCCTCGTGCGCGCGTTGCGACTTTGACATGAACCCACTAACTAGGCACCACACGATGGAGTACATTTTTCTATTTTTTTGTATTATACCCACCCTGAAATATTATAACAGTATTCACCTTTATATTTGGCACCATGTTACCTAACTTATGTCAAACTTACACGCTTCGATCCGTAGGATGTCGGATTAGACTAGAATGGGCATGTTGTAATTTTCTTCATCGCCTGTAAATCAAAAAGTCTTTCAGTTAAATTCAACACTTGCGAGGCAACAGGGCTAATCTGGTTGACGGTCGACACTCGAAACTCGAGCATCCGTCAGCAGCACATCCGTCTTACGACCGTCAGCAGCGAATGAGAGACGCCATAGTCGAGTCGGTTGTCGACTGGCAGGACAGACTAGGCCCACAGTTTGCGCGCAGATCGGAAATAGGTCTTTCACCCCGACAATTAGCTTGAGCCCTTTATTTTATTTGGTGAATTGGGGGGTGATTACGCTCGAGCAGGTCCCTCTTGTCGGTCAACAACGTGGGTTGACCGATCATTTCTCTGCCTAAATAATCCAATACTACTTTTATAGGGTGTTAGTTTTATCAGCTGCACGACGAATTCCATGACTTCTCGCGCAAGTCGCTTTTATACCCGTCTCGCTTACCTACGTGTTCCGCGAAGTGAGAGCTGAGCTATTGCCAGCGCCTGTGTTTATTAGACGTGCGCGTTATATGGCGACACCGTTTCAATCACCCTATTAATCAAGCGCAACGAATAGCCACGTTACTGTATCTGGCTCATAACGACAACGAAATCGCGTTCATTCAAAGCCATTACTACAGAGTTGCTTCGCTTGTTCAGTGACTCGGAAATCTCATTACAAGTGATACCATGCGACACGCCCGAGCATGCAATTATCATAGATATGCTACAGAGTCGGAAGCACTTCGAAGCGAAGCGAAGGCTTGTTCAGTGACACGGAAATCTCGTTACAAGTGACACCATGACAATGTAGCACGGTGACGAGTCTAGTTATTCTAGTTATAATCACGCAGTTATTTTGTAGGCGTTTATGTATTAGGTTATTTTTAAATTGCGTTTAATGTAACCTCAGTTATATGATTATCATGTTAACGCCCACTGTTAGTGTCTATAGCAGATCCAATATACGGACCAATTTACTGTGTGTAGATTTTCATTGTCCTCATCATTCGAGCGAGACAGGCAGCGAAAGAAAGAGATGACCTGTATAACGTTTTTTCGGTATCAAGAACAGAAGATTAACGAGAGCTAATCATAATGAAAGGAGAAACCAGAATTTATGTTCGCACTTTATGGCGTTCTGCGTTAAACTCTAAATTACTCTTTCAGAAGACTATGAAACAGTTTAATATGTTACCATAAACAACCGAAATCATTAAAAACCCGTTTTAACTAGTAAATACACGAAGTATCTATAAGTATCTTCGCGTATTTACTAGTGAAAACGGGTTCTTACTGATTTCGGGTATTTAAAGTAACATAATATATATTTCGTTTCATTAAAATCGCCTGCTATGAACTTGTAGTAAAGTACTCAGTTTAAATTTAACAGAAATTGCATTTTTGAAACAGTGCTCGAATAAACAAATCGAAGACCGGTTTGGTTATTTCGTAATTACTGTAGTTTAATAGCCCTAGAGATATTCGTTTTAGGATTAAATTTTATTTCCCAGAAGTACAGATGACAATGCCTTGATTTATATCAGTTTTCCAATTATTTAACATAAGATTTACCATAGAGAAAATATTTTTAAACATTACCTTTTTAGTATTTCGAATTTTTCCATCACGACTTAGTATTTTCAAGTAGATTCGATTAAAACTTTAAAATTTTAAAATCGGTGATGAACTCATTGAGATCTGACATCACAAAAATTTCACTATTGGAGTCGTGGGAGCTATGACTCGCTCCGCTCCGATTATAAGAAATCTTGGCGATATCATGAGACAGTTTGCACTGGCATTTATTTACTCGGAGTTCCATTTTGTCACACTCGAAAACGAAATACAGTTGATTTTCACTCAATCACTCAGTTTTAAATCGTATTGCTGAGACAGATAATCACAGACTCAAAACAATTAATCTATTTCATACACTCTGTCATACTTCACACCTGGTTAGTAAGCCATGTCATCAAGTGGATCATGGGTTGGGTATAGTTAGAGGGATGCTAAAGGAGAGTCATTTAAATAACTGTTGACTAAATAAAAGAAACGAAATGTTTTTAAGAATTTATAGAAGTACAAAAAAAAATAGAATTTAGGTCTGTGAGGCGGCAGAGGTTCGTTAGGTAGTAAAATGTATGCAAGGGTGGAGGAATCTTTAGTCGCCCGTGAGGTCTCCCACTTCATTTGAGGAGGGTGGCGGCTTACATAGCGGTCCCCTTTTCAGTAGAAATTAGAAGAATTGCTGGGACTTAGATAGATCTGCCAGTCAAATTCTTCTAGAAAGAAATGATCTCTTTGAAAGGATGATTACCTCCTTTTTTTTATCCAAAGCCATATGGTTAAAAGGTGGCCATAACTCTTATTTTAGGGTTTAATAGACTTACATAAAATAATTGAAGTAATCTTTTTATAATAATAAAATAAATATAATATATAATTAATATTCTTTTTAATATAAATATATTTGAATAAATATTGTAAATATAGATAAATACTTTATATTGTCAGCTGTCAGATTTAATTTGTCTTGTTAATTGCTTTTCTTTCCTTTAATGGCTATTTTATGAAGACTACTTAGTGGACAAATGACGCATGCAAACCTTAAATTTGCAATGTGACAACTCGCTCTTTAAAGTATACTCACACAAACTAACACCTCTTCTGGAACACACACGCATACCTGCTCTTGGTACTAAATTTACAAAATGAACTTTATATACGTAATAACTGCAAATAAACAACGTTGCATGATACTTTGTTCATAAAGTGTAATAATCCTTATATTACAAAATGATATACCCTTTCGTACTGAGCCTAACCGAAAGCCAAATATTCATATACGAAGTATGAAACCCTTCAGGCTGAGTCAACAAATGACGCGCACGTGAAAACCGCTTAGATTGAATATTTCGCGGGGGGAGATTAAATTGTGTGTACAAGGATTAACTGAAATATCCTCACAACGAAATTCATCAAATTTATATGAAGAACGGTAATAATCTCAGCGCATTGAAATCATTTTGACGGATTTGTAATATTCGGGGGAATGCGAGAGATATTTTAGTGGTTAGGTATTTGATAACAATAAAAATATTTATTTATTTAAGGAGAAACACAGATAAAATCACAATGATTTGCAAAAGTAAACAGAGTACTTTTATAACTTTTATTCGAAATATTTCTCACAGAGGGTCATAGGCAGAAAAGCATATATGTGACCTTGATATGTGGCATTTTTCTACGTTTAGCTGTTACTTTTGCTGCTCATATAGTTTCAAGGTAGAAATTACTATACTATATATTTATTTCTGTGCATTATATTCTCAAATACTAAATTATCAGCAAATAGCCTGTAGTATTCAGGTAGGCGGAATATCTTTAGAGAGAGTAAAAAATTAAAATAACCAGGATGCACTCTGAGCAAAGACTGGAATCATTTACTCGAAATAACATACCATACAGGGCTATGTGCATCATGCATTCTAATCCTATAAGCTTGAAATCATACCTTCTTTTTTGTTCCACTAAGTATGTCGCTAAATTAAGAGAAGAATACAATATGTCGCAATGATAAATAAAATTATGCGACCGGAGGTAAAATATTTTATTAAAAAATCCGTAAAATGCATCAAACAACTGCTATATATTTACTGTTGGTGCAAATAATTCAAATGTTTATCAAAAAAATATAAACCATATTTAAATAAATAGATCATAGGTCAAACATAAACCCTTCAAAAATATCACGACAAAGAAATATATAAATTTTAGTAATAAACACATGAAGTGTTTAAATAGGTTAAAATATCATCATGAATTCAATTTTGGAAGGTCGAGTTAGCTTTAATTAGGCACGATTTATTTATGAAAGACATTGAAAAGGTTTATTTAATGTTGAATAACATTTCGAAATTTATTAGAGGCGAAATTAATTAGAATCAGAGCCAAATCTCTATTTTATCTCCCTTTCAGTTTATTATCTTACACTATGTGGCAATGTTCACAGAAACTGACTCAGGCTCGAAAAGGATTTACTTTATATTTAAATTAGCATTAAAAGGTCATCTTTCAAGCAGGTCCTTTATTTATCAAAGCCATGAACTACGCTCCGGTTCTGAAATTGATATTTCATATATATTCGGTATAAAGTATAAGTTCAGTGAATAACTGTATGACTGTATAAAATACATACTTCCTAATACTAAAAACTAAACTTCTTTGCCATATAGATAAACATCCCCAACTCTTTTTGGAATATATCTTACTGGCCGTTATTTTAAAAGTGACTTACTGTTTTTCTTTTCTTAGTATTTCCATTGTGCATATAAGATTGTTATTATTGAAGGTAATTTCAAGGGTGGTGGTGGTGGCTGAGTGTAAATTGCAATATATATTATAAATTTACTTACAAATGTGAAAAGATGTTTAAACAAGCATATTAAACATTTTACACAATAAATGTAAAAATGAAGAGAAATAAATAAATAAATTGTTAGGACAATAAAAGGATACCGGGATTGTTTTTGTCACTTTTACAATTTATTTATTTTTAAATACTAAATGTGCTAGAACATTTTTATTTTTTTGTAATTTATTATTCCCCAAAAGTTGACAAAATATTAGTATATTCAATATTTATGCAATGATTTGTAGTGGTGAAGAATGTATGTTTATTTAGGGTAGGAATACTAGTATGCATATATATTGTTAGAAAAATACTGTCATAATATTAATATTAAATAAATAAATGTAACTTTAAAGAAAACTAATTCGTCGGGCCACCTATAATAGGTTTCAGAAAAAAAATAAACGTAAAGTTTTAAAATAAAGTAATTCAGGAGAAAAAAAACGGAAAAGCAATAAATTCTTGAGGCATTATTGACGTCATATTTTGGTTAATCGAACTTGATTATTGGTAATATCGGAGGCGTGCCTGATATTACCGGCTTCGGTGGCGGATAATGTTGATTGTACCATGAAGTGTTGATTTTAGGAGCCAAGATAACGGATACCTTTCGCACGCAAGCATTAGGTACGCCCCCCATAGAAATACTTGTCCTGAAGAAGAAATGCCCTGAAGCTAGGAGGCCGCCTTGAGAATGCCGACAGGACACTGAATCTTCTAGATCGGACTTTTCACATTTGAAAATATATACGCAGAAAGCCTAGAAAGTGTGCGAAGGTGTTGAAGGTGGAATTCCTATGCTGATGTGACATTTTTTTTTGATTTGGAAATAATATTATTCTGATGTTTTCATTCTTTTTTGTTCTTAACACAATTCAACCTTTATAAATTTCCTCGAAAGATATCCAGTTACCATAACTTATGATTTCGTTTCTCTTTATTTATTTATTTATTAAAAAATAAATTTATTAAAATCTATTTTTTATTTGATTTTGAAAGGAAAAAAAATACCCCGTTTCAGTTCTAGCATATTTGATAGGCTTTGATTTTTTTTTTTGACGCTCTCCGATACAAAAGTTAATAAATCTTAAGAATAAAATTTTTAGAGATGTGATCAAGTTCAAAGTTGTTTGTTTTCAATTCTATCTCAAGATGTCTATAATAAAGGCTTGGTACAATTTGGTCAACTTTTAATTGTTTTCCATTTTTCACATTCGAATTGTTCAGATAAAAGAAAGCGTCTCGCTCGAAGTTCAACCGAATACAAAACAACGATTATGCAAGTCAAATAAAAAGATAAGAAGTTGCCGTGTTTAACTTTGATTATAATTATAGTTAAACACAGACACACAGAAATAGTTGTATTTGTTGGCGAGAGATTGAATAATAAATTATATTAGATTGCAATCAACGATAAGCCTAAATGATGGTATGAATACATATTTGGTTTCATCACATTTTTGTAAAAAAGATTGCAACTGTATAAACCTACGTGAAGTGAATACTAGTGGCCTAGTTAATTATAAATATCAGTGAATACCTTTGCTTAACATGTGCAATCCAAAGTTTGTTTTAGCTGAAGACGTTGTTAAGGTGGACAATAAAAGAAATGTACCGTTTGAAACAGCGCTGGAATTGACGGGTTTCGGAAAATATAACTACTTCATGATATTCGTCTGTTCAACAACAATGCTAGCTTCGGTAACAGACCTATTCGGTCTTAGCTATATAGTTCAAGCAGCAGCCTGTGATCTCGAACTCGATCTCGAACAGAGGGGAATTCTGACCAGTGTGCCTATGATCGGGATCGTATTCTCTGCTTACTTCTGGGGATATTTAACGGATATCAAAGGACGCCGTTCCACATTGCTCCTAGCTATGTCCGTGGCTTGCGTAGCGACAGTTCTATCGAGCTTTTCTCCCAATATGGCAACGCTGACTTTCTTCAAATTCATCTCTGTAACATTTTCATCGGCAGCTTTTGCATCAACCTATACTCTGCTCGGTGAATGTCAACCGAAGAAATATAGAGATAAAATTCTGATACTTTTAACTTGTGCTAATTTAATTGCGCTGAGTGCTATTGTTTCAATAACGTATCCTGTGCTTACATACTTAAACTTTGAATATGCAATGCCACTTTTAGGAATAGTTTACAAGCCGTGGAGACTCCTCGTAGTATGCTTGGGATTACCTACACTTTTGAGTGTAATTTGCCTAACAATTGCATGTGAAAGCTCTAAATTTTGATGAGCCGGGGAAAAAAGAAACAAGCCTTGGACGTTCTGAGAAAAATATTCGCCTGGAATAATGCCTCGGATGGTGCCAATTACCCGGTGGAATCTCTTTTGTTTATCGAGGAAAATAATACATTAGCCAACCGCTCAATCCTGCGTTTGATGTGGTCACAATGCATACCACTTTTCAAGAAACCGTATCGAAAATACACCTTCCTTCTCTATTATATAGTATTTTGGGTAGGGTTTGTTAATAACTCAATCGGATTGTGGTTTCCATACATCGTCAATAAATTCATAATAAATCTGGAAAGAAAAGAGATACAAAATGAAAATTTTTGCACTATTTTCACTTACAACCCTTCAGTCGCCAATATTACTAATGGTCCCGGTGAGATTATCCCAGAAACATGCGTTGATACAATTAATATTCCTACCTATGTAACAATATGTGTATACTCCACTGTTGGATCTGTTTTTGCTGGTATTTTTGCAGTCATGGTGAATTCAGTTGGTAAAAGAATACTTATAATTGCTGTACTTTTAATATGCAGCTTTTGCGGTTTCATAATCTATTGGATTACAATTCCTATGTTAGCGTTGGTGCTTTTAAATTTATTAAATTATGTTTTCTTGGCTGTAGGCCTCGTGGCCCCATATATTGTGGAGATTTATCCAACCTATATCAGGGGTATGGCGGGGTGTTTGTCAATCATGATGGTGAGGACCGGCGGCTTCTTGGGTGTCTATATGGTTGGGATCACATTTGAGCCTTACTGCGAAGTGACGCTCTTTGTTTTTGCTTTTGTGATATTCACGTGTGCAGTGGCTGCTTGTTTTATTTCTTCTGAAACAATACATGCCTGAAATGAAAAAGGAAAGGGAAATTTCAGGTTAACGTTTTTTTTTAATACCACTAAATTAACATTAAATTTATCAATATCTGCATATTTTAAATTTATGGTTGAACACATTCTATAAATTGATTTGTTTTGCCCATAATTGGTCCTACGATGTGTCACACGTGAAGGTACCCTGACGCATTCGCTCGAGTAGAGCTGCAGGTAACTGCACCTGGCATTATTTTGGATGCATATATCAGCTTTAGCCCTTCTTTCAGCTACGGATTCAACTTTATGAAATAGATATGAGTCAGATCTGAAATCAATTATCAAATTAATTTTTCTAAATTCGTCTAAGTAGCTATGTAAATATAGATATAAAAATGGTATTGGAATATTTGTTATTAAGTTAATACTTTCTGTTAGTAGAAACCCATTTTTAATTTTACATAGATTTTGATTGTTCAATCGATCTATTTTTTCTGTTACTGTGTAAAGCTGTTTATTTTTCCAATAAAGATAAATAAAAATAAAAATATGAGAAGTTCTTTAGAGCGATACCTGATTTTGGACAATATGCTTATTTAAATATAAGTGTGAAATATTAGTTGTAATTTTTGACAATGTTTGCATCTATACTAAAATGTTAGCTAAATCTGCTGTTTTAAATTTTAAATTTCAAAGCTGGTACACCTGAATTTATCATTATTATTGTATGTATTTTATTGTGAATATATAAATAAATAAAAAATATGTCCTGTTTAATATTTTTATACTATTATATCACTACATTTCTTATTAAGAGATATAAAATAAATTACTTTGCTAGTCTGGATTTTAGGGACATTAGTAATTAATTATTGAGTTAATCAATTTAAAAGGCATTTCTTATTTAAAATTGGACATCTAAAAATAGAAACATGTTTAGTAATTAAAACATTAGGTCTGTATAGTAATTCAGATTATAATAAAAACTAAAAACTATAGTGAACGCGTAAAGTTCTTAAGTATAAATATGTGTTTTGTACAAACATATGTGAACTAATATAATTTACAATAACTTTTAAAATATTCAGTTTTATTTCATATTAACAACTCACAATACCTAAACTTAATAATATGTAGATAATAAGTTATTTTCGCTCTCCTATCCCTCGAATCTCCCTCTTGTTTGGTAAAATAATTTATTGTTACATTACCTAAAGTTAAGTAAATTTCAATTTAAAAAAAAATGTCCTTATGTTATAAATAACTGAGAAATTTAAATAATATTTACATGTTTTTTCTTTACACTGAATATTTTTATTTCGTTCTTAAATGTTTTATTTAGACGATGTTATTCATTATATATTGTCATCTAAATAGCATAAAAAAGGAATCTGTATTTAGATTTATGTAATTTTAACTTTTTTTCCTCTTCATATGTTAATGTAAACTAATCTGTAAATTTCTTTTAAAATTACATAAATAAATTAGGTAAAAAAAATTGTTACACACATTGCTAGATTATTAGCCAAAAATTTTAGTACGTAGGTATAAAGAGGTACGTGGGGTTTTGTAGGTCCGTATGTATGGTATATTGTTTCAATCTTTGAAACTCATTTTTTTATTATTATTATTATTAGTTGTGATTAAGTATACCCCCGTTTACACTTTTAGTTAATGTCCAGAATCGAGTGAAGAAACTATAAACTGATGGTGCATGTGAAAGCTATCTTTAAGCGCTAAATTTTACCACCAAATGGCGGATAGAGCGACATTCCCACATTCCCTCTGCCTCTGTTTCGCCGGCTCGCCCGCCCGCCCGCCCGCCACTCGGCGTTCCAATTTCGAAATGCGGCGACACAGGGCGACGCGCGCCATCCGGTGACGTAATGACACACCAGCGCCGCGGGAAACACTCGACTTCTGCTATTTCCTATGACGCTTTCTTTTTCGAGCAATCGAACATGACGCCTTGTTTTTTCGGCTGTCAATGAAAATCTTTTAGCTTGGAATTTAAAGTTTTATTCGAATTTATTTATATCGTCATTTACGTGCACTATTAAATATAACAAATATGTTTATACAATAAATACATAACGGTGTGTGCATCACCTTAATAGCACAATGTGATGTTCCAAGGATACACCATTCACTTTGTAGAAGTAGTTTAGTTTTTAGAAGAGTTTTTTTTGGCTTATATTAGGAAGTTGCTCATTTGAGTTCCTTTAAATAAGTTTTAAATTGAGGTAAAGTTACGTCCAGTATAAGATATAAATATATGTATGTTCTTCAGTTCAGATTCATATATAAACAGGGGTGATGATAAAGTACGCATGCTACGATTTCAAACATAATTAGTAAAGAAATTATTTACGAGAAAAAAATGTAAACTTAATGTTTAAATTTTAAATCGTTCTTGTCATAAGTTCGCCAGCTAATACTTCGGTCGCAACGCCGGGTTGACCGAGCCAAAGGAATAAATTTGTGGATGAAATATTTTTTTTTGTATAATTTATTATTCATAGTAAGGAACATAAAAATCCTCTTAATCCTTCGGGATACCCTGTATATGTATATATTTTTTTGGTTATAAATTATCTCTACATATTTCCTGCCCTTCTTATCAAAACCCCCACTGATTCGACACTGTACATTAGGGTGGCAGCCAGAAGGACGCAGTGCCGAATTTTCTCCGATGGAGGCAGCATCTACATTTTACGTCTACAGGGTGTCCCAAGATCATAGACAAAAATTTAAGGGGGTGTATATGTTCCCTGTTACGAGTAAGAAATTATATAAAAAAATGCAAAAATATTTGATACCCAAATTAATTATTTTTTAAACTAAATTTGTGTAAAATCATAATTATATTCGCACCGCTCGGGATAAGAGGTCCTTCCCCCCCCTCTCCCCAACCCCTTCTTACCTGAACGTGCCAGCGCCGAGGCCATGCACCGACCGGACGCGCCGTCATCCCGACTATACTACGTTAAATTTGTTTTCAAAACGAAGTTAATATTAACAATAAAGCCATAGAAAGAACGTAACTCATACTCATATAACTAACTCCTGGAGTTATAAAGAAAAACAATCCATAATAAAAGTAGGTACTTGCCGATTCACGGTTCTTTTTTCAGTATAGAAAACTCACAAATAAATAGACATAAAAAGATTAAATAACACATTGTCACACACAACACATTGTAACACAACACACACATTGTGGCACACTTCACTGATTACACACGGTGGTAGACAGTTAGGTATTCTGCCTGCAAAAAACAGCCGACCTTCGAACCGTCGGCCTTCGGGCGTTGGCAAACTTGTGATCTGTGGGGCCGTCTGATGGTGAACACGTACTTACACGTACTTAGACATACTGACAAAAGTTTACTGCCACTAATGCATGGGCAATCCCTATTAATTAAGGATTTTGTTTTGTCCGTCGCATATTATTACGTATTATCGGAACGCGCGCGCGACAAAAGCCACACGTCGCCCTCTCACAGCGTCTGATGACACACTGATCCGCTTAATTCCGCTTAGGGCACTTCGAAAGTTTCCGCATGTTTCAGGGTCGAGCGTGTAGTCGCTTTACATGCTCGACCCTGAAAATAAAAAGAAACTTCAACATTTTTTTTCTCGAAAACCATAATGAATTTTGATATAGTTTCTTAACAAATAATACTAGAAATCGTAAGACCTATTAGCTGTTTTTTTTTTGTCCTATAAGCTTGGGGCACCCTGTATATTATATAAATTTATATGAGATAGTTTAGTTTACCGGGATAAGTTTTAGGCCCTTATCTAAGTAATAAAATAAAATTTAAATGAATTTGATATCTTATATACTAAAAAAGTTATTGCCAAATTTCACTTTTTTCGAAAAAAACCCTCATTCTCGCCCTTAAATTTTATGTATTAATTTGAAAGTGATTGGTGTTAAATTACGGCAGTTATCGTGTTCACAAGAGAGTGATATAGATAGATATACTCGTATAAAGTTATATATAAACTTTTCAACTGAGGGTGGTTTTGGGTTCTAAGAGACGTGAAATACGAAGATATGTTGAAATTTTCTGGAAATTATGACATGGTACCCATTGCAATAGGTAGTATTCTTAATGATATCTACCTAAACCGCTCGACTACTTCTTTTAGATTTTCTTATATTAAAAAAAGAACACGATTTTCTTCTTCTTTCTTTTTTTTCTATTGTAATTTTTACCTAATTTGGTAATGTGAAAAATTATAATGCAAACAAAAATATGCATGTTTAAAGTTTATCGAATAAATAAACCTAAGTATTGTGACTAAGCATACATTAAACTAAATACAAACTCGACTGTTTTGCAGACATTAAATAATTATAAGGCGCGGTTCCGAACGGAGCACGCTACCCTCGAGAAAAGCCAATGCCCTTTAAGCAAAAAGACTGCCTTTTCTACTATACTCGACAGACTGTTACCGTGACATCACCAGTTATCTCATTTCTCGCAAAGGATATCAGATATCAAACAAAGCTGGTCATACAAGTAGTATTTTGTCCCGACAAATTAGGAATTATACAGGTGAACTTTTTCTCATGCACCACCTTTTATGGGGTCATTCTATACTTCATTCTGGTCAACTTTTGTTCTACAAGTTTTTCAATTTGTCAAAAAAAGTAGAAAACAAAATCCTATAAGCGTTTAAACGCATAGTTACCTCCTCCTGACTGGGGCGGCCGGTCGCGACCTTGGCCTTCACACGGCGTCTAATCTGCTCGCGGTGAGTGAACCAAACGTTTCCTGGAATATTATTTATTTTGTATGGAAAAAAATGTTAAAATTAGGAAAACTCGTATCTTAGTTAACCTGACGTTAGACTAATTTTGATATAGAATGAACTTACTGTGCGTTTTATTTTTAATATGTTTCATTGGGAATATTTGTGCATCGATTTAATGAATTTTGGTTTAAAATGTAAGTACAATACACGAAATGTTGTTATTTGATTATCTTATTACTAAAAAAGCATTTATTTTAGGTGTTTCGTTGTTCCCGAGGCCTATAAATATACATATATGTAAAAAAATATTTTTTTAAAGCATTCCACGGCCCCGGCCATTTTTCTTTTCCGACGATTTATTTTTTTTTGATAAAAATTGTAGACTTAAAAATATAATATTACTTATACAATTTTCTAAGCTTTTAGTAAGTATAAATCTTGTTATTGTAAAAATACTTATTTTTTTTTATCAGTTTACAGTTTTTCTCTACCCCCGAACTTGCCTATAATTCACAAAATGTTCGGGGAAAACGACGTTCGTTTCGCCTTTTTGTTGTTTGGGCTACGGATTAACTGTAAAGTCTATTCTCAAAAATTCAGATTAAAATAGAGTTCTTTTTCGAATAACAAAACCCCAGATAAGGTTTAGGTTGAAATATGAACAGCTTAACCAAAGGTTGAACTAATAAATTTGTCAATTGGGATATCTCAGTTTTAATGATTATTTTACGATGCAATAGAGTGTTAATAATCTGTACTTGAAGGAGTCCAATTTATTATTATAGAGTTAAATCTATGGTTTCGTTAAATAGGTCGCGAGACCATACCGAAATTATCATCCATCAATAATTGAAGTTAAATGTATTTTTACCTACTCCTATCTAGTTAACAGTATTTCTTAGTTTTATTTATAAAAGCTTTAAAAGAAAAGAACAAAAGAAGAGCATAAAAAAGAAATTAAAAGATAATAAGCAACCGAACAAGTCAAAATTAATATTAAAATTTAACATTTTTTCCTCTAAAATTTTTTATTATAATTAGATTTTTCTCAGGTTATCAGAAATGTTATAAAATATAATAAAAATATAAGAAATAAACGTTTTTGGTAAACAGCAATTTGCAAGGCATTTTTTCCTTTTCGAAATATCTCGAAAATAAAGACCGTAACGCCCGGCTATTACTAATATTACGTGTAGAGTTATTTTGTATAATAAGAGAATAATTTTAATAAAAGTATTTCGACGTGATATTACACGTAGTTATGTATGTCCATTATTATATTTACCTTTTTTTTTTTTGACGGCGTCTAAAGTGAAGTGACGGTTTTCAAAGCACGCTAGATTTTATTTAAAATCAACGCGTAATAAAACGATTTGCCGTTGGCTCTCAGATGCTTTGGTTTATCGCCCGGCGATGTACCACAAATCAAGCGTTGAGCAACAATAAAGACGATATCGATAAGAAAACACCCTCCTGCCACCCCCGCCCCGCCGCGCCGTTATCGCATACCTACCCTCCGTTTCATTTCATTCTTCTCCTACCCGCCCGCGTCGATTGCGTCACTGTTGCGGAAACTTTTCACGATAATTAACCGAAACCGAATTCTCGCTTCAACAATTTTTCATGAGGAATCCAGTTGATTTTTTTAACTTAATCGAAAAACAGTATAATCGTTTTATTGAACAATACAAATACAATTTGCGCAAGGGATGATTGTCATCCCCCGCGCACCTCGCGTCTCGCGTCGCGCGTCTCGAGGTAGGCCTTCCACTGATCAACGTCGGATATCAACGCTAATAGCTCATGAAGAGCCATCATCTTCAGTTGGAGTGCATCAGACACTGAGGATCATCTCGATAATCCTAACGCTTTTTGTACTTAAATGTGCTTTGTACATAGAAATAAATTAATTAATAACTTAAGCCGACTACACAATCTCCAATTTAACATATACGTTTAACAGAAGAAACTAGGGTCTAATTTATAAGTGATAATAGTGTGAGTGTTGTAATCTTCTTTAATAAACCAGTATTTAGCACATCTGACATCTTCATTCATCACCTTGGGTTAATCTGTCTCGCTCGATGTTAGATTGACGTTTGTCTAATGCAATAATGCATTATACAAACCTCCAACTGACAGCGAGCGATTGCGAGTCAGCTTCAGACAAGCCCACTGGTCTATTACAAGCCTATACAATAGAATACAAATACGTCAATAATTATAGTAGTTGTATTAGTAACTTGTACGCTATAAAATAAAAAATTTAAAAAAAATATATTAAAAATGAAATCGATGTGCAAGACGCATTACAGTTACTAGAAGATCAGAGACCGAGGCAAACTAGCCTCGCATCAACACTTCGACGGGCCGAAAACTACCCGCCCGCTTCCCTAATTTAGCAGAGCGAATTCGGTTACTTCGCCATGAACAAGTTAATCAAAATGTATCGAGGCCGATGCCGATCGAGCTTAACGGCGACCTTGACACGTAGCCGCCGTTGCGTCAATAACTGTCACTAACGTCAGCCGGCCAAAAGACACGGGCAATCCACCTACAAATTGGCACTAATATGCCAAAAAACCATAGCTAATACGAATAATTTAGCGACGTAATATTTATAAAAGTTTTATGATTTGATTAGTAACAGTGTTTGTGATAAATAAGACAACCAAAAGATAAATATTAATAGTCTGTTTTAGTCTCATAGTTCTCTCTTATAAAAGCCATTAGAGTCTTAAGAAAAATAGTAATTGAAAGGCAAATAAAGCATATAAAACATAGAAAAATTAGTCTTTTTAATTTATATATTATAAAGCTGTAATTAAATAAAAAACCCAATAATTACTTACTTAACCAGTCGACAGCGTTAAGAACAGTATCGTTGAATATTCCCTGATGACTTCACTCCACTGGGGATTCGAACCCGGAACATCTGGATTTAGAAGCAGGCAGTTATACCACTGTACCACTCGCCAATAAAGGTAACAATACACATTTACAATACACATTTAAGCCTACCGTTATGCAGATTTTTATTTAATTGAAAGTATACTTAATTACAATATTTTTTGTTTGTTTGTTCAACAGATTTTGAATGTGCATTATTTATATTATTTTTAACGTTCTCGCACCGGGTAAAAATCATTATATCCAGATCACAATAATTCTAATTTCAATTCGTTTTTATTTAATTTAATTGTGTGTGTGGTTGTGCTATGCCAATTTTTCAAAATTTCTAAGGTTAGGCAATAAAGATCGATTTTAAGAGTACTTTATCGTAAGCAATTTGACTAAAAGGAGGTTCGACAGCTTGAAAGATGAAATGCAACTAAATGCCCATTATCTCATAGTAAGTTCCTTTCTGTTAAACTCCGGCAGTTCTAACTGAAAAGCCATTGACTAATAGCCTACTCCGAAACGAGCTTCTCCGTTTTATATTATAATTATATAACTAACTCCATTAATAATTTATTATTTTCTGGCGCCCAGCTGCATTTGACGGATTAGGAGCACTGAGTCTGCACAATTTGGGGCATGTCTCAAAGCTAAGCTAGCGGAAACCAAACAGCTAATTGCAACGGCACTGACGTCAGAATGACGCAGCTTATTAATATTTCAGATAAGTAGGTACCAATAAATCAGCAAAGTATGCAACCAGTTATTCTAATAAAATTTATGCTACAAATTAGAATAAAAAAATACGGTACATTCTATTGGCGCAGGCTATTTGAAGGTCATGCAAATTAATAAAAAGAAAACGGTCAGCGATTAACCAAATTTAATTTATTTAAACGAATTACTAAATGCTAGAATTAAATTTGTTGTCATGTGAAAGTTTATTTAAATTTTTCAAATATTGTAAGCTTTTATAACCGATTCATCAGTTTTAGCTATAAACAATTCAGAAAAAAATAAAAAATATATTTTTTGAATCCCTAAAAGTAAACCTTGCATAAAATACAGTGATTAAACAACTTTAAAAGCATTAGAAAATATTTCATAATCTTTGACAGTCAAAATATCTGCGCATCACGAAGACCTAACA
The DNA here is from genome assembly GCA_020383195.1 of Neomicropteryx cornuta. Classification (NCBI taxonomy): domain Eukaryota; kingdom Metazoa; phylum Arthropoda; class Insecta; order Lepidoptera; family Micropterigidae; genus Neomicropteryx; species Neomicropteryx cornuta. The sequence goes on along the minus strand of JAHKQU010000019.1, from coordinate 15,547,400 downwards.
ATATGTCAAATTTTAAATTCCTAGATATTCCTACATATTTGACCTTTTCGAAAAAACGTCTGTGAAAAAAAGACGGATGGACGCAAGTGTAATTAATTCTTATAAGGGTTCCGTTTTTTCCTTTTGAGCCTAAACCTTTTTGAATCCTAAAAATCTACATTGACCATAATAATGTTAAATATCAAATAATTTTGAAATACGCTTTAAATAAAAAATCTATAACTTTACATTAGAATATTAATTTATTTTCTTTTGTGCGCTAATGTGAATATAAATTTGTAATGTAATTGATTGCTTTTCTTTAAACTTTATAAATATGTCTGTTTGATACAAAATAGAAATAAAAAAGATAAAGTTAAAAATCAATGGACCCAGCAGACATCCCTGTGGCTTACCGCTCCTATTTCCTAGCGTGTCTCTTTATCATGCGAATGCCTCACGCGCTCCTCCATGCCTCCTGTCGCGGTCTGAGTTACGACCAGATCTCCTGTTCTCGCTGATCCGGTAGCTTTTTCTCTCGTAATTTATGGCCGCGGGATGTGGATGCTGGAAATGACGCTCTTATACACTATTTGATTCCGGTACAGGCAGCACGGCCAGCGTCAAAATCAACATTAAATAAATAAAAAAAAAAACATAATAAACAAAAAAATATATATTTAAAATAAAAGATACGATTAAATAATCAATAATCCAAACAATGCTAAAAATAATGAATCTTCATCTAACAGCTGGTTTTTATGGAGGCAAGCCATGAAACTTAAAAATAATGTTACGATTAGGTACATAAATAGAATTGTGATTTATTTTGTTAGTGCGATATATTATTATATAAAAATGTGTGTGTGTGTGTGTTTGTTTGTTAATCATTCAGGAAAACCATCTAAATCCACTAGAAAAAAATATGCAAAAGGCACTACTCTCATTGTCTTGACCTTTAGGTACTTTACACATACCAATATACCAATTCAAATGCAAGCAATTATGTTTCATGACAGCTGACTTTAGTGCGTGTATAAATACTCAGTTACTCTTAGAAATTCGTATTATCCAAATATTGAACAGAAGAATTATCTTAATCAGGGTTAAAAGATTCTGTCTGATTTGTGTCTTTAACTGCAACTTTACCTATAAAATTGTTTAACCTAGAATTACTTCACATAAAATTTATAAATTCAATAAACACAATGAGATCTTGCTTCAAATGCAACATTGAAACGCAGAAAGGTAAAAAATGAAATAAAGTTGATAGATTTGCCACTTTTTACTGCTTCTAATCTAGCGGTTCTATTCCTCCCGAAATCAAATGTATTTCTCTTCTATATCCGTCTACCAACGATCTTTTAAAACATATATTGATAAAATATGTATTATTTCAATGTGTATACCACACACCCTAACCTTACCTATTCCTACTATGTAATAGAATATTAAAATAAGATTTCAATTAATTGAGTTTTTTATTTTTTTTGTAATTATGGTTAAATTATTTATACCTTAACACAATCTAGAAGGCTGTTGCACATTTTGGAACGTAAAAAATTGTGGACCATTTTGGTACATATTGCTCGCGATTCATAAAACGTATGAAATAAAAATCATCGGTTATGGGCGAATAAATAGTTTTCCGCGTTCTCTCGAGTTTAAGCCCACGTAGGGTAGTCGCCAAGCGAGCGAAGTGTGTTGGGCGGGCGGGCACCGTGCGTCTCGTCGCGGGCGGGCGGGCGGAGAAACAACGCGCTAAGTGAAAAGTTATACCGCAGAGTTGCTACTTATCGGACTTATGTTTGTATGTGTACAGTACTCAAAAAGCGTGTTATTACACTTTACACTAACTTTAATTAGCGAAACGGGTAGACCGAAGGAGATGCAATATTGCGAAGTATGTTTTATACCAAGAGAATTGTTCATATTGTTTAGATACTGTTGATACTTCAGTAGGTTTATTTATTCATTTTTTGTTGGTAGTCTTAACTGCGCAGGTTTACATACGAAAGTAATAAAAACTTTCCCACCAAAAATCAAATTTTAAATCATTTGTTTTAAAAATGAACTAAAAGAACCTATCAAACCACAGTCTCATACGCCTTTCGTCCTGTTTATGAAATTTTTAAATAAGATTAAATCATATGCAAACCAAATTGTTTCGGAAATAAAAAAATAATGCAAGAAAAGACGTTGTGATAATTGAATTTCAGTTTGAAATTATATAATTTAGTTTTCAAAAACACCATATAATTTCTTGAATTATCTTTATAGCGTAAAATAATATAATAACTGGGCAGCGTAAGATTTTATAAAGGCACGCGGTGAAACGTAAATCGAAGATTATACAATTAAAATCGTTTGAAACAGTTTCATTCAACGATGCGATAGTGCACAAGTGGGTATTTGTGTACACCGTGTCCCAAGAACATTCCCGATAAAAAAAACAGCGAATTGGCCCGGCGATTTCTAATGTTATTTGTTAAGAAACTATATCAAAATTCATCATGGTTGGCGAGAAAAAAAAATGTTAATTTTATGTGAAAATAGTTAAAAAATCATGTCAGAATGTCTTAGTTGTGAGCTTAACTTAACTCTCTCCCGCTGTAACGGTTTCAAGGTCCTTATCGATGGCGCGGTATCGAAATTTGCGCTCTGACCAAATTGACACCATCTGATTTTTTTACTCATAATAGGTAGGTAATACAACACCCCTCTTAAGTCTTCGGGAATGGCCTAGGGACACCCTGTATAGAGGAGTATATGTGTGTGTATTTGCGTGTGAGAGGAAGAAAGGGGGGTGTATGTTTATGTTTACACCATGTTGATAGTGATATAAACTGTTAAAATAAAAAAATAATTGAATTGAATACATTAAATATTTATTTATCTATTCGTAGTATATTGGTGTGGTGCACTCCGAACGCCGCTCGCAGAACCTATCTGCTATCCGATGCGAAGTTTGTGGTTGAAAAGGGAGTTATTAAATAAATCTTCATGAACCCTGGGTTTAGCGTTCGTTTCAAGAAGCGAAACCCTCGAAGCAAGTCCTACACGAAGCCGCTGCCCCGCTGCCATATTTACGCAGACTGCGGTCATGCAGCAAGCAGTTAGTCTGCAGCTCTCGTAACAGCTGGACAACTTTCGAATGGAGCACAACAAGCCAATTTGGCAATGTAAATGTGGTGGCCGCTTTAGCGGGTCACGTGGACGCTTCGTTAGGCGACGCGCTCCCAGCTGACTCGAATAAAGTAGCGTTTTGCAATGTAAAGCTCGCCGCATTCTTCTTTTGTGGGCAGACTGCGAAATCGTGACAGTTAGACAATGTCGCTCAGCCTGGCGGCGCAGTGGTATAAGCGCCGGCTTTTGACCCAGTTGTGAGAATGTTCATTGGAGGTTTCGTTTAACTCGACTATCATATTACAATATTAATTGCAGTTTGTTTCTGCCTCCCCAAGTATTTTTATTTTACGCGATTTTGCGCATTTTTTTTTCATCACCCATCGACCATTGGTGAACGCGGTTGTGATTTTAGGGAGCCATTACAAGACTCTTTTGGTCCACCGCTCTTCCGCTTTTTACTTCAAAGTTTGTATATATAGTTAATCTTTCATTTTATAGTGCGATATAATTCCCAAGCCTGTAACTTTTCAATGGTAACTAGTGTTAAATTATCACGCAAGCAAAATGTTGCGAATCGTGGATCGTTCTATCAAAAGTCTCCGCGGTCCCGGAGTTCCCCTGAGGAATCTCCCGATACTTCCGAGTGGTGTCGTCTAACTAGGCGAATGCTCGCACTTCTTGGTCCTTCGTGCCATTGTGATGTCCTTCCACACTAAGGAGCTGATGCTTTAGCACTCCTTCGACGATTGCTCACAGGCTCCACATCCATCTCACGGCAGTGACGTCAATGAACAATTCCACTAGCTTTCTATTCTAAAACCATATAATTTATAAATATTTAATTATTTATTAATCTTTACTTTTATATTTTTACAAATACATACGATTCATTTAGCATTACTATAAACTACTATAGATAAATTGAGTAAACAGGTATAAGTGAATACAATATTCAGACGATACCCATTGAACACTTATTATTTTTTTTTAAATGCGTTGATTATAAAGCCAATCTGAAAAATAATTGTAAAGATATATATCCAACTCTGAGAGTATCTAGTGGATCGCAGGATGTCGGTTTATGGGGCCTCTTTCCGGTGGCGTCTTCTCTGTCTAGCGCGTGCTTTTAAATCGTTCTGTCTCATCTTAAGCATAAACACGCTGTACCGCTGTTGGTTAGTTATGAAAAACTTAATCAAAGTATGTCTAAAAACATAGTTGAATTTGGATCTTTATGAAATAAATTATGCTTCTGTGGTTAATTTTCTTCATTTTTGTATATAAGATATTTACATCTAAACTTTTGATAAAATGTATAGAAATATTTAGGAGATAACATGATACCTAGTATTATTTTTCTTTTACATCTACGAATAAGAGAGTCATAATACTACAGCGTTTGTATGGAGAAATGACCGGATTGAGTCACTTTTCACTTGTCATCATTTTTCACATGAAATCATTTTTCACTTGTCCTGTCTTGCCCAATATTATTTAAAAATATTGTTTGAATATTTAATGCGTACGCCGATATTCATTTTACGGCATTATATAAGATATCACCAGCATAGCTTTTAAGCGACCGATTCATTTCACGGCGTTTAATTATTCTGGACGCTTCTTATAAATATTGTAATGGAACTTTGCGAGCCTCTGTTGTTGTTGAGTCCTACCCGACGACGCAGATGGCTTTGTTCTAGTTAGCCAAGATGGTAGATAACACAACACGCCTCTCGCCTTTTCGCGAACAGGGACAGAATTACGAATGACAAATCGTATTTGAATATAATTGAATATTTGAAATGTATAAATATACTGCAAAACAGGACTAAATGATCATTTAAAAAAAAAAAAAAAAAAAAAAAAAAAAAAAAAAAAAAAAAAAAAAAAAATACCTCTAAATATATCTAACCATCGAAAAAAGGGTCTTCTTTCTGGTGGGTGGGTCTTCTCTGTCCTGCGCGTGCTTTTAAATCATTCTGGCCTATCTAAAGCACGAGCTTTCTATACCGTTGTTGGTTAATTATGATAAATAGAAAGTTTTGTTTAAATGTATAGAAAAAAACAAACTTTTTGATTATCGTAAAACGTATCTGGAAAGAAATGTTCAGGTCGCTCGGTTGATGCCATGAGTATAGCTGGTTAAGGGATTCCATATATTTCCTGGGAGCTACCGAGAGTCCAAAAACGGGAGGAATCTTCCCGAATCGATGGTGTATTTTTATCACGAGAAAAAACCCACAATATAGTACTCTGAAATGCGAGTTAAAAAGGTAATTAAATTTGACATTAAAATGAAAAAAAACTAAATCAATAGTAATCTGAATAACTGCTTACCGTTTCGACCTGAAGAACCCAATCAACAGAATTAAAAATTCAAATTACCTACTTCAGGTAGTTCAAACAGGTCTTTGATTCACTCTCGCTAGAAAGGTGGAAAAGTGTGTCGAAAACTCGAACGACCGATCCAATTTTGCAATAAAACGACTAAAGAAATGAATAATGTCATAAATAGACGACAGATGGTACTTGTGGGAGATAATTCGCGATTTAGTTACAATGTATTTACGACATAAAAGACATCATTTTTTTTTAACATAATGCGCACAACGACGATTTATGTACAGCGCAAACGTAGTCAATTAGGTAATTGGAACAAAAGCTTACGGGTATAGCACAGCCCTTATATAACGTGTAGTCGGGCTTACGCTTGGAACGATTACACGAAGTAGGGCTTAAGGTGGCGGCACACCGTCTCCGCGACTCGCACTTAAGCCGAGTCTACATTACAATGACATACGCCATTTAATTAGGCTCGGAGGCATTGCTTGGCCTTAGCAGACGCTACAATGCTTTGAATTTTCCTAAGAAATGTATTTAACAAAATACGCATTTGTATTCAATTCGGTGCAAAAGGTAATATTTCTTGAGATATTAAAAATGAGTTATTTTATTCCATATGATCGACATAATTAGGTACTTTAACTAATTAAGGCGTAGCATATTGACACTCGATCTTGAAGTTCGGTACTTTATTTTTATAGGGTTCAGGGAATATAGGGCGGGCTCTTTGTGCGGTCAGTAAGCAATTGTTGGGTTTTATTTAATTACAGCTTCATAATAAAAACATACTTTTGTATGTTTCAGACCCTTTTAATTATTATTTTTCCTAAGGTTCTAATGTCTTTTATGAGAGAGCAAATTAACTAAAAAACAACTATTAGCATTCTATTAAGTTTCTCAAAACTAGTGATTTGAATCTTACTATGTTGTAGATCGAGGTATCTAAATATATTTTTTCATAAATATTCAATTGTTACCAAATGCCAAATATAGAAAAAAGGTTCTAAATAAATCTAAATTAATATTTATTCTTTGGCCTCGCCTTTATTCTCCTTTGAAGCATTTATTTTTAGCTCTTTTATAGTATTCCATATTACTTTTTTGTCCACCTCGACTGACTTCGCTTTAATTCTTCCCTTAATAACTTGGCTCCTTACAAAAAACTATAGGACCTGTAAATTATATGTTTAGTGTTGCAAATTATTTTATTGTAATTTTTTTTATTTCGTTAAAAATTATATCTGATTTGTTTTTAATATAAGATTTTACAAATAAAATGTTAATACACTCTCTGTTACATACATTTTCGTCCTCACACAATCCTACTGCACTGTCACGAATCGAGCACATTACGTCAATCTCGTTCAGATTACCACACATGCGACATAATTTGTTTAGACACGATACACGCGAGCTTTGATTAATTTTTAAGTATTTATTTTTGAAGAAATGTTTTTTTTTTTATATTTTTGTGTAAAGTGTAAGCACTGTTATTGTATATTTTTTAATTCATGATTTTAAATTGTGCTGTTGTGTACACCAGCGTCAAACTGCTCAGCAGAACGGTCGTTTTCAGCGCTAAACAGAGTAAAGAATTACCAAAAGATCTAACGTAGGAGAGAACAGGCTCAATTCACTCTCTGCAGTGTACATAGAATTAGAAATAATGCAGTCAATTGACTATGATGACGTCATTAGTTCTTTTGCGCAGAAGAAAGTTCGTCGTATGATTCTATAAATTTTATAGAATAACGCAACTATAGTAACTGTATTATTCTGATGTTTATTAAAGTCGATTAAAAATGATATGTTCTGTACTAGTGCATTTAATTTGCTAAATTTCCAAAATAGCTTCGAGATGCTGGGGGGGGGGGGGGGCAAATGTCAAGTGCCTAGCGGCCCTGGGTCTTTAAGTTCAGGCCTGGTTCGGTACAATTATAGTTACTTAAGTCGTGTTTACTACCTATATAATTTGACTAACTTTAAACGACTGATAGACTTTATTGAATTGAAATAAAGATTAATCTTGTTTTTAATATAGTTTTATGTGAAAAACATCCTAAAAAATATAAATAAATATATTAATATTTTTTATGATTTTGTAAGCCTTACAAATTTTAACTGTTATTTCTGGTGATCAACTGTTTGATTTGCCAAAATAAATAAAGTTTAATGAAATAAATGGTCCAATTGAGACTGGGGGAGGGGGGGGGAAGAGATGCCTCACACCGAACGCCAAACCATCAGAAATAAATCTGGAATGAAAATTAAGAAAGTTTTATATAATGCCAAGTTGGCCGAGTGAAGGACAGTACGGAGGATGGGGTGTCCTGAAGCACTGAAAGTTGGTTAGAGAATCTTCAAGGGGCGGGGGTGGGGCGGAAGGGAGGCCGGTAATCGAGGAAGGGCGGGCGGAAGGGCAGTGCCAATATAGTCCCTCCCCCAGCCCGTAATTGACGGATTTTAAATTGGATTCTTCCCGAGTTGACAACGTCGATTACCCTGGAAAATGAGACAGGGTAAAGGCCACTTAGTCTTACAGCGTTGATGCTGCCGAGGATTTGAGTGACACCGTAAAAGTAACTTTAAAAACTCTTGGCGTATTGACGTTCACTGTTACTGCTATTTTGTCAATTCACAGTAACAATATTGGAACCCTGGCTTGGGTTTTGATTTTGGTTTAAATGTTTATTACTCACAAAGAGAACAATATAAACATCCCTTTAAGGTTACAAAAAATATAAACTTAAAAAAACTATATAAAAGAAATCGTATCGAATCAAAATTTAAATACTTAAATCTGAAATTAAATCAAATCTGTGTGTGTTACAATTTAGTGTGAACGGTAAATATGATAATAATCTGGTATATATGAATCGTATAGAATCAAAAGCAGTAATCTGCGGTAAATTTGTTTTGTGGTAATTTATTAAAAACAATTTACATCTAGAATAAGGTAATATCATAAAAAGTTTTTTATTTCTGTTATTATTAAATGCTGTTTTTGAAACTGAGTCTTGCAAATTTCTGATTTTGTTTCGAACGTGTGAGAAAATAGTAAAAAAAAGGTATAAACGAGGAGATTTTTAAAAGATTTTTTTACGTTATACCTTGTTTAACAAAAATAAAGTGTCTTTATAAGAAATACGTGCCATAAATACCGAGCAACGCTGGACTCGGGCCGTTTTATTATTGAAGAAAGCAGTATGGTAATATTTACAAGCCAGTATAAAGGGAAAAAAATTGCCACAGTATTTCGAGCGAATGACCCATTTTGGCATTTTGTAAAGGAGACAGTATCTAGCAGGATTTACATTACAATTAACAAATTAAATATTTCATTATTTAGTATTCTCGTATTTTTATTTGTATAAACACCAAACATTCTCAAACAAATTATTTAAATATTTTATGCTTATATATAAGGTTCATTTAAAACATACTACAATTATCTATAGAAAAATGCAGGCTTATAAGATCTAACTAGTACAAAATACAGGTTGAACTTATTAAATTCAGCAGTATCCATTTAAGGGGCAATTCAAAACATGTAATTAAAAAACTTTTGTCCAACAACTTTGTAAATAAAGCAAAAAAAGTCCAAAAAACATTTTAAAGTAAGCCAACCTAACAAACCAAGAAATTTAGAAATCAACTAACTCCACGGGCACTTTGCCTACAAACGTATTGACGTGATAATATAACATCGCTTTAGTCATAAGTTCGGTCGCTAGCGAGGCCCGTCGCACTTGGTCATTAGCCGGCCTTGGCCGAGCGCCTGCGAGCAAAAAGAGATTTTATACGACCGTTTTGATGAAATTTATAAATTTGGGCATGAATTATTTTCGCATTTTTTAAATAATTTCTTACGCGTAATAGGGGATTTAAACAACCCCTTTAGTCTTCTGTAACGGTCTTGAAACATCCTGTATTTTATGGTATAACTTTGTGTCAGACTTATTAGTATTAAAAAAAAATGTCGTTCCCATATAATGTATTTATATTTACTAATATCCTTTTAGGGGGTTGATCTATATCATTAATAAGCAGAAAATATTGAAAAAAGTTTTCCCAAATACGAGAAAAAGGAATTTGAAATTTATTATAAATCGATTGAATGTTTAAGAACCCGGTTAAGTAGCTCGAAGTCGGGTAGTACTTTGAAGAAAAACAATTCGAACAAACTTTGAACAAAAGGTTTTTCAATTATATGATTATTTTAGTTCGATTTTTTTGAATGTTATGTTACCAATCAGATTTTTTATGATATATTATGATTTGCGAGTAATTTGGTGTATTTTAAAAAGTAATTTAGTGTAATTTGATAGTGTATGTAGTCGACAATTTATTGTCGCTATCTCTTTCTATCAACGGCACGGCACAGCACCAACTGCCGCGCAGTGCCGTTGACGGTCATCGTCGTAATGCGCTTTGATGCTCGCCCTTAAGGCGAGGTTTTGTACAGTCGTAAAGGAATGATAAAGTTTTCCGTTTTAGTTGCGCTTGTAAAACCCGGGAAACAAAAGACTCGAACACCCCTGCCCCTCCCTCACCCTCCACACCCGGCGGCACCCACTGCCCAATCTCGCCGCCTTCACACCGAGGATACGACACAGCCGGGGACCTACCTTCTATTTAATTTGAATTATTTATGTGCATATTTTTTAGCAACACATTCCGCTCCGTACGTAAAACGCGCGGACCACACGATGCCGTCATCAGTTTTTTAATTTTTTATTATTGTTGAATAGTAGGTACAAAACTATGAAAATTATATATTTACTATGATATTGACATAGCTTTTGTAAATAAAACTCACCAATTCAATAGTAAGACCAATTCAGGAATATGATTCCATGTTTGGAGTCCTTACTTCGCCAAAGATATAATTTGTTGTAGAGTCACAAATCCAACAAATTCTAAAACATAGGACTTATGAGGAGCGTTTAGAAATCTTGACGCTCACATCACTCAAGGAAAGGAGAGAGAGAGGCGATTTAATTGAGACTTATAATCAGACTTTAAACGTTAAAGATTTACAAAGGTTTAAAAACAGACTTGCCAAAAATGAACACTAATTCTGCTTATTTCCCTGTTAAAATGAAATATTCACAAGTTTAGCGCATATACAGATACAATTAGCTTATATACAATAAAAATGAAAAAAAAAACACTAACACTGTAGGCAGTTAAACATGTTAACTTTAGTAAATCCTTTAGGATTTACTGGTAGTGTACTGCGTATATCTGATCAGAAAGTATCTAAAAAAAAAAAACAAAATAAATTTATGTAGTAACTCCCTTTAGTAACGAGTCATTAATTCGCTGCGGAAGGCAGTGTTTGAGACTCGACTCGTCTCCGAGAATCGTGTCGCGGAATCTGCGCCCCGCGTAATTATTCCGTTCTGCGCGCGCGCGAGCCGAGTCTCGCGCGAATCGCACTTTTACAGCGTGTCGCCCTCCCTCCATAGTACTTCAGCTCACCCTCTTCAGCTATCTTTCCTCTCGTTAACTCGCGACTGAGGTGAATGAAAGTTTTCAGGAACAGTCGAAGAAAATTACGGAGCCGTCGAAATTTTAGGGGATAACCAATTAAGTTACGTTCACACCGAATTTAATAAAAAAGATATTAGTGTAATTCATACCTACGTACTTTGTAAATATAATATTTAATGTTTTTTTTTTAATAATTTCACCTAATTATTTAGGTGTCACGTGGTAACGTTCTTGCACTTGTAACCGCGGGGTGGTAAGTGACGTTCTCCGATTATCGATGAGTGAGAAGAGATTGACGATCAATTGTAGATGTTATTTTGTTAGATAATCTTTACTTATACTAATATTATAATATTTAAATTGACGTATGAAAATGTGATTGATAACGATGATCCTAATATGTCGAGTGCGCGCTGAAGACTGAAGATTCCAAAGGTCTACTTCGGTCAGGAAACTTGGTTGTGTGACTGGAATCTCTACCGGTTCTCGTCACTTGCAGGTGGCGACGTGAATCTGTGAGAACTGTTGCTTTGTTCCTTTTCACAGTAGACTTCTGGCAACTGAAATGCGGACAGGCGTCCGTTTCGATTTCAGTGGAAACTCGCGGAGTGTGAATCGCCTAGTCGGCGATTTTCCACGATGCCGCGTCCGTGCTGTGAGCTCTGTTGTAGCTGGTATATAATATTTATATAGGCAGGTTGTGAATCACAGTTTCATCTTTATTAATTTAGTTTTTTTTCTGGTAATTCTATATCACTTCCTCTCAGTAAAAAGGATCTTTCTAAAATTAGAATAATAAGGCACCTTAAAATGTCTATCTTTGACGTGAAGTCAGCACACGAGGTAATGCCGGGTAGATGGTACCATTTTTACCTAACCAGACGTGAATATTTGTTTTAAGGTAAACTTATGGTCGCCGTGCATAAAGTATCCGACCAAGTTCACAGACGTTGGTTTATTATTAATTATTGAAAATATAACAATTCATGTTATCTTTAGTAATTAAAACTAAATAATCTATATATAAATACGCGAAGGGAAAACTTTGTACGGAGATGTGGCATAGTTAAAGTTTATATGGAGAAAAGTGCAGAAAGCTAAAATGTATCTATAATGAGTGTTATAAATACATTAAATACCATACTTAACTATTATAAATGTCAAATCTCATTTTTACAAAAAAATAAAACTGACAAAGAACTGTATCAAAAAATTAATATAAATACAAGCTGTAATTGGGTTTTTTTTTCAGCTGTTACTAACATTAAATTTCATAGGTATTGCAGAGAATTAAGGCAAACAACACACGCTCTCAGCTGACGTCATAGAGCAAAATTAAAAAACAATATATGCAATGATAATAAACTTAAACAAATAATGAATTTAGATCGAATTTCGACCACTGGGCGACCACTCGTTATTACTTTATATAACAGGTTGAACTTTTTCTCATGCGCAACCTTTTATGGGGTTATTTTAATATACACATTTTATATATAATAAATATTAGATTTGTTTAAAACATATTTATATTTATATATTTGTTTAAACATATTTATTATATTTGTTTCGTTTAATGTTAGTTTAGAATTCTATGTTAGGACATTATTTCTGTGTCATTTTGTTTGTATTTTTGTTGTTCTATTGTGATGTTATTTTGTATTTTATACGTTTATTTGAATACTATTTTATATTAAAAAATTAAACATATTGGACTGTGTGTAATAGACGTCAGTATATAATATATATATATATATATATATATATTTACCGCAGCAACAATTATTCTTAAATTTATATGTAGGTACTTGGTCGCATCCTATCTTAAGGGCTGCCACGTGAACTATACATATAGCAATCCTTAGAACGGGAGATATCATATCTAGTTGGGTAAATACAGCTTATATGCTTTTTCGACAAAACCTAGCGAGCTGAATTTAAGAAATACGCCGCGCTGTTGCCTCGACAGAAAATTATGTTTCTATGTTTTATAAATCATTATAAATCATTTATTTAACATTACGTTGAAAAGTTGTATTTCAATTTCTATAGTGATGCATGTTATAGCTAATAAATTGAAAAAAAAATGGTAATAAACACTTCATACATATCGTGCACTTCTGCCTTTATGTTGAATATGGCAGTATCGTATTGTAAAATAATAACCGCTAATCTGCGGGAATAAACTTGCAGTGTAGCAGTTCGACATAAAGACACATGTAGGTATATATACACCTATGTACGCAAAAGCATTGCAACCACGCTACGGCTAATGAACTGACGGTAGAATTGCAGTCACAAAAACACCCATGATTGATGAGCGTTTATTCCCGCTATCGACCCCCCCTCCCTGCCGCTGAGCAAAAATATAACCGGCTTCGATCAAATCATAATTTTGATGACGGTTTTTGAGCTCTTCCACTGGAATTAAGCCTTTCTGACGTGAGTTTATTTGCTTTTTATCACATACGCGTTTATTATTATTTATTTATTTAATTCTTGCACATGTTAAATAGCAAAAAATCTTACCTATCTAGGCTATCGAGTATATAATATTATTTTGTTAATAATGCCTAAAAATTAATTATTATAAAGGGGATACATTTTTTGTAGTTAATTACAAAAAAAAAATGTATTTTGGCGTGTTTAAACATTTTGAATGCAATAGTTTAATACCTACATCTTAAATATATTTAGGGAGTTTTGCTTAGAAAAAGGCGACCGCTAGCAAGTGTCCTACATTGTTTTTGGATGTCAGAATATGAATTTAAGGAATATAAAGCTGATTAAATGAATTAGAAACTGCAAAAAAAAAATGCAATATAAACGACTAAACCTTTGCTAATTTTAAAAAAACAAAAACTTTTTAGACGCAGATAGTTTTGTAAATTTTTTTTATTAAAATAAAAATCACACAAATGAGGACTGACTAATTTTGACGTCAAAAAAATGATGTTAACGCTTTTGCTGTTGGTGTGTGACAGTGGTTGATATTATAATAAGGAATATAAAGTTAGTTACCTAAATTAATATTTTAGGCATATTAGATACTATTTCATTATATTATTTCATCTATAATTATTGTTGTAAATAGAACACTTTTTAGGAAATAAACTTTTTTTAGTAAGAACATAAGTATAATATTATTGATCGAGACCTTTTTTGTTAACATATTTCAGTAATTCGTATAAATGTGAAATTTCCATCCTAATTGAAAAAGATCAGTTTATAGTTTTTCGACTATACTAAATCTGTTTGTGTTCACACCCCGGAGCTAGCCGCCTTATTAGTGATAGAAGACGCAAAGTCGAAAAAATAAACAGAGAGCAAATAAATCCCCGACATTTCAAGCGGGTCCCCAGTCCCAAACCCCTCTGATATGTGTGGCAATGCAGCAAGTCGTCTCCCGCCCATCGCTCGGCTCTCCCGCCCCACACCCCTCCACCGCCCTATCACACTACTATTCTATTCCACTCCACCGCCAGCCTACTGTATAAACATTCTTACATTAATCTCGGCACTAACGACGTTCTTTAACGTACGCCATGTTAGTCGATAGCTATCTGACGGGTTTTGAAAGGGAACAAATTCAAATAATGCTTTATTGAAGTGATTTATTAATATACATATACATATTCTTTTTGTTTCCAGTTTATTTTATTTTAACTTAAAATGGTAGTTGAGGCGATTTTTAATACTTACACTTTACAATTTTTTTATATTTTAGTCTATTTAGTTTGTTTCTTTGAAATATTGCCCTGCGCACGCAGCCAAATAAAGATTGTATTTCAAATATCGCTTTTATCTTTAGCTGTATTTTCAAGTATTTATAACAATAATAATTTCGAATAATGGTGTCCCGCAGGGATAGGACTGTTACCTTCTTTATATATTATGTTCATTTTAAGAATATATTGTAAGGTACTAAATGCAGTATCCATTTTTATTCGAATAATTATTGGAACACATCAAACCAGTAGCTTCTCAAATCTGTTGTGTTCAAGATTACTTTTATGGTGACGATGAGTAAAATGGACCCTAAAACTTTAGTCAGGTAAAGTTCTGTGTAGTTGCAGAAGCCATACATACAAAAAATACTTAAATTTCATAAATGAACCTGTGATGTAATACGGTGGGAACGCCGCCGAACGTCATTTGTTATTCGTCGCCTGTAGAGGGCATTCCCGCCCTACGGAAAATTGTTATATGCGCTCCTTTCCCAGAAAACCCCGACACGCGCCCCCGGCCCGCCCCCGCCCGCCCAAACATTCCGTCGTGACCGCCCACGGCGTGCGCACGTCACTTCCACGCTGGAAGCGTTCGGAATACGAATATTTCAAAACCGCCGATTTGTGCCCAAAAGCGCTTCAGTTAATTCTGTGAATGTGGTGTTTTTTTTCTGCATCGATTGTGCTGCGATGTGATGTCGTGGATTTTGAATTTGAATATAGAACCGTGATACTGAAACGTCAATGTGACAGTTGACTGACCTTTAGTGACTTGGCGGTATTGTGCTAGGTCATGTGTATTGTTAGACAGAACTTTGGTCATTGACTATATTTCATCGGAGAATATATTTAAGGTGAGTTTAATTTCTCGTCTTGATTAGGTATTTTTTTTTTGTATATATGTGTAATTTATTTGCAATAATGCAAATTGCTGGCATTAAATGGTGAAAACGCGTTCATTCTATGTTTTAGCTTAGATATTTAAATGTTATCCTATGTCCTTTGACTAATAAAAGCACGTGATTATTTCGCGAGAATCTGTCATATATCTGTACAGATCTGTAATATATATATATTTGTCTTTAAATGAAATATATTTGATTTAATCGTTTATATTGAAGATTTTTTTTTATAGTACAAGTCATTCCTTGTTAATGCAAGAATCTCAAAATTACAAGAATCTCGAAATTAATAGTTTAACAAATGTGAAATATAAAATTTCTATATTACGATTATTTACATTTTATGTATTTTATGTTTGTATGTATGTCTTATTTAATTTTCCAATGTTTATTATAACAATATTATTTTACAATAGACAATTTTTTATTGTAAGGAATATATTTTGGTTCTAACTGGTCTAATGCATGTACGTACAAATAAAGAATATTTCTGCATTTTTTGTTGGCCTTTCTTAGAACAGTTTGTTTAACGTAGTTAGAGTGACCATGTTACTCCGGTCGTAAAAATAAATAAACGGCACTTAATTTGTCTCCATAATAATATTTTTTGTTTATTTTAATTATATAATTTCTTTGTGATTTAAAAAAATCTATGATAGTTCATTTATTTATTTTAATTCTGGTGTATACAGTATTACAACAATAATTAAATTTAAAAAGGCTTGATTGTGTTTAGACATAAATTTAAAACTATTTATTATACATTATATTATTACAATTTATAATAAAGTGGAGTTAGATGGTAAAAAAGGTAATACCATAATAAGTATAGAGAATACAGTAATAATGAAATGAGCGTGGATGGGTGAGTATGTTTGTTTGTGTTTGTTGTTTGTTTGTTCGTATATGTATCGGTGCATTTGTGTGTGCTTAGAGGAAATTTTAATTATATGTTTATGTACTTGTACAATCGCAAATTATGATGGGGCTTGGCGCGTAAACTACCATTATATTCTCATTTCATGACAAAATATTCTAAGTTAAACTGTAAAGTTAAGTGATCCAGATACAAGTAAATTGATAATACTCTAATAAAAATACTAATTAATCGATTATACACGAAACTTAATTAGTTTACAAATGGTAAGCGCAAAAAATACCTATAACACAAGACGCAGTTTCCTTTAGTTTTCCGCCCTTTGGAAAAGCAGTGTAATCAGAATGAAGCACGTATGAACTCAATTTCTATATTTTCAACAAGGAAATAAATAGAGGCAAGACCTTAAAGGGAGACGGTTATGCCATTTTGTAGTTTTTGTAAAATATTATTTTTTTGCTGTTAATAATAGGAAGTAGGGAATAAATAAAACATTAGCTTTGAAACAAAAAATAACCATGTGAATTGCCAAAAGGATTGTTTTGTTTTTTAATGGTTTTAATGATTGTGAAAGGAATGTATATCTACAGCTTATTTACCTCAATATTTGCTTAATTTGATTTTATAATTTGGAATATACCATATTTTGGTATAGACTTTGGTAAAGCGAAGCATTTAAAAATTTAAAAACTCGTTAATTAAAGCACGTTTGGCAAAATATACTTTAAACCTAGATCACAGATGGTAAGCAGACAACTTCAAACTTGCCGGTCGATTTAAGTCACACACACAGACACGAACGGCTCAAACGAATTTCGGGGGTTCGGGGGTGAATTCTCAATTGAGTGCAGCGCAGCGCGCGTTGCTTCCGCGATGCGACCCTAATCGATCGGTTTGTATGAAATTGAGATTCTGCGATATGGGTATCTTAAAAGATTCACTATACCCGTACGGTCGAGTAGTACTTTTATTACGCAGTAACTATGTATTTTATTTGTTTATTTTTTATTGTCAGTAATTTAAAACACTAATTTACATATATGTAAAATTATGGGCACTGCTCATCCTAAAGTAGACTTTTATGTACAACCAAAGTCACACGAAGCTTTACCCCGAGGATTTAAAGTTGAACTGAAACGCTTTAAAAAAAGAGATAGTATGTGTGCGTATACTGTATCTATGAAAACCACCGCTTTCGCATCTTCGTATGACCGTGTCCTGAAACCATTCCCGATAAAAAAACGACTAATTGGTTATTTGTTAAGAAAAAAAAAATGTAAAATCGTAAAGAATCATGTAATAATAATATCTTGGTTGTGAGCGCTCAGCTGTCGCCGTCCGCTCTAACGTTGTCAAAGCCATTATCCATCGGCACGGCATCGGAATTCGCGCGCTGACCGAATTGACACTATCTGTTAAAAAATATAATAAATTTTATGATGATTTTTTCGCATTTATTTACATAATTTATAACTCATTTCGAGGAATTATAAATAGCGAAATATAACATGATTACAATTAATATTATTATACATAATATATGGCCATAAATATAAATCCAAGCCTAATAGATTATTATCGTGTAATTGTTATACATTTAAAGTCATGAAATGGGTGTGTGAGAGAAACGTGAATTACTGTGAAATAAGTGACAGTGAAAGAAGTGTGTAGAGAAGAAAGTGGAAAGTGGAATGTTGATATGTTAGGATGAATGTTAGAACAAACGCACATCGCAAAGTAATAATATAGGTTATTTAATGTTTTCAGGAAGAGAAAGGTGAGTATCACTTACAGCTTCAGGTAAACAGGGGGAAGAAGATATTTAATTAAGTTTCTTTAGATTATCGCCACAGACCTGTACATATTTAACTGTTTTAGCGTAATGCATTTTCTTACGGTCGGTGGTTATATAATCTTAGGTTAAAAAATACGCTTTTAGGATGTGTTCTATTGATTTTTGATTCGTATACCATAAGCACACACACACGCATACATACGCATGACGTTCCATTCCATTTGCTTTCAGATCTCTCGAGTGAGTCGCTTGAAAGTGACAAAGCACCAACGCACGCGAAACGCATCCTTGTGGCACAAAGTGCAGAGGGTTGAAAGTGGCCCGCCCGCCCGCCCAGCGTGGCATGGCCGGGGGACGTTGGGCGACATTGTGTGAGTGACGTTTTGTGACATTGTGTATTAGTGTGTGCGTTCGAAAGCCGCCTTTGTGAGGCGAAAACCGCCAGAGAAGGATAGCGGTCGTATTGAGGTAAGTACGTTCAGTCTTTAAATAAACTAATTCTTTCCGATGATTATTGTTTAAGCGACGAATCGTCAAATACGAGATCATAATCGACAAAAAAATGTATCTTACCGCATCGAATTTACAACAAAGCAACGGACAATTATCCGGACAATTTTTTTTAAACTTGATAAAGAAAGGAGACACAATAATAAATCAAATATTTATTGTTAATTTTTGAATAACACGACCATTCTCACAATGTTTTAAAAGAGACAACTTCTTTTTTTTTTTGGGACCAGTTAGGAGCCATAATTTATTTCTTTAAAAAAAAAATACTATTCACAGTATTTTTAAATAAAAATACTGTGAAAATAAATAAAAAGAGTAAGTAAAAATAAAACATAATTAAGAATCTTAATTATATGAGATAAATGACTTACACACACGGTGTAAAAAATAAAATATACACATTTATCAAATATACCCACAATGCTTATAATATTATATAAACTGTTATACTCGTATATAAAAATTAAATAATTTTTATATGTACTGAATACATTATCTTCACTAAATATAAAAATATATTATGTATTACCTTTACTATTAAAATACCTTACTAACCGTTTCCGTAAAGTTTGTGGGATATTTTCGAAAATTAATAATATCGGAACTAAAACTGAAGAGTTGTCAATTCATTGTGTGGAAAAAAGATGGTAATTATAACTATTTACTTTCCTAAATAATCTTCTTAATCTAGCGTTAAAATATTATTGACATGATTACAAATAAAAACTTGTGTCTTTGTTAATATATTGTAACGAGCCAATTGTAGGTTTGTGGGCTGGGGTATTGTTTTGGACATTAACTATATACACTTGTTACATATTTTAATTATAAGTTATTTATCTACAAAATAACAACCAGCTAAAAGGTAGCGAGCGTCCCGCTGAGGTCGTCGGCTACTGAAGAAGAGATGTTATTTGTACGGCGGTTGAAGACCAAATGAAGTCTCTCCGAGGTGATGGTTTACGACTGTGCAGGTGGGAAACGGGTTTCCCTACCTTTCCACGATCCAATGTTGTCCTGACGTCATAAGGCAAAGTTTGTTCCACTTGAGACCCACAATCGAAGCGGTTCCTTTCGAACCAGTTATTTAGAATTAAATATTGAGAAATGGGTACATAGAAAACTGATGGCTTTTGTAAAATTTATAAGAGGACTCTTCAAAAATAAATTATTATAATTACAGTGTGTGAGGAAATATCGGCATCTTTTGATTCTTTGTTAATTGGAATTCTATAAGTTACTGAGCGTGCAAATTTGGCCTGACAAAGTACGCATGAGAAATGTATTTCGAAGGAGTTATCCTCACCCTGATGTTAAATGACTACATAAGATGGATTTAGGTTTGTGTAAGTCTTGGCAAGAGGTCAGAAAAAGATGACTTATGTGCAAGTTCACGGAGCTGAGCATTGAACTAATATGTTGAGAAGGAGGGCGAGTAAAACCTAAATTGCGTACGGTTGCTATAATCTGTTATATATACAAAAAATGCATATCAAAATTATATATATATAGTAAATGTAGATTTTATTTAGTATTACAAAAAAGTATAAGGTATTATAAAGCTAAGACTAAAAATATAACCCAAAATAAAGGGTGTTTGAGTTTAACTTTCTTAAATTTCATTATCTTTGCAAAACATGCCGATGAATCTATTCATAGAAGTATATATAGTTATGTAATAAATATAAATACCTACTGGATATACTTGATTGATAGGGGATACACCTACTATATTAGGTTAATCAAGTATTGTGGATGGTAATCTTTTTTTTAACCATTACTCAAATTTTAAATAATGCCAATAAGAACAATAAGAACGCACGCATTCGTTAAACATAGAAGTAGGTATATATGTGTGTATATAAAATTGCAAGTTAAAAATAGTTTACAAATAAATATGAATATATATTAAATGATATACTCATCATAAATATTCATAATTTTTGGTATTATTAAGTTTTAGGATTTGGCACGCTGTGCAAAGTATCATTTGTGTTTCCCTCCACTCACTCACCTCTCGGCTAGAATGACTACCTACCTACAGTTATTTTACTTAATGGAAGTTTGAAAATAATTTCCTAACTAGATCATTCATTGATTCGGAAACCGTGCTCACCGTACCGTTGGTACAGAAAAGAGGGAGAGGGCAATAGCGGAATGACAGCTGCCTGCCTGCTGGAAACTACTTGCGATTAGGAATTAATATATCTTATAGATAATATTGTATCACGGGTATTTCAGAAGGGTTTTGACGAAATCCAACTCTAATTAGCTGCCCCAATTCGCAGAAAGAAAACCCATCGTAACGCGGCAAACGAAACGTGTTTAATCTACCTCCGGTATTTTTTCGGCGGATTGCTAATTTCGACTCGCCCCGCCTTTCTTCTGTCAGATCAGCCTTTTCATCAAGATGCCTATCATCCTCGCTCTTAGTTCGGAGGGTAGGACGGAAAAGGTCATCGGCAAAAAAAAACTTTCACGCGATATACATAAAACCATTCAGAATCATGTTTTTTAACCGGGGTATCAGCGCCTTTTCATTTATTGACAAAATTAATTAATCCATGTATTATTACTTGAAATTAAAATTTTATACCCCTTTTTAAGCATATTACGCCCACCGAGGCGTGTGAGATTTAGCATAGTTAAAGTTTACAAGGAGAAGAAGTGTAGAAAACTAAAATTTATCTATAATATGTGTTACAAATATTTTAAATTTTATAAATAAAACATTCATGCAACATAAAACTCAGTACAGAACTGTGTTTCGAACTGTGAATTTTGTGTGATTTCAAATGTTCCCTTTTCAATAGTCTGACAATGTTTATGTTAATTTCAAGCAAAAATAATTCAAGCAAATAAAATCAAGCATACACATACAAGATGTAGTTATGGTTTTTTTCAACTGTTACTAATTAGGAAGTTAAGGCAAACAACACACTCTAATGACGAATTTGTATACGCTCGCAGCTGACTTAATAGAACCTATAAATATAGAGGTACCATTGCTTTATAGATATATAAGAACCTCAATAATGCTCAAACTTAAAAGTTTAATAAATTACGGTCGAATTTCGACCACTGGGCGACCACTAGTTATCATAAACGGGTCAATTTTCTCTCGGCTCATGCTTTAGAAAGTTATTACCTACCTATTTATGACTAAGATACTAAGAATTTGTTTAAACTTTTTATGCCCAATGAAATCGGCTTTGGTAAAGATTTTTTACGAAAATAAACTAAAGATAATAAAATATAATTTTATGTATGGCGACGATAGACGACAACACATTTAAATTTAATTAAATTGTGTATAACTTTCATTTAAGTTTGTTATGTATGTGCAATTAGTAGTTTTAAGGATTTAAGGAGTAAGCCGCTTTAAGAAAAACATAATTCAAATTTGAGTTTCTGCCAGATGAGCCCTTCAGGCTCTGGCAGGACAAGATGTATTTTTTTCTTTGTTATGTTATCTGGGGAAAAAATAAACGTCACTTATGGTGGCATTGAACTGAACTGAACTGAAAAAAATAATTGATAAATAAAATCTACCTAGATTAAAAAAGAAATATTTGTGTTAATATTCAATGACAAATTTTGCAATACTTTTACTACGAAATTAGATTTTTTGACAGTAAAACAGTGCATTCCTATTTTGGAGCTATTCAAAGGTGCAGCAGCAAGCATTACCTTTCTTCTGTGCCAACGGTAAGGTGAGCATCTCTCCCGTTCACGAGCGGATTTAGTCAATGAACGGTCTAGTAAGAAAATCACATTAATTTAGTAAAATTGCTCCTTAAACAATATCGATTAATTTTTCACACTTTCATTCTATAAAAAGGTATTACGTCACTTTGAGATGATCTTTTAGACTTAATTAACGGCGCGCAAAACGGATCCTAACGCTATGATACATATTTGACGTTTGATAATCCAATAGCATGATTGATGCAAATTAGCATGATTCGCGTGGCACGTGTTTCGAGATCAGGGTTAGCCCATCTATGTATTTTAAATAACTGGTCATTATCTCTTTGTAATTCGCCTAGGAAAGGTTTGCCAGGGTATCTATCTTTTATAACTCCCCTCCCCCCCCAGGCTTTTTTAATGGGTAATTTAAAAAGAAAATGAGAGGTCTCTTTAAAATTAAATACAGCCCTGTCACGTAAATATTAATATAACAACCCTAGTAGGGTGAAATACCGTTAGATTACATTTTCAATCCCAGCTTCCGTACTAATCACGTGCCAGTTCCTCGCAGGTATCCATTTGCCATTTTCTTTCTTTGACATCTTTTTCTTTGCTTAGGTTCACAATTTATCTTTTAATGGATGACTCGCGCGGGGAGATAACCTGTAAGGGGCGTATTTAATTACGCCTGTTTGTAGTTACATATTTCAAAGCCATACATTCTCAATAATGTACTAATTTATGTATTTTATTTACTAAATTTTTAAAATAAACTTAAGAAATATCATCTTTTATCTAACATACTTACTGCAAGTCCACTATTTACTTCGTAATCATTCTATAAATTATATTCTAACATAAACTACAAAAATATGTACTTATTTGCACTTATATATATATATATATAAGTGCCTTCCTTAGTACAGACTGTAGTCTAGTTAGGAGGTCAGGGAACATTATACAGTAGCGATCAGTGCACCTTATTACAGTGAAAATATATCATAATATATATATATATATATATATATATGTATTATAATAACTTATGTACTTAAAAATACTTATGTACTGTATGTCTTTAAAATATTTTTGTGTGTACAATAATAATTCAGTCTTGACGGTTCATTATTAACATTTCTTTAGGCCGCTTAGAAAAATGCCTTCCTTAGTACAGACTGTAGTCTAGTTAGGAGGTCAGGGAACATTATACAGTAGCGATCAGTGCACCTTATTACAGTGAAAATATATCATAATATTTTATTTCTTCTGTATATTTGTCAACATCTATTAATTTTAAAGTACATAAATAAATGAATAAAATAAATTTATTCTCTAAACGAAAAAAAATATTACTTTAAATTAGGTTTGATTCTATAAAAAATAACTACCTACCATAGTTTTGTCATTGATATAAAATTAAACCTAGTAATAATGAAGACAAGGCATGAATTGGTTGATGGTAGGCCTGATCAAGTGGTGGTCCTCTTTTTATGAGATTTGGGAAAGCGAGGTTTAGCTTTATTTATTTAAGCGTAAATAAATAAATAGTGCTTTACCTCTGACCTCTGGATTTAAAGCAGGCGCTTATACCACTGCGCCACCAGGCTGTGTCTTTCTATGAAGCTGACAAAAGTAATATCTTCTTCCTCACACAACATGCCTGAAAAAAAAACACAAATTTAGTATCACTGAACGAAATCAAAACATGTTCACATCAAACATCAAAACATCAGACTGATGACTGATTTTAACTCGGAAATGAAGGTTTTCAAGCTACATTTGGGGTCAAACTGAGTATATTTTGCTCTAGGAGGCTTAGTTTAGGCAGAATCGAGTAAATACCTTTCGAGTTAGCGCTAAATACGATAATTCCGGTAAACGAGCTGCCGAATCCGCTAGAGAGCCAGGAAAACATGTGTTCTGTGCTTTTAAGACTCATCTATCTATGTACTAATATTTCTCTGCATCGGTTGCCAGATATGAAATATGTAATTTTCAACTTGCCCACGACACTAATCAACTCGCCTAAATTCCACCTAGTAAGCGAGATATTCAGCGGACAAAGGACGCAAAATAAATGTTAATATTGTTTTCTCGTTTCGTCAGTGGTACATAATCGCCGCTCGCTCGCTCAGTTCGATCTGCTCTGTGCGCTGAGCGCTGAGCTCCCTCTAATTGGAAAATCCACCCGCTGAGATTATTTTGCCGACGTGCAACGTCTGTTACATTCACACTATCAAGCTGACTGCTTTTCGAATAGGCTTTCCGGAAATAAATTCTTTGTTTTTATCCTAATTTATTTAGTTTATGAGTAGAAACCAGCGATACGTTAAAAATATTACCAGATCTAGATGGCCAAAAATAATGTACTTAATTCAAAGCATATTGACAGTTGGCCTTGAAATCCGGTGCTTTATTGGAGCGAAGCTCCCATGTGGTGATTCAAATGTCACTCTGTTCACGGACTAAGGCTCTAGAACTACAAGACCGATTTTGATAATTATTTTTTTAAAATGACCATGACAATATCTTCTGTGCATAGATACCAAAAACATATACATTTGATTGCGCAAAGAATTATAAAAAATTAAATGGTAATCCCTATGGAGAAATACATTTATATACTAAACGTCGCTCCAATGTATGCCGCAGCGAAGCAAAGCGGCGCCCTAGTTTTATAGGACGTCAGATTTTATTCTGCGCTGTCAGTAAGCAATTTTTGGTTTTTATTTAATTACAGCTTCCTAATATAAAAATGAAAAAACAAACTTTTCTTTATGTTAGACCCTTCATTTACCTTTTAATTACTATTTTTCCTAAAGCTCTAATGTATTTATTGTTTATATATATATATAAACAATAAATACATCGCTTGTACGCTACATTATTGTAATTTGTAATGGATTAGTTGTGTGCATCACCTTAATAGCAGTGTGCTGTTCCAAAGAGACGAGTAGAAATAGTTTAGCATTTCGACGCAAGCTACGAGACTTCCTAATATTTTAGATTTAATCATTAAATTGTAATAAAATTCGTATAAATATATAATATAAATATTATAATATAAAATATAGTGACTAACATATAAGTAAATATAAATATTCTACATACACATGTTTTATTATTTAAATAGAATAGAAACGCTAAACTATTCCATACAAGGGCGCCTCTTACATCATTTAAGTCTCTTTAAATAGCAATTTAGAATTTTTAACTCCTTTTTCAAGTAAATATTTAACTATTATACCAGATCTAATATTTATATTTATAGGATGATTTATTTCCATGATTATTAAAGTACATAATTTTAGTCCTAAAAAGTTAAAATATTTTTGACCAAAAGTAGTCTTCATTAATGGAACACATATCCTTTTTGGAGGATCTAGTCATTCTTTCATCGTTACTTTCTTCAGTTTTGGTTGCGTTTGTCGTAATATTATCAACTATGTGTATATGTGGATGAAGTGTCATAGTGTCAAGAGTTATAGTAGGTCCACTTAGCTAGTGCGGGAAGGTGGCCAGGGGCGCGAAAGGGGAGCGGCGGTCTACAATAAATCGCTTGCGGGTGCACTATACAACTCTAATGGTCTCCGCAAAGTGAGCATCGAATTCAGATAACTGGCTTTCGTTATTTTATTAAAAAGTACAGTTTAACGTTTTGTACCACCTAATTAATACACCTACTACCACTAAATATAACGAATTTTATTGAATATTAATTAATTAATTAATTATTTTATTTATTAATAGCTATGTGTTTACACATCTAAAAAATAATCATCGGCTTTACGCCGCGGTCATTAACAGTATTACAAATAATCAACATGGCTTTCTCGTTCGACATAATAGGATTAATCTTTTTTATGGTAATTTACAGGGTACCACAGTGCTATGGTATCTGCTATAAGTTCTGATAATAATTTGGAATCTTGATTTAAAAGAACTATACCTGGCCTAGTGGCGCAGTGGTATAAGTGCCTGCTTCTAAATCCAGAGGTCCCGGGTCGAATCCTCAGTGGGTCAAATCCGGCCAGCTCATTTTTCGCCGTTGAGAATATTCAACTGCGCTTTCCTCAACACTGACTGACTGAGTTAAGTAACAAGACATACAGGAAAAAACACATGCAGTTACAGACTTGTGAGATGTTGTTTGGCTGTAATGAACAGCCTCGTATCATGAAAACAACAATAAGGCCGTCGGAACTGCGCCCAAATAGCGCCTCCCCGACAACACAAGCCGTACGCATGAAGAAGAAGCTATAGATTTCTTTAGCTTCTTCCAAAGCTGCACTTTCTTTAAAACGTCATAATTATAGATTGTCAACATATGTGTGTATAATTACTCCACAAAGAAACTCATTCAAAACCAAACTAAAAAATATTCGAAAAATAGCATTACACAAACATATCGACAGTTGTAAAAAAATAGGCTATTGATTGAAAATAATAATTGTAATTTCCTCAAAACAATGGTTTTGATCAAACGAACTTTTGATTAATGACCAACGAACCTAGACCGCAATTACCTC
Organism: Neomicropteryx cornuta; assembly: GCA_020383195.1. Classification (NCBI taxonomy): domain Eukaryota; kingdom Metazoa; phylum Arthropoda; class Insecta; order Lepidoptera; family Micropterigidae; genus Neomicropteryx; species Neomicropteryx cornuta. The sequence goes on along the minus strand of JAHKQU010000019.1, from coordinate 15,520,419 downwards.
TGTGACCTATTTGCCTATATGTATGAGGTCATAAACTATTCACAAACTTTCCTTCAGCTCGACTTGTATCGCGTGACGGGGCGGCGTTACGCCACTCGTCGCCAGAAGTTAAGGTCACTTCTTCATCTCGAACTCCGTCACTTAATCGAAGCTGTTATAGCAAAATAACTTGTCAGATGTATGCTTTTCTCTAACGACCTTTTATTTGTATAGCTTCATTCGCACATCACTAGCTAGCTATGAGCTTTATTTTGATATTAGTTTCAAAAACGACACAAAATAATACATATTTAAATCATTATACTGCGTATATTGAATTAATTTAGGTGTGTATATTAGTCCATATTTTTAAAAACAGATAAAATTATTCACTAACTAGTTAGCGTTATATAAATATACAAGTTAAGCTAATATGAATATTGAACAAATTTAGTTAAGTACCTAAGTACCTTCAACTGGTAGGGTACTAAAACTAAGATTTGATATATTTTTTCTTTTTTTACGCGATTTTCTTTATTTAATCGAATGGGCGCTTAGTTTTAATTTTTTTTTTTTAAATTATTAATTTTTTTAAATTATTTTTAGACACTAAAGTATTTTACTAGTCAGTGGATATGTTGGTAATGACGCCCTAAAAATAGTATGGTTCAAAATTCAAACGACTTAACAATTAGACTACCACGATATGCATTAGTATTAATATTAATAATAAGTATTAATTGTTAATAATGCGTTGATTTCTTTTCTTAAACAATAAAGATACCCTTATACCCTTTACCCTGTATAAGAAAATCTAAAATATCTGATCCAGAAACCTTTTTTTTTGTAGCTAAACTCAAACTCAACACAAGAATAAAATTATGTTTTTTTTTGTACGACGGTATATTTGAATATAAATAATGAAGGTGGAATTGTTTATATAAAATACATTAAAAAAAATATTTAAGTCGCTCTCAAGTCGATTGACCGCACGAGACTAGCGTAAAATATTTTTTTCAAATAGGCAGAGAAAATAGAACAATAGAAAAGCTAACATAATATAGACAATACGTAATTTTATATATATTTTGTTTTTGTATACTTAGTACATAAATTAAATGTAACATAATTGTTAGAATTACATATTTAATAAATGTATATATTGTACTAGCTGACCCGGCCACGCGTTGCTGTGGCTAAAGTTTTTGTTATATTACATTATAGTAAACAATCTAAGAGGAACAATAAGAGAACATCAGTCACGGAGTCCACTATGCTTTTTCACACAGATGGTATTTGTAAAAAAATATGGTGATCTCCTTATTTGACTTTCTACTACTATAACCCTTTAGTACAATGAAATTATTTACGAACAAAGACGAAAATGTTGATGTTGGTATACAAATTCACTGGATTGAGATTTGAAGGGGAAGTACGTTGAACACAATTAATTAAAATGTTCTTACACTTGATACTAAGCAGAAATCAATAGGTAAAAAATAAAAATTTATCAGATTTATTATTTCCATTTAATTTTATAACAAATATAAGTATATTACAGTATAATACAGTAAATAACATGTGACGCTTAAACTCATGAATGAGGTAGGCAAGGCAGACAGTCTTAAACTTTTAAACATTAATATCTTTTTTTTTGAATTATAAATACTTTCAATTTCAATTTAATTTAACACCAATCGGTGCACAATGTTTTTGGTTAACCTGTCTTTAGCTAACACAAATAGATTCGACGGTTTCCCAACACGTGAACACGCAACATATAGTTGCCCATGAGAAAAACATGGATTTTCCAAATCTAAACCACAAATGGACATTGTTTGACCTTGAGATTTATTTATAGACATGGCGAAAGCTAAACGAATTGGAAACTGTAGCCTTTTGAAGGGTATGGTAGAATCTGATGGTATCATCGGAATACGTGGCAGCAGGACCACTTTTCCTTTAAACTTCCCAGCCAAAATGGTTGCTTCAAGAATGTTTCCGGTGATCTTTTTGATGACCAAACGCGTACCGTTACATAATTGAGGTGGATTCAAATTACGGAGGAGAATAATAGGGGAACCAATCTTTAATCGAAGATTATGTGGTGGCATTCCAGGGATATCTAATGAATTTAAAAATTCAATCGGAAAATTTACACTTTCATTTTCATCAACAACAGTATCGATTGATTTAAAAGACATCAGATCGCCTGGTAACAACTGTTGTATCTGGAAGTTAATTTCGTCAACATCAACGTTTTTGGCTGCCAAAATCGCCCGTTGACTAAGCCATTCATGATTCAAATAATTATTCTGTATATCCGTGAAAATACTCTGAATCAATTCAGTTTTATCCTGAACAACAGTGCAAAAATTGTCTGGTAGTTTAATGCATTGCGTATTTGGTTGCAGTTTTATTTTACCGTTCCCAATATCTAGTAGTTGTTCGGAAAATATTAGTGCTGATGGATCATTTTGCAATTGTACTCGCATATTTATGGTCAATCGAAGTGTTTCAACACTTCGCCATAAGAATGATTGTTTCAAACATGCATTAATCTCATCCGCGAAAGTAGAGCGAGGTATAACCGGTAAGGTCTGCCGGAAGTCACCAGACAAAAGTAAGATAGCACCACCGAAAAGTTTATTATTGCTGTTTAAATCTTGCATAGTTCTGTTTAATGCTTCAAGTGAATATTTGTGTGCCATTGTGCACTCATCCCAAATTATTATAGAACTCTTCCGCAACACTGCAGCTATTCCACTATTCTTTTTGATGTTACACATTGCATCTGGTTTATTATGAACGTCCAATGGCAGCTTGAATGTTGAATGTGCTGTTCGCCCACCATCCAGTAAAGTAGCCGCAATGCCTGACGATGCTAATGCTAATGCGATTTTTTGTTGCGACCGTATTTTGGCAAGAATCAACGATATTAAAAATGTCTTACCGGTTCCACCGGGTGCATCCAAGAAAAAAAAACCGCCTTGTTCAGCAGCAACAGCCAGCATAATCCGATCATAAATAATTTTTTGTTCTGCTGTCAGTAATGGTTCACTGTTCATGATAATTGTTGCTAAACTTCCATGGTCATATTGATTTTCTCGTTGTAAATCGGTATTGACTAAGTCGGTGGCTGGACGATTAGGTGATGGCATACCATAATGATTAAGTGGTAAATTTGAAATAAGAACACATAAATCCTCGATCAAGACCAATGCTTCATTGTACATCTCTGGTGTATAATCTATGTTTTGGCATTGATTTGTTTGTCTAATTCGGTGCAAGATGTCTTCTGTCATACAATTTTTATATTTTTCCCACAAAGTTTGTGCTTGCGAGGGATAACATGTCGCCAAAATAATTGCAAACAACTGACGAATGTTATTCGGTGTTGATGTCAACGCAGCATCAGCAAGCGTTAAGTCCCAATGGTTATCGTCTTCTAGCAATTGCAGTTCACGACATGCATCCTGGTATGTATTGAATACTCGACCATTAGCTGTTCGTAAAAATTCAAAAGACGTTGGTCCGGGAACATTCACCAATAACAAACGTAAATAGAAGCACTCACGTTGCTTTGGATGTACCGTGTAAAGTCTCCCCAATGTCTTAGCTTTGAATATGCCTGTAATGGAAGGATGTGGTTTTCCTTGTTTCCGTGGCTCCCATTTTTTACTGGATTTGTTCCATGTGAAATAACGTGGAACATCACCATACACCAATGTCTTCGCGAATTGGCCAAAAACATCAGGTTTTTGACACAATGTAAAAAATTCAGTTAGAGTCGTTTTCGGAGCTTCGAACGCTCTTCGGAGAACATTTTCTTCAGTGAAGTATACACGTTGACCGTTTTCAAGATGTATTGCCAGATGTTGGACAGCAGGATCTCTTTCGTGGATGGGAAAGCTGAGAATATGCCAAATAGCTTCATTGCTGCTAATGTATCTGCCCATTTGGTATCGTGCTATTTCGTCATTTTTATTTATGTTTTTTACTTCAAATATGGCCAAATCACTGCCTTTGTTTACATATTTACAAATATACTTAATTGATTTAACAGAACTGCAAAGCTCAACATTGATATGAGCTTTGTAAGTTTTTGAAAGTAGTGGTGAGTATGGTACCACCCACTGATTATCAAACTCAACTTGATTTGGAAAGTTCGGCAGTCGCATTGTAAATGTGTGACCACCATTCTCAGTACTTCTGCGGCGATACATTGGATAACCATCAATATCCGTGATCGTGTCATTCGTATGCGGCTTTGGGAAGTTTTTTTTACATTTTCCATTTTCCATGCACGGTGAGGTCATGTTGAAAACACCGCATGGCCCATGGATCATGTGTTTGGTGACAATATCAAATAATTCTTGATCAATTAATGGGTCTGGAATTTCGGCTGAAATTATTTGATCGATTTCTTCAGGACGGATTCTATCTTTAAGCCAAACCAAAATGTGGGCATGAGGCAAACCTCGCTTTTGCCACTCTATCGTATTCAGCCAACAACGTGTGATACCAAAAATTGTATATTTTACAATAAAATCAATTAAGGATTTCAATTTTTGTTTAAACACACGTGCAGTTCATGACGATGAATGGCTTGTTGTCCTGGCAATAGTAAAGTTTGTATCTCTTCCCAATTCGGATTACATGTGAATGTAATAAATAAATCCGGTCGGCCGTAATGACGTACGTAAGTCATCGCATCTTGTATGTATTCCTGCATGTTCCGTGGACTGCCGATGTAGCTTGAAGGTAAAATGAAAGCATTACCGATGTCATTGGGATTTAAATTTCCATCGATGTTTCCAGCAACAGCATCTCGTAAGTGAATATATTATTCCGATCGTAGTTTTGACGTTTGCGTTTTGACGTTTGCCGCTCGCGTTGTTGAGGTTAGATTTTTTCGGTGGCATTTGACTGAAAATAATAATTTTCTTGTTCTTATGATATTCTCTTGAAGACGTTCGTTACACTGTTCTTGAGATTTTTGTGCATGACCTTCTGCTGTCCTGATTCTTTGAGCTGGATTTCTTGATTCAATTTGTTCTGCCAACTGATGGGCTCTTTTAATACGTTTGCGTCGAATAACTGTCACTGTCAAATAATAACAGACATTAGCGCCATCAACCCAGTCGAAAGGTATCGACATCTGTCAGTTTTATGACTGCCAAATAATAACGGACAAAAAATTAGCGATAAATTAAAATTGCGACTATAATTTGAGATTTAAACTATCCTATCTCTCAAGTGCACATCGAACTGCACATGGTGTTCAAATTTTATTATAATCGGTTAAGTGTTTTAGGAGTCCATTGAGGACAAACATTGTGACACGAGATTTATATATATTAAGATGTAATATAAAAATAATATGCACTATTTATTGTAAGTATTATATTTTGTATTTATCCTATAATCCTTCTTATTAGTAACGTCTCACGTACGTAATAAGTATTTTATTTTTTCTGCAACATTTTTCTGGCCACTCTAAGGACAGTTTTTTTACCTAGTTAGAGTGGCCAAGTTACTTTAAAGCAACAATAAATATCTGGTATTTCATTTGTATATGATATTTGTTTTATTTTCTGTTATTATATCATTTATTGTTGTGAATTCTTATTGTGACATTATGAATAAATAAATAAATGAAATCAAACCATTATATTAAACAGTAAGTACATATGTAATATAAAATTAATGTATTTTCAAGATTATTACAATAATACTTTATCCAGTACAAATTTTCTATTATTGCCGCGCAAATAGGATTATCATCATGTCATCATGTCACCACTAGACGGTATAGATGTTTTCGAAGGGTTTGGAAATGCGCAGTACAAAATCGAGAATGTTATCAATGGTAACTGAAATATGTTTTCAAATTAATAAATATGTCACCTAGATAAAGATTAACATGTCGCTGTAAATTTGTCGTAAACTTCATTTGTGTACATACACTATGCTACAACTTTCTTGACAGATAAGTGCGGCTAATTAATGTAATGAAGATTACAGAACAAATCTTCGCGAGAGCAGGGCCCCCTTTCATCGCATTAATTCCCTTCTTAATGGCTTTATTATACAAAACCCGCTTTGTGCGGACGCTGGAGAGGTAGGACTTCTTTTAAATTTATATCCACTTAAGCCTCCTTCGTTATAGCGCCACTTCACTTGTTCCTTTGTTTAAGTTTCGTTTACCTTTTAAGTAAACAAAATCGTACTATCCGGAAAATGACAGAAAAACATACAGGTGACATTGAAAACACACACGTAGGTACTGTCGAGGGCAAATGAAGCTTTACTCTGAAAGGCGACTCGACAAAGTTTGTAGGTATGTATATGTAAATAATAATCTCATCTACGCTCATACGGAGATGCGAAAGCGGTGGTTCTTTTTTTTTTTTTTACATATTTCATTTGTTTGTTCACTAAACCCTTGCGGGTTTTTATGTATCTTATAGATACAGTACACACGTGTACTATCTCTTTATTTTTACGCGTTTCAATTCAACTGTAAATGTTCGGTGTAAAGCTCCGAGTGGCTTGGATTGTACATAATATTTATAATTATTATAAAATAAAAATACTAAACACTCTTTTTCGTCATATCAAATCTATTCCACCTAATAATAATAATAATAAAAAAAAAAAAGTTATTTTTGTTGACACGAGTTATTATTTTTAATATTCATACCTGATTTTAAGCTATCACGGTCATCTTTTGTGGTAAAAATATGTTTTTTATGGATTTTTTTATATACCGTGTGTTTAAGAATAATTATAATTAATCCCGAAGTTTCGGACATGGTTACACATCTCGTCTTCAGAGAGAGTTTCTTCCGATGCGAACTAATACTGTTTTACTATTAATGTATTTTCGAGCAATACCGTGAGAAACATAGTAAAGTTTGTTTGCAAAATTTTACTCGTTAGCATCAGCGAATCCTTGTTTTTAATTCCCTCGTCTATAAACATTGTTTCAGATAAACATATGAATTCTTAAACAAACTCATAATTCTTTACCGGCATTGTGAGTTAGTTGTAAATGAATGCACATCTCATAGCCTAGTGTTTTTGTGGTCCACGCCGCCAGAAGGGGTTCAGGGAGTGTTTTGATACTTCTCCAGGGCACGCTTTCTGCTTTCATTATGAGATTAACCACGTTCTGGTCTTCAAACATCTGTTTGTAGTATTATCCGTGTATCCTTTAGATTTAGGAAATTAGATTGTTTATGATAAACGATTAATTATTGTTATTCAATTTTAAAATTTGTTTTTTTGTGACGTATAAACGATGGCCTTCTATTGTTTTTGGGCAGATATAGCAATCGTTAGAACTGTGCCCGCTGGAACAGTGGCTGGTATAAATTTATACAATTAACGGCAAATAAGTTACATAATAACCGTCTGTATATAAACAAATAAATAAATAGCAATCTGCTTATTCAGGGTAAAAATAAATAATATTCAAGTATTCTATAAAATAACCGATTAAACGCCCCCGATATATAGACCGTCGATAGGGCCGCAGGGCGGGCCCTGATATATAAGCCGCCTTAGAAAGCAAATGGATAGCTAAGGTAACTGCAATAAAATCTATGCTGGAAAAATATACATATATTATTCCGTAAATCTACATAGTAAGGACATGCTACAAAAACTGTCTGAAAGACTGTCATGAAAAGATTTTGAACGGAAAACTTACTTTATAATAAAATTATTTGCTAACTTTCACTAGTTACTAGTTCACTTAATAAAACTAATGGGACTACTTAAAAAATCACTATCTTATGAAAATAATATTTAAAATTACCTAAGCCACAACGGATTATTTAGTAAAAAAAAACTAAACATTAATTTTGAATTGAGATCCTTTTACTTTTTTGAAGTCTATTTAAAACGTAGGTATCTGGAGCATTACATAGATTAATTAATTGCATAAAAGTTACTTATTATTTACGTAAACTATAATATCACCATGTTCAAACTCATTATGTTTTCTGATAAAAATGTGTATCTAAATAATTGTCCTAAGTTTTGGCCTCATGCCAAAAGGCCAAAGGCCGGGGCGGTATTGACCCCACTTCACCTTAGTGGGTCGACATCCTTACTTGTTAAATAAGCTTAGGTACCTTATCAAAAATTTATGCTGAGAAACCACCACTGTTCTATGTAAGTCAGAGTTATAAAACAAACTTTGCTTAACCTGGATTTCAGTATATAAAAGAATTTCAACGTCGAGCGTTTTTCTTTTTACCTATATAAATCAATTTTTAGGGTTCCTCAATTTTAGGGTTTAGGGTATTTCATAGGGAAAAACCGAACCCTTATAAAACCACTCTTGCATCCGACTGTCTGTCTATCATAGACGTTTTTCTTGAAAACTATATGTCGTAAGAATTTAAAATGCAGCAAAATGGTAGATCTACGTAATGCGCACATAATCAAACAGTCAAAGATTATGTTTTTTTTAAATTATTTTAATAGAGGTGATTTGGGCGCTAAAGATCATTTATTGTGTATTGTTTGAAAGGACTTTTGACTTTGAAAGGAAAGTTTGAAAGGACTACTTTTAGGGATTCCATAAATTTTTGGCGAATTGGTTTAAAATTATTTGCTCAAAATGTGCGAAAAAATACCATACCCCTCCCTAATCTTTTAGGGTTCTAAGCTTAAATTTCGTTATTATCAGGGTTAGTACGTATTCAATCATAGATAACATGAAAACTGCAACTTTTTTTCATCAGTCTCATTGTTGCTAAAAAAATGTTTTGTTGCGCCTACAGTTCGATTTTGGTTAACGTTATTTGTATGCACAAACTTGTAACCTTAACAAACTATTTAGATACTATTACTAAAGTTTTAGTAGGCTCAACCAATGTTTGGTATGCATGACAACTCCAGTACACATAAAAAAAGGCTTTGTAAGCGCTACCGAACTGTTCGGTAGAGAAACAAAATGGCGTAATAGGCGAGTGTTTGGTTGCTCTAACAAAATAGTCTTCTAATGTGTACGCAACTTTTTATTTGAAAACGCGTCTAAAGATTGTTTGATTGACTTAACAAAACAGTATTGTAATCTCTACATAATTTTTCATTTGAGTGCTGCATCTAGGAGATTGTCTGGTACAGGTTACAAGAAAGTTTCGTTAGGTGTACGATTTATCAAACTACAGGAATTGGTTTGTACAGTCTATAGAACAAATTGTATACACTACAATATACTTCAGTTGGGCCTACTAAAATTTAGTAGCACAGCTAATAATGATTATAGTGAATTTTTCGGTTAACTCAAAGCTCGATATTTTTTTAAATATGTGTCTCAAATATGTGTGTGTGTTTTTATCGGTAATCTTAAATGAACGAACGTTTTTACGGCCATACGTATATCATTTCCTACATAATAGTTTCTCAAACTGTAAATTGAATGGTTTGTTCGGTGGCTGAGCGCTCTAAGTATAAGGGTGACAGTGAGAAAGGGCGAGTCGAACCCGATTAGTTAGCTGCACATGTGCGGAGTGGTGACTCGTTGGCGGAATCGTTTGTGCGCACCCGCCCCTCCGCCCCCCCCGCCTCCTCCGCTTGGGCGCCGACCGAGAGCCGCCCTAATTGAATGTAGACACTGGCCTTGGAGAGGTTTTGTAGCACATTGTGAAATTATTGCATTTCCACTTGTCTGCTGCAGTATATATCGTTTCGAAAAAAATTTCATCCGAAAAGATAAGTATATTCTTTTTTCAATATTTCTGGCCTAATCTAGGGTTTATACAGGTTGTTTTTAAATTAAGGCAATTCTTTTAGGTCTAAGAAAAAAAAAAATAATTTTGAAAAAAATCATACTAAAATAATTAAAATATTAAAAAACTTTGGTTTTGACCGGTCTGACCGGTAAAAGGGTTTCTATACTAGGTCGACACTAGGCGCGCCCGTTTTGTGACCGTATAAAATAATATGTGTTTATATAAAAATGTATGTGTGTGGGTTCTATGTTATGTGTTTATTTTATTTTATTTCAGGAAACAACAGCTTACATAGTAAAATTAAAGTTAGTTAAATTGCTTAGTGTTTGTTGTATTATTAATTTCTATGGTCTTTGGTACTATGCATAATCGCGTTAATTCATTGCCAAAGTGACAGTGAATACAATTTCTTATGGTTTATTCAATTGAGCAAAATATAAACTCACACTTTTGCCCGTAATTTAGTATAATAATTATTATCGTTTTCGTTTCTCGAGAGTATCCCTGTGTAGTTTGTAATTTCAGCGATCGATGTGACGGCTACCGGAGGACGAGGCGTGACCTCAATTGAGGATTCTCCTGCGCGGATATCACGAACAACGCATCCTAAAAGCTAGTCACGTCCGCGATTACAAGGAATGAGAGGACCACATCATCGTAGCTCACAAACAGGCAATTCCACTCGACCTATAAAGGCTACACTCCATAGACGAGATGTAATATTATTTGAATAAGCTATGATATTTTATATTTTTGAATTTTTAAATTCAATTATTGAGTATCTTTTTTGTGTGCGATGGTTTGTATCCCCTCAGGATTAAGAAGATTTAAGAGGTATTTAACTCTGGCATTACTTCTTCAGGTTGATAGATTTGGTGGGTTAGGAAAACCCAAGCTCAAGAAAGAGTGTGATTTTCACCACGTATAAATATTATACGGGTATTATAAAATTTTCTATTCAGAAGCATTAGGACGCTATTAAAAAAATCCTTGTTTTAAATCTTTACCATAGCGGCAATTACCGTTTAATTTTAGATCACCATATTACCGTGGACTGCGTTGCTTGGAAGTATAATTGTGTAATATATATTTTTATTATAATATATAAATTCTTTATATAACTTTGAATGATCACATTTCAATTTTAAACTGGCCTTCTCTTTCCTACAATTAAATACGATACCTTCTGGGAAAAAAAAATCGTTAACCATACCACATTTGTTTTTTTTTTTATTTTTCTGCCATAAATCTCGATTTCTTATCCTGAAACAGCGTAGTAGCAAGAAACAATAAATCTTTCTGCGTGATTTGACCCCCGTTCTTCAGGACGAGTGGATCTCCTGAAAAAAGCCGACGCGAAAAGGTCTCGGCGTTCATTAGTTATCATCATTTCCGGAACATAAAACTTCCGGTTCTGTAGACGTTTGAGTCGCGGCTGAAAATCCGCATATAAATATCCACGTGTTTGCTTTCATACATCTATCGGGTATAAAAGCGTAATCTTCTCTTCCAGGCACATAACTTCATCCGTTTTCACACATTATCTTACAATGTTAAATCCATCACTAGAACAAAATATATATGCGAATATCAATACCGATATTTGATAATAATACATTTTTACAACAATCATATCTATTTTCACCAACCGCACTATAGATCTCTTAACAACGGAACTTTATCTTTAGCCTAATGTTTACCATGAAAAGTTAAATATTTACTAGTTTATGTAATATTATGTTTATGTTAGTATTTATGAATATCATATATATTTTACAATTCATTTATATACGGGATCTTAGACTATTCCCGATAAAAAAATCCAGTTTTTAAGTTTTAGGTCGCATTTTTTTTTAAGAATTGCTATAACCTAGGTATTGCAATTATTATGGGCCCTACTCAACTAAGCCGAATATGCTTGTAAAGAAGCGTTAAAATGTTAAAACTATGTGCGGATTCGAACCCGCGACAGCTGGGTCGATAGTCAAACGCCATAACCACTAGACCACCACGATCAACTATTTAAGAATTCGGTAAAAATAATCATTGATCACTAAATGACAAAAAATATTTATTTATTTGTCAAGTAAACAGTTATTACAAATATGGAAAATGTACATTTGAAATATAAATTTTAACCGTTTTATATTTACACTGTATATAATTATTAAATATTTATTAATATATACAACTAAATATATCAATCTCAGTATGGTTATTAGATAGTTCATTTACAGATTACAGATTGGTTACTTTTGCATTTAAGCAGAAAAATAGCTCAATATGTCTATAGTAGTATATCGAGAGTGTAGATGAGATTTAATCAAAGAAATTAGTTCCATGCAATTAATAAAATTATTCAAGATTTTGTATAATATGTCAGAGGGAGTTCTTCTGAGAGTGTGCTCAAATTATATTTATCTGACGAAACTATTTATTTGTGTGTTTTTTTTTTTACTATCGGGAACTTAAAATGCATGATAATTTAAATACTATTTTTATACATAGTTAAATTGTAAAGTGTATTTCTTAAAAACCATATTTTAGGTGGGTTTTTTATTATTAAATTGAACTTATATGAAAGCCTAAGTGTAGCCATTGACGTATAGAAGTGCCGAATATACTTTACCTTTACTATTTTTTTACAATGAGTTTGCTAAAATTATTCGTTAAATGTTCTCAGAATTTGATATGTAATAAAATCCACTTCAAAATCATTAGCTATCTTTTATTTTCAAATCAATTATTAAAAAATATTTATGTATGTAAACATAAAAAATAAAGTATGTAGTGACATAACAAATTAGTTGAAATTTTAATATAGGTAAATGCTCCGTAAAGAAAAAAAAACGTGTTTTTATTGCATACGTGGTAATGTGATAAGGTGTTGGTTTACCAAATCCAAAGAAAATAGAAAACTGGCATAACTTTCCATTAGAAAATTCTCAGGAGAAACCGATGCCAAAAACCTAATTTACATTACATAGGTAAAAATCAACGGTTGCTCATAAAAGCATATATACCCGGCGTTGAGAAAAATGCCGATCGAACGGGGGTAGGTTTTAACGCGCCAATAAAAATGAAACAGCAAACGCATCAGACAGTCATTCCGAGACATTACTCTCGGCATTAAGGGAGGAAGTTAATGGAAATCATTTGAGAAGGTGAGCCCGGGGGAATTACTTAGAAAATAGCCAACAGCGGAGAATTTTTTTATCTGGCAGCCGTTATAATAAATGCCTTAGAATATTCCACGCCAAAATAAATTGCTATAAAAAAGAAGGATAAATATAAAAAATACAGGTATGGAAAATTAGAATACTAAAACTAAAATCTTGAGAGACTTAAAATGGTACTCAAAATCTGAGAATCGTTCTATCACATCCACTATGTGTCATATCCGTATTTAAATTCCATTAGGGATTTAGGAATAACACTCGATTCGAAATTCATGTTTGATACTCTCAAACAAAGCGCTTGGATTCATTTCAAGAATTACAAAATTCTTTAAAAACTCTCAAAATTGAATTCTCTCATATCTAAGATCGCATTTAAAAGTGTAATTTGGACTCCTTATTAGTGGACTCTAAGTACTCAGACAAAATTTAAATGATTTCTGCTAAGTGTGGTCTTGGTGGTCAATTAAGAAGAAATAAATGTTTATTTTTTATAATAATGTTAATTATAATATAAATAACGTTAATTTACGTTCATAGGTTAGATCAGATTACCTTTTTCTGTAATACGAAAGTTTCTAAAATGATATACGGTGACGCGATAAGCTCTTAAAATGTCCATCATCCACTTACATTAATTACCATAAATAATGAGGAATAAGTACAGAAATATACAGGGTGTCACAATATCATTACCGAAGACTTGTAACCTATTATGAATAAGAAATTATATGAAAAAATGCGAAAAAAATCAACCCTAAAATTTATTATATTTTTTAACATATGGTGTCAATTAGTTTCGATGCACCGCCGAACGATAGTGGCCTTGACACCTTTACGGCGTACAGTGACAGCTGAGCGCTCACAAAAAAGACATAATTACACTATTTCTTTTACTATTTTCACGTAAAGCTTATATTTTTTTTCTCGGTAACCGTGATGAATTTCGATATAGTTTCTTTACTAACACTGGAACGTCAGAACGTCAAACCTGGTTGGTTGAATAAACAGAATATGTCAAGCACTTGTATTGACGCTTAAATCTGTTAGAGTTCCATTTGTCAGGTTTTGACAACATTATGTTGTTTAGGTATAAAGCTTTATCAACATAAATGGCCCAATTTTCTCGCCTGTGAATACACATTTTGGCGTATTTCTTCAAAGCAAATCTTCTGCGGAAATTCCACCGACATTTTGTATTCATAATAAAGTATGTGACGCCAAAGGCTTGGCTGTGATTAATCAGCAGACGCGTAATCAGGCAAGCAAACGGGAGAGGGGATGATGTCGAGCATTGGAACCCCCGGAAACCCGCAGGAGTGTGCCGCGGCTTCGGGAGGGGAGGGGTGACAACGTGTATATCCTTTCTGCGCAGGTAACACGTGTAACATATGATAATACATGCATATAGTTATAACATAATGACATTTTAATATCGTTACGCGAGAAAGCCAGTGACCTATGAATAAAATAAATATTTAATTGTTATATTTTTATTTATTTATTTCATTATCATTATTAGAAACAGCGAAATTATAAGAAACAGCAATAATATGGTCAAATTAAGCTTACGTATATGTAAATATTAAAGTAAAATCATAAAAGATGTTATGTTAAAGTCTGCCATTTTATGTATATGGAAAGGTGTGCAGGAAAGTGTATTAAGGGCGTTAATTGTGTATATGTATTATATCCAGGGAATACGATTAATTGTATTCTTATTCATTGCAAAACTATAACATTAGTAATAAATAATACATTTGAAATAAATAATAGCTAATTCAAATACACACACACTAACATGCTCTTCTATATATAAATACACAGTTTGTTATTGTACAGTGCTAAAGACATATTTGTATTAGTTTATTTTAAGACGTGTTTCTAGAACTTATTTAATTAACTTAGATAGTGATTTCATTCCATAAGTGTAATGTAATAAATCCAAGTACTGTGTTTAAAAATAATATAAATAATTAAATAAATATTAGCGGTCTTAGTCACGTTAGTAAGCTGCTTAGCTGAAAATGCGACCATTTAACATAAAAAAATCAAAAAATTGCATAGATATTTATTGTAACAATATAAATCAAATCGAATTTCTCAATTCAAAAATGAATGCAATTACAGTCAGAATGGCCTGGGACGGACTTACCACATTAGCTGTCCTAGGCTTGGAAAATGTAGAACGATAATTGTGTATTTACCAATCGAAGTCATACAAGTCTAGACTTTAGCTTACTAAAATAATCGATTATATCGTCATTATTGACTGCTCGCAGTAAATCTGACTCGTAAAACAGTTTATGAGTTTATTTATTTGGCAAATAAACAGTTAATAAATACGTGAAAAACACACATTTCAAATTGCCGATCATCCTCCATCGTAACGATATGCCGCCCCAAAAATTTGCCGCCCTAGGCTCTAGCCTACTCAGGTTAGTAGTAAATCAGCCCTGTATAGGTGATGTTTTTAGAGGCGTGGTTTTCAAGAAGAGATAAAACGCATATAATTTGATGTTATGGCTAAGAATTTAGTTTTATTATAAAGATAAGGGTTTGCCATTATGTTTTAAAAATGATTTCGGGTAAGTGGCCGCCGCGGCTGACTCGAACAAATTCCAGCCGAGAGGCCCAATTTTCAACCACTTTTTGCAGCAAGTTGGGCCGTATGTCAGCAATAACGCGCCGAATATTCTCTTCCAAGGCGTTAATCGTGTCCGGCTTATCTGCGTAGACAAGCGACTTCACATAACCCCACCCCACATAACCCCACAAAATCTCACGATCTTGGAGGCCACGCCACAGGCCCACGACGCGATTTTTACTTTATTTTAGAGTGATTTTAAAAAAATTTAGAGCGATTTTTTCTAAATTTGCACTATTTGCAAACGTTGTTCAGGAGTAAATCTATTAATTATGAAATGGCAAACCAAACTGAGCATAAATCAAGTGACAGCCGTCAAAAACACTAACTACGAAAAAAGTAGTGCCAGATTGAAAACCAGCCCTGTATATTAGTCTGCAAAATTAAATACTTCATTCTACGGCTAACGTTTCTTCTCGTGTAATATTTTTCGTTTGTGGTCGCGCGTTTTGATTACACTGAATTTAAAAACAATAAAAATAATCACCAAATTTTATTAATTTACGTAAAACGTTAATATTTATAATATATTTGCCTTCATATTATCTAATAAATTAAAGTAATAATATATTTTATAATGACTATTTTATTTTACCTATAGTAATTTATTCAGTATTTTTATAATACTTTATGAATATATATATATATATATATATTGTTTTTATTCACAATAACAGAATTAGATCAATAAAGTATCACTGGCCTCTGGGCTACTATGTGTGGGTCATATTATATTTATATAATTGAAGAGGCAAGTGGATGAAAGGGCCAAGTTACAAAAATGACTTTCGAGAAAATGGATTCTAGTGAAAGTTATTTGAACTTTAAACAATACTTTAATTTAAATGATTTATAAATACTTACATAAAAATGCATGTTAAATGAAGTGTAATAAAAAATAAATAAAACACTAGGAATAAAATAATAAATTTATTTACCCGTATTACATGTATGTATGTCAATTTTAGTATTCATTGTTTTTATTATACCTATTTTTTAAAAAAGGTCAGCGCATTTACCTTTGATTACTCTATTAAATAACTATTAGAATTAGCCTTCCATAGTACGGATAATATCCAGTTAGGTGTGGTTATGTAATTCGTGATCTAAGGAATATGTAAAAATAAAAACAAATAAATATAAATTTATATGATATGAAACAAACTCACGATTGAGCTTTTTATTATAACTAATTACTATTTTTCAGGTATATTTCTCGTTAAAATATCCTACAAGGTTCTGTTCTCTATTCAATCTGTATTATAAAAAAAATATTCTGAATGACCAAGCTCACACTTTTTCCTAGTAATGAGAAATTTAAAAGTGACATTGGGGGTGAGTGATCCGCCTCAAAGATGCTGAAAAAATGGTTATGTAGCTATTTTGTGCGACAAAAAACAAAGACTGTAAAGATATACAAAATGATATTGTAATATAAATAAACATTTATATATATATAAAGAAAAAGTTACTTTTTTAAATCTTAAAGAATGTGTATCTGTTGAGGATTCAGGACCACGATATTATCTTTAAATGATGTTTAAATTAACACAGGAATACGCCACTTAAACGGTCAATAAAATAATTGAAAAGTATATTTCTGATAAATCATAGGTCACCTTGATAAAAATAATCACAAAAAAATGTCAATACGGTTTTATTAGGAACAGAAATACTGAGCAATTATTTTCTAACTTCAGTAATAGGATAAATCAACAATAGGTAAATGAGCGTGAAAGCAAAACGACATTAAGTCCTTTAAAACAACAATTATCAGGAGCGAGCCAAGGAAGTATAGTCGGGCCAGCGACGTTTTATACCTATTGCAACAATATATAATCAGTTATAACAGAATGCCTTTATTAGCGGTACGCTGATGATACCTGTCTGATTGCCTCTGATAAAACGTCAGCTGGTGCTGCTAGAAAGCTTCAACATGACTATAATAACATACTTCGATGGTCACACGATAAGGGGTTAATTATTAATGCGGCTAAAACTATTCTCTTCACCTGCTAGCTCAAAAGACTCATTCCACATAGTGAGTGATACGTTTGATTGTGTAAATTTAAATGCAAATTCCGGCACGTTAAACTCACCGTGTGGGTGTCCATTAATAAAACCGGTTAATGGGGTAACCTATTTAGGCGTTACAGTTTTGATTGGAAAGGGTATGTTGATAAAGTTTGCCATTAATTTAAGTATATGTTTAGTAAAATTCTATTATTTAAAAAATGAGTTAATTTACAGTATATTATTTATGGTCTAATCATTAGTAGAGTCAATAATAAATTACGTTCTTTTGGGACATGGTTACACATACCAAACCCATCTCGACAAAATTCAAACTCTACAAGGCAGAATCCTTAAATTAATAGTACCGATATCAATTCGCTCAAAATTTAATTATATTGACCTACATTTATTTAGATATTTCAATGTTTCGACGGTTTCGAAACTTTTAGGTATAAATTAATCGTAACTTTTTTCGACTGCGACCAATTTAAAATTCAGTTTTATTCTCTACCTATCAGTATGCACTAAAAAGTAATATTTAAAAGTATTTGCCTTTAGTTACATCAGAAATAATCGCACGCGTAGATATTTAGGGCGATGCGACCCATTCCGGGTGACGGGGTACTGGTTACCGACGAAGGCCTAATTGGAAAATATTTAAGTTAATGGTCTATAGTTTATGAGCTACTAGGCAATATAATATATTCACACAAGAGGGGACATCAACATTAAATTAATTATTTCATTTAAATATTCAATCACGATTAGAATTTCGCGTTCAAGTAGTTTTAACTTTTATATAACTGGTTTTTTTTTGTTAGGTTGTATTTATATAATCAAACCTGAACACAAACTGGAGCTTTGAATAATTAATTAATCGATTGTCATTCGCCCTAATTATCTTTCACGTAACAAACTTTTTTTGAGCTAAAATAATACTTTTGCTTATTTTACGATTTTGCTTCGCTGATGTATTTTGTCACTCGCTAGGCGGTTCTCCTGAGTGTAATTAGAAAATACACCTTTGCCCAGAGCCAGTTAGGTTTTTTTACTTTCTTTTAGCAAGATTTTATCTTAACACTATTTTTTTTTAATTAAGAAAAAGGGCTGTCAAGTACGGACAAAAGCAACCCAAAGAACTAATAGCAGATTCTCGCAAAAGAGACTCACTGAGCTATCGAAGTTAAGCCGGAACCAACTAAGGCCCCTAACCAGTGGCTCTAGTCACAAACCCACTCGCGAATCGCTCGCTGGCTCTTTGGTGGTGTTGGTTAAAATCGCCGAGCGTTTGGCACCAATGCCATCATAAATATACAATATGGATACGTGAACCTCTCGCTCGCGGATCGCGCTCGTAGTCTCCCGACTTGCCCTGCAGGTCCACTGCACCTGGTCGAGATTCTAAGTCCTGTCAAAATTCTAAGACAGCATTGTAAAACTTATGCTAAGTTTTCGAATGTGTAGTCAGAAAAAAACATCATTCGATAGTGTTATTTTTATAATATAATAATTATGAAGGCCACATGTAATGGCCATGTAATTATCTTGTTTTGTTAATTACTGATTATACATCAGCGATTAATTAACATGCAATAACAAGGTCATTAAAATGAATTAAAAAATAATTGTTTAAGATGCATCAATATTTCGTAAACAAAAACAAACAAGTATTTTTATTTCGAAGATATTTTGGTTGACATCGTAAATTATGCTGTACAGTAAGTCATGCCAGCAATAAACGACATGCATTCTAAGCTTGAAATATCAAAATATTTCAACGCAACAATTTTTTTGCGATATTTGCGATATTTTAACAGTTATTCAACTTGGGCCTACTTTCTCTAACCGCATCCAATTAATTTTTCATTATACAAACTTTAAAAAATATTCATTTCAAAGGTTCGTATAATATATCTCTCCAAATATTGCAATATCCAAGCACCGATAGAGAACATATTATTGCTCCATTTTAATTCTTCTGGTGCTTGTTCTAATCCTACCGTCACTTTGGCATGTTAAAGTATAATTTGCTTGTGTTTTTAATCTCGTATTTTTCTTGTGTTTTTCTTTTACTTAAGAAAGTTTTTTTCTAAAACATACCAATTACCACGACTTCTTTATAATTGATAGAGATTGACTTTTAGCAATAAGCTAAATATTTTGATCCTAATCGTTTCATCCTAGATAAGTATCAAATATGTGTTTCTTATTAGTATTAGGAATTTTTAAATGTATGGTATTATCAAGAAAACATTATATTTTGAAATAGCTTTTAAGTTTGCTAAACGATTTTGCTGATAAATCAGATATTCTAAAATAATAATATTTTTTTTTACGTTCCATCGTTGTCGCCATTAATATTAAAAAATCGCAACAATAGAGCTATATACTCGTATATTGCGGTAATTGTCGGCAACATCGATAATAATCAACATGGATTCCTTGGGCAATTCGGTATTAACAAACTCGACTTTCATCCTATATTTCAAATCGGCGACAAGCTGTACTTGTTGGTGGTCACAGATCCGATTGTGTTATTATTCTTACTGGGGTCCCTCAAGGATCACATCTGGGGCCCTAGCTCTATAATATTTACATTAGCGACATTGGTAACTGCTTCATTCAGTCGAATCATACCCTCTACACTGATGTCCTTAAAATTTATTATAGAAGATCTTAATCGCCGTGCTGAATATTGTTTGATAAAAAGCTAACCATTAATGCATCAAAATGTAATGCGATTAGCTTTTCAAGGAAAGCTAAATTAATTAGCCATCCATATTTAGTCTAAAATGAGCTTATACTTAACACAAAACTAATTCGTGACCTAGGTGTGAATCTGGACTCAAAGATAATTACAATCAGCCTATAGATGCAATTATTGAAAAGTCTTACAAGAATCTGGGTTTTATTATAAAAGCTAGTAAGCCCTTCCGGAACTTAAATACTATTAAAATGATGTATTTTGCGTACGTCAGAAGTGCACTATAATTTGCATCTCCGATATGGTCTCCTAAATATGTTTTTTATTCTAATCGTATTGAGAGTATTCAATGCCTTTTCAAACAACTTTTTATCATGTGGTCATGTGCATTTTGATAATTATAATCAAATCTTAACTTAATGTCTGGTATGGTATTTCTTTATGACATCTTACACAATCGTCTGAACGCACCTATTTAATATTTGCCATATTTTATTTAAATTTCGTACCGTGTGTCACACCTTGTCAAACAAAATTTTCCATGTTTCTAAGTGTAACACAAATTATGCTCAAAATGCTCTGCTTCATAGAATTCAATACACGAATTTTGGTGAGATTGACATTTTTCACCTACATAAGTCGTGATAGTTTTGTGAAGTCTCTTAATGAGAGAGTTAGCACGCTAATTCAGACACATCACACGCACACACCCACACCCTCACACAAACTCACAGCGCACTCATACACACTTTATTACACACGCTCATACGTGTACTTCCTTGCAATTTCGTTTTACAATTGTTTAATAGGTTTTCTTTTCCTTTATTTTCTTTACTTACAACTCCTTCGGTCATATATATCTTATTATTGTGTAATTACTTTTAATCGGCCTTAGTAATTAAATAAAGGTATTTTTTGTATTGTAACATATATTGTAACTCTGTTTGTAATTCAAATAAATAAATAAATATATACATAAAATAGATTTTTTTAAAGATAGACAATTTGAGAATAGATGAGAATAGTGTAGTCTCAAACAGTTTTCCCTGCATAAATAAACATTTATTTTAAATGTATCTAAATTGTTTTTGATGCTTTTGTAATCTGACCATTTAATCGTTAAACACAACGAAGGACACACGATAATTATGGTAATTATGCGCGATGTTGGTTTCGTATAAAAGGTAGTTTTTTTTTCTAGAATTTTATATTGTCTCAGTTTTTCATCGGATCAACATGGCGGCCTTCCCAATGATTTTTGCATCTTTTTTGGCACTTTTTATTGTGTCGGCATCTGCTGGTAGGTGTCAATAGTTTTGTCACTTTTAGATTCGTTGTGTTTCTGTTTAACTGTTCGACTGTTATGCTGTTTTAATCGACATTTATTATGTATCTAAATATATATCTATCATTATTAATATTTAAAAAAATCAATCCCTAAGTCTGTGCTTTATTGACATAAAATAAAAAAAAATGTTTTAATTTTAATGGTAGGAGGTTCTCAATTCGACCTTCACGTTGCTTTTTTTCTTTTATTTTACGTTCACTCATTACTTCAATAGTGGCTTAAAATAGCGGTTTTGATAACTTTTTTTTACTTATGTTAGGAAATTTCTCAGGGTTAGCTAATTCAGTTTCATCAAGTTACGTCAAACATAATGTCACACATTACAATACATAACATATAAGAATGAAAAATTAACAACGGAAATTAAGTACGGAAATTTCAAAATAATACCTCGCGAACAATAACAAATAAATAATTCACGCTGATCTTACAAAGGTGTAAGATCTTAGAAAGCAGATTTTTAGTCCTATTGGGCGAACAGACAAATATATCAATCTCCGCGGAAATGGAATTTAACAATTCGACTGCTCTCCCAATCGGACTCAAATTCAAATCAAATTCAATGTCGCTTTCGCGACCTTTATTTCACATATTTAAGGTAAGCACTTTACTAAACTTATGGTACTCGACAAATGCAAAACGAAATATATTTGTTAAATAAATATTAAAATGTTTATGGTATGCGTCTTCTTTCAACTTTGATACCAAAAATTTTCAATGCTTTACCTAAGGCCAAGCTTAATAATTAAGCTTAAGAGCGCTAAGCTTAAAAATAAAACCAAATTAGAGCTTAAAAAGTGTGTAGCGCTGAGTGATGGAGCGGGTAATTAAATAATTAAATTGTTATTTATTCATATAACTATTAATTAAATTGTGTATAATTTCACTTAAGTTTTGTTATGTATGTACATTTAATATTTTTAGGATGTAAGGATTTAAGGATTAAGCCGCTTTAAGAAAAACATAATTCCAAACTGAGTATCTGCCAGATGAGCACTTCAGGCTCTGGTAGGACAAGATATATTTTTTCTGTGTAATGTTATCTGATGAAAAATAAACGTCAATTATGGTGGTGGCATTGAACTGAACCGAAGAAAATCTGAGGAAACGCCAATAAGAGAAATAAGTATTACAATAATTTTAAATAATGTTATTTTTTTCCAGAAAATTACATTGAAATCACTAGTTATTCGCAATATAACGATATTATAAGTCAATCGGGTCAAGCACTTATTGTCGTGTTATTCGAGGCAGACTGGTGTGGACCATGCAGGAATGCTCAAGTTCAACTTAAGGAAGAAGCAGCTAAACATCCAGGCATTTTGGCACTTATAGTTGACATTGATAGCAATACAGAAATTCAAGAAGTTAAGGAAGTTACGGGTGTACCTCATTTTATATTCAAGAAAGGTGGTAAAACAGTGTTTGCTTATAGTGGTGTTCTTTCATATCTCTCGGACAAAATTGAGGAACTTGAAAAATCCTAAACTATTATTCGGCATTGTAATATTTTTTTTTATTATTATTTACCTTTTATATGTCATTTATGCTTTCACTATCGGATGGCATTTTCAAACGAAATATACCATTTTGAAGTACTTCATCCAAAGTCTGAAAACCTTTTCGTCGACTTGACGGCAGCATATTTTAATACCGTACATATTGTGTGCTCATGCATACGTATATGTAATGAGAACATTTAAATACGTGTAATAAAGTTTGGTGCAAATTAAATAACGGACTTTTATTTTTAGGCCCATTCTATGTATTTATACGTTTTTAGTATGGAAGGAAGTATTCTGGACGACATTTTCATAAACGCCCAGCTGACATAGTTTAATCTGAAAAGTTAAATTTAAAAAGTACCATGTTTTTATAACGTAGGCACCCACTGAAAAAGGAATTTTTAAAAATGTCTTCCATAAAAGAATGAAACATTATAGTGTATTTTTTAATGACATGAACATAAGTATTTAGATTTTCATTGGAAAAAAAAAACTTGTTGTGTTTTACTATGATAAAGCGATAGGTAATTTCCACAATTTTCTTACGGGTAGATTGGCTGAATCTGTAAGCTGTGCAGTACTGGTATAAAACATGCATTGTGGGTTCTTTCATCTTCGCGAATTCGATCAGCAAATTGTAGTCAAACTATTTGAAAGATTCTTTATCGCCATCTTCCCTGACTTAAGACAAGACTCATCCCATCTGTCCTGATATAAATTAAAGTATAAATCAATCATTCCTAGCATATAAATATTTATATGATAGGAATGATTGCAAAATAAAAAAAAAATAATATACTACTTTAAGCTTATTTTTTTTAAAGCGATCTAACATGGAACTAAACTAGGAACTTTATCCGCCGTTGTGTGTGATTTTAAGACCGATTTGCGTAAATTTTGCTGTGATAATGAAAAATGATCAATTTGGTTAATTACAATAATACAAATATTATATACAAAAGACACTATGCCTTGAGTCACAATTTTTAAAAATTGTGGATGATCCGATGACATAGTTGCCGTTGGATCTTGAAATTCTGCTTGGAATTGGCAATGGAATCGACTGAAGAAGAGGTATCATTGGAGAGTAAAAGTCTACTAATGTCCGTGCCGCACATATGCGGCATACGTCAACGTGTATGTATTTATTTATTTTTGAATGCAGGCAATATCGGTTTTGGAGACATCCAATGCCATAAAAATTTCCATTATTCTTACACCCATTAGAAGAAAAACAGAACGTGACCATTATTAAAATATTTAAAAAAATGCTAAACGCCTGCCAACCACTAGAAGCTAGGTAATTGTTTTGTTTAATTAGTGCATTATGTGAGTTCGTGCTATGTTTTGGATAGATTTTAAGCTAATAATTAATGACTACTGGTAGGTCGGCCACTTTGCTAACCTGAATAGGGTGAGTAGGAAGGATTTAGTATACCGACGTACCTACGAATTCTTAATATAGATATATAATATCTTAAAATGGCTTAAATATTAAAATGGCTGATACACATGGACTATATAGTCCTTAAATTTGATTAAAAATAGACCTATTTTTATTGTAAGTTGCCTTTTAGATAACACCACTCAAAACATGCGGTACTTTTTGCTAATAAGAGTTTTTCAAACAAAGCGTCTAATACAAATTACAACAGAAATCGTTTGTTACAAAGTGTCTCTTGATATATTTTTTTTAAGTGCTTAAATGTTCTGGTATTACAATTAGAGGAGAACTTAGCTCCAACGAGTTCACACCAGTTAAATGGTAGTGAGAGATGTCAAGTGTCAAAATGTTAAAAAACGTGTCTATGTAATAAGACAAAACACGTTTTTTCCCTGTCTGTCAGAATCAACACACGTTACTTACCCGGATACATCTAACACCGTTTGATTCTTGAATAGTTTTTTATGGTTAATATATTGTTTATCTTCCCTATAGGAACTAGAATAAAATGCCTAAAAGACTATGATATTTCACTTTTTACCCAATTCGATGAGTGTATTCTATAGAACTCGGAATTCTGAACAAAAAAGTGACAACTTCCCTGTACCCTTCATATATGAAATTAGCCCATAGGACTACATTCAAGGTCTATTTTAAAAGGTAGGTCACCGTTTGTTTTTTCTTTTTATTTGTTAGTTTGAGTATTTTTATTCACCTTGTGTAAAACCAACTAATTTAATTTGGTAGGAATGGATTTGAACAACCTTATATTTTTAAAAAAAATATTAATGAGAGCAGATTTTTTTCTTATTCTCCGGAGGTATTAGGTGTACATAGTTATGCCTAGCGGCGCTGTTTTTAAGACACATTTTGACTAGCGATTTTTTTTTCGAAGTAGCTGCTCTAGTGAAACATATTACAATTAACTATTATAGTACATATAGGGACAATATCTTGCTTAAAAAGAACTTCATAACGTGTTTTATTAATATAGAAAACAATAGGTTCGTGCAAATATCTGCTCTTTAGGCCTACCTGAAAAGATAAAAAGAAATTAAACTAATGTAAGAAATAAGAAGTGGAAATCGCATTACTTTCTCGTGAAATTTAATTCACCTATAATTTTATTTAGATTAGAAAATTATTTATGTTTCAACAATGTTTCTTACTCTATTTTTTTTTTATATGGTCTAAGTCAAATCTTGTAAACTGAATTAAATCACTTCCTCTTATCCTACCGGAGTTGAAATTTGACATGCTGGTCAGTTCCGATGACAACGCATTTTTATGATAAGCATGACCTGATTTTACACCCAAGCATGGCTCCAGACGAGAACTGCTAAACGGTCACTATTTTGTACACGCATTGAAGCACTTAAATGAAAACTTGTTTTTAAAAATGTATTTTTGCTATTAATTTATTAGTGTTTTTCTTTTATCAGACAAACGTGTTTTCAATCACCAATAATCACGACTTCTTTGTAGCTAGTAGAGATCGACTTTTTGCAATAAGCTTACCCCTTTCTTCCTAAACGATGAGTTTCAAATAAAGTGTTTCTTATTAGTATTATGAATATTTAAATTTATGTTATTGCCAAGAAAACATTACATTTTTAGATATCTTTTAAGTTTGCTAAATGGTTTTACTGATAAATCTGATTTCCTAAAATAATAATATTTTTTTACGTTTTTTCGTTCTTCTTCGACATTAATATTTGAAATTTGCAACAAAAGAGCTATACATTAAATACCATCTTTAACTACTAATTAAACAATAATGTGACCGCAAAAACTTTTCCTGCATATAGTATATACGCTTGTTTTAAAATTATGTAAATTACTTTTTTGCTTTTGTAATGTGACCGTTTAATCGTGAAACATAATGACGAACACGTGCATTAAAATTGGTCTGATGTTGGTTTCGTATAAAAGGTAAAGTTTTATTTCTAAAATCTTATATTGTTTCAAATTTGCATCGGATCAACATGGCAGCTTTCCTGATGGTTTTTGCATCTTTTTTGGCACTTTCTATTGTGTCGGCTTCTGCAGGTAGATGTCCATAATTTTTATCACCCTTATCGTCGTTTTATTTCTGTTCTGCTATTTTAATCGACATCTATCATGTATCTAAATATAATTCATCGTTATAATTACTTTAAAGACCATTCCCAAACTCTGGGATTAAGTGTCATTCAATAAAAAAGAAATGGTTTAATCGAAAGGGTGGCGGCATTCGGGAAGCTCGGATTTATCCTCAAGAACCCAATGGCCGTCAACCGGAAGCTAAAGGTGTATGAGTCCTGCGTGCTACCAGTAGCTACATACGGCTTGGAGACGGCTAGGCGGGTCACGTGGCAAGACAGACCGACACGAGGGGGCTGAAGAAGATCATGCAGTGGTGACTGAGGACAACCAAGCGGAAAGTCGGAAGACCACAACTGAGGCGGATGGATGACATCCGTAGGGCTGCAGGGGGAAACAGCTGGCTCCAAACAGCAACAAATCGAAATACATGGAAGAGGCCTACATCCAGGAGTGGATGGCGACAGGCTGAGGAAGAAGAAGAAGAAGAAGGAAGAACTTACGTCAAACATAAGGTTGCAAAAAAGTTTTCCATATTAAATGTCTGAATTGGTGCAATTTCGATGATTATTTTTGCAACCTTTACTGAAGTTGATTCCATTGAAGTTTTATAAACTTATTTATTATGCTCTTTATCTTTTTGTAATCAATCAATATCAACAATCAATTTCGTATATTGCAATACGTGATATATTAATTAATGTGGCTAAGAAGATTATTTTTGATAATCCTTAACGCAAATCCTACAACTTTCTGCGATTGGCCTTCTCAGCTTGGGACAGAGTTTTCGCCCGCTAAGTCCAGTTTTTGTAGTATTTTCTAACCTAAGAGTTACTCTTTCAGCTTTTATTGAACTTGAACTCCCAATGTGCATCATACTGACCATGGTCTTGTCCTTGTTCTTAAAATATCTTAGAATGCTTGTTTTTATTATATTGTTGATAAAGTCAAAGTAAAATAAATATGTAGTTTCAAGGATTTCATTAAAGAATCAGCCACTGTTGTGTTCCGACTCGCCTTTTCAAATAAAGAATTGTAGATCCTTGTCTTCGTGGATGTGGGTTTAAAAAAAGGTCATTTGAACCATATCTTTTTTAAATGTCCTTTAAATAATCCTTTTCCATCATTCTTTTATTTACTATTAAAATTTAAAATATCTTTTCCTGTAAATATTTCATAACTATTATCCTTTCATATAATCGCATAAGTTGATTAAATTAAATTAAAATAAAATATAGTAAGTGTAATAGGTTGTTTTTTAAATAACTATCATAAATTATATTATATTATTTTTTTGTATCCATTACCATTTTTTTTTTGTTTTAGTTTAAATCTTTATATCAGTTACTCATAGTGTCTTTATTTATTTTTCCCTGTCACAATCGTTCTTATTAGTAAACAATTTAAAGTTGGCACATATTCCTTTTAAGGATATGCATATCGTCAAACAAACATAACAGCAACAATAGCCGATACACAACAAACCAACAACAAAAGCCCTCCGATACCGTGTACCATGTTGTATCCCGAATAGCGTGTCGCTTTAGATTCATTCACTGCACAGGAACAGTAATTGTGTTTGGTACGGATATAAAAGATTTTAATTTAAAAGTATTTGCTAACAATAGACGTTTCATTGGTAAAACTTCCTATAAACAATAAATTGTTCTACGCACAATATTCATAGTATAGTTAGATAAAATATTTTTAACTTTTATGTTTTTAAATATCGCCATTTAATTCTTTTTCAGTTTTTATTCAGAATGCATTTTTATAAAACTTAACGTAGGGTTCAGTCATCTCGCGTTTATGGACGTAGAATCTTTACTGGCCTCTAATTTTAAAATTATTTTTGATACCATAAAAGAATAACTTTAGTTTTAGCAAAATTTGATCGTTTTTAGCAGTTCATAACAAAATTAAAAAAATAATTATATTTTGTCACTTTTATCCGTTAATCGTTTTCTCCGGCGACTGTATTTGGTATGCACGTGGGTAAAGCAATATATTTATAAGGAAACTCGTTAAATACAATTAGAATAAAGTAATCTATTTAAGTATTTTTTATTGAATACTTTCATACTTATATTCGTGAATAAAACACAAATCGCCCTTAAGGATTTCTGAGAAAACGTCAATAAGAAAAGTATTAAATGATAAATAATGTTATTGTTTTTTTGCAGACAATTACATAGTAATTAGAAGTCCTTCGCAATATAACGATATGATAAGTCAATCGGAGATAGAGCTTATTGTTGTATTAATAAGGGCAGAGTGGAGTTCGGCAAGTAAGATTGCACAGGAAAAACTCAAAAGGATCGCAGTTGCACACCCAAACATTTTGGCGCTCCAAGTTGACTACGATAGCAATTTAGATATTCCGGAAGTTAATGAAGTCAAGGCCATACCTTATTTTATATTCAAGAAAGCTGGTGAAACAGTGGCAACTATAACTGGTATCCACCCTACTAATCTCTTAGAAAAAATTAAGGAATTGACAAAATCTTAAGTTACTATTCGGCACTGTAATAAATATCATAATATTATATACCTTTTATTTGTCTTTTATGCTTTCATGCCTTTTATAGGTGAAATTTTCAAACGAAATATACCATTTTGATATACATCATAACAGTCTGAAAACCTTTTCGTCAACTTGATGGCAGTATATTATGATATCGCACATATTATGCACACGATACGTGTAATGAGCACATTTTACTATGTGTAATGTGCACATTTTAAAGTGTGTAATGAGTACATTTGAATACGTGCAATGACCTTATGTTAGACACAACAATATCGTAAGCATGAAGAAATTGTATTAAATCAACGTGTTTTTGGTAACAACACAAATTAAGTGCATGTTATATTATGTTAGATTTCAATAATACTTGTGGTAAATAAAATATTGGCTTAATATTTTCGGATGATAGAGGTTATTTTGTAAAAGAATTTCTGTAAAATTATAAGCAGAACGAGATAATATACCATTCTAAGCACATCAAGAGCTTCTTCCTATGACACTATTTGTTTAATATGAATGAATGTATGCAAGAACTCAAGTTTCAAGATTTTTTTATTATAACCAATCACTATTTTTCGGGTATATTGAAGTTTTCTCTGCGAAATATACTGCAAGGTTCTGTTTTAGCCCCTTATGTTCATATAATATCTTTCTCTAAATAAAAAAAAAATATTTCGTATGACCAAGCTCTAGCCGTTTCCTTGGAATGAGAAATTTGAAAGTGCATTGGAGGTGATGCGCCCCAAAGGAGCTGAAAAAAGGGGTGTTTTTTATAGGCCTTTTTTACGACATATACCAAAGCCCTAACGACAACGTGTTGACTCGTTTGCTAATTACACTCGCAATTTGAGACTAGCCCTGTCGATTCAATTACCATATTTTATTTATTTTGTTATAGTTTTACATTTTAGTAGTACTGCGGTAAAAATACAAGATTGTAATATCAACGGGTTCATAAAAAAAATGTTCTAGCATAGTGGTAAAGTCAGGAAGAAATGCTGGGTTGAATACAATTCAACAAAATAAGTTATCCTAATGTTGCCTAATGACACGTCCTGTCGAGCTTTCGATCCGATTAAAACACGACTATAAAATGCTATAAATTCAGGATACACAAACGACATATCATTTGATAATAATTTAGTTCTTTATTCTCCACCTGTCAGTATGCACTAGAAAGTGATATTTAAAAGTATTTGCCTTAAGTTACTTACATCAAAAATAATCGCGCGTAGAGATTTAGGGCGAAGCGACCTACTCCGAGTGACGGGGTACTGGCTACCGACAATGGCGTTATTCATTTATAAGCTATTAGGTGATGAAATAAATTCACACACAAGAGGCGACATCACTATTAAATTAATTATTTTATTTAAATATTCGATTACGATTAGAATCCCGCGTTCAAGTGGTTTTATATAACTGGTTTTTTTTTTGTTAGGATGTATTTATATAATCAAACCTGAACATAAATGCTTTGAATAATTAATTAATCGTTTTTTTTTAAGCTTTAATTATCTTTCAGGTGACAACATTTTTTGAGCTAAAATAATACTTATGCCTATTTTACGATTTCGCTTCGCCTTTAAGAAACTTACTGCCGTAATCTGACCATTTAATCGTTAAACACAACGAAGGACACACGATAATTATGGTAATTATGCG
Organism: Neomicropteryx cornuta; assembly: GCA_020383195.1. Taxonomy (NCBI): domain Eukaryota; kingdom Metazoa; phylum Arthropoda; class Insecta; order Lepidoptera; family Micropterigidae; genus Neomicropteryx; species Neomicropteryx cornuta. The sequence goes on along the minus strand of JAHKQU010000019.1, from coordinate 15,489,574 downwards.
CGATGTTGGTTTCGTATAAAAGGCAGTTTTGTTTCTAGAATCTTATATTGTCTCAGTTTTGCATTGGATCAACATGGCGGCCTTCCTAATGATTTTTGCATCTTTTTTGGCACTTTTTATTGTGTCGGCATCTGCTGGTAGGTGTCAATAGTTTTGTCACTTTTAGATTCGTTGTGTTTCTGCTTAACTGTTCGACTGTTATGCTGTTTTAATCGACATTTATTATGTATCTAAATATATATCTATCATTATTAATATTTAAAAAAATCAATCCCTAAGTCTGTGCTTTATTGACATAAAATAAAAAAAAATGGTTTAATTTTAATGGTAGGAGGTTCTCAATTCGACCTTCACGTTGCTTTTTTTCTTTTATTTTACGTTCACTCATTACTTCAATAGTGGCTTAAAATAGCGGTTTTGATAACTTATTTTAACTTATGTTAGGAAATTTCTCAGGGTTAGCTAATTCAGTTTCATCAAGTTACGTCAAACATAATGTCACACATTACAATACATAACATATAAGAATGAAAAATTAACAACGGAAATTAAGTACGGAAATTTCAAAATAATACCTCGCGAACAATAACAAATAAATAATTCACGCTGATCTTACAAAGGTGTAAGATCTTAGAAAGCAGATTTTTAGTCCTATTGGGCGAACAGACAAATATATCAATCTCCGCGGAAATGGAATTTAACAATTCGACTGCTCTCCCAATCGGACTCAAATTCAAATCAAATTCAATGTCGCTTTCGCGACCTTTATTTCACATATTTAAGGTAAGCACTTTACTAAACTTATGGTACTCGACAAATGCAAAACGAAATATATTTGTTAAATAAATATAAAAATGTTTATGGTATGCGTCTTCTTTCAACTTTGATAGCAAAAATTTTCAATGCTTTACCTAAGGCCAAGCTTAATAATTAAGCTAAAGAGCGCCAAGCTTAATAATAAAACCAAATTAGAGCTTAAAAAGTGTGTAGCGCTGAGTGATGGAGCGGGTAATTAAATAATTAAATTGTTCTTTATTAATTAAATTGTGTAAAATTTCACTTAAGTTTTGTTTATTAAGTTTTGTTATGTATGTACATTTAATATTTTTATGATTTAAGGATTAAGCCGCTTTAAGAAAAACATAATTCCAAACTGAGTATCTGCCGGATGAGCACTTCAGGCTCTGAAGATATATTTTTTCTGTGTAATGTTATCTGATGAAAAATAAACGTCACTTATGGTGGCATTGAACTGAACTGAAGAGGAAACGCCAATAAGAGAATAAGTATTACAATAATTTTAAATAATGTTATTTTTTTCCAGAAAATTACATTGAAATCACTAGTTATTCGCAATATAACGATATTATAAGACAATCGGGTCAAACACTTATTGTCGTGTTACTCAAGGCAGACTGGTGTGGACCATGTAGGGATGCTCAAGTTGAACTTAAGGATGTCGCAGCTACACATCCAGGCATTTTGGCACTTATAGTTGACATTGATAGCAATACAGAAATTCAAGAAGTTAAGGAAGTTGCGGATGTACCTCATTTTATATTCAAGAAAGGTGGTAAAACAGTGTTTGCTTATAGTGGTGTTCTTTCATATCTCTCGGACAAAATTGAGGAACTTGAAAAATCCTAAACTATTATTCGGCATTGTAATATTTTTTTTATTATTATTTACCTTTTATATGTCATTTATGCTTTCACTATCGGATGGCATTTTCAAACGAAATATACCATTTTGAAGTACTTCATCCAAAGTCTGAAAACCTCTTCGTCGACTTGACGGCAGCATATTTTAATACCGTACATATTGTGTGCTCATGCATACGATATATGTAATGATAACATTTTAATACGTGTAATAAAGTTTGGTACAAATTAAATAACGGACTTTTATTTTTAGGCCCATTCAATGTATTTATACGTTTTTAGTATGGAAGGAAGTATTCTGGACGACATTTTCATAAACGCCCAGCTGACATAGTTTAATCTGAAAAGTTAAATTTAAAAAGTACCATGTTTTTATAACGTAGGCACCCACTGAAAAGGGATTTTTAAAAATGTCTTCCCTAAAAGAATGAAACATTATAGTGTATTTTTTAATGACATGAACATAAGTATTTAGATTTACATTGGAAAAAAAAAACTTGTTTTGTTTTACTATGATAAAGCGATAGGTAATTTCCACAATTTTCTTACGGGTAGATTGGCTGAATCTGTAAGCTGTGCAGTACTGGTATAAAACATGCATTGTGGGTTCTTTCATCTTCGCGAATTCGATCAGCAAATTGTAGTCAAACTATTTGAAAGATTCTTTATCGCCATCTTCCCTGACTTAAGACAAGACTCATCCCATCTGTCCTGATATAAATTAAAGTATAAATCAATCATTCCTAGCATATAAATATTTATATGATAGGAATGATTGCAAAATAAAAAAAAAATAATATACTACTTTAAGCTTATTTTTTTTAAAGCGATCTAACATGGAACTAAACTAGGAACTTTATCCGCCGTTGTGTGTGATTTTAAGACCGATTTGCGTAAATTTTGCTGTGATAATGAAAAATGATCAATTTGGTTAATTACAATAATACAAATATTATATACAAAAGACACTATGCCTTGAGTCACAATTTTTAAAAATTGTGGATGATCCGATGACATAGTTGCCGTTGGATCTTGAAATTCTGCTTGGAATTGGCAATGGAATCGACTGAAGAAGAGGTATCATTGGAGAGTAAAAGTCTACTAATGTCCGTGCCGCACATATGCGGCATACGTCAACGTGTATGTATTTATTTATTTTTGAATGCAGGCAATATCGGTTTTGGAGACATCCAATGCCATAAAAATTTCCATTATTCTTACACCCATTAGAAGAAAAACAGAACGTGACCATTATTAAAATATTTAAAAAAATGCTAAACGCCTGCCAACCACTAGAAGCTAGGTATTTGTTTTGTTTAATTAGTGCATTATGTGAGTTCGTGCTATGTTTTGGATAGATTTTAAGCTAATAATTAATGACTACTGGTAGGTCGGCCACTTTGCTAACCTGAATAGGGTGAGTAGGAAGGATTTAGTATACCGACGTACCTACGAATTCTTAATATAGATATATAATATCTTAAAATGGCTTAAATATTAAAATGGCTGATACACATGGACTATATAGTCCTTAAATTTGATTAAAAATAGACCTATTTTTATTGTAAGTTGCCTTTTAGATAACACCACTCAAAACATGCGGTACTTTTTGCTAATAAGAGTTTTTCAAACAAAGCGTCTAATACAAATTACAACAGAAATCGTTTGTTACAAAGTGTCTCTTGATATATTTTTTTTAAGTGCTTAAATGTTCTGGTATTACAATTAGAGGAGAACTTAGCTCCAACGAGTTCACACCAGTTAAATGGTAGTGAGAGATGTCAAGTGTCAAAATGTTAAAAAACGTGTCTATGTAATAAGACAAAACACGTTTTTTCCCTGTCTGTCAGAATCAACACACGTTACTTACCCGGATACATCTAACACCGTTTGATTCTTGAATAGTTTTTATGGTTAATATATTGTTTATCTTCCCTATAGGAACTAGAATAAAATGCCTAAAAGACTATGATATTTCACTTTTTACCCAATTCGATGACTCGGAATTCTGAACAAAAAAGTGACAACTTCCCTGTACCCTTCGTATATGAAATTAGCCCATAGGACTACATTCAAGGTCCATTTTAAAAGGTAGGTCACCGTTTGTTTTTTCTTTTTATTTGTTAGTTTGTGGATTTTTATTCACCTTGTGTAAAACCAACTAATTTAATTTGGTAGGAATGGATTTGAACAACCTTATATTTTAAAAAAAAATATTAATGAGAGCAGATTTTTTTCTTATTCTCCGGAGGTATTAGGTGTACATAGTTATGCCTAGCGGCGCTGTTTTTAAGACACATTTTGACTAGCGATTTTTTTTTCGAAGTAGCTGCTCTAGTGAAACATATTACAATTAACTATTATAGTACATATAGGGACAATATCTTGCTTAAAAAGAACTTCATAACGTGTTTTATTAATATAGAAAACAATAGGTTCGTGCAAATATCTGCTCTTTAGGCCTACCTGAAAAGATAAAAAGAAATTAAACTAATGTAAGAAATAAGAAGTGGAAATCGCATCACTTTCTCGTGAAATTTAATTCACCTATAATTTTATTTAGATTAGAAAATTATTTATGTTTCAACAATGTTTCTTACTCTATTTTTTTTTTATATGGTCTAAGTCAAATCTTGTAAACTGAATTAAATCACTTCCTCTTATCCTACCGGAGTTGAAATTTGACATGCTGGTCAGTTCCGATGACAACGCATTTTTATGATAAGCATGACCTGATTTTACACCCAAGCATGGCTCCAGACGAGAACTGCTAAACGGTCACTATTTTGTACACGCATTGAAGCACTTAAATGAAAACTTGTTTTTAAAAATGTATTTTTGCTATTAATTTATTAGTGTTTTTCTTTTATCAGACAAACGTGTTTTCATTCACCAATAATCACGACTTCTTTGTAGCTGGTAGAGATCGACTTTTTGCAATAAGCTTACCCCTTTCTTCCTAATCGATGAGTTTCAAATAAAGTGTTTCTTATTAGTATTATGAATATTTAAATTTATGTTATTGCCAAGAAAACATTACATTTTTAGATATCTTTTAAGTTTGCTAAATGGTTTTACTGATAAATCTGATTTCCTAAAATAATAATATTTTTTTACGTTTTTTCGTTCTTCTTCGACATTAATGTTTGAAATTTGCAACAAAAGAGCTATACATTAAATACCATCTTTAACTACTAATTAAACAATAATGTGGCCGCAAAAACTTTTCCTGCATATAGTATATACGCTTGTTTTAAAATTATGTAAATTACTTTTTTGCTTTTGTAATGTGACCGTTTAATCGTGAAACATAATGACGAACACGTGCATTAAAATTGGTCTGATGTTGGTTTCGTATAAAAGGTAAAGTTTTATTTCTAAAATCTTATATTGTTTCAAATTTGCATCGGATCAACATGGCGGCTTTGCTGATGGTTTTTGCATCTTTTTTGGCACTTTCTATTATGTCGGCTTCTGCAGGTAGATGTCCATAATTTTTATCACCCTTATCGTCGTTTTATTTCTGTTCTGCTATTTTAATCGACATCTATCATGTATCTAAATATAATTCATCATTATAATTACTTTAAAGACCATTCCCAAACTCTGGGATTAAGTGACATTCAATAAAAAAGAAATGGTTTAATCGGAAGGGTGGCGGCATTCGGGAAGCTCGGATTTATCCTCAAGAACCCAATGGCCATCAACCTGGAGCAAAAGGTGTATAAGTCCTGCGTGCTACCTTTAGCTACATACGGCTTGGAGACAGCTAGGCGGGTCACGTGGCAAGACAGACCGACACGAGGGGGCTGAAGAAGATCATGCAGTGGTGACTGAGGACAACCAAGCGGAAAGTCGGAAGACCACAACTGAGGCGGATGGATGACATCCGTAGGGCTGCAGGGGGAAACAGCTGGCTCCAAACAGCAACAAATCGAAATACATGGAAGAGGCCTACATCCAGGAGTGGATGGCGACAGGCGAGGAAGAAGAAGAAGAAGAAGGACGAACTTACGTCAAACATAAGGTTGCAAAAAAGTTTTCCATATTAAATGTCTGAATTGGTGCAATTTCGATGATTATTTTTGCAACTTTTACTGAAGTTGATTCCATTGAAGTTTTATAAAGTTATTTATTATGCGAGGGCACTTCCGATATTTAATTAGCTTTTTTTCGTAATGAATCTCTCTGTCGTCAGTCCTCTTTTATTCAATATTTATTAATATGATCTTTATCTTTTTGTAATCAATCAATATCAACAATCAATTTCGTATATTGCAATACGTGATATATTAATGTATGTGGCTAAGAAGATTATTTTTGATAATCCTTAACGCAAATCCTACATGTTTGTGCGATTGGCCTTCTCAGCTTGGGACAGAGTTTTCGCCCGCTAAGTACAGTTTTTGTAGTATTTTCTAACCTAAGAGTTACTCTTTCAGCTTTTATTGAACTTGAACTCCCAATGTGCATCATACTGACCATGGTCTTGTCCTTGTTCTTAAAATATCTTAGAATGCTTGTTTTTATTATATTGTTGATAAAGTCAAAGTAAAATAAATATGTAGTTTCAAGGATTTCATTAAAGAATCAGCCACTGTTGTGTTCCGACTCGCCTTTTCAAATAAATAATTGTAGATCCTTGTCTTCGTGGATGTGGGTTTAAAAAAAGGTCATTTGAACCATATATTTTTTAAATGTCCTTTAAATAATCCTTTTCCATCATTCTTTTATTTACTATTAAAATTTAAAATATCTTTTCCTGTAAATATTTCATAACTATTATCTTTTCATATAATCGCATAAGTTGATTAAATTAAATTAAAATAAAATATAGTAAGTGTAATAGGTTGTTTTTTAAATAACTATCATAAATTATATTATATTATTTTTTTGTATCCATTACCATTTTTTTTTTTTGTTTTAGTTTAAATCTTTATATCAGTTACTCATACTGTCTTTATTTATTTTTCCCTGTCACAATCGTTCTTATTAGTAAACAATTTAAAGTTGGCACATATTCCTTTTAAGGATATGCATATCGTCAAACAAACATAACAGCAACAATAGCCGATACACAACAAACCAACAACAAAAGCCCTCCGATACCGTGTACCATGTTGTATCAGAAGCCTGACGCTAAATGAGCGTCCTACCGAGTTTACGCGAATGTACCCGAATAGCGTGTCGCTTTAAATTCATTCACTGCACAGGAACAGTAATTGTGTTTGGTACGGACATAAAAGATTTTAATTTAAAAGTATTTGCTAACAATAGACGTTTTATTGGTAAAAATTCCTATAAAAAATAAATTATTTTACTCACAATATTCATAGTATAGTTAGATAAAATATTTTTAACTTTTATGTTTTTAAATATCGCCATTTAATTCTTTTTCAGTTTTTATTCAGAATGCATTTTTATAAAACTTAGCGTAGGGTTCAGTCATCTCGCGTTTATGTACGTAGAATCTTTACTGACCTCTAATTTAAAAATAATTTTTGATACCCTAAAAGAATAACTTTAGTTTTAGCAAAATTTGATCGTTTTTAGCAGTTCAAAATTAAAAAAATAATTATATTTTGTCACTTTTATCCGTTAATCGTTTTCTCCGGCGACTGTATTTGGTATGCACGTGGGTAAAGCAATATATTTATAAGGAAACTCGTTAAATACAATTAGAATAAAGTAATCTATTTAAGTATTTTTTATTGAATACTTTCATACTTATATTCGTGAATAAAACACAAATCGCCCTTAAGGATTTCTGAGAAAACGTCAATAAGATAAGTATTAAATGATAAATAATGTTATTGTTTTTTTGCAGAAAATTACATAGTGATTAGAAGTTCTTCGCAATATAACGATATGATAAGTCAATCGGAGACAGACCTTATTGTTGTATTAATATGGTCAGAGTGGAGTTCCCCAAGTAAGATTGCAAAGGAAAAACTCAAAAGGATCGCAGTTGCACACCCAAACATTTTGGCGCTCCAAGTTGACTACGATAGCAATTTAGATATTCCGGAAGTTAATGAGGTCAAGGCCATACCTTATTTTATATTCAAGAAAGCTGGTGAAACAGTGGCAACTATAACTGGTATCCACCCTACTAATCTCTTAGAAAAAATTAAGGAATTGACAAAATCTTAAGTTACTATTCGGCACTGTAATAAATATCGTAATATTATATACCTTTTATTTGTCTTTTATGCTTTCATGCCTTTTATGGGTGAAATTTTCAAACGAAATATACCATTTTGATGTACATCATAACAGTCTGAAAACCTTTTCGTCAACTTGATGGCAGTATATTATGATATCGCACATATTATGCACACGATACGTGTAATGAGCACATTTTACTATGTGTAATGTGCACATTTTAAAGTGTGTAATGAGTACATTTGAATACGTGCAATGACCTTATGTTAGACACAACAATATCGTAAGCATGAAGAAATTGTATTAAATCAACGTGTGTTTGGTAACGATACAAAGTAATATCAACGGGTTCATCAAAAAAATGTTCTAGCATAGTGGTAAAGTCAGGAAGAAATGCTGGGTTGAATACAATTCAAGAAAATAAGTTATCCTAATGTTGCCTAATGACACGTCCTGTCGAGCTTTCGATCCGATTAAAACACGACTATAAAATGCTATAAATTCAGGATACACAAACGACATATCATTTGATAATAATTTGGTTCTTTATTCTCCACCTGTCAGTATGCACTAGAAAGTGATATTTAAAAGTATTTTCCTTAAGTTACTTACATCAAAAATAATCGCGCGTAGAGATTTAGGGCGAAGCGACCTACTCCGAGTGACGGGGTACTGGCTACCGACAATGGCGTTATTCATTTATAAGCTATTAGGTGATGAAATAAATTCACACACAAGAGGCGACATCACTATTAAATTAATTATTTTATTTAAATTTTCGATTACGATTAGAATCCCGCGTTCAAGTGGTTTTATATAACTGGTTTTTTTTGTTAGGATGTATTTATATAATCAAACCTGAACATAAATGCTTTGAATAATTAATTAATCGTTTTTTTTTAAGCTTTAATTATCTTTCAGGTGACAACATTTTTTGAGCTAAAATAATACTTATGCCTATTTTACGATTTCACTTCGCCTTTAAGAAACTTACTGCCATACACACTACACTACTAGCATGCCTTAAGGCGAGCCATTACAATTGAGCAACGATGTGTTTGTCACTCTTAGGCAGTTCTCCTGAGTGTGATGGGAAAATACACCTTTACCCAGAGCCGGATAGGTTTTTTTACGTTCATTTAGTATGATGTTTTTAATTGTTTAACACTATTTTTTAAAATCAAATTTTGTTAAAATCGAGGATGATTTTAACAAAGTTTGAAAGTAATCGCCTACAATATGCAAAAATAATCGAATCGCTAAAGCCATCAATTATGACAAAAATTTAAATAATGCTTAATTTTTGCAACTTTAAACTTCACATAACCTTATTAATACCATCTCTGAAAAATTCCTTATCATATTTATAAGCAAAAAAACATCGAAATCGCTTTAACCGTTTCGGAGTAAGAATTTTATAAGGCAGCGTATATATGGTAGCGGCGCTACATATTTGGACTGCGGCTGGCAGCGTCGTTTTGGCCGTCGACGTGCGATCGCCGCCAGGCGTATCTGATTGGTCGGTGCCTGCGCAGGCGCGCATTGGAACGGCGCACGGGCAAATCGCCAGCGACGCAGGCAGTCAGTCGGGTCGACAGGCTTGCAAGCCACCGCGCGTATTATGCGCCGACGACTTTATCAATCCTAATTTATATTTTATTCATTGTTATATCTTAATTTCCGTTATTTTACAATTATCATTTAGTTTTATTCTTGTTGTACGACGCAATTGTTGAAGTGATTCCCTTTTGGGAATCACGTAAATAAAATAATACCGCCGGCCTTTAGCGGTTCAATGATCAACTGAGTTCGTCATATCTTAGCATCCTGGACCCTAGACATCCCCGGCATAATATGTATTAGTATTTAATAATCTGTTTAAATTTACGAGTAATATTGTATATATATCAGAGATTAGTTAACAAAGCCATTAACATGAATTAAAAAATAATTTTACACGATGCATCAATATTTCGTAAACAAAAACATGTTTTGCTTTTTGATGGACAAAATTGCCCTAATTGGGAACTTAAAGTATTTTGATTTCGAAGAGATTCTCGTTGACTTCGTATATTATCTTGTACAGCAAGCAATAAACGTCAAGCATTATAAGCTTGAATATCAAAATATCGCAACGCAACAATTTATATATTTTTTAGCAACTATTCAACTTGGGCTTACTTTCTCGAATCGCAACCAATTATTTTTTCGTTATCCCAAACTATAAAAAATATTCATTTCTAAGCTCCATATAATATTTTTCTCAAATATTGTAATATCCAAGCACCGATAGAGAACATATTATTGCTCCATTTTAATTCTTCTGGTGATTGTTCTAATCCTACCTTCACTTTGGCATGTTAATTTGGCATGTGTTTGTACTTTATAATATCGTATTTTTCTTGTATCAAAGAAACTTTTTTTGACTTTTGGCTTAACCTTTTCTTTCTAATCGTTGAGTTTCAAATAAAGTGATTCTCATAATATAAGAAATATTTAAATTATGGTATTCTCAAGAAAAGATTACATTTTAAAATATTGTAACGGCCCAATGCGGTGAGTCTAAGATAGTTAATAATGCGCAGTTGTTGGTAGATGTTTTAGTGAATTAGTAACTAGTTACATAATACCTCCGATATTTATTACAAGATCGTGTAGGGGCGCTACTGACTCCATGATATAGGGGCTCTGGCAGAAGTAAAAAGAGGGGAAACCCTCCGTTTCAGCCTGACGAGCTCGAACGGCGTTCAGGTCCGGTCGGTCGACCTTGCCCCTGGTACACGCGTGACCTCTGTGCCTTGTCCCCCCACAATATCTTTTGTTTGCTATATGGTTTTGCTGATAATTCAGATACCTATTCGCCATAACAATAAAACTATTAATAAATAAAATATCATCTTTAACTATTGATTAATTTCATTTGAGAATAAACAATGATGTGTTCGCAATTAATTTTTCCTGCATAAATACACACTTGTTATAAATTTATGTTGTTTTTGTAAACTGTCAATTTAATCGTTAAACACAACGACATACACGTGCATTCTAAAGTAATTATGGTAATGATGCGCGTTGTTGGTTTCCTATAAAAAGTAAACTTTTGTTATTAGAATCTTATATTATCTCAGTTTAGAATCGGATCAACATGGCGGCCTTCCTGATGATTTTGGCATCTTTTTTGGCACTTTTTATTGTGTCGGCTTCTGCAGGTAGGTCAATAGTTTAGCCACTCGTTTTATTTCTGTTCTGATGTTCTGCTATTTTAATCGACATTTATATATAAATATAATTCTATCATTATTATTACTCGTATTTAAAAAAAACCTTTCCCAAAGTCTAGGTTTAAGTGTATACATTAAAAAAATAAATAGTAATATTTTTAGAATAATATATTTTGCCTTAATATTAGCTGAGAATAGAAGTTCCATTGGTAAACATTCTTAGCAGCTGCAGTCGAAATGTGTAGCGCCGCTACAAGTTCTTTTTTATCTTCTTCTTTAAAGATTTGTTCGGAATGCATTTTTACAAACTTGGCGTTGGGTTTAAACCGACATCCTGCGATCTAAAGTCCAGTACTACTACTACCACTACTACTACTCCGGTACTACTTAGAATCCTTATCGGCCTTTTCATTTTTAATGATTTTTGTGAACATAAAAAAATAACATGGCTTTTAGTAACATTTGAATGTATTTTACCAGTTTGTAACAAACTTAAAAAATAAATTATATTTTTAGTAGTCTAGTGGTTAAGGCGTTGGACTATAGACCCAAAGGTCTCATTTTTAACCATCCACCATCTTCCCTGACTATAGCACATGCACATTTGGCCTAGTTGAATGGGGCTTAAAATAATTGTATATGACCTAGGTCAAATCTTTTAAAAAAATAAAGTAATCCATTCAAGAAATTTTAATTTGCATACTTTCATACTTATATTCGGAAATTAAACACAAATCGCCCTTAAGGAAATCTGAGGAAACGCGAATAAGAGAAATAAGTATTACTATCATTTTAAATAATGTTATATTTTTTCCAGAAAACTACATCGTAGTCGATAGTTCTGAGCATTATTTCGACATCACAAGTAAACCGGAAAAAGCACTTGTTGTCGTGTTATTCAAGGCAGACTGGGGTGAAGAAAGTACGGTTGCAAAAGGTATACTTAAAGATAGTGCAGCAAAGGATCCAAACTTTTTGGCTCTCGAAGTTGACATCGATCGCATTCCAGAACTTAAAGTCGCTATGGAAGTCGATCTCGTACCTTATTTTGTATTCTTGAAAGGTGATAAAACAGTGGCAACTTTAACTGGTGTTCATTTAAATCTCTCGGATAAAATTAAAGAATTTGAATAATCCTAATCTATTAATAGGTATTCAAGTATGTTACGAAATATTATTTAATTTTATATACCTTTTATGATTTCACAGTCGTGAGTCATTTTTAAACGAAATAAACTATTTTAAAGTACTTCATTTATTATTTTTATTTACCATTTAAGCTTTCACTGTGTGTGAGTTTTATTTTAAAATGAAATAAAAAATTTTGAAGTACTTCATCTCATAAGCAGGCTTTGAGAAAAGTCTGATAATTTTTTTCGTCAATTTGACGGCAGCATATTATGATACCGCACATATTATGCACACGATACGTGTAATGAGCACATTTTATTATGTGTAATTAGCACATTTATTGTGCTCATGTTAGCCACAACAATATGGATAAGCAAGATTCAATCATGAAATGATTCTAGACGTTTGGGCTGCAAATTAACTAACGGACTTCTCTTTTTAGGGCCATTTTATATATTTATACGTACATAGGAAGGATTTCATTTTTAAGGATTTCACATTTTATTATGCTCTGCTTGACAAATCATTAACACCCAGGCGAATAAAAGTTAATTATGAAAAATTATTATTATTTTGGTATAGAAATTTCTAATGATATTATTTTTTTGGATATTATATTGTATGTATTTTATATCAATCCCACCTCCCCACTACGACCACTAACAGGTAAACCAACGTGTAGGTACTTCAGGTGACAGATGATGTACCTAGACCAGTCTTCGTTTAGCTGTTGAAGAAGGGGCCACGGAGCTCCGAAACGTACAGCAGAGGTACTCACCTAATCTATATCTTCTTCTACTTACAACTCAATTATACAATTATATAAATAATACGCACACTAATCATGTGCTTTAATTTTACACTTTTACATATCCATTATTTTTATTTTTATCAACTTCATACATAAATCACTCATAAAATCATCTTATTTCACCACCATCCTTCATCGTAATCACAAATCCATTATTTTTATATTTTTTGTTAAAATATCATCCTTTGCTTATTTCGTCTAATTAGATGGTTAAATAATATTTGACAATATTTTACTCTAAAGAGGACAGGTGAGAGTTAAAAATGCATTTTTATAAAACTCAGCGCTGGGTTTAGACCGATATCCTGCGCTCTCAAGTATCTGGAGTGTTTTTATTCACTGCGCGTAAAACCAATGAAATTAATTTCATATTTTTTTTGTTTTTTGAATTTGAATTTCATTTGAATGGTTTTTAATAATTTCGTTGTTCAAAATTTATTAGCGAATGCAGACTTTTTTTTTTATTTTTATTTGCAGGCTTCAACCGGCATTATTTTTTTTTCTTTTATATATATATAAACTTTTTTTATTCTCTGGAGGTATACCTAGCGGCGCTGTTTCTAGAACATATTTTGACTGTTGATTTTTTTAAAGTAGCTTCTCTAGACAAACATAATAACTTTTATAGTAGATATCGGGACAATATCTTGGTTGAAAAACAACTTCGTAACGTGTTTGTTTAATATAAATCAAAATAGTGTCTGCAAAAGTTATACCTTACTATTACGTCCAAAATCTGCTCTTTTGGCTTGCATGAAAAGGTAAAAAGAAATTAAATTAATTTAGGCACTAAGAAGCGGAATTCCCATGAAATTAAATTCAGCTATAATTTTATTTAGACTAGCAAATTATTTATGCCTCAGCAATGTTTCATATGAATAATAAATATAATACATAAAATCATCTTCAATATAAACCTACAACATAAAAACTAAGAAATTATTTATGTATTTGAATTATAAACAGCTTTACAACATTTTAGGATATTGAACTTTTGAACAGCCATTAATACGATAGTTTCTGCTACGTCACTAAACATTACGATATTTTATTTTATAAATAAAATAAAAATGTCAAATATTTTCTTATTATTGATATCTTACGTACTCGTATTATCCCAAGAATCATTATTTGTCGTAGTTGTGAGAAATCCTTATAATTTTAGTACCTTGTTACAGTTACTTGCTATTAGACAGAAGCGTACAGTTACTACGGAGGAACTAATTAAGTTATTTAATTTTAACAACTGCCCCAATATTGCTTCCTGTAATGATGGATAAGTTAGTAACTGTAACTAGTTACTGAAAGTACACGAATTTTTCGCAACTACATCGATAAACTGCCTAAGTAGGAACGGTTTCTTACTAGTAAGAACGCGTTGTTTCTGATGCTCTTAGATACTTCGCGTATTTACTAGTAAAAACGGGTTCTTACTGATTTCGTGTGTTTACGGTAACATATATACTTTAATCAAATTACTAGTTTAGTAGTTTTTACTGATTGACATCAATTATAATTAAAATTATCGAAATGTCTGTTCGCTTATAAGGATGTTCCTCAATTGCTACTTAACTACTGTCTCGTCGATTTTCACACAGCTTTTGTGTTTATAAGGTTTCTATATGTATCACAGTGTGCTGTTCAGGGACTGAGCAGCATTGTAAAGAGTGCGTTTACGCTAGGTAATTTGTAGAACTGACTGGTACGTAACGGCCGGCGAACAGGCGAAGTTCATTGAACAGGATAAGTGTCGAAGGCCCTAATATAAGGCACACATCAAATCCGGGGGCCTAAATGAACGCGCTGAAGAAGGTGAGGGGACACTGAAAGCACCCGCTGGGCCTAGCCATGTCCTCGAATCTACCAGTTAGTTATAAGTAAGCGTTTTCCATCGCGTTATAACTACGAGATGGCTTAATATAAACATTTATGCGGGTCTACCCTGTCTTAGGAGACAGATAATGCTTTAGAACGTCTGCGCTGAAGGTTATTCACGCCTGAAAAAAATGTCGCTTGAAATATCTTGTGATTTAATGTGATGAGAATAATATAACCCTCAGGCGTGCCCCACACAGATGAGATATAATAATTTTAATTTTAATTAGCGAGGTTATCATAATTGTACAATATGTCCTAGTTTTAAATTTCCAACAGTGTCGCGTGAAACTATATTATATAAAATATATTTTCATCTTAGTCATAACGTTACACTCTTTCTTTTTGTATCATTTTTTGGTATTCAAAATAATCTATTTTATTTTAAGTACGTTGTTTTAACTATCAATAGTAAAAATGACCAAATAGAGCAGATTTTTTGAAAGAAATGTCCTAAATGTCCATAAAAACATTTTTAGAGCGTTCTATTAAATGCATATTATGTGCATAAGTGGATAGATGGTACTATACCTAAAAACATAGTTCTTACCTATATATTTACCCGTATCTTTATTGTAAGTTTTACAACTTTTTCGTAATATTTTGTTTGTTATGTAGGCCCGATATAGAAGAATATTACAGGCATGTGCGTAAATATTTGCAAAGATGCACTAATACTGCGTATGGGAGACAATTTGCACTTTGCCTCGCGCATTGCATTGGAGAGTGACTGGTCGCTTCATCCACTTGTAGGCTAATTACGCCGCTCCATGGTGAAGCAGGTAGGTATTTTTTTATTGGACAAATATTGAGAAAGAGATGGTAAAATGAATAGGAAATTCAAGCTTAATATAGTCACCGTTATTATTTAATTTTGGGTTAAGTTATTATTATAGAAAACGGCGTAACCAATTTACAAAAATAAAGTTACATAACAATCCTAGTTTCCTCCTAATGCCGGGAAGGTAGTGTTGAATATATCGATGTCACTTAACATGCTGTTCTAAAGCTTACATGCTCGATGTATATATGAATTCTGTGCATAATTCGTACTCAACCGTGACAGATGGAATGTCTCATACGTGTGACATGTATCATGTCGGTACTGCAGACATGTTGTAGCTCTAATTTACATGGTTTGTGCAGTATTTCGAATTTGCACGAATTTTGTTCCCGACGTTTGGTATTTGCCAGAGCAAACTATTGCCATTTTCTAGGTTGATTGTTTATTTACACTCACATAAACAGTCAACCTAGCGCCAGTGTCCTCGAGACTGTGGACGTAAAACCTCACTCTTAAGTGAAATTTAAGTTTTCATAGATTCATTTTCCAGAAGAGATAATTTGGCTTACGATAACTCAAGTACGCAATGAGCTCTGTCCAAGGACACGCTGTCTTCTTACCGGGACAGCTGCAAACATCTAAGAAATTAAAGTTTAAAGGTTTGGCGAGAGAGATGGTAGTCGGTGAGAAGGAGTGAGAAGCATGTTTCCACAGTTCGACCACCACAGTACACATATCGTGAGGATCTGAGGCAAACTTGCCGATTGCAGGCTGTCCGTTGACGCCTGATTTCTGAATCTAGCCTCAGCTCTATTCGCATAAATCCAAGTCACTCTATCGCGCTTAAAGAAGCTGCACTTCAAAATATCGACTTGAAACCCGCATACAAGGTGACTGTTTATCCTAAGATCGCCTTACATTAAATCGAATAGTGGATGTAGGCGGTAGGCGGCTTTGCGCGAAACACGCACCCGCCTCGTTTCGAACGGGTCAAAAGGCATTGCGAAATTTTCATTCGCTGCCAAACGGACCAGAAATCTGCATAAAGCCCGCCCTGGAATAGAGCGCACCCGAATTTCTTACGAAGGATTCATCCGAAATACTGGGCATAAAATGAAACATAACCCCCTCTCCTTAGGGCCACGAGAGGTCCACACCGGTTCACAACGGTTCAATGTAGATACGAGTTAAAATTACAGAAACGTTTGAAAAGATACGAAAATAATTACATAACTCTTCATGATAATTCGATATATTGACTATTAAAGAGTATTTTCGAATATGCAACTTCAAAATAATGGAATGAAGACTAGGTAAAATTTTATAAGAAAAAAAATAAAAATTAGATATAATATGTATTAAAAATTGATAATGTGATTATAATTTGAGTTTGAGGTTGGTTTTACAGAGTATCCCAAGACCATCCCCGAGGACTTAAGGGGGTGTTTATGTTTCCTGTTACGAATAAGAAATTATAGAAAAAATGCGAAAATAATTTATTAATTTTATTAAAGCGCCGGTGTAAATTCCCTTAAACGTAGCTAAACGAGATATCGATCCCGTTTTGCGACGATAGTTGACCCACAGCGCGGTCATTCAACTGCGTTGCAGCTGGCGGCGCATTTCTAAAACGGTTAATTATTATCATTGTGAATTTAAATATAACAATACAAATCATAATTGAAATCATAGGGCCTATTAACTGGATTTTTTATTGAGAATGGTCTTGGGACACGGTGTATATCTCGAGAACCTGGCGTTTTCCTGATGTTTTAAATTTTTGGTCATGTAGTAATTCATTTGACTTTCGTCATAGTTTTTTTTATTCATCTTTATTCAAACTATTCATATGCCTATTTTTTTTAAAATTGTATATCTACTTTCGGAGTTATGTGTTGGGAGGTTTGGGTAAAAACTCGCTTTTTATATATTTTGATAATAAATAACCTATAATAGCAAAAAAAATAAATAAATGTTCATTATTGAACCCAGTGGTCGCAAACATTTTATTTTTTTTGGCAAAAGTTCTGTGATATATTTTCTAATCTTTTTGATAAAATTTCAAATCCCAACTTTCTATGACAAACCGAAAAAAATCATTTTACGTCTCCACATAAAATTTTCCGTTTTTGACCATATTGGTGAGGAACCCTAAAAATGGCTTATCTACTCGCCTGGAAACGTTTCGAATTCCAGGCGAGTCACAGAATGAATTAGTGTCACGGTCTAAATTCGATCCGCGCTCTCTCCGCACAATAAGTGTCTTCCAAACGCCAAGGCATCGTCGGCTTTGCTCAGAGCGTCCCTTTCATTTTTGAGTGTTCTTTTCGAGGAAATTGCTCCTAACCTTGAGTACAGTCAAGTTAAATGTTCGAAGACGGACGTGTCCCGATCGCGCTCAACTCAAAGCCTCGAACTCGAATTTTCCTTTGTGCCTTTCTAATAATAAAAAAAGCAAGAACGCCAAATTAAAACAAACTTTTATGTTATCATATATATTATCATACTCCATTATAAATAGCATGTGACAGAATAAATATAATATATCTAAAATTGATTTTCAATAAATAAAAGTCATTGAATTGAGCACTAAAAAAAAATTTGGTATATAAAAGTATAGTTTCTACAGGACAATAATATTTTTTGTTGGAGTTACAAATCGATTATTGGTTGCAAGTTTAAACATTTAAACCTTTAACATAATAAGTTAGTTAATTTATAAAATTGTAGATTTTCTTATGATAAGTAAAGAACACGGTCTAATTTTAGAAATACAGAGACGGACTCTTTGAAATTCTAAATGTACTCCAAAGTCATTTTACCGAAATTTAAAAATATATATGGAGAAAGGCAAGTTGGCAAAAGGCGAGTTGTGCTTGCACGAATTTATAGTAAAGTAACTAAATAATAACATCTAATTAAAAATAGTTATATAAAAAAAGAGCTAAAAGTGTAAAAATCTGCTTCACTTCATTCATCTATACACTATACAATATGTGGTATGTCATTTTTTGAAAACTAATGTAAAATGTTACTAGATCTTATGATTATGTTAGTAAGCTTCTGGTAGACTCTTTCAGAACACTCACACTTGTATGTATATGTTTAAATCTGCAATAAAGGTCGCGAAAGCGACATTGAATTTGAAAAAATATCCCCCGAAATTTCCGAATCCGAGATTTTTACCCGATATGAAAATAAAAAATATTTACCTGTATAAAAAAAATACTAAACAAATAAAAATTTAAAAAAACGCTAGTCTAATCTAAAGTAAAACAAGCCCTTTATTAATATACTGGTAAATTTTATTGGCATAGTACCTAAGCACAATTTTCGTGAAAAATAAGGAAAAAAAATCTACCGTGCCTTAATTAAAAAGTTTTTTTCTAAAAGGGAGTAAACTAACTCGAAGGTTAAACTTCTTTGATCGTAAGGTTGTATGCGGCCATGCGATAATTTAAAAATTCTTCCCCCAATTTTTCTTTTATTAATTCAAAAATATATATAAACTATATATTTTATTATTAACATGTAATTAGCATAAATATTATAAACATTACAAAAATACACAGCTTGAAAATAAATAAATCAGAATATATACATTTTAACGAGGTATAACATCTATTGTTATGGTATTATTTATTTATTTATTAAGTTATTTTTATGCACTATTAATTTTAACCATATTAGTATAAACGGTGAATAACTGTACCGCACCTATAGAAAATTCGTTCGATAAAAAATGTAGTATTCCGTTCTGTTCAAGTGTATAATGTCACATGACACTCGAGTCATTTTTAGTTTCTATGCTTTCTAGAATAACAAGCTACTATCCCCGTCCTTTGGCCGTCTGTCTGTTGTATCTTTTAACTCGTAAAGTACAAATGCGAAAGAGTTTTTGTATGTAGATATGCTCTTAAAAAACATCTATAAGTGTTTTGGTCACATCGGAGGCTAGTCGGTGGCTATCGGTTTAGTTACCAATTTTTTAGTACCATGGCCAATGAAACCAATGAAACATTGGCTAAAAGTGTAAGTATAAGTATAAATGAACCACATGGTACCACAGACGCGAGTAGTCTGGGTGGTAGATGTCTTTAATGACGCCTGTAGGACCTAGCTGTAAGATGTCAGGTTCTAGTTTAATAATTTACTACAATAAACAATGTATAAAAATAGTTGATATTATATGAGAGCTACAGGGTATCATCGCCATTTTTCTTGTTTTATTATATCGGCAAAGAAACTAAAAACCCAGGTTCGGTGTGTATTTAATTAAACGGCATTAAAATATAGTAGATAGTTATTAAGTTGCTTTTTATATGCTTCTGTGTTATATTATTTTATATCAATTACCATTTTATTTTTGTAGTTGTTACCGATAGAGTGTTTAATTTTATTCTAAATGTCTTCCAATAATAATTGGTTTAATAACTTAAAACTTGCTACATAATCCTGTAAAAAGATGGCTTTAATCGTTAAAACAGAAGCAAAGAAATATCTTATTTACGGTTATTGGAAAACACTACTTGTTTAATAAAAAAGCTTAAACTTTAAATATCTACTTGATTTTACAGAATCTATATGGAAATAAAATGTATTGGTGTTTTTTTTTAATTTAATAGTAAAATATACATAAAATTTAAAAAAAATACATTAAACGATAACAAGATCATACGTAAAGTAAAAACAAATTGCACTTTACCAGAAACGAATGGGATTAATTTGAAAGAAAATAATTGGTCCAACCCTATAACGGTTTAGGCAAAACCTTTATAAGCATTTTAGAGGGGCTAACGACGTTTAGGCAAGTTCTTGTTTTTCGTCTCCGCTCAACGATACGTCGTCGCCGCTGCCGCCGCTCAGCCCGCCCGCCCCCTCCTCGTCGGTTCTCTTCCTCTCCTCCCAGGCATTGGCCATTGCGTACACTTTGCTGAAGGTGAGGACTTCGTTCTGTCTGAACAGCCTCTGCCTGGTGTCGTCCCTCTTCATTCCCAGCACGAACTGGTCCCTCAGGTTCTCGTCCTTATTGTCGGAGTAGTTGCACCGTCTTACCAGCTTTCGCAGAACGGCGGAGAAGTCGAACAAGCTCTCGTTGGTCTTCTGTTTCCTCTGGCGAAATTTAAACCTGAATGAAATTTTTAAATTTCTTAACAGACTTCAAGAAAAATAAGTATCTTGCGGAGACTCAGTTTCTGAGACTTTCAATGTGTATTCTGGTATTCTTGCTAAGCGGTTCATTTTCTTTATTAATTATATTTTTACCAATCAGTGACACTATTTGACGCGCATCTCATACAAGATGACATCAATCGTCTCTTAGAGGAGGCTGCAAATAATAAATTACAATTTAATGCGTCTAAATACGAGTGTATAGCGGTATCTTTCTCACGAGCCTTGCGCGAAAAAGTAAGTTGTGATTAGTCCCTGGATAATGAGATTACAGATGCGACGAAATTCGCGACCTGGGGGTTTTGTTTGATTCGCGTCTAACATTTCATTTGCACATGCAAAGCAAAGCTATTCACGCCAATAAAATTTTGAGATTCGTGCTTTGAACCGGCCAATCTTTGAGTAAGCCGAAGTCATTCTCGCTTTTATACTACACGTTCATGAGCAGTATATTAGAGTATAGATTCATTATCTGGAGTCCTCGTGAAATCACATACTGTAATATTCTGGAGGTTACTCAGAGGAGGTTCCTAAGATACCCTTATCTCCGTAGGTATGCATATTATACTGATTTTTTTACCAACACGCATCGATCAGAATTTGTATCGAGTTTAGGCGACAAGTCCATACATCGTTATATGTTATTAAAGTTGTCAACGATTTCATCGAGAATCCCTTAATACTCAGAGTTTCTTTGTTTCGGACCGTTTGACTAGATCGCTGGAGCACACGTTATGTAGGTGATTAACGTGTCGTACCGACGTATACAGGTATAGTCCGATTGGGGGAGCAGTCGAATTATTAAATTCCATTTCTGCGGAGATTGTTGTTTGTCTGTTCGCCCAATACGATTAAAAATCTGCTTTGTATTACACCTTTGTGAGATCAGCGTAAATTATTTATTTCTTATTGCTTTATCGTTCGCCTTGAGGTATTATTATTATTTTTAAGTTCTAGTTATTTTTTGTTTTTTATTGTTGTTGCGTATTGTAATGTGTTCAAGGGGAAACCTGTTTAATAAATAAATAAAAGATTGTTTGGTGTTCTTGAATGTTTCTTTGATTTTTTCCATGGACATTATAGTCAAATTGACTCGTTGCAATTGACTAAAACGTTTTTTCTTAATAATTATAATACATTGCTAGTTTTTTCACGTAATACTCAAGAGTAATAAACGTCAAATTCCTCGCCCTTAATGTTTTGTCGTATATTTTATCGTTGATCAAAGCTATTATACCAAAAAAAGTAATACATTTTATTAACTGCGTTTAATTCCGATATTCCGCGAGCAGATCGAAATTGACTTTCATACGGAATCAGAGTCACACTTCTAGTCTTTTATATGTTCTCGGCTCAGGCATGGCTTTACTTTTACCTTTCTTCCAGTACAGAGACCCTTGGCTGAAGGTGCTCCAATGTCATCCCCAACAGGTCTTCGTAGCGTATATTCGACGGCTTCTCAGGAAAGCTCATGTCATTTCGATGACACAAAACATCGAAACCAAAGTCCCAGTTGTGGCACTGGACCTACTTGTTTCTTTTTCGCAATATTCATAAAATTTACTTTTGGTATATACTTTAATGAAATGAAAATTTTATATGAAGTGAAAGTTTTGTATGAGAAAAGTTTTTGTATGGGGAAAATATAAAGATTACGCGTTACCACGTCACCGTCACCGATATGCTAGGTTAGGTTAGGTTATCTCCGAAACTACTAATCCTATTTCAAAAATTCTTACACCAATATTTAGAATGGACCCTCAGGGTGGACATAGATTATATATTATCCCGTTAAAATAAAAAGGATTTTCGTGGCGGCCAATTTCGAAATGTAAAGTCGACGAAAAAACGTTCAAGCGAATACGTTTCTCAGGTAAGAGAAACCGATGGGGACCGAAGCGACATATCCCGAGTGCCACGGGCACGTGTCACTTTTTTTCACTTTTTTATAGAGCATGGTTTAAGGTAGGTTTAGGTACACAAAGATTTCGTTTTAGGACTAAAATTTAACATATTTGGATACATTTATATAAGCATTTCCAAATAATCGGTCAACCTTGGTGAAGGAATTTAGCTCCGAGTGGCTTTCCTAGTCTTTCAGTCAAGCAGTGGGACGAACGCATACCTTGAGATCCTCCTCGACGTTGTTCGCCAGGAAGTACTGGTCCAGCCGCGCTGTGTAGTATTCCCAGTCTCCGTCCCTGACGTCGAACTCCTCTATTCCTCCGGCGGGCATTTTCTTTTCTACAGGACGCTCACTGTAATTGGTCATAGACCTGGGAAAAGTAATAATTATTATGGTTCTATTGACTCACTCTTCGTTTTCGTTCACATGCACCTATATACAAAAGTATAGTAGCTCTAACAGTTGTTAGGACGACTTCTCTTACGAGTAAGTATGTTATTATTATTAATTAAATACAATATTATGGAGTTAGCTCTTCGGACAAGGAAAAGGGTTAAAATACTATAATTATTGTTTCTTTTTTAAATCATTTCTTTTTACTACTTTAATGAATGTTTGACCGTATTGCATAACCGCACAGATAGATAGGTTAGAGTGAAAAGCTTTCATAAAATACAGGCCTGTATTGAAACCAGCGTGCAACTATCTGTGCTTTCGGTATTAATTTTTCTTTGAAAATTCTGGCTTTATAATTTGTTTGAAAATGTTCAATCTGTAAACAGATGGAGAAAAAGCAGAAGCAGGTAGATATAGATTAAGCTCCGTGGCCCCTTCTTCAGCAGCTAAGCGAAGACTGGTCTAGGTACATCATCTGTCACCTGAAGTACCTACACGTTGGTTTACCTGTTAGTGGTCGAAGCGAGGAGGTGGGATTGTTTTAAAATACATACAATATAATACCTATTTAATTAAAACAATACGCTATTATCACCAGTACAGATGTTTGTAAATATTAAGAAATATTTAAAGCAAAAAATAAAATACGTATAAACGTCCAGCCAGAGATACTCGCCTAATCTCTATATATCTTCTACTTTTTCTCCATCTGTCTACTAAAATAACAAGTGTTTAAACAACCAAAAAAAAAAGTATTATATACAATTAAATATTTATTTGTATATAATCAAATAATATTTATATTTTTATTATTATTATATAGTACTTGTATAATTTATGTTATTCTGTTTAGTATAATCTCTGTTTTATCTTTTATATGCATGTGGTGTTCTCTTTTTATTTGAATATTGATAAGGTTTTTTTTGCGTGTCTTACTTAATGAATGTAAACGTGTTGTATATTCAATATTTTGTTGGAGTACCGTATAAAAATAAAATAAAATTAAATTGTTATCACATAACACGAATTAGATTATTTTATTCCTATAAAACCATTGGGTTCGAAGTTATGAGGCAAGATCTTAGTTGTGTCAACTTTTTGCTGCAGAATTATTGATGAAACAGTGATAAAAAAACTAAAAGTTTCCAATCCCAGTGTGGGATTTTATTGTCGATCAAATTGTCTGTAATTTTCGTTTGAACACTTATTTTATGGACTTATTTTATACAGACAAACGCCAAAAGCTTTTACGCAACTCAGCTAGGTACATATCCGGCTTATATCAAAACTATCGGTTAAATCGAACCAATGTCAGATTCATTTTAGTAAATAGAAATTAGGGATTTGATAGTAGTGCTTCAAAAACAAATCGTCGATACGTATTTTTTCGAATACCTATTGTTATTTATTTCGATACATCTATTGTTATTTCTCTACACTTTTTTTTCACAGAAATACAAATACAATTATTAAAACAATCTATGTATGCCCCTTATATTAACGTATTGTTTTCACTATTTATAAAAACATTTTTTTTTTATGTTATAATTTTGGCGTATTTATATTGTATATTTATGACGGTGTTGGTGCCAAACGCTGAAGCGACGGATAGCCGAAGCTCGTTCCGCTCGCAACTGTCAATGCATTAGTGCTAAATCGGTAGTCTGTAAGGTAGCAATCGCGTCTCGCTCGCTCGTCGATTGCCATCCATTGAATACCATAGAAATTCGGAACTATAGACAAAGAATAAAGTTTATAGATTTTTCTTATGATATTTTTGCTTACCTAATTCAATTGTTGCTGAAATTAATTTTTCCTTGATTCAATCATTTATAATATCTAGGTTCACTTCACTTCACCAATACTATTTTTTATAACAAGTATCTTTTTAAAACAAAATATAATAATATATTTTATACTGAAAATGTTAAAACCATATTAATTTTGTACTTACAAATATAGTCAGAATAATACTATTTGTTAGATAATATTTTGATGTAACTATTTACATAATATTAGGCAAATGTAGAGGATTTATTTTCACAAAATCTGTTTTTTTATTTTAATTGAACAGATTATTTACATTTACATAAACATGCAACTGATAAAACATGACATGACACTGCAAAAACATTTGAAATATAACATATCACCTTATAAAAAACTCATTTTATAGGCAAATAAAAATATTTATTTCAGCACTATCTCTAAGTTACTAGTATATGTTTTTTGGCTTAGTTTAAAGGATTCATTACTAGGTGGTGATATCGAAGAATGTAAATTAGCTTTTATTAATAGTAAAAATTGTGAATTAAAACCTAACCTAACCTAACACTGTCGCGGGTTCACTGATTGAATACATTTTACGAACTGGTTTTTCTCCGACGTCGCTTTACCTACCCCCTGAAGCTAAGTCGTTCTCTTATATTCTGTACACACACGCACACATGTTTATAAAAACAGATAAAATGATTTTTGCGACTTAAAATACGTCTTTTCATGAAAAACTCCTTATACAAAATAAAAATGACAATTTACAATGGTTAGAATCGCTGCCATTTTCCTATTAGAATGATTTTAAACAACTAACTTACCATACAAATTATGTAATTGTTTAGTATGTAGAGCGCACTACAATCAATATTTGATATATTTAGCCAAAATTATTTCAAAAGAATATATTTTACAGTTACAATTTATCACAGAACATTAAATTACCATTTACCCGCATAAAATATCTAATAATAATGATTTCTTTAAATAAAATAAATCAATAGCTTTTATTCCTTATCGCTTTATTTTGTTTTTACAATGTTATGATAACTTTACATATAAAATACGTTAGTTATTTAGACATACGATACGATAATAATCGAATATACTAAAGGGAGGAAAATAAAGGGAGGTTTAGTGTTTCTATTGTATTTAAATAATAAAATATGTGCATATATGTAGTAATTATTTATGATTATATTTATATTTATAGGTTTACTTAGTCCCGAAGCTTGCGTCAAAATGCTAAACTACATCTATAAATAATCGGTGTCTCTATGGAACAGCACATTGTGCTATTAACGTGATGCACAAAACTAATCCATTGCACGTGATTACAATTTAGAATAATGAAAGTACAAGCAATGTATTTATTGTATAAACACTATTTTGCTGTTATAGTGCTTGTAAATGACGATATAAATAAATAAATATCACATGTTGAATATATGTTTTTAGTTGATAAACTGAAGCACAGTCCCGATTTAGATAAAATGCTTAGATAAAATTTAGATAAAATACGGCCGTAGACCGTAGTGGTTGGGCCTGAACGAAAAGAGAAACCCAATCAGTATTTTTTTTCAGGTGAAAGCGCTATCTAAAAGAAATATACATCCAATTAAATGTTTACCTACCTACCTAGTATATATAATATGTTTAATTCCGAATGTATTTATACGCATTTTAGTATCTTTTAGGTCTGTTGAGGTCAGTTCTATATACAAGTAAACGAATATTGAAGAAAAATAATTTGAACATCAAAATCACAAGGAATGATTGAGTTTAATTAGTAATAAGACATTATTTAAATATGTATTTAAAACATCGATTAACAATATTTGTCAAAAAAAAACATAGAGATCGAATTGAGAAACTCCTCCTTTTATTGAAGTCGGTTAAAAATTATGACTGCTAATAGTACGTAAAAATGTTTTCCCCCACCTCGTAGCACCTGTCACTTCCAGATGCGGCCAAAAAGGGTTCTGGAAAAAGAGTCCTTCAGGCAGGTATACGTATAAGCCTCACTTTATAATAAAAAAAAAAAAAATGGGCAAAACGATCGTCGGCTCTCCGGCTATAAATGATGCCATTGATTTTTGCCCATTAGGTAGTTAGGTACCTACAACGCTTTTACTGACTAAACACCGTTAGATAGGTAGGTAGGTAGGTAATAATTTTAGGCAATTTTGAATAACTGCAAAACTGCTATCTAGTGATTTAATATGAACTCGCTATCCTACGAAGCAGTTCCAATATCTTCGGCTAGATGTCACGTTGGATAAAACAGATTTCATCTTGACCGACCCAACTGCCATCGGTACAAATGAATATGGCTGCCAGATGGTTTGTGTTTATGTCAATATAATGCTTAGAGTCGTCTATATTGGACTAATAAATCGGGTAGCAATATTTTCATGTTAGGTTGTGCTTTTTATTTAAATGTTAAACATGTGTGATTCTATAGTAAGTGCTATCGTGAGGATGTGTGTTTAATTTACAATATTCAGTTTTAATGTGTACGGAACTATGATTCTATAGGTTTATATTCAGAGACTTTCCTGTAAGTTCTTTTGTCATTACTATGTTAGTTGTATAAGTTCTACCACCAATGCAGCATTTATATTTAAAGGCCTAATTCACGAACACGTCATTTTACGAATTACAAAAATACTAAAAGGGAAATAAATAAAACAAAATCGGTGCAGGAACTTTCCTTCTGTAATATTTGAGGGCTAGTAATGTTTTGAATTATTATGTGTTATGGATAACTGGAGAATAAGTACTTATTTATAGATAATATACTGCATTATATAAAAGATGTTTAATGTTAGCGTTTTGTAAAGCCATTGGACTTCATTAATATGTTTATTGATTTTGACGTCTGGTCGAAACCTACAATAGTAGGTTATAAACAACATCTGTCGGCTAATAATAATATGACATACCTACCTAATATTGTCGCATAACTCAGGCAATGGATAGACTGACATTTACGTTAAAATTAAATACTCTGAGCTGTTGACAGATGTCATATTTCGACATTTCAAACAAAATTATTGTTTTTTTGGATCAATTAAATCGCGGTAAATTGAAATTGGTAATGGTGAAATTGAAACATCTCTTATTCTAAGGATCTAAGGATTAAGGATTTAGGATCAGCGATATAAACTGAGAACAGTATTGGTAACAAATGTTTCAGAAAGTGTGTTTCTAATTCTTACTTGAAAGGTTCTACAACTTAAAAATGACTTAATCCATTCCTTTAACTGTCCTCGTATTCCAATGTGCTCAAGCTTTGCCACAAGGCGTTTGTTTGATTGGCACACGGTCAAAGCATTTTCGTAATCCATGTATAAACATCATTTGGATGGTGTTGATTGTACGCTTGGGTCCAATGGTTA
Organism: Neomicropteryx cornuta; assembly: GCA_020383195.1. Taxonomy (NCBI): domain Eukaryota; kingdom Metazoa; phylum Arthropoda; class Insecta; order Lepidoptera; family Micropterigidae; genus Neomicropteryx; species Neomicropteryx cornuta. Next base: position 15,461,278 of record JAHKQU010000019.1, on the reverse strand, counting down.
AGGCACGTTAAGAGATTGGTAGTGACAGATCGGTGTGGTACAAATCCATGTTGCTCTGGTATGATGAGTCCTTTGGCATCGAGATAGTTTCTCAGTTCACTGGCTATAATCTTCTCCATACACTTACACAATATTGATGTCAGGCTGATAGGTCTGGAGGGTGTATTTTAAGTGAATGATAAAAGGACAATAGTTCTGCAAAGGCCGTAGTACAAGGAAAGAAAAAAACAAGATTCTACATAAGCTTTAAGCATAAACCAGTTCAAGAGCCGCCTTGATAAATTTCTTGAATCTAGGCCAATCGCTAGTAACTGAGAATGAGATATGAGCATATCAGCTAAATAGCTGTTTGCTCAACAAACTATAATAATAATAATAATAAGATGTCTTCTGCTACGAATGTAACATATGAAGTATTGACCAAAGAGCGAGCGACTACCACGCTAATACAAAGGCGTTATGTCTATTGTGAAGCTATCCATGAAATAATGATTTTATTAATAAATTATTTACTTCGCTAAAAAATAACTTTCATTTTAGGAGCTCGCTCCAGTGATATTGCCTGTCTTGGTAGGTCGTAATTTTGCTAGTTTAAGTTGACTTTTGAAAATAATTTTAAACCATGGTAAAGCAGTAAATAAGGACTCCAAAATCCTTTTAAATAATTAAATTAATTCAACTTCTTTCAAAAATTACATCTTTTATTATGTAAGCAGTTCCCAATCAAGCTTGATCATACTTGTCTTTCTTTGGACGACGTCAAAATTTGCTTGAAGCACTGCGTAAATATGGGACACTAATAGTGCTAATACTCAATGTTCAAGAACAACTGATCGGTCTAGAGATTGGTAGTTCTGCTGATTCTCTTGTTTTAAAGTTAGTACTTTTGTGGTTCCGCATAACACACCGCAGTAATTATTTTTGTAATGCACCAACTAATTCCACATATTTAATATTAACACATCCCGCTCTATATGTAAAACACGCATACCACACGATGCCGTCATATTGCGAAGGTCGTTCACTGAACGAAATATCGTACGCGAATCCGCCACCCTTTTTTAGTTTCTTATTATTGTCAAATAATAGCTACAAAACTACGAAAATGTTTGTTTTTCATATTTAATATTATATTGACATAGAGACTGTAAATAAAACTCGTATTATTTACTGCTAAATCCGTCATAAACACTTTCAATTCACTAGCGCACTTTTCACATAATCAATCAAATGTCAAACTAAAATAAAAAAATGATGATTAGTCTCCCGTGAATTTAGGTATACGGGTCATGCCGCGCTTTTAATATCAATATGAAATTAATAATAACTTTAGTTACAACAGTTGTGTCTCCTAATATTTAGCGGTAGAGGCATTCAATTATTCAAATCCAGATAACTTGTAATCCGTATCACAAGAACCAAACATAATTAAAGAAGACTGACTTACCTGCATAAACTGTTATTTTTGTTAACACACTCAGCGCCGATAACAGTATATCCCGTAATTGCCGTATCCGACATGTGTCGTTTCCAAGTAAAACCATTACCGTCTTAATGCATTTCTAATATTATTTAAAAGTGCGGCATGTTGCTTATACCTGAATTTTTGAAAGGCATAGACTGATCGTCGTATTTTTTTAATTTTAGTTTAGTTATGACGGTTGATTGTTTATGCGAAAAGTGCATAGTGAATTGGAAGCGTTTTTCACAGATTTGGCGGTAAATAATTGAAGTTTCATTTACAAAAACGATGTCAATATATAATATTAATTATAAAAACAAACATTTTCATAGTTTTGTACATATTGTTTGCCAATTATAAGAAATTACAACTTGAACTAAAAAACGGGTGTCAGCCCTGAGTGGGATATTCCGTAATGTACTTCGTCGATCGGGCGGCAACGCGTGGTCCGCCCGTTTGACGTAAGGAGCTGAATCCCAATCAGGTAATAGGGCTTTGCAATCAGACCTAGCATGGATTATTTTGTATAATATTAAATTATATATACATCGTATTTAGATGATTTTTTACCTTATAATAGGCGGTCGCCGTAAGTTTACATTGTATAAAAGTCTGACATTATATTGATATTTGGAAATTTCAAAATCTTTTTAATATTTTTACAGATAAAAATTAAAAAATTATATAGCCAGAATGTTTAAAGAAAAATTAATACCGAATGCACAAATAGTTTAATCACTTGAGGTAATGTGCTCTGGTTTAAATACAGGTCTGTATTTTATGAAAGTCTTTCACTCCACCTATCTATCTGTGCGCTTATGAAATACAGTGAAACTTTTAGTAGTTAAAGTAGCAAAAACATGATTTAAAAAGGAAATAATGTTAAAAAACAATGAAAATGTAATGAATACAGAAATACAGGTGTTTCGGTATTAAACATTCTGGCTATGTAATTTGTTTGACAAATTTCAACTACACTTAGGCCACTTTATTTGGGTCCATTATCTGTCCTCTGTAGTGCAGCTTCAAATCTAGAGCTCCTGTAGCCAATCCGTCTCCATTATGAGCCGCAGGATATATGCCGAATTCTTGCCGCATATTTCGGCCATAGCAAGTCTGGGTGCTCCCCAGATTGCACTTCTTTTTGAGGCGAGGGCTGGGCAGTGCCTCAGTGCAGTCATACTTGTCTCTGTGCCTCATCCAGGTTAGATGGTTTAGAGCAGATGTTGCATAGTTAATTTATATTGGCAGGATAGGTTATGGGCCGAAAGGAGTATTTTGTGAACCCCTCCTTGCTAGTTTGTCTGTTTCATTGTTGCCCTGGCTGTGGCTGTGCCCTTTTACCCATTGGACTGTGACATTGTTTGCGGATGCAATCAGTTCCAGGGCATGGTGGCACTCCAATATTAGCCTCAAGGTCGCTTTGTTGTTTCTAAGTGCATATAACACTGATTGGCTGTCGGTGAGGAGATAAATACATTTACCTTTGATTCCCCGGTCGTGTATTTCTTTGGCTCCGTGTATCACACCAACCGTTTCCGCTTGGAAAATAGTTGTTTGGTTACCCAGAGGTAGACTTAAGTTTAGGTTCAGCTTGCGAGTAGATTCCCTCTCTAGGACCTTACTTCATTTCTGAGCCATCTGTGAAGAAGCCAAAAAATATGAATCAGACAATCTTTGTCTTATTTTTCATTTTATCGGACTCCAGGGGAATTACTTTTAAGACAAGAGAAATGACATTTATAGAGCATATGGATTAATATTAATAGGTTATTTAATATTGGAAACAGTTTTAAAGACACAATTATAATTGTTAGAAAAAACGACATGAGAACACACCAGGGCAATGACATTTAAATCTTTAAAAGGTACTTTAAAAGTAAATTGTGGTATTTAAATTTCTATAATTAAATAAAATTACTTAAGTGATCCTTAATGAAATATTTATTGTTCTACATTTTTTTGACTTAATTAATTGTTATATGAAAAAAAATATGCGAGGACATGCATGAAGCCATTTATCAAATATTGACCCATTATATGTAACATTGTATTAATATTTACAATATTTTTTTACAATATTGTTGTATAGGATGTTTTTTTTAGAGGCGTGGTTTTCAATCTGGCACTACTTTTTTCGTAGTTGGTGTTTTTGACAGCTGTCACTTGATTTATGCTCAGTTTGGTTTGCCATTTCATAATGAATAGACTTACTCCTGAACAACGTGGCGTGGCCTCCAAGATCGTGCGATTTAACACCGCTGGACTATTTTTTGTGGGGTTATGTGAAGTCGCTTGTCTACGCAGATAAGCCGGACACGATTAACGCCTTGGAAGAGAATATTCAGCGCGTTATTGCTGACATACCCAACCCAACTTGCTGCAAAAAGTGGTTGAAAATTGGGCCTCTCGGCTAGAATTTGTTCGAGTCAGCCGCTGCGGCCACTTACCCGAAATCATTTTTAAAACATAACGGCAAACCCTTATCTTTATAACAAAACTAAATTCTTAGCCATAACATCAAATTATATGCGTTTTATCTCTTCTTGAAAACCACGCCTCTAAAATCATCACCCTATACTTACTTATAATATACAAAAATATATATCCGCTCCAATATGTTGCTAGTATAGGTTTCACCTTTGCGAATGTGACTACCTAGTTATTGGAAGGGCTCACACCGCCCCCTGTATCCAAAACTTAATCCCAGATTAAGAAGTTTGCAATCTCCACTCTTATATTCTTTGTTTTTTCTCTACTACCTAACAGACGGTTTACGTGAGATACTTCAAATAATTTGTATTAGAAATATTTTAATATATTTTTAATTCAAGGCAGGCACACGCAACCATACAACCATATCCTCCACTTATTCTCAGATAATTAACTCAAATGTTACATATAAGAGATGAGAGTGTATGCTGGCAGTAAAGTCAATTTGTGTGTGCCGATTGGCCTGCCACACTCAATAAGCACATTTCTTGAACGTACTACAGATTGTTTCGGCAGTTTTTTTCCACAAAAGCAAGGAGAGACAGTAAAATGAACGTTGAGCATGTGTAGACCTTAATCTCTTCCGTGATGTTTCTGTCAACGGTCAGTAATTTTCATGTCCTATCGTATTTATTGCTTATCATGTGCAAATTCATATGTAGGTGCTCTTTATGAAATCAATAACATTCAGCCTTTAGCCTCTTGTCTGATAACAACTTTTTATTTTATTTTTAGTCCCATTAAATAACAGCTTAAACGCCTCTCAAGATGCTCGCAGTATTAATCAGTGTAATAATTTAACAGTAAAATAATTATTATTCTTGTTGATCTGAATTACTTCTAGTTTTAATAAGTAACCAATAAGAAAACATTGTGGTGGTGATGCTATGGTAGATACAGTGCATCACTGCCATAGAAATTACCGACCGATGTAAGGCCTATCATGAAAGAGAAGGGAAATATTACAGGAATAAAAGTAGGCTTTGCGATTCTTAGAATGAGAAATTTAATATTGAGGATTTAGATGGAGGAGATTAGAGAAAAGCTGGAGATTTACGGCCCTTAAAATGGGTTCAAAATTATTGTTTCATATATGTTTTATTTGTAAAAAGAAATATATTTTTTTCTGCTTGAAATCGAAGCAAAAGCAATAAATTAACTTGCAACACTTCTTTACAATACACTCCGTGCTTAAAACTCCTTTATAATACTAAAAATGTAGGTCAATATGTCAAATTTCTTCATAATTATGATTTCAATTGTGCTTGTTTCATTCGCCACACATTTTAATTTTGAAAGTTTTAACGAATTTACTGTTATTAATAAAATTAATCGATATGTCTTTGGATGAAATAATAATTATAATTATGACCTAATTAATAGTGTATGAGTAACAAGAGAATATCATATTTTGCCATATTTCGTTGTATAAATTACCTACCTACAACTTTAATAAATTTTCTTATTACAGATTCCCATTTGCCGTCCTGACTTTTTCTTGAGGGCGACGTAACTTGGTAAGTTGTTTTTCAATACATGTTATTTAATTTTTATTTGTATTACAACACACTTTACGGAGCTTATTAGTTTTTTAAAATAAAATATATATTTTACATTGCCATCTTCCGGATTTGTGTACAACTATATTATTAAACGTCGCAGTTGGCTTGCGGCGATTCGGTTGTGGTAATTTTATACAGCCGGTTTGAGTCTTCGCTTCCTAGTGGCGCGGTCGTGCGAGCTTCGTCGTTATTTCGATAGAGGGCGATACCAACCAATGTAATATTACAAATTATTTCGTAATATTCAAAATCCATTCATAATTGTTCTTATTGTATAACAAATATGTCTTACTTTAACGAATTAGTTGTTTTTTTAATAATTGCTATGACCTAGGTTATTTAGTTCCTACTCTACTAAGTCCAATTTACTTGTAAATAATAATTAAATAAAAATGTATTTAGTAATTTCATTTCTGTAAAATTTTAAAAATGCAATTATTTTTTGCATTTTTTTTATATAGAATCGTTCATATATCTGAAACTAGAATAAGTGACACATACTGTCATATTCTTAATTGAACCCAGAATTTCACCTAAATCAAGGACGTTCGATCGTTTTGAAACATCTTGACAGGGTAGAGTGTTCCTAAATCATTTACGGAACCCTCTGTGCGTCAATAACTTTTACATAAGACCGTTTATTTTGAAAGTAAGTAATAGTTACCATGCCTCCAATGTATTTAGGAAAAATTACAACAACCTAGTTGTGCTTCAATTGAAGCAGAAACCGCCCTGTAGAGGGCGGGCAGTACGCGCACTCGAGGGCGTATTCGTCTTGTCGAGTACAATCACGTTCTCATGCGCCGCGGAACGCTTAAAAGCGTGGGCGGCATCTACCCCGCCCTGGGCGGATTTGCCGAATATCTATTGCCTGAAGTCCATATATTTATTACACGACGCGCACCACTGTTCCAGCAGAGAAGAGAATAATTTCTATCCTCGCCAATATCTGTCTGATTATGTACCTACATTAAAATTAACATATCACAACTTCAAACCTTACTCTTCTTCATTATATCTGAATGTATTCGTTTAAGATATTAAAATTTACTTTTGAATATCATTTATTTATTTAATTCATAGAAATACAGCTAACCATAAGGACAGTTACATAAAAATATATTATTCGACAACTTTAACCGGCTAGAGGCATCTCCAATTTGACATATAGTATGTTTAACAAAACGAACTACCATCTATATATATATATATATATATATATATATATATAGATTTGATGATTATGATTTATTTAAGCTTTCGCCATTCGGCGTCGTCAGAAAAAATATGAAAGATGACGTTTAAAATGCAACCTTCATAAAAGCTTTCGCCATTCGGCGTCGTCAAAAAAAAATATGAAAGATGACGTTTAAAATGCAACCTTCATAAAAGCTTTCGCCATTCGGCGTCGTCAGAAAAAATATGAAAGATGACGTTTAAAATGCAACCTTCATAAAAGCTTTCGCCATTCGGCGTCGTCAGAAAAAATATGAAAAATGACGTTCAAAATGCAACCTTCATAAAAGCTTTCGCCATTCGGCGTCGTCAGAAAAAATATGAAAGATGACGTTCAAAATGCAACCTTCATAAAAGCTTTCGCCATTCGGCGTCGTCAGAAAAAATATGAAAGATGACGTTTAAAATGCAACCTTCATAAAAGCTTTCGCCATTCGGCGTCGTCAGAAAAAATATGAAAGATGACGTTCAAAATGCAACCTTCATAAAAGCTTTCGCCATTCGGCGTCGTCAGAAAAAATATGAAAGATGACGTTTAAAATGCAACCTTCATAAAAGCTTTCGCCATTCGGCGTCGTCAGAAAAAATATGAAAGATGACGTTTCAAATGCAACCTTCATAAAAGCTTTCGCCATTCGGCGTCGTCAGAAAAAATATGAAAGATGACGTTCAAAATGCAACCTTCATAAAAGCTTTCGCCATTCGTTGTCGTCAGAAAAAATATGAAAGATGACGTTCAAAATGCAACCTTCATAAAAGCTTTCGCCATTCGGCGTCGTCAGAAAAAATATGAAAGATGACGTTCAAAATGCAACCTTCATAAAAGCTTTCGCCATTCGGCGTCGTCAGAAAAAATATGAAAGATGACGTTCAAAATGCAACCTTCATAAAAGCTTTCGCCATTCGGCGTCGTCAGAAAAAATATGAAAGATGACGTTCAAAATGCAACCTTCATAAAAGCTTTCGCCATTCGGCGTCGTCAGAAAAAATATGAAAGATGACGTTTAAAATGCAACCTTCATAAAAGCTTTCGCCATTCGGCGTCGTCAGAAAAAATATGAAAGATGACGTTCAAAATGCAACCTTCATAAAAGCTTTCGCCATTCGGCGTCGTCAGAAAAAATATGAAAGATGACGTTTAAAATGCAACCTTCATAAAAGCTTTCGCCATTCGGCGTCGTCAGAAAAAATATGAAAGATGACGTTCAAAATGCAACCTTCATAAAAGCTTTCGCCATTCGGCGTCGTCAGAAAAAATATGAAAGATGACGTTCAAAATGCAACCTTCATAAAAGCTTTCGCCATTCGGCGTCGTCAGAAAAAATATGAAAGATCACGTTTAAAATGCAACCTTCATAAAAGCTTTCGCCATTCGGCGTCGTCAGAAAAAATATGAAAGATGACGTTTAAAATGCAACCTTCATAAAAGCTTCCGCCATTCGGCGTCGTCAGAAAAAATATGAAAGATGACGTTTAAAATGCAACCTTCATAAAAGCTTTCGCCATTCGGCGTCGTCAGAAAAAATATGAAAGATGACGTTTAAAATGCAACCTTCATAAAAGCTTTCGCCATTCGGCGTCGTCAGAAAAAATATGAAAGATGACGTTTAAAATGCAACCTTCATAAAAGCTTTCGCCATTCGGCGTCGTCAGAAAAAATATGAAAGATGACGTTTAAAATGCAACCTTCATAAAAGCTTTCGCCATTCGGCGTCGTCAGAAAAAATATGAAAGATGACGTTAAAAATGCAACCTTCATAAAAGCTTTCGCCATTCGGCGTCGTCAGAAAAAATATGAAAGATCACGTTCAAAATGCAACCTTCATAAAAGCTTTCGCCATTCGGCGTCGTCAGAAAAAATATGAAAGATCACGTTCAAAATGCAACCTTCATAAAAGCTTTCGCCATTCGGCGTCGTCAGAAAAAATATGAAAGATGACGTTCAAAATGCAACCTTCATAAAAGCTTTCGCCATTCGGCGTCGTCAGAAAAAATATGAAAGATGACGTTTAAAATGCAACCTTCATAAAAGCTTTCGCCATTCGTTGTCGTCAGAAAAAATATGAAAGATGACATTCAAAATGCAACCTTCATAAAAGCTTTCGCCATTCGGCGTCGTCAGAAAAAATATGAAAGATGACGTTTAAAATGCAACCTTCATAAAAGCTTTCGCCATTCGGCGTCGTCAGAAAAAATATGAAAGATGACGTTTAAAATGCAACCTTCATAAAAGCTTTCGCCATTCGGCGTCGTCAGAAAAAATATGAAAGATGACGTTTAAAATGCAACCTTCATAAAAGCTTTCGCCATTCGGCGTCGTCAGAAAAAATATGAAAGATGACGTTAAAAATGCAACCTTCATAAAAGTTTTCGCCATTCGGCGTCGTCAGAAAAAATTTGAAAGGTCACGTTCAAAATGCAACCTTCATAAAAGCTTTCGCCATTCGGCGTCGTCAGAAAAAATATGAAAGATCACGTTCAAAATGCAACCTTCATAAAAGCTTTCGCCATTCGGCGTCGTCCGAAAAAATATGAAAGATGACGTTCAAAATGCAACCTTCATAAAAGCTTTCGCCATTCGGCGTCGTTAGAAAAAATATGAAAGATGACGTTCAAAATGCAACCTTCATAAAAGCTTTCGCCATTCGGCGTCGTCAGAAAAAATATGAAAGATGACGTTCAAAATGCAACCTTCATAAAAGCTTTCGCCATTCGGCGTCGTCAGAAAAAATATGAAAGATGACGTTTAAAATGCAACCTTCATAAAAGCTTTCGCCATTCGGCGTCGTCAGAAAAAATATGAAAGATGACGTTTAAAATGCAACCTTCATAAAAGCTTTCGCCATTCGGCGTCGTCAGAAAAAATATGAAAGATGACGTTTAAAATGCAACCTTCATAAAAGCTTTCGCCATTCGGCGTCGTCAGAAAAAATATGAAAGATGACGTTTAAAATGCAACCTTCATAAAAGCTTTCGCCATTCGGCGTCGTCAGAAAAAATATGAAAGATGACGTTCAAAATGCAACCTTCATAAAAGCTTTCGCCATTCGGCGTCGTCAGAAAAAATATGAAAGATGACGTTCAAAATGCAACCTTCATAAAAGCTTTCGCCATTCGGCGTCGTCAGAAAAAATATGAAAGATGACGTTTAAAATGCAACCTTCATAAAAGCTTTCGCCATTCGTTGTCGTCAGAAAAAATATGAAAGATGACGTTCAAAATGCAACCTTCATAAAAGCTTTCGCCATTCGGCGTCGTCAGAAAAAATATGAAAGATGACGTTTAAAATGCAACCTTCATAAAAGCTTTCGCCATTCGGCGTCGTCAGAAAAAATATGAAAGATGACGTTTAAAATGCAACCTTCATAAAAGCTTTCGCCATTCGGCGTCGTCAGAAAAAATATGAACGATGACGTTTAAAATGCAACCTTCATAAAAGCTTTCGCCATTCGGCGTCGTCAGAAAAAATATGAACGATGACGTTTAAAATACAACCTTCATAAAAGCTTTCGCCATTCGGCGTCGTCAGAAAGAATATGAAAGATGACGTTTAAAATGCAACCTTCATAAAAGCATTCGCCATTCGGCGTCGTCAGAAAGAATATGAAAGATGACGTTTAAAATGCAACCTTCTTAAAAGCTTTCGCCATTCGGCGTCGTCAGAAAGAATATGAAAGATGACGTTTAAAATGCAACCTTCATAAAAGCTTTCGCCATTCGGCGTCGTCAGAAAAAATATGAAAGATGACGTTTAAAATGCAACCTTCATAAAAGCTTTCGCCATTCGGCGTCGTCAGAAAAAATATGAGAGATGACGTTCAAAATGCAACCTTCATAAAAGCTTTCGCCATTCGGCGTCGTCAGAAAAAATATGAAAGATGACGTTTAAAATGCAACCTTCATAAAAGCTTTCGCCATTCGTCGTCGTCAGAAAAAATATGAAAGATGACGTTTAAAATGCAACCTTCATAAAAGCTTTCGCCATTCGGCGTCGTCAGAAAAAATATGAAAGATGACGTTTAAAATGCAACCTTCATAAAAGCTTTCGCCATTCGGCGTCGTCAGAAAAAATATGAAAGATGACGTTCAAAATGCAACCTTCATAAAAGCTTTCGCCATTCGGCGTCGTCAGAAAAAATATGAAAGATGACGTTTAAAATGCAACCTTCATAAAAGCTTTCGCCATTCGGCGTCGTCAGAAAAAATATGAAAGATGACGTTCAAAATGCAACCTTCATAAAAGCTTTCGCCATTCGGCGTCGTCAGAAAAAATATGAAAGATGACGTTCAAAATGCAACCTTCATAAAAGCTTTCGCCATTCGGCGTCGTCAGAAAAAATATGAAAGATGACGTTCAAAATGCAACCTTCATAAAAGCTTTCGCCATTCGGCGTCGTCAGAAAAAATATGAACAATGACGTTTAAAATGCAACCTTCATAAAAGCTTTCGCCATGCGGCGTCGTCAGAAAAAATATGAAAGATGACGTTTAAAATGCAACCTTCATAAAAGCTTTCGCCATTCGTCGTCGTCAGAAAAAATATGAAAGATGACGTTTAAAATGCAACCTTCATAAAAGCTTTCGCCATTCGGCGTCGTCAGAAAAAATATGAAAGATGACGTTTAAAATGCAACCTTCATAAAAGCTTTCGCCATTCGGCGTCGTCAGAAAAAATATGAAAGATGACGTTCAAAATGCAACCTTCATAAAAGCTTTCGCCATTCGGCGTCGTCAGAAAAAATATGAAAGATGACGTTTAAAATGCAACCTTCATAAAAGCTTTCGCCATTCGGCGTCGTCAGAAAAAATATGAAAGATGACGTTTAAAATGCAACCTTCATAAAAGCTTTCGCCATTCGGCGTCGTCAGAAAAAATATGAAAGATGACGTTTAAAATGCAACCTTCATAAAAGCTTTCGCCATTCGGCGTCGTCAGAAAAAATATGAAAGATGACGTTTAAAATGCAACCTTCATAAAAGCTTTCGCCATTCGGCGTCGTCAGAAAAAATATGAAAGATGACGTTCAAAATGCAACCTTCATAAAAGCTTTCGCCATTCGGCGTCGTCAGAAAAAATATGAAAGATGACGTTCAAAATGCAACCTTCATAAAAGCTTTCGCAATTCGGCGTCGTCAGAAAAAATATGAAAGATGACGTTCAAAATGCAACCTTCATAAAAGCTTTCGCCATTCGGCGTCGTCAGAAAAAATATGAAAGATGACGTTTAAAATGCAACCTTCATAAAAGCTTTCGCCATTCGGCGTCGTCAGAAAAAATATGAAAGATGACGTTTAAAATGCAACCTTCATAAAAGCTTTCGCCATTCGGCGTCGTCAGAAAAAATATGAAAGATGACGTTTAAAATGCAACCTTCATAAAAGCTTTCGCCATTCGGCGTCGTCAGAAAAAATATGAAAGATGACGTTTAAAATGCAACCTTCATAAAAGCTTTCGCCATTCGGCGTCGTCAGAAAAAATATGAAAGATGACGTTCAAAATGCAACCTTCATAAAAGCTTTCGCCATTCGGCGTCGTCAGAAAAAATATGAAAGATGACGTTTAAAATGCAAACTTCATAAATGCTTTCGCCATTCGTCGTCGTCAGAAAAAATATGAAAGATGACGTTTAAAATGCAACCTTCATAAAAGCTTTCGCCATTCGGCGTCGTCAGAAAAAATATGAAAAATGACGTTTAAAATGCAACCTTCATAAAAGCTTTCGCCATTCGGCGTCGTCAGAAAAAATATGAAAGATGACATTTAAAATGCAACCTTCATAAAAGCTTTCGCCATTCGGCGTCGTCAGAAAAAATATGAAAGATGACGTTTAAAATGCAACCTTCATAAAAGCTTTCGCCATTCGGCGTCGTCAGAAAAAATATGAAAGATGACGTTTAAAATGCAACCTTCATAAAAGCTTTCGCCATTCGGCGTCGTCAGAAAAAATATGAAAGATGACGTTTAAAATGCAACCTTCATAAAAGCTTTCGCCATTCGGCGTCGTCAGAAAAAATATGAAAGATGACGTTTAAAATGCAACCTTCATAAAAGCTTTCGCCATTCGGCGTTGTCAGAAAAAATATGAAAGATGACGTTTAAAATGCAACCTTCATAAAAGCTTTCGCCATTCGGCGTCGTCAGAAAAAATATGAAAGATGACGTTTAAAATGCAACCTTCATAAAAGCTTTCGCCATTCGGCGTCGTCAGAAAAAATATGAAAGATGACGTTTAAAATGCAACCTTCATAAAAGCTTTCGCCATTCGGCGTCGTCAGAAAAAATATGAAAGATGACGTTTAAAATGCAACCTTCATAAAAGCTTTCGCCATTCGGCGTCGTCAGAAAAAATATGAAAGATGACGTTTAAAATGCAACCTTCATAAAAGCTTTCGCCATACGGCGTCGTCAGAAAAAATATGAAATATGACGTTTAAAATGCAACCTTCATAAAAGCTTTCGCCATTCGGCGTCGTCAGAAAAAATATGAAAGATGACGTTTAAAATGCAACCTTCATAAAAGCTTTCGCCATTCGGCGTCGTCAGAAAAAATATGAAAGATGACGTTTAAAATGCAACCTTCATAAAAGCATTCGCCATTCGGCGTCGTCAGAAAAAATATGAAAGATGACGTTTAAAATGCAACCTTCATAAAAGCTTTCGCCATTCGGCGTCGTCAGAAAAAATATGAACGATGACGTTTAAAATGCAACCTTCATAAAAGCTTTCACCATGCGGCGTCGTCAGAAAAAATATGAACGATGACGTTTAAAATACAACCTTCATAAAAACTTTCGCCATTCGGCGTCGTCAGAAAAAATATGAAAGATGACGTTTAAAATGCAACCTTCATAAAAGCTTTCGCCATTCGGCGTCGTCAGAAAGAATATGAAAGATGACGTTTAAAATGCAACCTTCATAAAAGCTTTCGCCATTCGGCGTCGTCAGAAAGAATATGAAAGATGACGTTTAAAATGCAACCTTCATAAAAGCTTTCGCCATTCGGCGTCGTCAGAAAAAATATGAAAGATGACGTTTAAAATGCAACCTTCATAAAAGCTTTCGCCATTCGGCGTCGTCAGAAAAAATATGAAAGATGACGTTCAAAATGCAACCTTCATAAAAGCTTTCGCCATTCGGCGTCGTCAGAAAAAATATGAAAGATGACGTTTAAAATGCAACCTTCATAAAAGCTTTCGCCATTCGTCGTCGTCAGAAAAAATATGAAAGATGACGTTTAAAATGCAACCTTCATAAAAGCTTTCGCCATTCGGCGTCGTCAGAAAAAATATGAAAGATGACGTTTAAAATGCAACCTTCATAAAAGCTTTCGCCATTCGGCGTCGTCAGAAAAAATATGAAAGATGACGTTCAAAATGCAACCTTCATAAAAGCTTTCGCCATTCGGCGTCGTCAGAAAAAATATGAAAGATGACGTTTAAAATGCAACCTTCATAAAAGTATTCGCCATTCGGCGTCGTCAGAAAAAATATGAAAGATGACGTTTAAAATGCAACCTTCATAAAAGCTTTCGCCATTCGGCGTCGTCAGAAAAAATATGAAAGATGACGTTTAAAATGCAACCTTCATAAAAGCTTTTGCCATTCGGCGTCGTCAGAAAAAATATGAAAGATGACGTTCAAAATGCAACCTTCATAAAAGCTAACGCCATTCGGCGTCGTCAGAAAAAATATGAAAGATGACGTTTAAAATGCAACCTTCATAAAAGCTTTCGCCATTCGGCTTCGTCAGAAAAAATATGAAAGATGACGTTCAAAATGCAACCTTCATAAAAGCTTTCGCCATTCGGCGTCGTCAGAAAAAATATGAAAGATGACGTTCAAAATGCAACCTTCATAAAAGCTTTCGCCATTCGGCGTCGTCAGAAAAAATATGAAAGATGACGTTTAAAATGCAACCTTCATAAAAGCTTTCGCCATTCGGCGTCGTCAGAAAAAATATGAAAGATGACGTTTAAAATGCAACCTACATAAAAGCTTTCGCCATTCGGCGTCGTCAGAAAAAATATGAAAGATGACGTTCAAAATGCAACCTTCATAAAAGCTTTCGCCATTCGGCGTCGTCAGAAAAAATATGAAAGATGACGTTCAAAATGCAACCTTCATAAAAGCTAACGCCATTCGGCGTCGTCAGAAAAAATATGAAAGATGACGTTTAAAATGCAACCTTCATAAAAGCTTTCGCCATTCGGCGTCGTCAGAAAAAATATGAAAGATGACGTTTAAAATGCAACCTTCATAAAAGCTTTCGCCATTCGGCGTCGTCAGAAAAAATATGAACGATGACGTTTAAAATGCAACCTTCATAAAAGCTTTCGCCATTCGGCGTCGTCAGAAAAAATATGAACGATGACGTTTAAAATACAACCTTCATAAAAGCTTTCGCCATTCGGCGTCGTCAGAAAAAATATGAAAGATGACGTTTAAAATGCAACCTTCATAAAAGCTTTCGCCATTCGGCGTCGTCAGAAAGAGTATGAAAGATGACGTTTAAAATGAAACCTTCATAAAAGCTTTCGCCATTCGGCGTCGTCAGAAAGAGTATGAAAGATGACGTTTAAAATGAAACCTTCATAAAAGCTTTCGCCATTCGGCGTCGTCAGAAAGAATATGAAAGATGACGTTTAAAATGCAACCTTCATAAAAGCTTTCGCCATTCGGCGTCGTCAGAAAAAATATGAAAGATGACGTTTAAAATGCAACCTTCATAAAAGCTTTCGCCATTTGGCGTCGTCAGAAAAAATATGAAAGATGACGTTCAAAATGCAACCTTCATAAAAGCTTTCGCCATTCGGCGTCGTCAGAAAAAATATGAAAGATGACGTTTAAAATGCAACCTTCATAAAAGCTTTCGCCATTCGTCGTCGTCAGAAAAAATATGAAAGATGACGTTTAAAATGCAACCTTCATAAAAGCTTTCGCCATTCGGCGTCTTCAGAAAATATATTTAATATGACGTTTAAAATGCAACCTTCATAAATTCGAAAATCGCATTTTCAACTAGAAGATAAATATATCCAGCCACTACAATTATTATTATATAATTGCAGTTTTGTTAGATAAATCAATCAGTATTGTGAAATGAAACTAATTTTTTAAAAGAATATATTAAGCATCATGCGTTAAATGCTGTTAAGTTAGTTTAATTTTGTCTATTTAGACCTACAGATCTGCAAGCGGCCAAAACCCAAATGTGAGAGAGTTCCCATGTCTTTAAATCAATTTCGCGGGCATTCGCGGACAAAGACTTCAACACTTTTACATTAAAGCAAGCATCGAAATCCCTGCCGTGAGTTCTCGCGTGAATTGGAACGGGTAAAGCGGAAAGTAATTTGGTACAGTAATTTGGTAATAATCTATGATTATTAATTCTAATGTTTAATGGTGTCGTAGTCTCACCAACATAGAACGCATCACAAAACTTACATAGAAGTTGATATACAACGTTTCTGGTGGTGCACGTTATGTAAGTGCTTATTTTATATGTATTTTTATTGTTCGCGCTAGAAAATTTATCGTCTCTTAGAAGAGTCTAAAATTTGTATTTTTTAAGAGATCGGGTTAGTAATTACGTTCTAAAAGGGATTTTTTTAGGTTAGTGAGATATGTTTCTAAATCATTTTATTATTAGAGATCCTATGACCGCGAATAGAAAGGGAATATGGTATTGATTTTTTTGTGTGAAACGGATGGCAACTATCAAAATGTAAATATTGTTGTTTATTGGTTGGTTTTATGTGTACTGAAGTTTTGAACTGACCACCAGAAACAGCTATATCAACATCCAAGAACGTAATGCAACTATCATGTGTAAAATCTAATGGCCTAAAAGAATTTAAATCGGATATGAAATCCGTTAGAGAATCTCTGCCATGTGGCCAAATAACAAAGATATCATCAATAAAACGAAGCCAAACTAAAGGCTGCAAAGATTGACTTTTAAGAAAATTTTGTTCCAATTGAGCCAAAAACAGATTTGCATAAGGAGCCATTCTAGTGCCCATTGCTGTCCCTTTTGTTTAAAGGTAAAAATCTCCTTCAAAAGAAAAAGCATTGCAAGTGAGCACAAAATTTGCTAATTCTGTAAGAAAATCAGTTGATGGTGTTTGTGGAGATTGTCTTTTATTGAGAAAATGATTTAGAAACATATCTCACAAACCTAAAAACATCCCTTTTAGAACGTAATTAATTACCCACCCGATCTCTTAAAAAAAACAAATTTTAGACTCTTCTTCAAAATTTACACCTAAAATAAAAACAAACTCTATTAACAAAAAAATTTTTCTGAACACCACCTATTTTCCTGGTGTTGAAAAATTAAATCCAATCTTAAAAGACTTATATTCAATAATCTCTAATAATCCAAATTGGAAAAATATACTCGATTGTCCCCCTATATTGTCCCCCAAATTTACGTAATATTTTAAATAAAAATAAAACGTTTGGTAACCAACCACTTAACACACTTTCAAAAAACGGGGTCGAACCATGTAAAAGACCTCGTTGTAAAACATGCAAAATTATTGTAAGAGACGATAAATTTTCAAGCGCGAACAATAAAAATACATATAAAATTACCACTAACATAACATGCACCACCAGAAACGTTGTATATCAACTTCTATGTAAGTTTTGTGATGCGTTCTATGTTGGTGAGACTACGACGCCATTAAACATTAGAATTAATAATCATAGATTATTACCAAATTACTGTACCAAATTACTTTCCGCTTTACCCGTTCCAATTCACGCGAGAACTCACGGCAGGGATTTCGATGCTTGCTTTAATGTAAAAGTGTTGAAGTCTTTGTCCGCGAATGCCCGCGAAATTGATTTAAAGACATGGGAACTCTCTCACATTTGGGTTTTGGCCGCTTGCAGATCTGTAGGTCTAAATAGACAAAATTAAACTAACTTAACAGCATTTAACGCATGATGCTTAATATATTCTTTTAAAAAATTAGTTTCATTTCACAATACTGATTGATTTATCTAACAAAACTGCAATTATATAATAATAATTGTAGTGGCTGGATATATTTATCTTCTAGTTGAAAATGCGATTTTCGAATTTATGAAGGTTGCATTTTAAACGTCATATTAAATATATTTTCTGAAGACGCCGAATGGCGAAAGCTTAAAAATATCGTTTCATCTAACCTATAAAAAACATTTATATATATATATATATTTGATGATTGAGTTGTAAAGTTATTTGACTTATATTTGATGATTGTTTTTAATAGCGGCAAATCGCCTGAAAAGATAAATGATACAATGTTTGACAATATTGAAAAATTATGAAAAAGTTTTTAATTATTTGATAAAGTGCTGGATAGCATAATATTTATAAAGGTTCTAAAGAGGTCCTGTACTTGAGAGCGCAGGATGTCGGTTTAAACCCAGCGCTGAGTTTTATCAAAATGCATTTTTAACTCTCACCTGTCCTCTTTAGTGTAAAATATTGTCAAATATTATGTAACCATCTAATTAGATAAAATAAGGAAAGGATGATTTTTTATTAAAATATTATTATCTTATTTTATATATATATATATATAATATACATATATATATATATATATGTATATATATATATTATATATATATATACAGGTTGTCCCGTTAGTCGTGGGTCAAACGAAAAGAGGAGATAGGGGGGGTCATTTCCAATCAAATAAACTAAATTTGTCTTAATCCAATTTTTGATACTTAAAAAGTTATGGCATTAAAAAAAAAAAATGGAAATGTCAATTACGTCATCTAAATAATTTTCATAAAAAAAATACAATTAATTTAGAAGTTATTTTTTATTTGTTATACTTGTGAATAGTGTCTTTCTAATAAAGGAAATTCATAAACTATTTTCGTATATTAAACTAGTAAAAGTTTATGATTCTAAAAAAAAATATTTTCTTAAAAATAAAACATGGGATTCGAATGAAGCAGATATAAAAAAAATGTACTAAAGAAAATTACCCCATTATTGGAAAAACCTCTACATTTCATGCTACTTCTAACAAGGTATAACTCATCAGCCTGTCTTGAATACATTATATTTTAGATGAATATTTAAAAGAAGTTAATGTTTGGTATAAAATGCATTTTACAAATTCAACTTTTTTACAAGTCAGAACTCGGCAAATAATAAAAATAAATGAATAAAATGTGTGTATTTATTACATTAGAGGTTCAAAATGTCTCCCACCAGCCCTGATACACATACGACATCTTTGTAAAAAATTGTTTTCGAAGCTCTTAAAGCACGGTGATTATTATTAATTATAACTAATTGTGGTGGCCCGTATTTTTGGCGAAGATCATGCTCGTTCCAGATTTCCTTCTAATATACTAATTCTTTAGAACAACTGAATCAATTGAGATCAATTGAATCAATTCAATTGCAATCAATTGAATTGCAGGTAGCAAAATGCTCGCTTAGCGACGACCCTTACCGCTCGCCCGCAGCCCTTCTACTAGCACTCAATCAGTGAGTGATTTGCTATCTGCTTGTATGCAGCACGTTACGTTACCAATATGTTTTTCTACAATTATAATTAATAATAATCACCGTGCTTTAAGAGCTTTGAAAACAAATTTTTACAAAGATGTCGTATGTGTATTAGGGCAGGTGGGAGATATTTTGAACCTCTAATGTAATAAATACACACATTTTATTTGTTTATTTTTATTATTTGCCGAATTCTGACTTGTAAAAAAGTTGAATTTGTAAAATGCATTTTATACCAAACATTAACTTCTTTTAAATATTCATCTAAAATATAATGTTGTATTCAAGACAGGCTGATGAGTTATACCTTGTTAGAAGTAGCATGAAATGTAGAGGTTTTTCCAATAATGGGGTAATTTTCTTTAGTACATTTTTTTTATATCTGCTTCATTCGAATCCCATGTTTTATTTTTAAGAAAATATTTTTTTTTTTAGATAAATAAAGTTTTACTAGTTTAATATACGAAAATAGTTTATGAAATTACCTTTATTAGAAAGAAGCACTATTCACAAGTATAACAAATAAAAAATAACATCTAAATTAATTGTATTTTTTTTATGAAAATTATTTAGATGACGTAATTGACATTTCCATTTTTTTTTTAATGCCATAACTTTTTAAGTATCAAAAATTGGATTAAGACAAATTTAGTTTATTTGATTGGAAATGACCCCCCCTATCTCCTCTTTTCGTTTGACCCACGACTTACGGGACAACCTGTAGGTATATGTGATAATATTGTGAGTGTTGTAATTTGTGAGTATATTAGGGTGTAAAATGTGAGAGTGTTATGAATGTATAAGTATGAACGGTCTATATACATATTGTGACGATATGGCTTCTAAAATGCTTTTAATGTTTTATATTTGGCATTAGAAGATTTATATTTTTGCTCTTATATTTGTATTTGAATAAAAATATAAATCTTTGAAAAACCTTCAGAATATAAAAATAAAGGAGCTGTATAAAAAAAAATGATTGTAGTATAAACTGTTCAACGTTTTGATATATATATATATATATATATATATTCAATACAATACTGTAAAGTACTTATTGAATTGTATAGTCCTAAGAAGCCTTGAATATAGAATATTGGATCAAACTGGTATTTCACTGAATTAACCCCTGCAGTTATAATTTAGTCTCCTTTAAAGCTCAGTGCTATAAAAGACCCTGAAGTTTCCTAAAATTTAAGAAGCCACTGCCAAGCGACGTTCTCTACAATATATATCTATTCAGGTGATTTGCAGCTATTTTAAAAACAATTATCAAATATAAATCAAATATCTTTACCGTTCAATGATACAATTATACTTATATGGAACTTACAAGCGTAATGAATTACAATCGAATTTCGACCACTGGGCGACCACTAGTTGTACAAATGAATACATTTTGAATCATTAAATAATCTACAAACAGAGTTCATTGTGAGCTCTAAACGATTTACAGGCTTTTAAAAATACCCGTGCATACCTATCTCTTATAAACATGCATACATCATGCAGGTCAATATGGAATTCGATAGGTTTCTTATCGTTCTTCTCGCGCAACATTGGAAGAGAGATTCATTGTTGGAATGGAGTCGCGTGCGTGAAGCCATTCGTCTCCGCGCACCACGCCATGCTTTTAGGTGGGGCTTTTAAGAAATGGTCCGACGGAACCGCTAGTAGCTTCACGAGTGATTAGACTTCCCTTTTAGTACCTACTTTAAAGCACCTACCCACTGCTCAGCAATGGATTCAGTTTTAATTGTCTTTGCGTTTAAAAGAAAATATATTTCGATCAATTCTGACTGATTCGGACATTCGTATATAAATTAAATGTGTTTATTTAAACTCGTAGGAATATTGATAGATCCCGACAAAGGCTGTCGATCGAAATGAAAAGTTACACTGCGCAAATATTTTCATATGGGGCGAAACAAACCTGAAATAACGGCGTGCCCCCTCTGCCACGGTTCTCGGTTATCGCATAAAATTCTTTGCTCGGGCGGTCTAATTAGATTTAGACCAAAGATCCAGAGATACATGCCAAATTGTATCTCCTGATTTTGTTATCGTCATATTTTCCGTTATGCTCACAAGACCAAAGCCGTATTTCATCAAAGCCTATTTTAATGTTCTTATTTACAGTTATTTTTGTAAAATACCTACTAAAATGCGTTGAAACTTAAGCGAGATTTGACGGATTGAATAAAGTGATATTTACGTCAAGTGTCATATGACTGACTTTTGCTATGAGTCAGAAGTTTCTCTACGCATAATTTCAAAAATATTGAAAAGTTCATTAGAATCACAAGTTAGTTGCGGCTACTGAATGTTAGTAGGCCCAACCGAAGTATACTAAGACTGTACAACCCAATTCCTGTAGATTGATAAATCTTTCACCTAACAAAACATTCCTTTAACCTGAACCAAACAATCTCTGTAGGTGCAGCATTCAAATGAAAAGTTGTGTACACTTTACAATACTATTTTGTTGCGTAAACCAAACAATCGGTTGTAGACTCGCAACACACCTCGCGCTTTCGCCTATCCTTCCATTTTGTTTCTCTACCGAACAGTTCGGTAGCGCTTACAAAACAGTTTGTTTATGTTTTTTGTTTAGAACTATATGCCGCTTTTTCTTTCTGAAATCATTAAATACCTCTATTACTCACACGATAATAATCTGTTAATATTGGAATTAATTATACTTGTTGGCCATATGTTATATATACACCGTGTCCCAAGACCATTCCCGATAAAAAAAAACAGGTAATTGATCCTGAGATTTTTAGTTAAGAAACTATGTCAAAATTCATCATGGTTACCGAGAAAAAAAATGTAAACTTTACATGAAAATAGTAAAAGAATCGTGTAATAATGCTATGTTTGAAACGCACAGCTGTCGCCGTACGCCGTAACGATGTCAAGGCCATTATCCATCGACGCGGCGTCGGAATTCGCGCGCTGACCGAATTGAGAGCATGTGTTAAATTTGGGGATGTTTTTATCCGCGTAATAGGTTACATCACACCCCTTCCCCCCCCCCCCCCTCTTAAATCTTCTGGAATGGTCCCAGGACATCCTGTATAATATTAACTGCAATTTCACTGTTTATAATTCTTTCAATAAATAAATAAATATCTACAAGAATACTTTTGCGCAATACCTTAAATATTAAGTTTTTATATCGCTAATACGCCAACCTCAAGGCGCGTCGCTTCTATAACAACATTACAATCTTTACCCAAAGGGTCAAACCCTCTGTCAATTCCCGTCATTGTCAGAATACAGTCGTTTCACTGTGGGTTTATTTTTTATATCCGTAAAAGGCAGGCCGCATTCTGCGATGGACCTACCCGCTGCGATAATACGCCTTTTTCCCGCCATTTCCGGAGCGCCCTCGCCGCTCCGGACTACCCGCAATATTGCGGAGCGGCGCGTCTGCTCTGATTAGGGAAGCATCGCGTCAAATGTGCGGGTTATGGTTTAATTTGTTTGGCCCGGGCCGCCCCCCCCCCCTGTCCGTCCCCTCGCAGTCTGGTTTCTTCGGGATGTTTCATTATTGCAGGCGCGTCATGGAACCCTTTTTTTGTTATTTTGCCTTTGTAATCTTTCCTGCTTATTCATTTACTAAATTTACGATGAATACTATACAATAAGGGTCCGTTATTATACCCACTATCTATTGTATATGTTATCCACTACCCGGAATCAGTAAGAACCCGAAAAATAACCCACTGGCACAGGCGCGATTAATGCGGGAGGAAGATGCCATTAATGACCCCTATAGGGCTTTGCTGTAAGACTTGTCAGGTTCTGGTTAAATAATTTACTACAACTAAACAAGGTATAAAAGGATTTGATATTATATGATAGCTACAGGAAGTTATGGCCATTATGGCCCTCCCTTCCATAGCTCGTAAATGTACGAGTATATGTTACCATAAACACCCGAATTCAGTAAGAACCCGTTCTAGCTAAAGGTAGTAATCCGTAAATAACTTATAATAACAATAATGCTATATATATATACATATCTATACCACACACCACACACACGTATCCGTACACATATCACATACACCTTCTAAAATAGCGTTAAGCTCAGCAAAGTTTCAAATATTTATTTATTTATTTTTTATTTTTTAATTTTTTTTTCTTTTTTTTTAGTTTTATATTTTTGTACAAGGCGTAAACTTTAATTGGCCTTATTATTAACCCTTTGAGAAAATGTATATGCTACTATTTCGCTGTATGCTTACCTGTTAATAAATAAATAAATAAATTATCGAATTAGCCACCAGCCTCCGATATGATTCGGCGCGATACTGTGATTCAAATCAAAATGGCGGTGTCACCAAACAGCTGATCGTGAAATTTGCAATATGCAAAAATTGTCGTAGCGATGGCCTCGATATTTTGTTTCAAAATTATAGTACATTGAGCGATTTCTTAGAAAATTATGGTAGTTGCAACTAAGTAGTTTAATCGTTGTGTAGGTAAGTTTGCTGTTACTATACCAACCATACTTTATTGTTGCCGGTACCATATTTTTACTGTTCTCGCAAAGACACCATGATAATATTTCAACATTCTAACTGGGGTTACCAATTGTGAATAATTTTACCGGCGTATATCTTATAAACTGTGCATTTTGTAAATATAGCTTTAAAGCGAAAGTCCATCTGCGTATTGTTAGGAGAGTTTACGGCTCCGAGGGAGTTTTGAATGTTAGAAGCGATTCCACTTCGCCGAATTCGAACGGCTGTCAGAGAACAGAACGAAGGGAAACAAAATGGAGAGCGTCGAGTTGGGAAAATTTGGATTTTGCGAGTTAAGTACGATGGAGTAGGTGCGAGTCAAGTTATTATATATTCGCTCTGGTAACGTAATATTCGCTCAGAACGTTGGCGATCATGTTAGCTGAAATAATCTTATTGACGGCGGCGCTAAAAAGAAATTCCGTCATCTGGCTAAACTTTTTCTTTAAATTATCAGATGAATGCATCTACACACAGTTCGATGAACATTACGTTTCCAACCATACCAGCCCGCACAAGCTATGCTTCAAAACATTCCACTCGCTTTTCTCGCACACTCATTCAATGACTTTTTAAACGTATAACTATTACTCGATAATAATCTGTTAATCTTTGAAATACGAGATGTGATCAAAAAGTAAGGTAATTTTTTATTTTTATCAAAAAGTATTTATTCATTCATCAATATTTATTTCGTCCCCTTCAAAGTAACCCCCCTCAGATACAACACACTTGTGTCAACGCTTTTTCCAATCCTCAAAGCACTTCTGATGAGCACTTTTTGTTATAGCCTTCAGCTCATCCAGCGATGCGGTCTTTATGTCCTCAATCGTTGCAAAACGCCGTCCTTTCATGGATTTCTTTTGTTTCGGGAACAGGAAAAAGTCACTGGGGGATAAATCCGGTGAATACGGTAGTTTTGGCATGATTATGGTGTTGTTCTTGGCCAAAATTATCGTGGTGCAATAACCATGACTGATTTTTCCACAATTCCGGGCGTCTTTTTCGTATCGCTTCACGCAAACGGCGCATAACCTCAAGGTAATACTCCTTATCAACTGTACGACCTTGTGGTAAGAACTCCTGATGCACTACGCCATGATAATCGAAGAAATTTGAAATTCACCTTACTTTCTGATCACACCTCGTATACTAATTGGTCATATGTTATGCATAATATTAACTGTAAACTTTTTCAATGGCGCTGTTTATAATTGCCTACATTTACAAAACGCAGTTCTTGCCGAAATGCTTAACCATTTTGTTGGCAACAAAGAGCCATTCTGTTTTTAGGTAAGTATATTTTATCGACTCCAATAGCGAAATGTTTGTGATGTCAGATCTCAATGATTTCACCGCCGATTTTGGAATTTCAATCGAATCTTCATGGAAAATATTTGGTCTTGACGGAGCCAGAATTTTAAGATTCGGAATGATAAAAGTTATGTTTTTTAAAATGTTATCTCCATAGGAAATCCCATGATAATTTCTTTCGCGCGCTTTTTGTTTGAATTTTAGAAACAGATTGATTAATTTGAAGTTTGCATTTCTCCACTTCAAGATGCTGCTAGCGTAGGTTTCACCTTAGCGACTGCGGCTGCCTAGTATTTCAGAATATGGTCCGTTGCTTGGCTGCATTGTAGCTGAAACACTATTGTAGAATTAATGCACTGACTAAGCTATAGCTTATGTAAGAACTTATGTATGTCTAGTTTACTTCTAGCTCGAGAGTACTTCTAGCTTTTGCCGAGGCTGTACTTAATGCACTGACGCGATGGCCCGATGGAGTCGGATCGCCTCTCGGATGGCCGGCGCTTTTTACATTCGCAGTATCACACACACTAGCGTAGCTATCGCCGGCAGGGAGCCAGCGCCATGTATTAGGTCAGTGTCAGTTGTAGCAAATGGTCGTCTGATTAATTTAAATTGGTACACGACCTTTTGTTTGCCAAAAGTCTTTAAAGAAAGAATAACGGACAACGCAAAATCATTCTGCATCATAACAATGCTAACTGTCACACGTCGGCCGATACAATTCAGTTTTTGGAAGGTCAAAAGATGAAATTGACGGGTCATCCGACCCACCCGACGATTTCTATTTAATTCTATTTAGAAAGAATGACGTGGTCGACGTTTTTCAAGCCGCGAAGAGGACGTTAATGCGATCAAAATGCACGGTTTGGAGATACCTCAAATCAGCATGGAAAAAGTTCTATGAAAGTTGGTTTCAACGTATGGAAAAGTGCATCGATCATTACGGCGTATATTTCAAAAGGCAATAAAACCATATTACATACATGTTTGTTATTCTGGATTCTATTGGCGATGAAAAATATTTGTATAATAATACACCAAACTGAAACATAATATATTTTTTAAATGTTGTTGCCTCTTGGATTGGTAGCGGCGAACAGCCGGAAATGGGCGCTTGTCCGTCCGGCCCGCTAAGTGGACGAGAGATTTACCGGCGAACGGGTAGGAAGTTAAAAAAAAAACATATGAGGTTTGTCTGCCCCGGGAGGAGTTCATACAAAGAGATCGATAGCGCATTCCGTCGTACCATTTTTATAACGGGTTTGCCTACTAACTAAACATGCTCGTGTCTAATGATGAGTTTTTTTTTTGAAAGAATTGTTGTGACCAAGGTTATTATTTTTGGGTCCTACTAAGGCAAATGTGAATGTGCTGGAGTCAGGGGAGATGGTGGTAATGAGTGGAAGTGTTTCTAATTCAGCTTGCAAGATTTGATCTAAACCGAGATACAAACATTTGAAGCTAAATAAAAATAAAAAATGAGTAGCGTAATATCAAAACTTATCATGAGAAGTTACACACACAGTTATCTTAGTTTACGGTAATAGTTTCAACTTCACCTGTCAAACTGGCAAAGTCGCGAACTGGTCAAGAAAAAATAGCACGTAATATTTAGTTTCGTCTAGTTTATATAACGGTTCGACAGTGATAACAAGAAATAACCCGTTTTCAAATGAACACCGCTACAAAAGCGACTTTGAATATTTCCACATTTATTCTCCCTCTTTCCCGCACGCATTTGCCATTACCTAGCCGCGGTATA
The DNA here is from genome assembly GCA_020383195.1 of Neomicropteryx cornuta. Classification (NCBI taxonomy): domain Eukaryota; kingdom Metazoa; phylum Arthropoda; class Insecta; order Lepidoptera; family Micropterigidae; genus Neomicropteryx; species Neomicropteryx cornuta. The sequence goes on along the minus strand of JAHKQU010000019.1, from coordinate 15,434,385 downwards.
ATTTTATACGGTAAGTGCCGGGATACGATATTACACAACCATTAAAACAAATTGTGGTTTAGTGGTTGGTTCCCTGGGCGCTGAGAGAGACCGCTCGAGAGGATTGCAACCGGCTACTCTCACGATTCGTTATTTCAGTCAACGGAAGGATATTTGTTGATTTTGTCTAAATTTTACCACCAATAAGGATTTCATGGAATTCATTATTTTAAAGGCCTGTCCAAAAATTTGCACTAAATAAATTTCCTCCAGTTTGGTGATGTAAAATTCTCGGGTATTTCTAAAAGTTTTTAATATTATTTTCTTGTTATAGTGCCGAAGTAGAAGTCAGTGTTGCCAAGCCTAAAACATGTTTTCCCTAGACAACAATAAAATTCCCAACATTAACAAAGTTTTCGGCGAAATTAACCCCAATTCAAGTGATGACGTAGCTTTTTTGTTTTTGCGGTGACAATATCAATATTTCAGTTTTATAGGTATATAAATTTATTAATTTCTTTTATAAATACCCTCGTTTTGGGTATTTACACTGGCTCGGGGTAAATACCCTACCGGCTGGGTATTTATCCGAGTTACATCACTACTCTAGTTTATTTTACTGTTTTCTTGGAATTTAAATCGACGCGACACCTCGCTTGAATTCAATAATAGGTTCCGTCAGTTGAACGTCACAGTTTAGGACTTCGGCGTCCGAATGATTTGCCTTAGGAAATTCACGCGGAAGAATAGATTTATGTTTGAAGATCCGATGTTTCGGCGTACTAAAATTGACTAATCCAGTCAAAACCAATTTAAACCTCTACAATTTCAGGCAAATAGTGTCATATTTATTTATTTAATATATTTTAGGGAAACATACAGCGCAACTTATAAAAAATATAAAAATTTAATACTGTGGATTTTTCAATAAAGAATAAATAAATAAAATAAACTTAGTTTATAAAACAGTAAATTCGTAGTTATAAATTTGGCCAATTACATGAATACACTGTTTCATTTATACCATAACTCCGTTACACGACAGCACACATTTTTTTTTTATTTTTTAGATTTTCTAGTAAAATTATTGTTACATATCCAGAGTTTTGTTATGAGTCATCGAAAATGCCCGTTGTCAGAAAATTGTTCCGTTCTAAATATGGAGAAATCGTTGTCACACGAATTTATTGTGTTTGAAATATCTTTCTTGAGCACACATGTTTTTTCTGCATACTGATTAAAATATTTTAATCAGTAATGTAAATTTTAATCAGTAAAAAAATGTGTGCTGTCGTGTAACGGAGTTATGGTATAAATGGAACAGTGGATTCATGTAATTGGCCAAATTTATAACTATGTATTTACTGTTTTATAAACTAAGTTTATTTTATTTATTTATTCTTTATTGAAAAATCCACAGTATTAAATTTTTATAATTTTTATAAGTTGCGCTGTATGTTTCCCTAAAATATATTAAATAAATAAATATGACACTATTTGCCTGAAATTGTAGAGGTTTAAAATTGGTTTTGACCGGATTAATCAATTTTGGTACGCCGAAACATCGGATCTTCAAACATAAATCTATTCTTCCGCGTGAATTTCCTAAGGAAAATCATTCGGACGCCGAAGTCCTAAACTGTGACGTTCAACTGACGGAACAGCCGAAAAGGACAGAGAGGGAAATTTCATTATCCCTGGGGAATGCCTCCCGGAAGAGTGTTCTCTCAACTCTATCGCAGTGGCGTTTCGGCCCTAAGAGCGCATTACGCCGGCGGCAGGTGCGTCGCATGGGTTTCGATCCAGGGAAGTTACTCTTTTTTTTTTTGCCCGCGTCTCGACGTTATTATCCGCGTCGGAGGCCGTTATCTGACTACTCCTCGTGGAGACAACTTTGACTCTAAGCGTTCTGCTCGAACCACCACTCACTAGATTGCCTACTACTTCAGCGTTGGCTATCGACAAATAAGTTTATACTGGTTTAGTTTGTTCGTTTTGACCTCGCGCTGACTAAATTTCATTCGCGAAAGTACGAGTATGCTCATATTTAAATATAAGTTTTATATTTCTCTCCATGTTTCTCGATCGGATGCTGTTTGTAGCCCTACGGAGGTCTTTCATCCTCCTCAGTCTTCAGACTTTTGGCTTAGTGGTCCTGGATCTTCTTCCCCCACCTTGTGTCTGTCTTTCCACGTGACCCGCCGCCCAGCGCCTTTTCTGACTTGCAATTCGTTGCAATCTTCCAACTGGTGTCTTCCCATGGGTGTCGTTAAAATGCAACTAGCAATTTTCAACACATTTTTTTCGTATGTGCTCTTAATACTTTTAGATACGCTGCACCAACGCATAATTAGCTTGATGTTTTTGAACGTTTAAAACTACTTCCGGCTTTGTAATGTTTTTAGCAATATTACTTTATTAAGTGTAAACGTTGAATTCAAATGAAGCAACAATAAAAAGATTGAAGGCTTTATAAAAAAGGCTTTGTGAACCTACTTATATGCTGTAGGTAAATTGGCTATGTTTATATGCTGTGGGTAAACAAAGAAGCACATAATTAAGGACGCCAAGGAGTCGGAATAAAGCTAATCAAATCGCCTTGAAACTTTAGAAAAATGATTCATACAGAGGCCTGCTGCGTTTAAGTTGATTAACTTTCAGTCAGTACCCACTAAAAGACTGCACCAGAAGGATTAAACAAATAAGTAGACATCATTACGTTTTTAGAAAATTGACATTTTGTCATATTTTAGGTGGAAAAACTCAAGAGATCCTCAAAACTAAATGTACATGTCAGGGAGTATAACTTAAACATGATAAAACGCTTTGCAACGTAATAAATCATCCTTCTCTCTCCTTTTGAGCTTTACATTTCTGTTCCACGTTTTCTACGCATCCTTTTGATGTAGCTAAGTATTTCTTTTTATATTTTTTTTAACTTCACGGTAACGGTTTCCCATCTCTTTCATATCAAAGGTTATCATCGCAATGTGCGGCCGAATTGGGAAGAAATACCGCGAGAGGAAGGAATTAAGCCGGCGGCACGCGAACGGAGTGACATCTGAAAGAGATCAATCACGAGCGAAGATGCTGCATGGTAGATGGATGCATGGAAGATGGTAGCCAGCAGCAGGAGGACTCAGGCACCGAGGAAACCATTAACCAAATGGGAGAGATCATAAAGGCGCTTCCGAAAATTTAGCGCTCCCGAAGCAGAGTCATTCACCGCGCGTTCGCTAGGGATCGAAAATGTAACGAGATTTTATCGATTAAAAACACATTTTGTCAACATGGTTGTAATCTTCACAATCTTAATCAAGCTGGTAGAAACTAATATTATTCGTTTCTTAGACTGCTCATAGAAAATAATATTACCTAGCAACACTAGTATCATACGTACATGAGTTAAGTGCAACCATACTTGTTTCTGCATTTTTTGTTATGTATTTTTGTATAAACTGTATGTATATGTATTTTTGTTATGTATATGTATTAACTGTATTTTTGTCGAAACACTTTAATAAAAATACTTCAAAAAATACTTACACATAACAAAAACTTTTTTATCACCTATTTCTAATTTTAAGATTCCGTCTTCGTCACCACCTAGTTTCATGTAGGTGCGATCAAAACTTTAATATTCTAAAATCAGCGGTGAAATCATTCAGATCTAACATTTCGCTGTTGGAGTTGATCCATGGGAGCTACGCTTCGCCCCGCTCCGATAAATAAATAAGTCGTGGTAGTCTAGTGGTTAGGGCGTTGAACTATTAACTCAAAGATAGCGGGTTCGAATACACACATGGTCATATAATTTAACGCTTTATTGCTACCAGCTCCCCTTACTCTAGCACAGGCATATTTAGCCTAGTTGAAAAGTACAACGTCTCGCAGCGGGGTTCCGTATTCATTGCGTTTTTACCAAATTTTGTATATTTTACACGTATTTTATTCTTCGACTAATTATTAGATTTAACGTTAAAAGTTATTTAATGTATATAAATTTATACCATCTGATACTTTTACTGATCTTTCTATCACCGTTGGACATCACCTAACACTCAAACACCTTTATATGGTAATGTGCCGACTGGCACAAAATTCCCGTTACAAATGCAGTACCGTGCGAGAGTGCTTAATATGCGATTCGCACACTTTAAATTTCCATAGAAATTTAATTAGCCACTGGTCAAAAGGCAGCCGACAATTTCTCACACTTTAGACATCGTTAAAAATAAAAAAATGTTCTTTTCGTATAAATATTATTTTTTGTTGTGAATTTATATGCATATATATGAAATCATAGTACTTTGTCCTGTATCTTTTTAAGCTTTCGGTTATTCAAAATTTTTCCGTTTTCTATCGATTACATAACTTATCGATAAGTGCGTCGCTTTCGAGTCGCTTCGCCCAACGGCGGGCGATGTCGGGCGCTGCAGGACGAAGGCATTCGTTTAGATCGTAAAACAGGGTTGTCTCGTTATTATTGCCTACATTATTTCGAAATATTTTTTTTACGGCCCACAATGGACGGGGGCGGCTCGCCAGACCGCAAGATGCGAGTCATGCCTCCTGTACTTTGAATTTACCCATTGTACGCTTTATACGCGCAATTACCGTTTGTGACCTGATGGTTATAGGCTCAAAGAATAAATATTTCATATTAATAATTTTATTATGTATGTCACTCATTTAAGCGCCGGCTTAAGGATAAATATTAATTTCCATTTATTTAGATCCTTTTTTCAATGGTAACCATTGGATATTTAATCATTTTTTTTTTCCTGGGTGACTATCTGTAATCAGTCCTTTGGACCATAATCAGATGTGTATCAGTGATAGATGGCATGCAGGTTAACTCCTTCAACAAAGGGTCGACCTTCATATGGGGCCTGTCTGCTATTGTCTGCTGACCAAGTCTGAAATGTCAAAACGTTTCAAACGCCTAACATTTTCACTGACATTTGTGAGGTTAGATGCTAGTATATTCGTATGTTTTTTTTAGTTTAATATTGTAATTCTCACTGTATTTTTTAACTTCAAATTTCACGAAAGGCATTTCAATGTACTCATGGATCTCGATGTTTTTTGTAAACCATGGGGCGTTGACGATTGATCTCAGGATATTGTTCTGGAAGCGTTGAAGTATTTCGATATTGGAGTTACTGGCCGTACCCCATAGTTGAATGTCATATGTCCAGATCGGTTTGAGGATTGTTTTATAAACGAGCACTTTATTTAATCATAAAAAAAATATTTTTAGTTACCTTAATCTTATTTCTTCAACATAGTTAGGGCAATTTTTTAAAATTCAATTCTATTTATGAGAAATTTAGTAAATGATAAACTGCTAGTAGTCCTTTTTTATTTGAATTGCCCTCTTATAAGATAATTAGAGCCTCAGGGAAAATAGTAATTGAAAGGCAAATGAATAATCTGAAACCTAGAAAAGTTTGTTTTCTTAATTTCTATATTATGAAGCTGTAATTAAATAAACCCCACAAATTGCTTAATGACCGCGCAAAAAGTTGACGCCCTATAAATAAATAACGCACCGAATTTCAAAGTCTATTGTCAACAAGCGTCGCCTTAATTTTTCTTGCCGTATTTCCTTCGAACTCATCCACATATTGCGATGATTACCTTTGATATGAAAGATCTATGTTAAGACGTTAAAAAATACGTATATTTTGTGAATTTAAAAAAAGACTTAGTTTTCTTAAGAATCCTACATTTCTGTCCTTTTTGCTCCGTATACTTCGCATTCAGATACATTTTTAATGGATACAGATAGAGAGTCCGTTTTAGGTACGGTGTTTAGCACCTAGTTAGAATATTCCGACATGCCACTAAATGCGAATTTAGATCAGTAATGTGATTTCGTTTTATTTATTATATATATACAACTGCCCATGAGTTAAATAAATAAATAAATAAAACATTCTAATGTATCCCTGTTATGCAGCCGCAGATTATTAGGATGGCGCTTTGCGGGTAGACGCCTCGGGAAAAGCTGAGACGCGCGATAACGACGATCGAGAGTGTTATATTGAAAGTGGATCGTCAGCAGCGGCGATTACGAATTTTGTAAAAATATGCGATGGCGCGCCGCCCGCCCCCGAGCTACCGACCGGCGCGCCGCCCGCCCCCGAGCTACCGACCGGCGCGCCGCCCGCCCCCGAGCTACCGACCGGCGCGCCGCCCGCCCCCGAGCCACCGACCGGCATATAATGAAGGTAGACATGGAAATATTGCGTTTGGCCTTCGAGAAACATTTTGAAGGATAGATCGGCTTTCGCATCGTGCTATTGGGGTATCAAATGTCATAATAATGATAAGAAACAATGTTTCAGGATGCTGGTGATCACTTTCTTTATTATCTGTTCAATATGTTCACTACGCTGTTTTCAATGACACTATTAATTGCCCCGATCGTTTGAAATCCTTTTCGATCAATGTACCGTCGTCAGATCGTATAGCCGTCATTATAATGTTTTTAAAATACCTTCATGCTCTACAAATAACGCTCTGCATTCACTAATACCACGTATATTTTTTAAAAAGGTATTGTATTCTTTGTTATTAATGCTAATATTTTTTATTAGTAGAAACCTATTTTTAATTTACATAGGGTTTTTTTTTGTTTGTGTTTTTTGTATGTTATTGTGTAAAACTGTTGGTTTTACTAAAGATGAATAAACTATAAAATATTAAAGATTTGCATTGCAGTACCAAAAAAGAGTACATACTTCATTTGGTTCTGGAAATATGTAAGAGGGAATCTTGAAAACCTCATTTTTTCAAACTTGATTTTTCACAACTATGAACTTTACATTTTAGAAGCGATTGGTTTTTTTTTTGTTTTAAATAAACAAAAAACGAAAAAAAATAGTAATATTCATCAACGTAATGCTCGTCTCAAAAAAAAACATGTTTAACCGGATGCCTGTATTAAAAATAAAACGATCTTGTTATTTAGGTTTAAAGTTTTTTACTAGACTACGTTAAACCTGAAACTAATTGATTCATTTATAATGTTTAGGGAAAAACTTAAAGACGTTCTCTTAAAATAAACTCAATAAAATCAGTGAATTTAGTTTAGGAAAACATTTAGGTCTTTCCGTTGTATAAACATAATACTTTTATAAAAATAAACTCGGAACTAACCAGTCTAAACAGCATATATTTATCGAAATCTATTCACAATTTGAAGAGAACAGCAGATCTTACGAAACTATTAAAACATTATATTTTACAATAAACGCTGTTCATGAAAGATCTTTTTATTTATGAACAACGAAATTGAACAATGTTTACAGTTAACATTATAAATATATGGCTAACAAGCTTTATTACAATAATAACAGCGTATTATTGTTATAAATATAAAGAGTCATGAACTGAGTGTTGAGAGAAGTGTGTAGGTAGGAGTGTGGAAAGTGGAATGTTGACAAGTTAGGATGAGTGACAAGCGCACATCGTAAAAATAATATATTTAATGGTTACAGAAAGATAAGGTGGTATATAAAGTTCTACACAATATCTCAGATAGTCGAAATAAATTGGGTACGTGCATACTCCCTCATTAACAGACTTCATAAAACTAACACGACTTAGGTGAAAAATGTCAGTCTCACCCAAATTACAATCTTATTATATATATATATATATATAATAAGGGTTTGCCATTATGTTTTAAAAATGATTTCGGGTAAGTGGCCGCCGCGGCTGACTCGAACAAATTCCAGCCGAGAGGCCCAATTTTCAACCACTTTTTGCAGCAAGTTGGGCCGTATGTCAGCAATAACGCGCCGAATATTATCTTCCAAGGCGTTAATCGTGTCCGGCTTATCTGCGTAGACAAGCGACTTCACATAACCCCACAAAAAATAGTCCAGCGGTGTTAAATCGCACGATCTTGGAGGCCACGCCACAGGCCCAAGACGCGATTTTTACTTTATTTTAGAGTGATTTAAAAAAAAAATAGAGTGATTTTTTCTAAATTTGCACTATTTGCAAACGTTGTTCAGGAGTAAGTCTATTCATTATGAAATGGCAAACCAAACTGAGCATAAATCAAGTGACAGCTGTCAAAAATACCAACTAAAAAATTGTGGCAGATTGAAAACCACGCCTCTAAAAAAAACCCCTATATATATAGAATTCTATGAAGCAGAGCATTTTGAGCATAATTTGTGTTGCACTTGGAAACATGGAAATTTTGAGTTACAAGAGTGCACACGGAAGGAAATTTTAGATGAAATATTCGGTGCGTCCAGACGATTGTGTAAGATGTCATATAGAAATACTATATCAGAAACAGTACGCCTGTTAGTAAGCGACATTAAATTATGATGCTTTAAACTGTCTTCGTAATTATCAAAATGCACATGACATGAAATTAAGTTGCTTCGTAAAAAGGATTGGAATTAGAAGCATATTTAGGAGACCAAAAATCAATGCACTTCTGACGTACGCCAAATAAAACGCAATATGATAAAAGTCTCATAATCAATAACTAACCTGCTTTCGGTCCTAATCTGGCCTTGTGACTAACACAGGAGGAAGTCCAAATAAGACCTTTTCGAAAAGGTTTCTATCATTCGAATGGCACTTCTTTATTTGACCTAACTTTTGAGTCGATCTTACTATTTTTCATGTTTGTTTTTTCGTGTGTATGGGGCAGGGTTAACGCAGGTCTGTCTATTTTACTTCAGCGTTTGGCGCCCTTGCGATGGGGACTCCGAGACCTCTGACGAGTCCGGCAATATATCCGCGTTTTTATCCCGCCCAGGTCATATATCTTGGGTTGGGTCGTAACTGCGGAGATAAAAGTTGAAGCGGCGGCACGCTTTCCTACATTAATCTCGGATATGAAGTGAATTCATCATCGACGGTGCCGCTGTACGAGCGACAGATCATATCGTCGCCTCGACTCGGGGAATGCGCCGCGTAGACCTGAGAAATTGCTCCGCGGTCGCGAAGAAAGCAAGAATAAAAAGGAATATACCGTGATTTTAGTCAAAAATTAACCGCTACTGTCGATTACATTAACATGACCCTTGTCCAACAATAAAAAAAAAACTAACATTGTGATTTTTTATTAATAGTTTTAAACTATATATATTTTATTTTATTTAAGAACATTTTAGAATTCAACACTAGTAAACTGTCTATGCACATACAAGGTGATTTTTGGTACATGTTTAATAGTATATTTAAATGTGTAGCTTTATTCCATTCACAACTGTTATTAACAGGATATCTAGTATTTATATTAGGTACTTAGGAGTAATTATTCTTGAGAGTTTTCTCAAATGGCCGCCTTACCTAAAAAAACAGCTTATAAAGTGAATTAGAAATCATTCATATTTCCTAAAGCTTTTGTCTCCCTCTTAATCTTCTTTAGATTTCAAATATCAAATAAACCAGCACTATTTTAATTTTTAATTTTGTATGTATGTGGATATGAGGGTTTACTTGCTTCCCGTGTACCGCGTCCTTTGCAGAACTATTGCACTTTAAAATCCACATCACCCTCTAGTTACCGTATTGTAGGTAAAATTGAGTATCTTTTTGGGTGCCATGGTTTTAATCTCTTCTGGCCTAAGAAGACCCAGAAGCTGGTTCCCTTTTTAAATGAGGGGCCCACATTCACCCAGTAGATGTATAGGGGTTTCTGGGCTCTTGGCAAAATCTGCACCTGTCATCGGTCGATAGGCTTAATCTGTACAGGTGTTTGTTCATCTTGCAGTGTCCTCTTACGGTTCTGGTTAGGATCCTTACTTGGTTCCGGTTTCACTTCAATAGCTCGGAGTCTTTTTTGCGAGAATTATATTATGAGTTCTTTGGCTTGCTTTTTCCGGCATTTCTTACCAGTATTTTTGGCTTTGTCTTCTAACCCAGATTTTTGCCAGTTTGCTTTTTGCTATGCCGCAGACCGGTTCTGGGCCCCTATCATAGGCACCTTTCTTGGCCAGCTCGTCTGCTTTTTCGTTGCCATCAATGCCCGAGAGTGGCTTGGCACCCACATACGTTACAATATTATAATGTTACGAACGAGCTGGCGCCTCTTTCTTTTACGTCCTCTCAAACACAGTTGAGTTAAACCAGATAAGATTTACATTCAGATGCTCGTAGATGATAGTAGATCCTCGCATTAAAGTAAAAGTTCTAACAACTTTTACGCGGAATATTTCAACGGGATAATCAAAAAATAACGCGGTTATAATATCTAACCGTCTCGCGCTCGAAGCCACGTTCAATGCTGTCGTGATGTTCATTTTTCAAACGCGCTATCGTAATATTAATGGCGTTGTAAATCAGCCGAATTGCTCAGCTCTGCCAAATCGCCGCGCGGAGTGGGGCCACTTTCAAGTTTACCTCTTTGCTATTCTTTTTGTAATAAACAATTTTGATTAATGAGCTCGAAAAATTCTCAAGAAGACTTTTAAGAGGTCCGTGCGCGCTTATTGGAAGACCAAAGAAACCCTTATCGGCGGGTTGGTTACCATGAAAATGTTTCCTTGCTGTAGGTGCAATGTTAGTAAGACGTTAAGATCGGTACATCAATTTGTACTAAGTACATTCTGTAATTTGTACAATTTGTACTTTTTTAAGTTTTTGCAATTTTGAATGGTTGGACTACAAACATTCTTAAACGTCAAATATTGTTAGACATTTCAAATAGGCCAAACTTATTATAAAGCATTAGATATTTTTGTTTGTTGAGAAAAAGTTTACTTAGGCAAACAAATTGTTCATCTATCCTACCTAAGTAAGAAGATGTTCACTATTGTAGCACCACATACAGTGGGATTTCGTCTTTACATCTGTAGATTTAGTCTTTTTCAATTACACATTCAGCCTTTCCTGATATACAGGGTGTTTGGTGCATCGTTTGTCAAAATGAATTGGCCGAAAGAGGGGGTCATTTGCTATGTCTTGAGGCACAATAACTTTTTTTAGCCCCATGGTTTTTTTTTATTTTAACATTTTATTATTTTTTTGAAAAATTCCAGAATTCAGCATATAAATTTAGATTAAAAAAAAAGTTATTGGTATAGCACCCCGATTTAATTTTTATTTGTATGTGCACTGTTGTATGGTTCTATGAAATTCAGTATTACTTGCGAATACTGTCTAGTTTTATTTTTATTAAATCATAAATTTTTTGGCAGAGGTAAAAATAACTTTAAGACTCAGCTTTACATTGCAATTAAAAAAAAACTTAAAGCGATCATGATCTTCGAATTCTTTAAAAAACTTCTTCTGTTTATCCCCTTTCCAACGGTATGCATTATGCCATAGAAACCTGCTAATAACTTTACTAATTTACTAAATTTGCGTATCGGGACACATCGGGTTGATATTCGATATTCAGGATGAAAACTTGTTTTTGCGGAAATAACACGGGCGAGACAGGTAGAAAGTACTATCTCAATCTTGCGCTGTAAAATCTATCTATCTTCTTCTTACATAGGGTACTGATATTCCTCGAATTTGAAATTAAAAAACAAAATTCCCTTATTATTATTAATGTCACAAATCTTGCTCGAATTGGTGACCTCTGTTATGTATGCATGCACGACTTCTTACAGATACATTGCATACAGATGTGGATGATCCCGACTTTTTAAGAAGTATTCTCTGGACGGATGAGTCCAAATTTACTAAAAAGGGAATTCTTAGTTTACACAACCTTCACCACTGGTCGCCGAAAGATCAGAACCCACATGTGAAAAGATAAAGGGCATTCCAGAGAAGGTTTAGCATAAATATTTGGGCAGGAGTTATAGGAAATCATGTAATTGGACCACACTACTTACCTAATCATCTCAACGGGGATAATTACCTTGAATTTTTACATAATGACTTGCCCGAATTGTTAGCTGCGGTGCCAATTTTCCATCAAGAGAGACGTATTGTGTTTCAAAATGACGGTTGTCCCGCACACTGGAGATTATCCGTTAGGGATTACCTTAATAATGTATTCCTTAATTCATGGATTGCGAGGGGTGGCCCTATTCCATGGCCTCCACGTTCCCCAGACCTAACTCCATTAGATTTTTACGTGTGGGGACGGGCCTAAGAACTTATATACGCCACAGAAGTTGAAACTAGGGATGATTTAGTTCAACGCATTGAGCAGGCTTTCGTCGTTATTAAAGAAGAAATGCGTTTACACACCACTACAGTGGAAATAAGGCGAAGATGTCGCGCATGCATACACAACAGAGGTCGCCAATTCGAGCAAGATTTGTGACATTAAGAATAATAAGGGAATTTTGTTTTTTAATTTCAAATTCGAGGAACATCAGTACCCTATGTAAGAAGAAGATAGATAGATTTTACAGCGCAAGAGTGAGATAGTACTTTCTACCTGTCTCGCCCGTGTTATTTCCGCAAAAACAAGTTTTCATCCTGAATATCGAATATCAACCCGATGTGTCCCGATACGCAAATTTAGTAAATTAGTAAAGTTATTAGCAGGTTTCTATGGCATAATGCATACCGTTGGAAAGGGGATAAACAGAAGAAGTTTTTTAAAGAATTCGAAGATCATGATCGCTTTAAGTTTTTTTTTAATTGCAATGTAAAGCTGAACCTTAAAATTATTTTTACCTCTGCCAAAAAATTTATGTTTTAATAAAAATAAAACTAGACAGTATTCGCAAGTAATACTGAATTTCATAGAACCATACAACAGTGCAGATACAAATAAAAATTAAATCGGGGTGCTATACCAATAACTTTTTTTTTAATCTAAATTTATATGCTGAATTCTGGAATTTTTCAAAAAAATAATAAAATGTTAAAATAAAAAAAAAACCATGTGGCTAAAAAAAAGTTATTGTGCCTCAAGGCATAGCAAATGACCCCCTCTTTCGGCCAATTCATTTTGACAAACGATGCACCAAACACCCTGTATAATGATTAACTTGATAATCTTAACTTGCCTATCCAAATTCTTTTTTAAAGGTTCGTAACCTATGAATAATTAAAAGGAAAAATAATTTAACAATATACTTTAATATATATTATTTTTATCATTTTTATAACGGCTTTTTAAGAAATTTAAATTAGTATCTATAAATATGTAAATAATTTGTGTGATTTGTCAAAAATATACAATTTAACGATTAAAACCCTTTCAATAATCATCAATGAAAAGTTATTCTATTAGTAGTCTTAGTAATTATAAAACAAAATAATTTACTAAACATTATAAAGTGAACGGTAAAATAATTTGCGCGATGTGCATACCCGTTACCGTTTGGCGCAGGTGCGGCGAGCCGCTCTTGCCGGCTGATATATCCAATAACGGCACTTTGGCTAAAGATAAAAGACGACATGTCGGAATTTGATTCGCGGCCCGTAAAAGCCCATTTATTATGCACAAAGTCGTTCCTGTAAAAGGCACACGCTCCGGCATTCATCAATGTCTCCCATGGAATATGACGAAATATGTTTGTACTCTTCTGTGTTGTGTCGCATCCGCTGTTTCTTCGCATTACTTGGGTGGCACGTGTGAAAGAATTGGTCTAGTGTCATTTATTTCAAACTTTTGACATCAGGTATTGTTAACAGCAGTTATTATAGAGTTTAGGATTTTTTAATGACAACAAGAAGAAGAGCTAATGTTAATCTCCCAGGCAATAAAGCGAAATATGTTTGTACTCTTCTGTTGTGTAACTTTTGCTGTTTGTTCGCATTATTTGATGGTGGTAAGTGGGAAGTGTGAGTGAGGGTTTTTTTTTATTTTTAAGATATTCAGTTAATACCTTAATACTCTCAATGAGGGACAGCTTAACAGAACTAAACCTGGTAATTTCTCCACACAAAATTTGTCGATATAAAAAAAAATACTGGTTTTCTTTATTTCATAATTTTCTAGACTTACAACGATTTTTTTTTTATTGAATTCAAAATAATACACGTGATATAGCATAAACCAGTAAATATATTGGTTATTCGCTATACAAGAAAATAGTTTACGATATCTCATACACAGCTGGTGTGGATTTTATCATCCCACTAGACAAGGTCTGTTCATGGGCGATACCTGTTTGAATTTTGTTACACATTTGTTTTTTTATGTTTGCTATTATAACTAGTATAAACATAAATGTTATTGTGTAGGCATGTTGTTTCTTTAAAGAAATGGTCATGAAGTAAGTATAAATAGATCAAATAAAGTGTTAAACTTTTATTTCTACTTTATCTAAACGTTAAGCCCCTCAAAAGTTTATATTTTCACGTAATTTATAGTCTCCGTAGTTATAGCGTTGCCGTCACTGTCCATTATCCTTCTCGCAGATTGCCCTAAAGGAGTATGTTTTTTGCGTTCAAATACTATAAGCACAGATCGTGTTAAGCGTGCCTGTTTGTTCCACTTATGGTCCATGTTTCTGAAACATATGAAAACGCCGTACTCCGTATTATATTTGCTGCTTCGTAGTTTTTTTGCTAAAAAGTGTGTTCTCATTGTATGCATTTTATGGTTGCAATATGCTCTGTTGGCTGCAAATATCCTTTTATTTATTTACTTAGAAATATCATCACTTGTATGTGACCATGGATCCTATATAGCTAAAGTCACAAACGGCTTCTAGTAATACACAGTAAAACAATAAAACTGTGTTTAGGACGAACTTCATTCCCATGCTAATCTTACTTAGAAGAAGTCCTTTAGAAGACTTGGCTAGATAAGAAAAGACAATAATATCCTTCAATTATACCCTTACGATAATGCATGCCTCTTTTTGATTACCCACTATTTGATTAATATAATTTTATTGTATTAAACATAACTTTTATAGTTATTTTTTTTTCTTTTTGTATCGCCACTGTAGTGTGCGCTTTCTTTAAAATTTAACTTACTACAAAAGAACAATCTGTCTTTATAGAGGCACATCTTACGGATAGTAGAACTCTGATTGAATGGTTCAGTAGATGTTATGGTTTTATATTATTTATTATGAATTCTTAAATAAATTTTACAATACCCCACCTAAGTTGGATTGTTTGTTTTTTAATATTTTAACTTGGCTTTCACACAGTCAAGCCATATTCGTATCGACGCACAATCGATCAATTTTGCAAATGGAAATCATGTGAAATTACGCTCGGGGAATCTTCTCGAAAAAGCATAGCCGAGTCGAGTTTATTTTAATACTGTCGGCTCTCCCCTCACCTATCTTCTTGCCATAGCGACGCTGCTAACGTTAGAAGCCAATCAAATAACGAACAGAGTGTTAGGCGGGGCGGGGCGGAGGGTAGGTTCACGTTCGCCAGAAGCTGCAGACAGTGGAGTGGGGATTGAATGGATCAGGTGATATTCGAGACACAGTCTCAACCGTCAGCTTAAATATTTCAATATTTGTCCGTGCCTTGGGTTTGTATCCTCATAGGAATTCGGTTATCTGTAGTATATATTGTATGATCATCTCGTAAATTGAGTATTTCGTTCGATGTCGCCTTCTGAAGAAATTGGTACCGACACATGTAAAATGTGTTCCATATAATTTATCTTCTCCGCAATTACGAGAAGCCATGACTGATATAATATGGTTTTGCGTTGCGTAGAACATTTGTAATTTTCTTATCATTCCTTCTAGACTTTCTAATCGGAATAATGAAAAATGATAAAATTTGCTTGGAAATTAACATAAAGGAACGTAAGCTAGAGAAAAGTCGTGCAGTTGAGGCCTTGTAAAGTTGATCTGCCGACACTGACAAAAAAAAAAATTAACTTAAACAAGATCACTAATCTAACAATGTCACCCGGTTAAGTAAATACCAGCCTAACAAGCACCATTCTAACTTTGCTGATGAATCATTGCTCGACCAAATAACACCATTTTTATTACAAACAAGATTGTTGGTTATATGTACAGTCTAAGTATAGACTTGGTTCCATTAGCTATTGTACATGTCCGATCCGACAAAGATCCTCTTTATTCTGATTAACTAACTTTGTTCCATTGGTACCTGTATCTACTAGCAAAATATTGTTTATTCTAAGAGTTAATAAGAAACATTGTTAGACGAAGAAATTAGAATTTACTGTTTGGTTTTTATAAGGCCAAATATGTAGACGAATTATGTTACTTGTTTAGATTTAACATATAACATTATAAATCTTACTAAGATCATGTTTGATTATCAATGTAAGACTAACCATGATAGATGTTTACGATTATAACGTTTATTGTCAAAGTTGACAAGAAACATTATCAAATTTACAAAGAAGCTTTAACTATTTTGTGTTTATTGTATCAATCGTTTTTAGGGTTGGAAGTACATATAAACATACTTTGATTCAAAAAAGATTTTGCGAACCAAGTTAAAATCCATCTTGCTTGGACCTTATTTTTTTCAGTGTATACCACTCCAAGGGGATCTATCTTTATACAGTGACGTTAAAACTATTCTTGGTGTCCGGTATCCTATGGTTCATACGAAAATCCTATATTGTAGAAACATTATACGGAACGGTTGTCAGAACCTTCTACTTCAAATCACATGGCTGAAGGTCTAAAGTAGGAGGTCAACTACAAATAGACTACTGCTCGGTCGGTATATAAGTAATCGGTTGGTCAGTCGCCGTAAGACACGAAGACACGTATTACTTTCCGAACAAAAGTTTGCAAAGCGCTGTTATCAGACGAAGTTGACCCCCCTCCCTCCACTTCTTCGACAAATGTTCACGTTTTGAGGGCGCCTGAATCTATTTTGATAATTTTTGGAGTGACGTCTATGTATATGTCTGTGTACACGATGGCGTCATAAAATAATAACAAATATTTAATAATTTTTGGATTTTGGTTTATAAAATAACCGATTTCGAAGATCGGGGGCTGAGGAATGCACTAATGTTGTGGGAAGTAGGGCGGAAAAACGGCACCGCGCTACCCTAAATTACGTGCGATTACTAATTTTTTAACGTTATATTAAAACTGTGTGTTTTGAAAGAAAGGTAGATTTCACTTAGTTTTATAATAAAGTTTAAGGTAGTATAATATTTAGTCTTACAAATAACATTAAATAGGTGTTTAGGCATTTTCAAATTTCAGAGCTTTTAAAAACATTAGCGCTGAATATTAGCAAAAAATGTAATTTACGAATAAAATCATTATATAGGTATGTATCAAATATTGTATCATCTGAAGCTCTCTGTATATAAGCTAGATAAATTAAGCAGCTAGTTATAAATCTTGCGCCTTGTCTTAACCGGCAACAGCCATATTTATTAAATCTTATGTGGTTTGCGGTGTTTTATAAAGCCGCGAATATTTTTCGCGACAATATTCTTAACAAAATAGCGCTCTCCCCAAATGCGTGTTCGCTGTTTTATGTCTTGAATAGAGCCAGTCGCACCCCCCCCCCTCCCCTTCTTTTCACTTCTCACTTTTGCAATAGAATTTTCGTCGGTAAGCCTTTGTAGGCTGCTTCCATTTGAGGAATAATTTTCTCCCCTTTTCTCCATTAGAGTTCCTATAAATACGCTTCTATATAATTGTAAATTGTTGGCATAGGATGCGAAACTTTGGTAATGCTGGTATAAAATTTTGTGATTTAGCGATTTAGAATAAATTCATTTCAAACTACCCACATTTTAAATACATATTTATGGAAATATATTTTTTTCCTAAAATGCATTGATTAGAATGGATGGTACTCATATTTTAGGGAATAAACGTTTGTATCTTTTATGTATTTACCCCGGGTGAAAATAGTGCACGAGTATTCAGAAAAACCCAAACTGAGCAATGATTCCTCAGAATATTATAAGTTACAACTAATTACACTAATCTCTGTAAAAGATTTTGCTATCGAATAATAAGTAAATTTATGTAGATTCCATTTGCACCATTATCTCGTTACCAACTAATAATCTATTCAATGCTATTTATTATCTCCACCGAACGCTTGTAATACGACCTAATCTCACCGATGAATGTATCCCTGACATGTATTGAATTCCAGATCTTGTATTTTTAATAATTTACGGTTTTGAAGATGCTTTACTTTGATGCTGAAGTAAAGACCGTAATTTAACGGTTTGAACAATTTGAAATATAGCCCACAAAGAAAAATCCTCACACTTTACAATGTATCAACCGGTTGGCTCAAGTTAGATGGCAGGCCCAACCAACCGAAAATATCGGGTAGTGATAATAATTCAGTTTGTCAACTAACCTATCGGTTTTGTTGGAAGTTGGATCCGACAAATTGTGTCATTCTTAACAGCCAGTATTTATTAAGCAAGTTCTACCTACATATGCATAGTTGAAGAAAACGCTATCCAGCCTTTTTCTTAATTTGGCGCAGCTAGTCTTGAAATGTACCTATGTGCCCAGTTGTGTTATCCAAGTCGGATTTGGAAATGATGTTACACTGATGTTTATTGGATTACAATTAACTGGCCGTTTTATTCAGTACATTAGTTTCCACCGGAATAGACGGAATTTATATACGATACTATTTATACTGTATCGTATATCAAACGAAAGAGAAAAGGAAATAAACCCTAATACGCTTAGATTTCATTCGTTTGTATACGAAGCCTTCTAAATGCTCTGACACAAGACTAAATTTTGCTTAGACGCCTCCGTGTGTTTTGGATTATTTATAGTCTACACTCTACGTAATTTGATTAGTGTGTGACTTTAAATAAAAATTTAGCTATAATACACTTATAGATATTTTTTTAATACCAATATATCGTTTTAATTATTCATCACATCCCCTAGAGCCAAAAACCACACTCAGTTTTAACTACCGTAATTTTACACCAATCACTTTCAAAATGATACATAAAATGTATGGGCACAAAATCTCGGTCAATTTCGTTAATGGCAAAATCAGGCCAGGAGAGGGGTTTCGATAAACTGAAATTTTGCTATAACTTTCTTAGTATAAAAGATATCGAATTCATTTATATTTTATTTTATGCCTTAGATAAGGACTTAAAACTTATCTAAGCAAACTCTTTTGAAAGCGCCAACCATAGGTCCTAGGGGTGTGAAAAGTGGTTTTTTAAATTCAAAAATCATGCCTCCCTTTATAGATAGGATCAAATCCGTTCAAAATGTAAATTGTGGGCCTATAATTTCCCTACAATTTTTGATTGAAACATTTTTGATATGAGCAACCCTTACGGCACAGTATAAAGAGGGATTCAGTATACGCACTCTCGCTGCGCAAGGATACGGCGGGTTGAGATGACCGAGCTGCTGCGCGGGGAGTGGATCGTGTGGTAGCTCGTTTAATGCTTCATACAAGTTCGTACAAATGCAGTTCGCCTATTCCCTAATTTAATTTGATTCGTTGTAATCTACCTCGACCTTCCGGTGTGCCGAAAAGGACTTTTATTAATCAAAGGTTTGCTCTCACCTACGCGTACGTCATTTGATAATAACATTTTAATAAATAACTGCATGTGAACATAGTTGTGACTTGAGAACATATTGTTTTTTTTTTTAGTTCAATGAGCTGTAGAAGGTTAAATATTTTTTAACTTAGTTACTCAGATATTTAGCCTTTTTTATATAAATAGGTTGTATTTTACCAAAATTTTACAAATCTACACCTACGTAATAGTATTTATTTTCTTTCAATGAACACTTACTTGTGTCATGTTAGAATTACCTGTAAATTAATCTGGAGGGGCAAATAGAAATGAATTAGCCCTACGCTGAAGATAAAAACATGACTGGAATGTTTGGGATATATGGAAGAGAGGGGTTACAGAGCTGCCGAGATTGGCATATCTTGATAAAAATCACTGGTAGTGCATATACCCATTATGTGTAATTATATCCGGATTTACATAAATTATCAACAAAGTGATAATAATATCAATAAAGTGATGTCAATCTCTAAAAATTAATTCGTATTTCTAAAATTTAATCGTTTTCCACGTCAGCCGTAATTGGTTCAATCTTGATCACAATCCTCCAATGTATTTCGATTCCTTTAGATTTCCAACGTGGCTATTAATGATATTTATCGTTTTGGTCACATTCAAGTCTTCGTGGTTTATGCCACCATCCCATCATAGTAAGTCGTTTTGGAAAAGAAACAAATAAGACAACCGATACGCGGGAAGATGGAAGGTTTCTTTTCCGCAGCGGTCGCTCACACCAGAGTAATCTTTTTAAAAGCGTTCGGCGGTCGGGGTAGAGCTGCGTACGCACTGGCGGCCGCGGCCGTCCAGCAGGTTTAGTCTGGCTCGACCAAACGGTAAACGCGATCTCTTTTCATTCGACGCGATGCGGGGTGAAAGTGATGAAAGCGGGAAGTCGATTGTCGACCGGCAGCTCAGACTAGGCGCACAGATCGCCCATGGCGCGGCCGGGCCGTAATGCATTATTAAGGCTTTTATTGCTGCTCAACAGATGCGCCGCGAAGATGAGGCTGGTCAAGCGCGTAAATTCCGCCGCTGATGCGCAACAGGATCGCCGTGTTTGACGAGACGAGAGGAGAGGAGAGGAGGGACTTCTTTATGTTCCGTGGGAGGATCGAACCGGCCTTTTCCTGAGGAACCTTTCCTTTCCTTTTTCAATAAATTTGTAGCGAATATATAATGCAAACGCGAAATCTTCGTTTTTAATTCAGAGGAATAGAATTCACGAGGGACTGCCAATTTGTAATTATTATAAGTTTTATATGTTATCGTTACCACATGAAACTATTCTTTATGTTATAAATTTATTATTGCTCGCTACGGAAGCTGAGTATCTTTTTTTTTCTCTTTTCCTTTAGATGTATGTTTGGGAAAAACCGTTCTAAACTTTTGGTTAAAATATTAAACATTATCTCCAACGTACGTTCCTTCCAACCTCTTACTGTTGATCCATGTACATTTTAAATACTATATTTTTGTTAGTAGGACTAATTTTGGACTTTTCTGTTTATTTGTCCAGTCGCCCCTCATAACCACGATAGGGTGCATCGGTAGAGGGTAAAATCTCATGCATTTGCAGTCGGTATTACAGATGTTTTCTTCGAGATGTCTTTATAACGCATTACTTTGAAGTCAATATCAGATCATTGGTTAGTCTTTGCTTTCACCGTTTATCACATTAAACCTACTCCTTGAAGGATGGTGAATTTTTGATAGAAAAAAGTTCTATGATTGTTAATCTCACCTTAGGTAATTAGCCAGATGTTTATCAATATATCAGTTTCATTTATAATGCTGGTATATCGTTTGATGGTTACTTTGCCAAACAAAAGTTAGTGACGATCCACCACAACATTTTCTTCCAATCCAATTTCAACAGGAGCCTTCTGCTTCAGCCTATAAGAGCCAAGATTGCTGCGGAAATGTGAGGCCGATACGCGCCGCCGGAGATAAGGAAAAGTGTTTTCCTAGTAATTAATTTTTCATCGTAGCTCCGCGCTGCCGCAGTCATTAGGACTTCAGATCACTTCTAATGGATTATTACATTTTCTCCCGTTTCTCTTTTTCTGCAGCGGTTTTGCTTTGTTTCCACATGTTCGCTATTAATGGTAATAGATACGAGATCTACTTATGTATTTCGTATTTAATCTACTTAACAAAAGTTATTATAGTATGAACATGGCATATAATAAACAAATATGAGAATAAAATGATTTTTTAAAAACAACGAAAACAAAATTCAGTTTACAAATTTTCAATACATCTTTCGCGTCATTCCTTTGAAGTTTTTAATAGAATGTAATAAATATTATGTCAAGAATTTTAGTTTGAAATATAGAAGTACGCTTGCTAGTAATTTGTTCATATAAAGACAGTCAACGATAAATTATAGGTGCGGATACGTGCGATTTAAAAAAGGGGATCTATTTGTTTCATGTTTTTGACCGAAATTGAGTGAAAAGAAAAATTCGAAATTATTTTTAAATATAACTAAGACAAAGTAGCTTTGAGTAAGTAAGTATCATAATTATTCCGTTCAGTTTTTCGACAAAGGTGGTCGAGAATGTTGTTGAAATGGTTATGTTTTAAAGATTTATAATAAGCAGCCCTTTGCCAATGTTGTAATATAAAACCGCTATTCATAATATCAGTCAGGTAATTGCGAAAAAATCTTCGGCAATGTAAAAAAGTATAATTGAAGGTTAAGGAAAGTTATCCTAAAATATATGTAATATTATTTCACAATTTACTGAGCCTAGAGAACCGAAGGGTAATCAATGACATGACCTTATTGTACAACGTGCTGCATAACCAGTTAGACAGCTCCTATTTGTTAAGCAGTTTGCGCATGAGGGTTCCGTCACGTCTAACTCGAAATAAAGAATTATTTTTTGTACCTAAGTCCAATACGAATTATGCAATGAATTCAGTGTGGTCACAATTTCAGCGATATACACATTTTTCATTTGCATAAAAGCGACTTTATATTAAACATAAAAGAAACTTTCTTTGAACATAAATAATATTATTATTAGTATTCTCGTCACATACACGCACAAACACGCACGCTCTTACATTCCACACCTTTACAATCTCACAGATTACATCACTCACAATATTATCACTTATAAATTTAGATGCTAGTTCGTTCTGTGAAACATATATGTTAAATTGGAGATATCATAACTGTCATTATGTGTACCTGTAAGCATTTCTAGAACCAAATAAATAAAATAATTGTCTTCAATTGTGTGTCGAAATGGCAACCCTAAATCCGAAGTAAGTCCTTAGGCCGTCCGTATAGGATGGTCCTGAACGATAAACAAGTTTTCTCATTCTGTTTGAGCCTTCATTAAGGGAATAAAGAATACTGCGAAAGTGACTACACCCAGCTAGTCTAGTTCGCCGAATTGCTTAATACATTATTCACGATGCGAAAGTACGCCGGTGAAGATTTTTGTCAGCAAATGCCTGCTCCGGCGAGGGCCGCATTCACTATCCGCGGTATAATTCAATTTTCCTCCAGCTCTGGATTGTCTTAAGTACCGGCCTGCTCTCTCCCTTTCATCTCGACTCCCTCGTATGCCTAACAGTAATTCTCAGCCATGATAGCAACATTATTGCGGCAGATTCGTTTTCGTGTAATGACTTGCTGCTTTGATCATAAAATCTACAACGTCTACACGCCTTCGTGTAATATTTCCAGCAATAACAACGGAAAATTCAATAAAGATTTTATTCGAGTCATCTTTAATACCTTCCGAGATGGCCGATTCCATAAGGCGCACATCTTAATAGGTACGTACTATTTATTACGTATATTTCTTGTTTTCCAAATTGCTAAGAAGTAGCCAAATTTTTAGTATTCATGTCGTAATGATGGATGTTATTTTAAAGTATAGATCCTATATAGGTTTTTATTGTAAATATAGTTTCGCCCTTTCCTCCAGGTGTGGCTAGGCTAGAATGAAGGTTTTGGAAGGTATAAGCCTCACCATAGTGACTAATAAAATAACCTATACAAAACGGTCATCTGCTGTCCGTAAGCTCATCACGAGTTTTTTTTTAAGAAGTACTGAAAACTTCAAAAACGTGATATTTTTTTCTCTTGTTTTACCATATTTTTCATATTTATATTGGTCGTGGTCCTTAAATATTTATGGGTGCATTGGATGGATAGATAACGTAAACTTAAGTAGCAGTCTGTACCCGCAGTCATAGAGGGGTAAGGGGGAGACTCATTCTTTGAAAAGACGTTAACGATTCATAAATCACATTAGGCAACCAAAGCGGTGAGCTTTTAGCCAGACGCTGGAGTGTATGAAAAAAGACCGAAACTTTATGACGGATTAATGGTTGTGGGCGGGGCTGCGGGTGAGATAGTTTTGGCCATCATCCACGTATCAAACTAAGCACTTGAACTAGGCAGGCTGGTAGAACCCAAACTTGCTCCTTTGACGCCACAAGAAGTTAAAACACTTACCAATATTTTCTTCAGATCAATTGCCTTCTTATTCAGAAGAAATATCTTCGTCTCGCCTTATCACAAATGACTATTTATATCTGGTTGCTCCGCGGTTATCCAATATCGAATTGTCATCATCGTGCTCATTTGCAGACTTTCCTTTCCCGAATTATAGTTAAATATTTCATGCAAAAATATACAATGAATGCAGTAGTTATCAAAGATCTACATTAATTATTAAATGTATTTTTGTTATCAACTCATACCGTGGTTACTTCTATTTATTAAGATTGTTTTATAGATACACCTACAATACCATATCTTCCTGCGATCATTAATGTGAAATTTACAACAAAATTAACATAATTCATATTTTATGTGAAATATTTGTCTTTCAATCTCCTGCACATCGTGTTTATATTTCCTAACTTTTAAATCCAATCAGGGACTAAAAAAAGGCAAAGTGAATCGTTTTACATTATACACAATGTCTTGTATATGTTTCTCGTAGTACGCGTATATAATTTAATACAAAAAAAAAAGTTCATATACGTAAATATTTTTATTAATTATCATTTCTTTGATTTTTACTTTTTCTTCGGTGACTATTGCGATTTTACTGTTCTTTCGTAAATTATTATTTAGCACTAAAACATTTGATCGATATATCCAAAGGGAAGGATACACATTCAGTTCTTAACTTTGACCAGGGCTCCAGTAGGGCACGTCCTTTCTGTCTGGAAAATTATTCAAGGAATTTTGTGCTCATGTATCGGTAGTGAACTGTAACTCAATTCATAAAGTAGCTATTAATAAAAAGATCTCTGCGGTCAACATATTTGGGTATTATACACAGTGAAGAATTAATTGAATAGTAAAATAGTTTTAATGGCATTAGTGAATAGAATTAGTTGTATGATTCTCTTTACATTTAGACTATAACGCACTGTTTCATACGATTGACTGGAATAAAACGATGGTCACTCTATAAAACAGATTAAAGTCTAGTCGAGGCGCCGTCAAACCTTACTGAGGATAATATTGTTCCCATTGTATTGTAAAATATTTCCTCTGTATGTCATAATTATTAAAGAGAATGTTGAATTTGAATATATGTAGTTATATTTCGTTTTTCACTAGAAATACTCTTGTCACGGGGGTGGGGAGCGGTCGCAACTCGCACGAATGAGGATTAAAAAGTCAATTATAGTTTAAATGCGTTCGAGTTGAATGGCGCGAGGCCTTGCCGGTTCGCCTTTACTCGACTCGGTCGTCGCGACTTTTAATTTAGTCGAGTTGCTCGCTCGACTCTGCTAATAATTAAATGCCTCCGCCTATATGTATGTCCGTAAGTACATAAGCTCTTTCGTTTTTGATGATTTTGCGTCGAAATAGTCGGAACAGGCTTATCGCGAGTCCTATCAAAATTTAAAGGCTTCATTTAAATTCCACGGTAATTCAAATCTTACAAATTATGGTGACAATCAAAGATCGTAACCTCATTAAAACTTTTGGTTCGTAGCTTTTCTATTTGACTTTGTGCACAAAAACATCGAACGGATGCTACTAAACCGCTTAACGTGTATAACAAACTTAAAATCTCTCCATATTCATACTGCAAAATTTATAGGAATTATAACGATAGATATTCGGAAATTTCAACAAAAACATCGAAAGTTAAATAAGCTTTTGTACAGTTTTCTAACAGTAAAATATTTGCACTCAAAAGTATTTGTCATTCTACTTGATAGATTCGACACAGTGCAGTAAGATTAGAAATAATATCATACAGGAATCGGTGGACACGAAATGGGGGCTCGGGCCAAAACCCTTACAGTATCAGCCTATGTGCAGATATTTAAGCTGCTGCTGTGTAACTCTTGGACATTCAACTGTCAAATCTTGCAAGATATTTCAGTTAAGCTTGCGTTTGCGATTTGGAATAACCGAATGTGTAACTCTCCTAAAGCTAAACCACACTGAGGAAAAAATCCTGTACGCTCTACAAGATATTCCTGTATATATATAGTGACAGCCAAACGTTTTTTTGCGCCTACAGTTCGATTCTGGTTAAAGTTATTTGTAGACACAAACGAACGAGTCTTGTAAACTTAACATACTATTTCGTTAACGTTACCATAGTTTTTAGTAGGCTCAACCAAAGTATGATATGCCTTAACAAACTGCTTTGTGAGCATAACCGAACAGTTCGGTAGACTGTGCAGAACACATATTACTTCGATCGCATGAGAAAAAAGTATCGTCATCGCTAATAAAGAAAGTGGCTTACCTTTAAAATTTCTCATATATTTTTCTAACCCCCAAGCTTCTAGATATTCCACCGTCTCGATCTCAGCGGGTAAGGCTCGATCTCGGGAAACTGAGAACCTATTAGGGATGCGGCAACACTCCACTACTAATTACGGAGCAAATAATGGTTATCCCACTCATAATCGCTCTTATACGTGCGTTTACTCGGCAAATGACAAATCTGGTGACTTCGAAATAAAAGATTTATATTCAAGATCTGGCCCACGGAAAGTAAAACCAGAATCAGTTACCTCTAATGACAATATTGTATATAAATGATGACATACCGGCTGTAAATTTATTTCATTACATCTACAAACGAAAAATAATATAGTTAACCTAATCACAAACATTATTTTACCTTTTAATTTTAAGGTAAAATAAAAGGTAAAATTTTTTTAGGTCGGTTGTTTTTCTTCTGATATGTCTGCAGAAATCAATATAACCTGAATCATATTATTTGATCAGTGTAAACAATATCGTCTCTGTTATTGCGATCTTCTCTTATTATTCTCGTGGGATGTAGGAAAAGACTATCGCAACCGTTTCGTCAGCGGTTTGCCCTGGGCAAACCTCAAACAAAACCTTCGTATTTTATTTAAAATATATATTTAAATTTTTTAATGATATAATAATTTGAGTGTCTTGAAAATCTAAATATTTTTTATAGTACGTGTTGATACCTAGGCACTATCATTTTATGTTAGTATATTTTCATCATTCGGATTCTTGACCTCTTCCAAATGAATAATTATAGTGCAGTATAGTGCAGTATTCTTGATAATAACAAATCTCAAATCTTTTTTTGAGTATGTATATATTTAATTATATTAGATATGTTGAGGTACGTTTATTGTATCATATAAAATTTTTGGTACACATGGCACAATTCACATTTATTTTTTAATTTTATGTTATCAAAATTTCTTTTTTTTTATTTACTAAAGTAATCCATTTTTTTTATTAGATTTAGGGTAGATGGTGGTGACGAAATGTCATTTTTAACGTTTTATGACTTTGAGGCTCAAAATTAAACTAACCACAGGGTTGCGTAATAATCGAACAGCTTTACCGCGAACGTATTTTAACTAATTTCAAATTAACCTTATCATTTTAAGTAATTTATAATGATATTACGTTCTTTCCTCGTTTTTTGAGTTTTATAATAATATACATTTACGGATAAAATAAATTATTCATATTCATACAAGATGCCTGTAACAAATAATGTGGCTTGTGTAACCCCATCTACGGTACCCTTTTCTTTGGCAACACACACACTCTCGGCTTAACTGGTACCCAATTACAAGTAATTTAGTCGTCATTTATCCTACGTAATATCACACATTTTTCGATATATTTTTATGTTTTCGCGTCCTCTTCAACGCGCTTCTCGCGATCTGGAGAATGTCAATTGCCGTCATTTTATATGAAAAAGTTTATATTCCCCGTGGCGACCGGCACTTTGGACTTGTGCGAAATTTTATTGTTTTTATCCACGTGTTGGGAGCAATAATAATTGAAGCTCGCTTTTATATGACTTCCGCGCGAGGCCTTCGTGATGCGACGAGGTTCCCTTTGTCCTATTATACAAGTACAAAATTGTTTTGTAGATTTTAAAACTTCTTCATCTTTACCACAAATTGGAGGAAACAATAATAAACTAAAACAACAATCTGTCCGTATAAAAAGCGTTTAAAATATTAGGTTAGAATCAAAACTAGCAATCTGCAGCAATATTAGAATAACTTATGTTACTGATATAAAATTATGAATTATGACCAGGACCTCTGTGTTTTATTGAGACATCATTAGTTACACGTTCAAAACAAAAATAGCAATTTGCAAGACCCAGTTTCAAAATCAGCCCTCAAAAACAACAGGAATTCAAAAATATTGATAATATTTGTTATTCTAGATGTAAATTGTTTTTATTAGATTGCCATAAAGCACATTTACTGCAGATTGCTGCCTTTGATTCTATACGACTCATATTATTGCAAATTTGATTCATTACTACAATTCCATAACCTATATATACGTTTTGTTTGCCCACCGGTTCTTTAATTACATTGGGTATGAACATGACCTTCGGGACCTTTTGTCTTCGCACTCCAGTTTTCGACGAACATAACGCCGAAGTTTTTGAGTTGTAACATGTCGGTCGATAAAGACTGTGAGAACAGATCTTTATCATTTTGCACTCCACTAAGTAAACCTTAAGTATTTTGGGGTTGAAACATGTACGGACAGACACACAGCATTGTATCCGATTGTATTTTTCACGTTTATTTTCTACTTGCCACATACTTTGCCATGATCTTCGAATTTCCAGTTTTAGGTAGTTTTCGTTAGCCATCCATCCATGCAGGTAACCATCTTCAGGTTTCACATCCCCTAGAACCCAAAACCGCCCTCTGTTTAAAAGATCTATCTATCTATATCACTTTCTTGTGGACACGATAACTGCTGTAATTTTACACCAATCGCTTTCAAATTCATTCATGAAATTTAAGGGCACAAAATCGCGGTCAAGTTTTTTAATGAATATAATCAGACCGGGGAATGGCAGGTTTTTTTTCGGGAAAAGTGATATTTCGCTATAACTTTCTTAGTAAATAAGATATTCAATTTATTCAAATGTTATATTATTCCTTAGATAAGGGCCTAAAACTTATCTCATTAAACTTTCCCATCCCTAGCACTAACCATTGGTCCTAGGGGTGGGAAAAATTGGTTTTTAATAATTCAAAAAAATCATACCTCTCTTAAGAGGTACATGATCAAATCCGTTCATAATGTTAATTTCCACAATTTTTGATATGAGCAACACTTACGGTTAAGGTATGACCAATGAAATCTACCTCCGCCGTGTCGAAAGGTTTTTTTGAGTATGTAAACAATAGATTTGGGTGTGTACAGCAGGTTTTAAAAACTATCATACTTACTCCATAACAATTGCGAGCAAATAAAAAATATGCAAGAACTTTGGATACTCATTGTTTTGAATATTAACATTACTCCCATAATACACGTCTGTCGCCCTCGCTAAATCGATTTCGATTAAAGAAATTTCCAAGTCAAAACGTCCTACCCTAAGATGGCGACCATTTTGGTTATTTTTGTTTTCCCACTCGTTCACATGTTCCGATCATTTCCGGTCTTACCTGGTATCTCCCTCCCACCCCCTCCGCCAACCCTCCCGCGTATATTCCCAGTAGGCACTCGGTGTTTTTGTTGCCAATGTTCAGTTAATACCGGAAATTGATATTCGACGCTGCGACAACAGAATTCGTCCGAACACTTTCTCGCAATTGCTTTGCTCGGGCTTTGAGTATTTTCCTATCGTGTTCAGTTCATTTCCTGATTATTTTAATATTTTTGCTTTTATTTTCGTATTGAGACCGCTTATTTCTTTCCACATTACTTGGTCACAATGAACAAGAATTTATCGAGTCATGCTCTCGGAACCTCACTTTATCAGTTATTAGGTATCCTAAAATTTTCACCTAAGCGTTGAACTATAAAAAGTCCACGTCAAACTCAACGTAACGTAACGTTCAAATACTGACCTATCTAATTCAATTGAATTTCAACGTTGCCAGAACCAACTTTTATTCATCAAACATATACAAATACAAGTACATCCAGCATGACACTGTCTTTTCTGCCTGTTTCTTAGGCGGGTTAATTAAGTATCAGCATCATTACAGGTAAACAACATCTCGCAAGTCTGTAGTTGAATCTCGGTTTGTATGTCTTGCTACTTCGGTTAAAAAAACTGTATCAAAATTCATGATGGTTACCGAGAAAAAACGTTATTTTTACGCGAAAATAATAAAATGATCAGGACGTCTTTGTTGCGAGTGCACAGATGTCGCCGTACGTCGATAACGGTGTCAAGGCCATCATCGATCGGCCGAATTGAGACCATCTGTTGAAAAGTTGAA
Source organism: Neomicropteryx cornuta (assembly GCA_020383195.1). Classification (NCBI taxonomy): domain Eukaryota; kingdom Metazoa; phylum Arthropoda; class Insecta; order Lepidoptera; family Micropterigidae; genus Neomicropteryx; species Neomicropteryx cornuta. Next base: position 15,404,267 of record JAHKQU010000019.1, on the reverse strand, counting down.
TAAATTTGGGGATATTTTGTTTAGGTTTCGCAACACCCTTCTTAAGTCGTTGGGAATGGTTTTGGGACATCCTGTATCAGCCGAAAAGCCAAGCTTGCTTAGATTTTTTTAACAAAAATTACTAGGTACCTCAAAAAAAATCATACCCCCGCGATATGGCTTGCCTACTGTAAGTTATAATTTGTTTTTCTTTTTATGCGTATACTGAAAAAGCGAAAATCATTTGAATTTGAATGAGTCTTGCGAGTACAATTTTATGAGTGCGCTTGAGCGCGCCTTTGAGTGTCAGCCATGTCCCGGTTAAGTGTGCCCTTAACGGCTCGTGCAAGCGTCGCGCCAGCCCTGACGGATTAACTCGATATTAAAATTGTAGCCACTTTTGATATTTGCCTGCACACACGTGCCGGCTAATTGTCGTCGGAGCAAGGGCTGGCAGCTTTGCCGCGGGCGCGTCACCCCCTCCCCCCGCCCCCCGCAATATCACGCCTAGGCGTTATTCCCATTTCTCCGCCTGCGCTATTAACGTCTTATTAACATCATCAAAACTTACTGCTCCCGTCGCCCGTCGCCCGTCGCCCGTCGCCCGTGCCATCCGCATCTCGGAGGTAGACTCCGCTAATGAAATAAGGTGAGGCCGTATCTTATTAGTTCTTTATTGTGCGTAGCGTTTTCGACGCAACGCGCGCCGAACTGAAAATCTCGTTTAATCCTCCTCAGTCGCTGGAGGGAGGCCTATTAAAAAAGTTTGCTGTTTTCATTTTGCATCTTTAAGGGGGTCTGCAGTCGTAAGTCGCTGTTTTTTGCATTTTAGATAAAGTATTTCATAGAAGTGATGATGATTACAAAGATAAAAAAAAATAATTAAATACACAACCATTCTAGTCTAGTACCATTTCTGGCTATTTTTTGTAAATTTATTCTGTGTGCTGAGTAAAAAAAAATAATCTTGAGGTGTCTATATTTATATTTATAGGGTTTTTTGAGCCATTCTAAGTCGTAGGTTATTGAAAAAAAAAACCAACAAAGGTTCATTCCTGGTTACTTTTTCATAATGTGTTTCACCAGTGTCGGAATCTGCAGTGACGTGGACGATAGAGTAGGACGCCGCGATAAATGTCTTTCTTGCCTAATTTTTAAACACGACAATATGCCCCTTAAATTTAAAGAAAATAAATAAACACTCAAATAAAAACTCGTTAAATAGAGTAGGTATAAGGAAAACGAGATCGAGTAATATTCTATAATGAGATATTATACATAAGATAATACAAAAGTTTAAATACAATAATATTATCTCAATAAATAGGCTGTGCTCAGCTGCTTTTTTCATTGTAAACACAAGAAGACGTTGGTTTTCAGCACAGCCCTTACAATTTTTTTTTATTAATTTAAAAATAGTAAAGGAGTAAACATACTAAAAGCTAGGGAGTCGTAGGCATTTAAACATAACATTTTGACTGGGTTATAAATTTAAATTGGAATAACAGATAAAATTAGATCGGTAAAAATATAAAATAAAGGTATATTAGAATAAACATAGGTTAGGAGAGTTACAATGATAATTTTCGATATTTCTTTCTAGGAAGTTGGATGTGTGAATTTGATAAAAATAAAAGCTTAAAGGCACTAAAATTTATTTAATGAAAATGCAAGTAATTGTAAAATATAAAACAATCACAAATAACCTAATCTTACAAAGTCGCTAACAATGCCGTTGATCCGCTCGACAAACCGCGCGTTCATCAGATGGTCTACCGTCTTTTCTAGATCTGCTTCAGATTCGTCTCCGTGCGGCGTTTCCTCACCCTCGGCCATGAAGTAGGGAATTGCAAGAGTCGCCCAGAACAAACCGTGCAACGAATACTTCTTCCTGTCGTCCAAGAATTGCTGCTTAGGATACACCGTTTCCACGTCCATGCCGACGTTCGCTAGATATTTACCCAGGGTTCTATAATAGTGCTCGAATGCCTCATCGTAGTGCGATCGCCTAAAATCTTCGTCAGTGCACAGCCACAACGTGTACAATATATCAGTGAGTGGGGATGCATAGCGCGTTTGTTGCCAATCGAGTAAGCACAGTTTCGTTGGATTTCCATCCTGAAATCATAATATTTATTAAAGACAACAATACACGACTTGTTACTTATATAAAGTATTAGGAATCGTTGTAGCTAATATTATAAATAAGTTTCTAAAATATTTCTAAATTACTTCTTCAACATGTTAATTATGTTCCATAGCTTCGATTTTACTTACCTTATCGTACAGAAATAAAATATTATTTATCCAGGCATCTGCGTGACACACAACTGCCGTATTGCCGGCGAGTCCAGGTGATATCACGTTACACATAACATCGTCTCTTTTATTAAATAGGTTCTTTAGTAACTCCTTATGGTTTGGATTAAGCATTGCTTTCACCACCAAATTATACCTCACATCAAATGAATGTTTTACCTCGTGCATTTTGGTGAAAGTTTTATCTTCATTGAACAGTGCATCTTTACATTGTTCAGCGAGCTTGTTAAAAGATAGCGTATCGTTTTGTTTCGCAATATATGAGAGCCCGTGCAACCGTGCTAGATCGGTCATGATTAAAGATATGTGTTTCCAGTCGAAAGATTTCTTACGATCGGCCATTATATAACCATTACATGAAATATCCTCCATTATGATTGCTTCGTGCATATGTTCTTTTATAGTTTTGTAACATTTCGCTGCGGATAGTCTCTCAGATTCTGGTATATTTAGCGATGATTCAGTCTGTCGTAAAAACGGAAGGACACTTTCGTAGACATATATTTCCTTTTCGAATAACGGAGCTGTTATATCCATCCTGGTAGCCGAGGAGGGCGCCAATTTATAAATCAATCTGAGTAAAATTTCTTTACCGTCTGTATTTTTTCCTGTTGCTTTTACTCTGTGTATTTCTCCCACGTAGTTGTCACCTTTTTTAGTACCTCCAATGACCTCCGCGTGACCTTCCCTAATTCCATTTTCCAATAATATCTGAGACATAACCGTTTCTTCATAATCACTAGGAAAACCGTTATTATTAACTGTGTTATTACTTTCCATTTTCTAAAAAAAATAAAACTATAATAATATTAAGTACATAACTATTATCTATATAAAGCTCCTAGAGGTTTGCATCTACTTACCGCAAACTACCTGTATATTTTTTGTGGAACAAAATTTATTGAATAAATTATGTATGCTTATCAGCTTATCAGCAATATTGAAACTGAATATCGTATTAGAATGTTTAAAAAAATGGTGACACTAGATATCTGTCTTAAATTTTGTCATTTAGAATTTTTATATCATTTTCTGAAAAATATCACAAAGTAAAAAAAACATCCACCTTTTTTTTTGAAGACGTTTAAAAAAGATTATACTTACATTTCATTGATTTATTAAAAGTGTAAATATTTTTTGAAATTTTTTTTTCTTCTGCGTCATTACAGTAAAATTAAAAATTGTAAACTTTTAAATTTAATTAGTCGTGTTTAATTTAAGTAGATTATTATAAATATAAGCTAGTGGTACAATAAAAACATAACTACAATCACAAATAAATACGATTCAATTTTATGCCCCAACAGTCAACGTGAACCACCTACCTGATATCACTTTGGGTTCGATATGCCGAAATCGATATATCGATACAAAGTCTACAACACTACTAACACACCGAAATTCTACAAACAGATAGCGTTTCGCTCAACGTCCAATCTTACTTTAATAGACTATAGGTTTATCTAACAAGATAGTGGCTACGTGCTACTTTATTTTTAGTGTTAATTGGCTAACGAAACAACACTAAATAATTACACAACTCACTTCACTCACGCACAGAACAGTTTCAACGATCAGACCGTCATGGAATGACGTAAGCTTGAGTTTTTTTTTTTTGTTATATTTCCAGCCAAGTGGCAGCGAGTGTTAACTATTGACTAATAGCGCCATCTGCCAGCAAATAGAAACACTGCGTATCACCGTTCTAACTTATCCGATGCCATCGCGCCGAACAACGAAACGAGTTGCGGTGATTAGATAAACTCATATTAGATAAACGATGATATAATATTATTCTAGTCTCTGAGCCAGTAGCAGCATTTTTGCCACCGAATTTGATCTTTAAATTTTTATTGTTATGCATCTAATTAAAATATACAAAAAAAAATGGAAGCCTTCTAATTATGAAAAAGAAGCGAGTGATGATATGTTATTAATTCACGTGTCTCTTTTGTGTGTAACTATTGTATGTCCACACACACATGTAGTGAATTTTATCGACTTTTACTGGGCGATTTTCGAATAAGATTATAGATAAAACATTCAGACGTTTGAGAACGTTCAGCTATTACCGATACTATTTTACCAATTTGCTTAAGGATACCTAAAACACGCACTAATAAAAAAAAGGTAAATATATCAATAAAAGTTTAAAAAAAATAACAAGTAGGAATAAAACAAGATAATTATATGAACCGCAATCGGCTCATGCAATATTGTGGTTAGAAATTTCTAAAACACGAAGAATGAGAGAAACTAGCATAAATTATTTTATATTTTTTTGCTATATATATTTGTTTATTTAAGTGTATATAATGGTAAAATGAATAAATAATAAAACTGATTAATTATACACGGATCTATGAATAACATCAGGCATTTAACACGACAAATGTATTTACATTTCAAATATTTCTTAGTTATGACACAGAATAATAAAAAAAAGGTAATTACATTTACGCCCATGGGTACGCCGCTCATACTATGCGATACGTTGTTAGGACTACTTTGCGCAATCGCTTTAAAACGAGACATCCTATCCCAAATTTACAGAAAGGGGACTGCATAGATGTTTGCACCTCTGCATACTGCTTTATTCTTCGATCTGTATTTAGTATGGTCTTCTATGGTCGTTATCGCTACTCGTACCAAATATGGTCGCTTTGTCTTCGACTAATTTCACAATATTTTATCTTTGCCTCTCTTATCGCTTTCGACCATAATTTGTCATTTAACCCAGATTATTATTGCAGATCGAACTAATATTTATCCCTAAGAACTACACAATTAATTTGTATACTATATGAACTATTTGTTGGGTAAATCGTATGCTACATTACGAACGCAGGGCGAAACATTAAGAGTGAACATTTCTTTATTTAATTTAAATTTCAAAAACGAAAATCAATTTCCTCCAAGAAGTACAAGATAAGTCTTCAATCTACTTAATGCTATGAACCACTCATCTAAATACTCAGTGGTTGAGGAGTGGTGCTTCACCAGAAATGTGAACTTTTTAAAGATTTTTCATTAATTACTGTTCGGTTTAGAGTCGAAAAATCTCCACTACTCTACCACTGTACTATTACCACTTGACTCGAAGATGCGTTTGCCGATAATTTGTACATTGATTATATCAAGCAATAAGTAAACATTTTTTCGTGTGCCCTGTAAAAAATGAGTATTTCCGCTAAGAAAGGATTAAAATAGATGATTCGTGCCTATATGACTTCGAAATGACGTGACCTGTCGGTCGGGGCACTCAACGTTACCGCCACGGACACCCGAGACGTGTCGTCGTGAAAACTATAAGCAATACTATCTGAACCCCTCCATCCAGACTCCAGGTGCCTCTCGTGTGTCCTGGGACCGCGCTGAATCCACAAGTCGTCTTCCACCCTCGCGGTGTGAAAGCTGTCGCCCGTTACCTTTAAATAAGGAGATAAACTTTAGCGCGCCACAGGCCTAAGAGACTCAGGTCCCTAATTAATTATTTACAAATGGCGGTTAGTAGGTACGGTGGGTAGGTACTTACGGTCATTTTAACAAGTTATAACTGGTTCATAAAGTTCAGTACGCTTAGCTTAAGAGCTTGCTTGCCTTTGTAAGGTGCTTTACCTTTTATTTAAAATCCTAGTTATTGGCACATGCCTAAAAAATAAACATACCGTAAAAAATGTAAAATGTATAAATAAATATTTATTCATTAAAATATTAAACATTCGTAAGTTTATTTTGTTATTTTTAAATTATTTATTATATCGCTAATAATATGTAGGTTTATATACACGCACACAGACACATCACACACACGCGCCACATACATAAACACACACACACGCGCGCGCGCGCAATCATGTCCCTGTGACAAATGGCACCACACTCCACCACACAGTACACATTATTTAAGTTTGATTTATTAATTTGTTGTTGTCAACCATATTCATGTTTGGTACAGTAGTTTGGTAGTGTGGAGTGTGATGCCATTTGTGGCACCGAAAGTGCTATCAAAGTTGGTGCTATCAAAAAAATTTACTCAGATTAGTTTGAGGCCTTTGTCTGAGGAATATTATATTCTAAAAAAAAAATCTTCCCATTCCCGCCCCCAAGGTCTGATTTTGCCCATTAACGAACTTGACCGAGATTTTGTAACCTTAAATTTTATGTATCAATTTGAAAGTGATTGGTATAAAATTACGGTAGTTATCGTGTTCACAAGAAAGTGATGTAGCTAGATAGATGTATAAACTTATATATATACTTTTAAACTGTGGTTTTGCAATAGGTAGCTTTCCTAATGAAATCTACCTAGAAACAGCCAATATGATGCGGTTAAATTTCAGTAAAATATATTCAGAAATGGCGCCTGCACCCTATTATTTAATTTTATATCATAGCCTCCGTAAGTACGCGGGCGGAGGGCGGGCGGTCCGTCGCGCGCAGTGCCCCTCTCGACCGGCCCTCGAGCCCTGACCGGAGGGCCGCGGATAATCTACGGCGGCCACTTCTGGGCTTACCTGCACTCGACGCCGCCCGTGCACGTCGGTGCACTTTTTCCGCAGGATTTTCGCTAATCCTCGCTTCCGCATCGCCGTGGCCAACCTTTGGCGCGTTATATATTCCAACTTTTTTATTTTTATTTAACATGCACCACCACGTAACCAGTGGTCGAAATTCAACCGTAATTCATTAATCTTTTTTAAAAACTACTATTTTGTTTTATTACTTCAGCTGCGAGCGTGTACAAATATGCCATTACCTATGAAATTTAAAGTTGAATGTCAGTAATATTCGAAAAAAAAATGTTTTTTTTAAAATATAAAATTATAAAATATTATATTATGTTTTATATTATATTCTGGTGACTGTCTGGATTCCCCAACCCCTCCCTCCTCACTCCCGAATATGTTTTCTATTTTTTAAGTTTGGGTGAAACTGTCATTGGCTTTGTGTTTTAATTGTTTTTTTTTTTGTGGTTTATTGTAATTTTACTATGTAAGCTGTTGTTTCTTGAAATAAAATAAATAAATAAATGACATTCAGTACACCTTTAAATGTGCATTTGTCCTGTTAACATTTCAACTGTCGCGAGAATATATATTCCTCCTTCTTTGTGTCTTTCGTCAGTTTAATGCGGAGGCATGATGGACGATAGGTGGGAATATCTGAATGTTAAAAAAATTGAAATTAATGTAATTAAAAATGTAACATGTAAAATGAAATTAATGAACCTAAGATTAGACAGGATTTAATTTATATAATAAAATGTACTCTCTTTTTTTGAACCCAATAGTTATGTTTTTTTGCGTTGACTTTGATGAGCTTGAAAAAGGAAAAATTGAAATCACACAATATTTACAACTCAATCAGTCTACTGTTGGTTAGTAGGAACGTTTTTTTTTTTAATTTAATGTATTTATAACACATATTACAGATAATTTTCTCCATAGAAACTTTGACCGTGCCAAATGTCACACGCCTCCGTTTGCGCAATATGCTTAAAAAGGAATCTTTCCTTCGCGTATTAATATATTATAGATTGTTATGATTGACTGTACTCATCCGCTAATGATTGAAGGTAGGAGTGAATTCTGAACCGTTTTTAGACATCTCAATTTTCTCACTTTTCATCAAATTTCCTGTACAGGTGTTTCTTTATAACTTTACCAAAGATCTTTTAAAATATATAGATACGGCAACTGAGAGTGAAAAACGCACCACGCCAAGTACGCCACTTTGGAAGCAAGACTTGCATGGCGAAGTGTTGCGGCGCGCGGAGCGGCGGGAGGAATCGTCGTTGTCGGGTTTTCTCAAATACGATTTGTATGACAAGCCGTATCTATATGTTTTAAAAGATCGTTGAACTTAACCCACTCGTGTACAATCACATCTACGGTGAATATCTTTTGTATTTTTTGAGATATTCGCATTGCATTTTTTTTTTCACAAAGATAATGATAATTGGAAATGTTTTTATAAATAAAACATAAACATTTTTTTTATAAATCAAGTGCCAAATTCATGAACAAGTATCCCGAATTTTCATAATCACTTTCATGTATTTATTTATTTTGGAACATTTTGCTATAATGAAAAAAGATTTAAATTTTTGCTTATTTATCACGTATTCAAGAAAATTATTAAAACTCCTAATACTTTTAAAAAATCAGCTATATTACACGTGTAATGAGGCACAGGTAAGAATCTGATGAAAAGTGACAAAATTGGGATTAAAAAAAAAAAAAACGGTTCAGAATTCGTTCATACCTCCAAAATATGAAATGTAGTCCTAAATGTCTTTTATACGCCTGTAACATTTGGACGTCGATTTACTGAACACTCTGTATAAATAAATGTCTACACACAAAACTATCACGAACCAGCTGATAGTTTTGTGTGTAGACACCGCAATCTCGTTGAAACTTTATCGTGCGAGCGAAGAGTCGTGAGCATAATTTGTATTGCACTTCGAAACTTAAAATAATTGGACCTCACGAGTTCGACTTGGCGCGCAAAGGAAAATGTTACATTTGTGTGTATTGTGCACACACACACTGTTTACCAGTATCGAATCAGTATCGGTTGTATTACATATTAAAAAACAATGTTTATTTTTAAATAATAACTTATTTATTCATGTTTATAAAACATATTATATAAAAGGTTTTTAAATGATTCAGGTCGAAGAACGAATAATTATATTGTTTTTGATTTAAAATTCACATATATATATAATTTATGGTATAATGTAGCAATAATACGTATACATACACACATATTCATAAATATTAATGTTATAGGTTAGATATGACAATGTAAATGTATAAATTAAATAAAAAACCATATAGAAATAAAATAATATTAGAATTAAATATGAAAATCTGAATATCCTGTTATTTATATGTATCTACACACGTGGTATATTCTTGTACCAAAAAAAAAAGAGTTTATTGCGGTATGTAATTAATTAACGCTTCTGTTTATTTTCTACCGAGCTCAAGAAGCCAACAAGAAATTCGTTTTTTATATGTGGACAAAGACGTAGACATTCTCAAAATATCTTTAATTTTGTTAACAGTAAGGATTAAAAACATATAATATAATAGAAAGAAAGCGATTGCAACTTTTAATATTGGATACACGCGAATAAAAATTAATAAATACGTTGCATATATAGTTACATGTTAACAATTAAAACAAAGCATGGCATAGATCTCACTGAGAAAAATATAAAATATTTCGGATTCCTTAAACAAATTAACCACGTGGTTTCGAAAAAGTGAAATTTTGCTATAACTTTTTTAGCATAAAAGATATCGAATTCGTTTAAATTTTATTTTATTCCTTCGTTAAGGCCCTAAAACTTATCGTAGGAAACATTTTTGATAGCGCCTATAATATATATCTACAACAATTTTCGCTCTTCCGGCTGGCCCACTGTATCGTCCGGCTGCGCGGTGATTTATATCCGCGTGCCGCCGGCGCCGCAGGACATTACATTTTTTCGCCGCCTTTCAACTACACATAAATAACGCGCGCAAGCTTCTGTTATTGCTAATTATGACAGGCTGCGGCCCGCTAATGTAATTACACGCAGTCAGTTAATTAATGCCCGAGCTTAAGTGGTTTATTGATTGATAACGAACCGCGGTAGCGGGCTGGAAGGGGGGTGGAGTGGGGGGGGGGCTTTTTCTGCTATTGGTGGGGGTTCATCATGCTTGTGTTGAGGTCTGCTCGGTAAATCAATAATTACCTACTTTATTATTTCTGTGAATAGATCACTCTTTCATTTAACTATTTAGCATTGGGTATAGTGAACCGAATGATAGAATTGCACGATGTGCACTTACGAAGGATTAACCAACATTAAACGATTCTTGTATTTTCGTTTATTAGTACGGCAACACCGAATATTGTTGACCCTTTTATGCAATAAAATAACAGAATTGGATACACAATTTTGTCTCAAGACAAACACCACTGGTACACTAAGAAGTAATATTTTTTGTTACAAAATAATATCGTAATGATAAACTCCAATCGGTATCGTGATTTAAACACTAATTATGTACACCTACCGAATGTCGTCCGAAACGATTATCCCTCTATTATTATGCATTGCTATAATTATGCGAATATAACGACGTAGAATCACTAATTACAACGATTAATAAGTAAACACCTTTAGTTAAAACGAAATGCAATTTGCGAATATAACGAATGCGGAATTTGACATCTGCTACTTAGTTTATTGTTGTGAATTTATGATAGGTATCTTAGCAAGATAAGCGAAATCCTACTGCGCGCTGAAAGCAAATGCAACGGACGTGGTCAAGCATGAAAGACATGTTTGCTCGGCTCCAAAGTGGATTCGGAGGCAGCCTCATAATCCCCTCGGCGCGGCAGGGTTTGGCTGTTGGCAGCAGACGGCTGCTCTGAAAGGGGTCTGTGACATCTCATTAGGGCGCCTACATACCTGAATGCCACAAAAATGCGAATTTTACGGGCTTTCAAAGGCGTTAGGAGAGATATTTATTTATTTATTGATGATTTAATGTAACCAACAAGCGACCGGCACCTACTGCACTGATGTTCCCAGCCTTCTTAACTAGACGCCGTCTGTACCAAAGAAACGACGATTTTTTTAACTGACATTATTTCGGTATTAACTAAAGGAAAACTTTTGAAAAAGTTAGACGCGTAAATAAACTAATAAGCAATCTATAAATATAATTTATCGTACTAGGGATTTATCTAAGAAAATTTCTTTAAGCATTATGAGAAGAAAACCACCACGTTGTTGAAATAGCATTTTTTGAAGTCATCCGCTTACGAAACCAGAAACATCCCATATAAAATAAATATAGTTTTATGATGAGAATAAAGTGGAGGAGGGATTTACCTAAGCGATTGTATAACCATTTAGAACTAAAATATTTTTGTTTTAGTTGTTATATATGAAATTATCATTTATGCATGAATGAAGCAATTCGTGTAGGTATGAAATTTCACACTTCCGTCCTAATTGAAAAAAAGGTCAGCTTATAGTTTTTCAACTATACGAATGCACATTAAGTTTTAATTGTAATATATGGGTAGAACAGCGACATCCAATCCGGATAATATGATTACAACAGTTCGTCATTCTAACGCCCTTTAATAAGCTACATTTTATTTTCTCACTAAAAGCCCGTGATGGGTTCGCGTGCACTGCTCAGGAACGCCTATCCCCCCCCCCCCCTACACACCCCTTTCTGCCACCCACGCCACACCATAACGCGCTCTATGAAATATGAGGTTTTGCATTAGGGCCACAGTGCGAAAGAGGTATTTTCCATGTCTACCAAATGTTGGCATTGCCCAGAGTTTCGGAAAATTTTTTTCATAATAGATCAATTATTTTTAACTATAAAAACGTTGTAATAAAATTTATAGAGAAGGAACCAAATAGAAGCGAACTTAAATTGGAAATTGGATGAATTCGCAGGGATCATCTAAGAAACGTAGAATCTTTCGTATATAAGTCCAAAAAATAAAATTGTTTAAAAAGTATTTATTATGCAATCACTTACAACTTATGGTATTTTAAGTTAGGGAGTATAACTTATTACCTTAATGAGTAATTTAAATTCTATCGCGATTGCTCAAAAGAATGTTATTAAAGTAGGCTTTAATAAACCTTTGAGATTTAATTTTAACGAGTTTAACGAATTGAATATTTATTCGCTTCGTCAGCTCTTTAAAAAAGCATCAATTTTATATTACGACAAATGCAAACCAAATACTGAAGAAGGTAACCCTGAAATAAAATTTAGATACTCCAAAGGGTATGTCGAGTGTTCCAATAATGAAGACTACTTTTGCTCAAAAATATTTTAGCTTTTTAACCACTTTGTTTGCGGGACGACGGGGGTGGGGGAATCGTCGGTGTCGCGTTTTCATAAGGACGATTTGTGTGACATGCAGTATCTATATGTTTTGAAAGATCGTTGTTTTTAGCACCTTTTTTACACTAAACCAATTTTATAATTTAATAATCGAGGAAATAAATTTTCCTAAAAATATAAAAAATAGGTCTCGTGTAATAACTAAATGGTTATCGATGCATTCTTTCGGTTAATAAAAACTTTGAAATTGAATAAAAATCATTATATTAATGATTGTTGATTTTTTTACTTTCTTTTTGTTTGATTTAATTATTTATTTATTAAAATTTATTGATTGAACACAAATATCTTACTTCAATGTATTTATAGGTAGTAACTTTGCCAGTTGGACGCAAGTAGAACATTGCTGTTTTTGCGTTCAGAGAGTTCAGAGGAGTTTTTCCAGCAAGGGGTTCATTCGCACCCTTCACACCCCCTTCCCCCTCTCTTCCCAAGTCTAAGTTTGAGTCTACCCCGGTTGTCGTATTTTCCGGGTAGGAAAGAACAGAATCGTACATCCATTTATTGCTGCGTACAATTTATTTGGTTGTAAAATATGCAATATTTATTAAGGCCTAAAAAATTTTTTTTTCGGTATTAGGTAGATTTCATTTGTCAGCTACCTATTGCAATGGGTACCATATCATGACTTTGGGAAAATGTCGACATATCTTCGCGTTTCACATCCCCTAGAACCCAAAACTACCCTCAGTTAAATATAAGTTTATATATCTATCTATATTGGACACGATAACTGCCGTAATTTTACACCATTCGAATTGATACATAAATTTTAGGTGCACAAAATCTCAGCAAAGTTCGTTAATGGGCAAAATCAGACCAGTGGGGCGGGTAATAGACCGGGTTTTTTGAAAAAGTGAAATTTTGCTATAATTTTTGTAGTATATAAGATTTTTTATTTATTTATTTTATTTATTCTTTATTGAAAAATCCACAGTATTACATTTTATAATTATAAACAAAACTTATTACTAATATATAAGTAAAACCAATTAAGGATTTCGGTCATTTTACATGTTAAGATTAGCATAAAATTTTGAACAGTGTTCTTAAAATATATATAGATTATGAATATTATATTCGTATACAGTAGATTTTTTTTTTTTTTTTTTGAAGTTTTATGTGTAATTTGTGAGTGATGTTTGTGAGAGTGTGACATTTGTATGTATATATTAAAATAAAGTAAAAAAGTATGGTTTTAGTATGTATAAAAATAATTTATGATGAAGGTGATATTAATATAGTATGTATGTATATTCTATATGTAATTGCAATTATAGTACTTATATGTTACAATTAACCATTAACAACACAACAATCTAACAATACTATTAGGTTTTATTAGTCTTTACTATTAATGATATTGGAAATCTCTTTTTTGAATGATAATAAGGAGTTATTCAATATATAGATTTCTGAAATATCTTTATTGGTATAAAGGGAGCAGATACGTGGTATGGTGCTATTGTTCATAGAATTAGTCTGATAACGGGGAATACGGAATAATTCTTGCTGCCTAGTAAATCTGTATGGCACATTTATATTTATTTTTTGCAATAATTTCGGACTATCAAAGATATCGAACTCATTTAATTTTATATTATTTCTTAGATAAGGGTCTAAAACTTATCTAAGTAAGGGTACGGCGGGTTGAAGAGCGCGAGCTGCCGCGCGGGGAGTGTGCGCAATGTTTGATTCCGTAAAGTCCGCACCATTAGCCATCTACTTCTGCTTCCGGTGTGCCGAAAGGGATTTTTTTTTTTTGTTATAATATTAACACTTATTCAAATTGTCGCAAGTAGATCAGAAAAGGGAATGTATCACTGCGGTCCTTATAGGAGTGCAGCGAAGACGCCCGGCCGATATTAACGTCGCATAAATCGCTCAGATCGCGGCCATTACGCGCGAACGAAGCGCGAAAATTATTTATTTACTTTGGTCAGTCGGCGGTGGGGGTAAACGCCAAGGTACAGTCGACGAAATATTTAAGTTGGTTTATTGATTAATTCACATTTTTGATAAATACTAATATATTATCCTCTATACGCCCAATTCAGATCGGATTGAAATCGGTGTAGTAAAGTTGTTGTGAGTTTAACTCGGTCAGTTTCAGTGAGTTAAGTGTGATCTTGGTAGTCAATTAAGGTCTTATAATGACAGACTAAAAATAATTATTTTTATACGTTTGCTTATTGTCTCGGTAATATATCATTTTAATGCAACGTCGCATAATTTAAGAGCCTTGATCTGTTTATAACCCCTATATCGCATAATTGCGCATCTGTCGTCTTCATAATACCTACCTTACATTATGATAGTCGCATTGATATTTTGAATATCAAGTTATGTCAAGTTTCAGTCTTCATTACGAATATTGGCTTCAATGTTAAATATCTATCGATGTGATCTAAATGGCTATGGTTATTTTCTTGGGTCTCAATCTGCACAAAAAAATTCAACTCAATCGCATTTGTACTTTTCGAGTTGAAAGGTGCAACAGACAGACGCCCATTTACGGGGATAGCTGATACATGAATGTATCTTCTATAGAAGCTTTGACCGTTGACATGAGGTATTTAGCCTGTATGACGTTATAGACTGGATACCTGTATAGGTTCATGTATCTATTGTTCGAAACCGGATTTTTTAATGCAACGCACACTGGGCCGCCTGGGCGTAACAGCGCAGTGAATTATTTTACTATTGTTTAAACTGACTGGCCCAGGTCAAATAAATATTGCTTGGATGTTAAATATGAAAGGGCTTCTATGCAGCTGCAAATCCCCTGACACACACGCCAGGGGATTTGCATCATTTCATTTGGGGCCGAACGAACCCGCAAATTATTATTTTATCTCATTTCTTATAGAAACATTTCGAAATCTTTGGAATGTTCGAAAAGTTTAAAGAACTATGCAGAAGTCAAGGGAAAATTCCAGTATATTTTATTTTTGACAGTTTCAGAAGGTTCTACAGGTTAGTGGAAGGTTGTGGAAGCTTCCAGAACAATTTTGGCATTCTTGGAATGTTCGAGAAGTACGAAGACTGCGGTAAAGATATAGATAGTTCCGGAATATTCCTTCTTGGACAGTTTCAGAAGCTTCTATAAGGTTCTACTGATTTGTTGTCATTTTGTATATAGAAATACGAACCCCTAAATCCTCTCACTAATCCTGAAATGGTCATGAATCAAATCGAGTAATCAAGCAAAATCTTCTTTATAAAATGTCTTTATAACTATTGTAGCTTGAAATAAAACATAACATGTCCATATCTCGCTATTTTGATTCGCTGAGATCTACCTCCGCCTTACGGCGTGCCGAAATAAATTATTTTTATCCACATTAGATATTTTTCTTTATTATCTACGGGTAAAGTAATTGTTTGTAATTTAACATTTATCCGCGGGGATGAGTCCTCTGGGATGAGGCGAGTTGTGAAATAACGAATGTCGACACTTCCCGGCCCAAATCTCAAAAGCCGCACAAAGAAAGCGCACGCGTGTCGCGCGCTTAAGGCACGTTCGCACTTTTCCCGTTCGGCGCCGAGCGTCGCACGCATTCGGGGAAATATGTCACGCCCAGCGAGCCCGCGAAGTTACCGGGATTTGTAGGAACTCGCGCCAGTACTAATGCCCGTTTAAACGGTTCCGCGTAGTTCCCAAAGTTCACTGTCGGCTCCTCCAACGTGACGACCCAACAGATCCTGGCCTAATTTTAGCCGTCAATTTGCATCGGCGACAATTTTTTGGGGTAACATTGAAAAGTTTTCAAAAAAATCCCTTTTTTTGTGATGCACCACTCCTCAATCACTGAGTATTGAGTATAAACGAGCGGTATATAGCATTAATTACATTGAAGACTTATCTTTTTTTAAATATATAAATTAAATAAAAAATGTATTCAGTATTTCGCCTCGCGTTCAATAATGCAAAATACGATTTACTCAACAAATAGTGCATATTCTAGGCAAAATTAATTGTGTAGTTCTAGCAAAAGCACACTTTTAATTTTATTCTTTTTTAGAGATAATTAAAAATAACTAAATTAGACATAATGTATTTCGAGGAGGCCGTAAATCATCATGATTTCACATCTCAAAAAATATCCTATTATTTCAAAATACGTAAATTATTATGGAGGCAAAACATAGCAATTATTAATAATTAAATTATTTATTTTTTTTAATTACAATAACTATTCAAATTTAGTCTTTGGTGTTAGGGCTATGCATGACTGGGGTATCTGCATGCGATGGTGAATAGGGTTACGATGAGAACCCACGAGACGCATTTGGCAACATACTTCGCGCCTGTTACACAATAGTGGATAAAATGAGACATCCGGTTTAAAGCTACAGGAACCTATCTGGAAAAGCGTTCTTATAGATGATTACACACCGTACACCGTACCGTACTGTATCGATACATACTTAATCTTAAATATTAATTATTAGTTACGTGAACATAATCACCGATTATAATTGGAAATGAGTCCGTTAATCGCATTAAGTATTATGAATGGCGATGCCTAATGAATAGTATACCTACCTAATTCGATTTTCAGAATTCCTTAATTCCTTCCTATTATATCCGAGGCAAATTGATAGTTTCCCATTCCTGGGTTCAATCGATTTTATTTCTGATATATTCACGCTCTTTTTGATCATATTCAAACGAAAATACAAACTCAATGGTCCTGAAAAAGCATAAGTTTGATTTTTCAGATTGGACCACGTTTACAATTCAAGTTTAACCGCGTCGCGCGTTCAAATTAACCGTCCAACAAAAATAAATAAAATGTAAATTTCTGCGTCTGTTAAATTTTTAGAGAAATCGCGTACCGAAGAGATTCGATTATAGCTACCAGAGGCAAAGCTCTAAGCATCCATCCGATCGAAAGAAATACATAGTTTATTTACAACACGGGTTTGCAACCTCTACAAGTTTTTAGATATTTTCATTAAAGTAGTCGTATTTAATAAATAACTGCGTTATTTTGTTAAGAATAATAAAATAAATAGGTATTTTAATATTTAATATTATTGGAGTAATCTTAAAGATTGTTTATCCTTTTCTATATTCGCCAATAAAGCGTTTACAGGAACTTTCATAAAGAATTTACATATAAAACTGTCAACTGTAAAATATAAATATCAAAACGTTGAATAGTTTCGACTATATTTTTTCCATTCCACTCCTTAATTTTTATCCTCTGACAGTTCTAAAGAATTATA
Source organism: Neomicropteryx cornuta (assembly GCA_020383195.1). Lineage (NCBI taxonomy): Eukaryota > Metazoa > Arthropoda > Insecta > Lepidoptera > Micropterigidae > Neomicropteryx > Neomicropteryx cornuta. Next base: position 15,386,787 of record JAHKQU010000019.1, on the reverse strand, counting down.
TTTTTTATTCAAATACGAATATACGAACAGAAATACAATTCTTCTAATGCCAAATATAAAACATTAAATTCATTCCAGAAGCCATGTCATTATATTTAGTATAAACTATATAGTATAATAGTACTATAACTATGTATATATTACTCAATTTTATATCAATATTGGTTTTATTGTTGTGTCATTTTTATGTAAAATGTATATGTAATTATTGTTTATTGTTTTGCTGTATCTATATTCTTATATATGTTTATAGCTTTTAGATATTATTAGGTATAGGTTTTAGATATTACGATCAGATGACGAAAATGGTACGCCCAAACTGCTTCCCTTAATACAGATTCATCTAGTCAGGGAGGCAGGAAACATCTGTACAGTCGCTTGTCGCTTTAATTAAGCTATTTAATAATACTCATATTATGTTAAAGTTGTACTAATTGAGAGTTGAAATGTTATATTTTCAATAAAATAAATAAAAGTAATAATACTACATGAGTTTCTCGTAGATCGTACAGGATGTTTTTCTCAGTGTTGTGTTTCTATTTATGTATTTTTCATAATTTTATTTATTTTTTCCGCATTACTGCAACTCAGTTTCCCAAGTGCCTTCCGCCCGCGATAACTCGAAAGTCTCCTCAACGAGACAAATCGCGGCGCGAGAAATATAACTGTCTCTTTAGTACGTGACGACCACGAAAGCCTGGCGTCAGTCTCCCGGCGGGTAGCAGGGCTGCTGCGGGGATTACGCGCCCGTCGGCAGGTGGCAAAGCCTCCGAGAAGTACGGGCCGCGAATGACAATTGGGCGCTTAACCTTTGAGGGTAGTCTTCGGCGGAAAGCGGAGCTGGTTTCCAATTAAGGGCGATAAATGCTGCTTTTATTCGAGACGAAGTTTGGGCTTGATATTTCGCTCAATAAATATTAAACAGTAGAGCAATATGATAAACAGATAATTAAGTGACAATTTTCGAATGAATGACGGCGTCTTGACGTGTCTATACCCGTCGGCCAACGAAACGAAGTATTTCACCGATAATTGTCATATCGCTATCAACTATTATATCAGCTGTTGTTGACGCGATAATCATATAACTGAGGCTATGTGAAACGCGATTTTAAAATAGCCTAATAATTAAACGGCTACAAAATAACTGCCTGATTTGTAACTGAACTCGTTACCGTGTCACTAATTACATAAAAACATGAAAAAAAACAATTTCCGTTTCAAATGAAGTGTGTTAGCATAAATGTGTGTGTGAATGTAGGTGAAAAAACTCTGTGTTCGTGAAGAATGGTGAGTGCGTGAGTCTGACGGTTTATGTGTGCGAGTGAGAGATAATAATGGTTGTTTGTGTTATATATTTTCCCTGATTTCTTTAATAAATAAATCCTTACTTGAATGAAATACATCACCATTACTAAAGTTGTATGTTTTCATAACTCTTACAACGTTGTTTTCTGAACATGTTTAGTATGACGCCTCGGAAAAGGTATTCAAAATTACTGTGCGCCTCATTAGTACCCTCAGATATGTATTCGCAACCAAATATAAACTATCAAGTTTATTATAGGTAATTTTGTGAAGAAAAGACAATCTTCAGGGGAATAATGTTGGAAGATTCTACAACCAATATAATGTGACCAATTCGTTTTTCTTAAAATGAAACAATAAACAAAAAAAAATTGAGTCTGAGTCGGACCACACGGTGGAAGTTATACTTCTTTGTCCATTCGCACACACCCACTCACACACACAGAAATTCGTATACTTTCTAATAATTTGTGAAAAAAAAAATCCCAGCCGGGGATCGAACTAGAAGACGAGTGCGTTAACCACTGACCCACCGAGACTCTTGGGGTATCTTTGGTAGAGAACGTATAAAAACCCGTGACGCGGTTTCTCGACCAACATCCCATCCCAATGAGTACAACGGGCGCAAAGAAATATAACTTCAAAAAAACTGATTTTTATTCGGTTTCATCTACATATATATATATATATATGTTACATAGTACTCTAGTAAGTGTATGTTTTATTTGTTTACCTAATACATCGTCTATTCTTCAAATTAAATTATTGATAAACATATTGATTGCATTAATAATGCAAACTCAATCATACGAGTAAGTATATTTTAATACAGTGCTAAGGTAGACTTACTTTAATGTAATAATGGTTTTGGCCATGAATTTCATTATATTTTTTCTTATAAATGCGCTATGCCGGGGTGGTCAAGGTCCAGGGTTATCAGGGTTGATGGAGGTGAAATAATGGAGACGTCATGGACGTAATGGAGACAATAATAGGTATATTAACCGCACGTGCGTCATAATACTATGGCGCCCTTTAATACCGCCATATTTTTATCTTAAGAGTTTTTCGGTCGCTGCCTTTTTAGTTATCAGGATCTATGTCATCTCACGGTTACACCTGACGATCGATTTTCATTATCCGCTGCTTTATTAGCACGTAAGTCGTCTAATTTAACAGCGTTTAAACGGTATCGCGTGATTGTTGTATTAAAATGTCGACCACACGCGATATTAATACGAGCTAACCTGACCCACATTGGATCTGAAAATTAGTACATCACGGTCTACAGTTCAAAATGTTACAGCAACATAGCGTGCATATTATCCATAGAACATATTGTACTATGCATAGAATCAACGAATATTTCTAATAACACCATTAAGAATCTTCCTTGCTCTTGTTCAAATGAATTTTGTGAAGAATTTTCCGGAGGGTGTTGTTTCGGACTCGATCGATTATTAATCGATGAAAAATTATTTTCGGGTAAAAACAATCAAAACCGCTCAGTTTCAGAATAATGTACCTTTAATCAAATTGTTTTTCTTTTTTAACAGTAAATTTCACAATGTTTTACCAAGTCATAAACTATAAAATCAGGTATTATCAAAATAACAAAATAGCTTAGGCGCGTGAGGCTGAATGTATTTTTTAAGTAACCGTTTGTCACTTTTGCTGGAGAGGTTAACTGCCGAAAATGTTTCTTGTCGTTTAGCGTTTATGATTATTTTTAATACAATCGTTACACACAAAACAGGAAATTTACTTGTCCATTTATTTATATTACGCTTTTAAGGTAAAAACATTGTAATTATGTTTCTAAACGACTTAATGACTTTTTAAAGTAATTTAGTCGTTTCATTATATAAACCTTGTTTTTTTCCAACTGTTACTAACATTAAATTTTTAATTTTATAGGTTTTTCAGGGAATTAAGACAAAAAACACACGCTAATGACGTATTTGTACACGCTCCCCAGCTGTACATTATATTATATCCTGCCTGCCTGCCTAGTATAGCCTGTATATTATATCTATTCTGTTAATAACTTAATAGTATGACAGAGACAAGCAATACCTGTTAATGAATAATTTCAATAAATCAAGCATCGTTTTGTCTGCCCCACCCCAGCCTATTTGTCCGTATTTCATTATAGATTGAGCCAATGCGAAGTGAATACTTTAAAATATAAACTCTGTTCAGCATATTTCTTCTGCATAGAGCCAATACACGTTTATTATGCCAGCTAAACGCAGTCGGAATATGGACCGTGCGTTTCTACCTACACTCGATGCGAGTTGCTCGATACTTGGAGCGAGTAGGCACTCGTAAGTTTGCACACTTCTAACGCTAAAGGAAATGAGAACGTCAAATGACAACTTTTACGACGATTTTATGGCGGAAAGTTGTATTTTGTAATACAATCCTCGAACAGGCAGCCGCATTTAAATCGTGAAACAATATTGCCTTTGAACTATTCTCTAAGAATATTCTGAAAATACACAATTTCATTACCACATTTTCTATCGTGTTCTTATTCAATTCCTTTGTTTAACAAAATGTTTGTCATTATTAAAGGTTGGGCACATTTAACTATTAATCACCTGGAAATGCACCACACCACATTTAACTGGAAACCCCGTCATTTTTATTATAAACAAACCCCCAAATGCCCCGTGAACTTTTAAGAATGGCATCAATCAGGGGTGTTCATAGATTTTATAAAATGGGAATTTTAAACAAAAAAAAAACATACCAAAATATAGCGCTATTTCGAATCAGCTAAACTTTAAATATGCCAAAAAATGACAAAATTGCATTCAACAAAAAAAAAGATTTTATATTTATTAAACGTATACAGAAAATATAAAAATATATATTTTCTGTAATTTCAGGAATCAGTCACTCGTGCCGTCAAAAGTATCTTTATCTGATAATAACATTTTTTTTTTACATATTAATATAAATATTACAATATTTTGTATTAAATATTGCCGTTTGTTCAATAATTTCGCGACTCAAATGTATTTAAATAGCGAATAAAACATAAATTACTGACTGTTTAAATCACAGCCAACTAAAAATAGTCATGTCTTGACGATCTGACGATTTCTTAAATCTACGACGTTTCGATGCAAAACAATACTTGTACTCGTATAATATTTTAATGTAGTATTAGAATAGATTCCTAGTATACTTAGATTTTATAGCAAACATCCTTATTGTAAATTCATTACACAATTCAATTTTATTCTGGAATTTTCCTGCTGGCCACGCCCTCAAAGCGAAGATACCAATTTCATACATATTTTTTGGTGTTGCAAGGATTAAAAAGTGGTATTACACCATGATGTAATAGGCAATTTACTGACCCAAAAACCCAAATTTCCTCGAGTGACGACTCACTGACTAATGGCGTGCGCCCATGGCGCTATAATATGTTTACTTTTCATATACTCGTATATGGCGTTCACATCTATATTTTACTATCTGGAGAGAAAACTTTGTTACCCCTTTTTAAGCATATTGCGCGCACGTAGGAATTTGGAATGGTTAAAGCCCATACGCAGAAGAACAGAATGCCAAAATTCATCTATAATATGTGTTAAAAATACATCAAATAAAACATTCATACTTCTAACAGCTAATTGACTGATTGAGTTTCGAGCTATGAATTTTGTGTGAACTCAAATGTTCATTTTTTAATAGTCTTGTCAATGTCAAGTCAAAAATAATTATTAATGCCATCTTATACTTACATGTGTATCAACTCTAATTTTTACACGAACTAAAAATGAATCCTATCAAAAAATAAATACAAATACAATCTGTACACGCAACACAACATGATAGAATTATAATTATAGAGGTATAAGAACCTTAATAACGCTCAAACTTAAGAAAAATAATTAATTACGAATTTCGACCACTGGGCGACCTCTAGTTCTAAATAATTTCGCAAATAAAATAAATTATTGTGTCCAAATTTTTAAATTTAAAAATGTGAAGAGAAAATGGTAATGTATTTATAATAGAAAATAAAATGTTCTGATTGTCAACTGATATAAATAAATAAACATAGCGGCAGCCGTGACTTGCAGGTAACCAACCAGTAAGACGTTGCGCTTGTGAGAAGCTGTCTCAGACCAAACCGTATCGCTGAAATACTTTCGATTTGAAAATGCTCGTAGGAAATATCATAGAAACGGACGACGTCAATGTTATTTGAGAATGTATCACGCGAAAAGTGCACCGCATAAAACGAAAACGTTGCATTATATGAGCGGAGCGGAGTGCTCAAGAACGAACGCATTCGCATCACGTCCGGCCTTCATAGAGTCACGCGTGACAGACGTTCGCTCATTCGCCGTGCGTTTGAGCTTCACTTCCGATACCCGACATTTATTTATTTATTTAAAATCGTGCGAGGGTAACAGAAGGTAACAGGTAATTTAGGGCTTTCATTTATTATATCTTATTACTGTCGGTATTTACTATAGATTAATTTACATTACGAGGCCCGAACTCCGCATATCAACATCGCACATCACCAAAATATCAATATCAGTTTACCATATTTTTTCTATTACTTACAACTTATTGCGTATTTAACTTTTGTAGCGTTATCCCAATTAAATATTCACCGACTACTTAATTTTACAATAATAAAATTGATATATTATATTTTTTAATTGATTATCAATAAAATTTTCAATTTAGAGTAAAAAAAACAATAACACTATTCTAGCAATTAATAACATGTCATTCTTTATTGACCTTGTATTATTTAGTGATTAACCTTTTCATAGTTTGACTTATTTTCACCACAATAATTGTAAAATGTACAAAATATTGTTATAAGAACCGCTTTTTTGCTATTTGTATTTTTGGTTTCAGGTTAGTTTTGACACAATTTCCCCAGCCCATTATACGGTAACTCAGATAGATGCCTTTATAGTATGCATATATAAAATAAAACGCAAACTTTTAAAAATTTATATCAGCCCACGACCTCTGTATGTGACCAGGTCGGCATATGATCGACCATAATACCGAGATATTTTACTTTCTAAAGGTATGTTCGTTAGTGAAAATACTTATAAACTGAAAAAAAAATATGGTATTGGTAACCATAAAATATGGTTGATATAGTGACAATAATATTTTTTTTAGGAATTACACATCGATTATTCTTAAATTTACTTGGTTGCGAGTACCATAATTTTCTCAATGTAAGTACCATAATATTTGGTTATGTATAACATAATTTCTAGCTTTAGCTATAATAATTTTTGCTGGCTGTAAATTTCACGATTAGCTGTTTGATTTGAATCACAGCAAATTAAAATGTTAACAAGTAAAAACAATAAAATATTGTGGTTGCTAGACACCAAATTTTCAGGTAACGTCATTTTTTTCCGTCAGCTGTTCACCCACAACGCCATATTGTTTTGTAATCATAGCAAAATGTTTTCGCTAAAATATGTTTTTCAGTGTATCGTCATCATTCCTGCATTACGTTCAGGTTCGAATGTCTTAAAAATAGATACCGATCATCCGCTTCAGACCGGTGCACGGATGCCAAGCGTGCATTCAGCCTCCGGGCTGGACCGCGGCGGTATTGATCGCGTTACGAAAATACTCACTCACAGTAGTAACGGCACTTGAACTTTTGAACCGGGCGGCCGGCGACACGGAGGCTTGCCTATCATTGTGGAGTGGGGATATTTCCCGACAGAGTGGTAGTTTTAGAATATACAATGTGACCGATGGTCATTATAAAAATAGTTACTTCTATGTAGTTTATACTGTATTACTTATTTACGAAAATTCTACACACACACTAAGAAAAGAATCCTGTACGCTATACGAGACATTCCTGTTGACAGTTTGATTCTGGTTAAATGGCGTTAATGGCGTAAGACGTCAGGTTCTGGTTAAATAATTTACTACTACTAAACGATGTATAGAGCATTTGATAAATTAAGAATTTTACCTATAATAGAATTTACTATCCCACTAGGTGGTTATCTATTCAGAGATAGTTTGAATTACATAAATAAATGGGATAATATTAAAAATTTCTAAAAAAAGGACTAATATATTACCTGTGTGAATAAATTTGGTTTTTATATATAACAAGCTCACCCGACGAACTCCGTACCGCCTCAGAATCAATGAATGTTAGGTTAACTTATTAGCTGAATTAAATCCAGTTTTTTATTCAAAATGATATATATTTTAATTATCGATGCGCGCACAATGACAAATATAACCTCACAAAGTGAACATCTTCCGTTTGTATTCCACAGAATACAAAGCTGTTCCATACGAAATGTATGAGAAAATTAATTTTCTTTATATTTTTTTTCTGTGAATGAATTGTGTATGAATTTGTATATGTAATATGTTAGTGTGAGTGATTTGAGTGTCAAAAGGGGATTAATAATAATAAACATTATAAAATCTTTAAAAAATCCACATTTTTAGCGGTACACCACTCCTCAACCACTAAGTATTTAGATGAGTGGTTTATAGCATTAAGTACACTGAAGACTTATCTTGCACTTCTAGATGGCGGATTTTTTAAATAGATTTTCGATTTTGAAATATAAATTAAATAAAAAAAATTCGCTTCGTGCATCATACGATTTACCCGAAAAAATAGTACAAATGTAGACAAAATAATAGTGTAGTTCTTAGCAAAGGTGTATTTTTAAATTTTATTCTTATTTTAGAGATAATTAAAAGTTTTGACGTACTATATTTCTTCAAGGCCGTAAATTGTCACTCGCACGCACGCAGCGGCAACTATCGATCAACACTTTTACGGCTAGGGATTTGTTACGATCTGACACCTCTGTCGCGATCGAATAATATTTGAACACAGGATGCGTCTTGAGAGAAATTTTACGTTCAAATATTTATTAGTGAAATTGCTCCGAGCGCGCGTAGAGGACGGCGCTGCGTCATTTTCGTATATCTTGCGATTATTTGAAAGGAATAAAGCAGCCGCTAAACGGCCCGCAGGCGCCAGCCGTATCTCCCAGCAGGCGGCTTTAGTGCGAGGCGGGCATCTTCCCCCCGGCACTAGGCACTAGGCACTAGGGTAGTCGGGTACTGAGCAGGACGTCCGCGCTACCCTCGGATGAACGCTATTTATTATTCACATGCCGGAATAGCTGCCTCTTAAGGCCCGGGATGTTCTGTATTTATGTATCGATTGCCTTCCAACCCCCCCTCCTCCCATCTTCCGCCTCCCGTTTCCTATCGATAGATCCAGACGTTGCGCTTGTTTTAGTTTTGATCACCCCCTCCCAAACATTAAGGCGCATACATACCTGAATACTACAAAAGTGTGAATTTTACAGGTTTTCAAAGGCGTTATTCAATATATATGATTCCTTTCGTTATAATAGGCATTCGCCGTTAGTTTACATTACTTATATAAAAGTCTGACAGTACTGACATTTGGAAAATTCGAATACTTTTTAATATTTTTACAGTTTGAAAATTTTCATACAAATTATATAGCCAGAATGTTAAAAAAAAAATAATATTAAACGCACAGATAATTGCATCGCTTGAGGTAATGCACGCTGGTTTAAATACTGGACTGTATTTTATGAAAGCTTTTCACTCTCGCCTATGCGATAATGCAATACGGTCAAACCTTCGTTAAAGTAGTAAAAAAAAATCTAAAAAAGAAACAATAATTATGAAAAACAGTGAAAATGTAACGAATATGACGTAAAATGAATGAGAAGTGAATGGTTTAATAAATATTTACAAGAATGACTCAAGTTCAACCTAGGACATATGCGAATGAATCGTCATGGCTAAAAATAAAAAGAAAAGTGTAAAATATGTGCATATAATATATAAATCTTCTAAATACGGTATTTAAGCAATACATTATACAATGTTACTATATATATATATCATTTTCTTATTTCATCTAATTAGATGGTTACATAATATTTGACAATATTTTACACTAAAGAGTACTTGACGACTTGAGATATATGGTATAAGAAGATTTTTGTCTTACTTTTTAAATATGAAAATGATCATTTATTCTAAAAGTTTTTAAATTTTCAGAAATATGTGTTTTTGTTATAATATTTAAAAAAAATAGATTAAAAAAACATAAATTTCATATTTTTAAAAAACAAACTAAATGATATCAATATTTCATACCAAAATTTCAACAAGACTGCTGTTTGTGTTATATGCGACGTTATGTCCCTCATAGCGTTTACACCTTTCCGTTCATCGTGCAAGGCTTCATTTTGCAGCCAACAATTTGTAGGTCAAAATCGTTCAAATGGTGTTCTTTGTTCACATATGCAGTCCCCTTAACCTCGCCTCGCCGTGAGTCGAGATGGCCTCCCGTTCGGTAGAGGAAATCCTACTTTTTTCAATCGAAAGATTTACTTCACGCAGCCAAGTTAAAAATCGTTTATAAAAAAACCCATTCGTTTTCGCCGCACACGTGCAGTTATCGTACATACAGAATAGATTTTTTACAAGCTTTGATTTAGCTTGCAATGTTTGTATGTCGGTTTAGGTCAAATCTTGCAAGCTGAATTAGAACCATTTTCAATTATCCTACAGAGTTGAAATTTAACATTTGGTACAGTTCCGATGATAATCCTTTTTTATGGTAAGCATGATGCTATTCTACGCCCATAAATGGCTCTAAACGAAGGAACTCCTCGATGGTCAACAGCACAGACACGAAATTTTGTATACGCATTCAAACACTTAAATAAAAGCTTGTTTTTAAAAATGTACTTTTACTTTTTTACAAACCGGCCACTGTTGCGGTCAGTTTTAACGATTCCTACCGCTGTGTCTACCCGAAATAAAGGTGGGCCATCGTAAAGACAAATGCATTGTGTATAGTCAGACTGAGTTTTCTTTCTTGTCAATGGCACATTTTAGATTAATATTTTATCCTTTTTTTTTCATTACCAGTTAGTCAGTTATCCTGTTAATCAAGTAGACTTCACTAAATAAACATTGAATTAGAATCCTTTTATAGGGTTTGTCTGATGTGCCTAAAATGAAAGCCGATAATCCATTTTTAAACGTAATTTTACTATTTATGTAATTTAATTTGTACTTATTGAGGATAAACTCTACTTTTAACTCTTTTCCCATCTTCGAACACTTAACGCTACCGTCGGGTGCACCACAAATCATGGAATTTCGTGTGATGAATACTCGTGACAAGCGTGTGCTGATAAGATAGAAACATTAAAAGGCCGAAATATAGAGGCTAATGTCAAATTGACATTTATGAAGAAATCGAAATCGTTTAATTCGTTAAAATATTCTTGAAATTTACTTCTTATGTATAGTAAATAAAAAAAAACTGCTGTTTATTAAATTTAATCGGAAATGGCTTTCTAAATAACTAATAACTTTGAAGTAGGTATTTTTTCTGAAATTTTGTTCTGTACTCTGCCTCGAACACACTGAAACTAGGCCAACTTGGAAATAATCTGAAAGAACCGCTGAAAGGCCGAGCTTCGCCAATCGTGCTCTTAGTGGGTCAAAATGGAATGTAGGTTCTAGACGACCTATGAGGTAGGGACCTACGCCAGTTTTACTCTATACTTATAAAATCGCTTCAGATACTACTGAGTTTTGAGTAAACAACATAAAAAGCGTAAACATATCGAATTGAGAACCTCCTCGTTTTTTTTAACGTTACAATAGAATATAATATAAATTATATTAGCGTAAAATATAGAATTTACGTACTATTACTCAAAAATTGCTTTCGAATAAGTGCGCGAAACTTTTAAAGAAGGAAAAATACAAGCTCGTCGGCTGAAGGGCTTTCTTGTGTGTTCGTTTCTTTGCCGAACCTACCCTACATTACGCCCGATATTCCCATTAATACCGTAACATTTCTCTGTGCGATGGAGTGATACAACGGAGGCGGGGCCAAAGTCTTGCTCTGACTTCAAAGGAAATTATCGCCGGAGTGGTGAGTCGGGAGGTGCCGCGGGCGCCGGACGCGGCCCTCGCTTTCCGAATGGCGAACCTACAAAACGATGCCAAAAACTTCGCTGATAACTTATCGCCAACAAACACGAAACATTCTTTCGGCATATAATATAAAATAAATATATATAATATAGAATAATAAAGAATATATATTACGTCGAATATAATATCGAAAGATTTTAACTCCCTTGACACAAAAATAAAGACTGCGAAAGGAAATCAATTTAAAAAACTTTTGGCTCAATGGATTATTTTCCAAGGCAGATTTTCAAAGCTTAAATTGGTGTATTTCACGTTCTTTAAATTTAAAATCGTGTTTTTTCTTATTTATTTTGTCTTATTTAAATTTTTTTAATATATTTGAATACGAGTTTTATTCTTTTTATCTTTGATTATCTATATTAATCAATTGGGCTACCCTAGTTTAGGAATGTGTAAGGTACTTTATTTTTTCTTTACGTCTTTACCTGTGTTGTGTGCATTTCCTGTTAGGTAACCACAATAAATAAATAAATAAACACGGAAAAAAAACAATTTATAATAATCATGGAACATTCTTTTATGTTTCTATTAGTGCCCATAAATGGGTTTATATTATTTTAACTGGCCACTATTAAATACTTCGTCCAAAAGCCGTTCTGTCATACTTTTGAATGATCGTGCTATGATGCTGCGCGCCCTATCGAAATGTCAAGTGTTTTTAAATTTGTTGACTTTAATGTTAAATATCTATATTATCTGACCAGCTTTCGATGTGATCTAAACGGCTATGATGTTTTTTACGAGATCGTCTTTTTTCTGCAACCTTTGTCTGACCTATTCTCTGAAACTAATAAAAATGACTGGTACATATTTAATTTGTATCCGTGATCATTTTTTTTTAGTTAAATTTTGTCATTTCTTTGTAGTGACATTTTAATAAGCCTTTTTGTTATAAATAAATTAGTAAATGTCTTAGGATATATTAAATAATGCATATAATAACTTTTAATATTTATTTTTGTTCTAATTTAAATTCTTGCTAATAAATAAATCATTCGTAGAAATAATTAAATAATCTTTTACATATACATCTATTACACTATTTATTTAAACTCATTTTAAGCTTTTATGTTCAAAGACAATTGAATTAGTAGGTTTGACACTCTGTCTAGGTGCATACATTCAGTTTTGAAAACAGTATACGAAAAGAAGTGATGGTAGGTATATAATATCGGTAATAACAACCCGCGAAATCAGAACTTCCTAGGAAATGTGCAGATCGAACCAGTCCATGCACAAAAAGATCTTGGTATAATAATGTCTCACAATTTGAAATGGGAAGAGCATATTACAGAAATAGTCAAGAAAGCAAACTCCTCATTGTACCTTATTACTAAAGCCTTCCAGCACATGACCCCACAGCTATTCCTCAATATATATAAAACATATGTGAGACCAATATTGGAGTTTGGATTTCAAGTGTGGAGCCCATACTTTCAGAAGGACATTGACATGTTAGAAAGGGTACAACGAAGAGCTACAAAAATACCTACTGGCCTAAAGAGTAAAACCTATGAGGAGAGACTAAAAATTCTCAATCTCCAGACATTAAAAGAGAGGCGAGATAGAGGGGACCTCATTGAGGCATAAAAAATATTAAAACCTCACTATGACTGCGCAGAATTGAGAGAAATATTCACATTCGATAAAAACACCCAATTACGTGGGCACTGCATGAAGTTAGATAGGACGTCCTTTTCAAGCAACCCCAGGAAGAACTTCATCAGTAACAGAGTCGTGGAAGCATGGAATGGACTACCAGAAAGTGTCATAGAAACAAAGACAGTCAACTAGTTTAAAAACAATCTAGACGAACATTTAAGAAAAATAAAAACAAAGAAAAAATAATAACAATTTTGATATGGAATAAGATATAGGCTTATCAGCTATGCTGCCTGCCTATTACGAATAATACTAAAATAATAATAATAATAATAATAATAATATAAACAAATATTTTACTACATGAGAAATGAAACCTGTACACCCTACAAAAAATCCTGTAGGTATAGTGACAGCTAAACGTTTTGTTGTGCCCACGATTCGATTCTGGTTAAAGGGTTGTACGAACAAACGAGCGAGTCTTGTAACCTTAACAGACTATTTAGTTACCGTTGCGAAAGTTTTAGTAGGCTCAAAGCAACGTTTGATACGCCTGACTGAACTCTGGTACACATAAACAAACTGCTTTTATACGCGCTACCGAACTGTTCGGTAGAAAAAACAAAATGGCGGAATACCTGTTTGCGAATCAACTACCGATAGGTTGACGTAACAAAACGGTCACGTAATGTGTATGCAGCTTTTTATTTGAATTCTGCATCTACAAAGATCGTTTAGCATAGGTTACAAGATAATTTTGTTAGGCACACGATTTATCAATCTACAGGAATCGGTTTGTACAGTCTATCAAACAGATTGTATATACTACTGTATGCTTTGGTTGGGCCTACTAAAATTATGATTCTACTGAACTTTTCGGTTAAATCAGAGCTCGATATTTTGGTCAGTGTTTACAGTACAATAATTTAATTTAATATATTTTTAGGGAAATATACAGCGTAACTTAATTTATAAAACAGTAAATACAGATTCATAATTTTTCCAATTGCATGAATCCGCTGTTTAACAATTGAATTGAAAAGTAGGTTCACCTAGAACTGAGACGTAAATAAAATAGTTTAGTTTTTACATATTTACACTGATAAACGTATGTGTTAATTAAAAAATAAGTTTTGTTAGAGTTGTTATGATAATCATAAATATTTAAAACTTTTACCTTCTAATGAGACGAGTATATTTTAATTACCTTGTTTTTGAATGTACAATTAAAAGTTTTCTCTTTGAACATAAATAATATTAGTAATAGTACACGCACACACACACACATATTATAGATTAACACACTCTTACATTCCACACCCTAATATACTCACAGATTACAACACTCACACTATTATCACTTATAAATTACATCCTAGTTCGTTCTGTTAAACGTATATGTTAAAGTGGAGATGCCTGTAGTCGGCTTAAGTTGTTAATTATGTATTTCTATGTAACTGTCATTATGTATAGCTGTAGGCATTTCTGTTACAAATAAATAAATAAATAAAAATGTCTGTTAATTGACAGAAGCTTTTTGAGCATAATTTGTGTTTGTTTGTTTGTGTTAATTCAGTAGTGTCGTAAGTTAATTTCCGCTATTCAGTGGTATGTGATCTCACTAGAAACGCCATAATAACGTAATAACAGCTTAATATATATTTTCTAATAGAACCAATTTCGCTCGAAATAAACAGCCGAGCTGCTCTTAAATAATCCACCCAAACGGTTCATTTCTACGAAATGGTTCGAATCAGAGCCTCACCTTTGATGTCTGATTGACTCTACATTAAGCGGTTGTTTTAAAGGAGGCACTGCACATCTCCAAACTTTGTTTTGCCGAACGATTTAATATTGTTTAATCTACTTAATTGTTACTTATTCCTCATTATCATTATGCTATTTTATTTTATTTTTATTTACACTGTTTACTTTTAGGTAGATCCTTTAGGAAAGCTACCTAAAATCTACAATGAGTACCATTTCATGACTTCCGGGAAATTCGACATATCTTCGCGTTTCACATCCCCTAAAACCCAAAACCATACGTTAAAAAGTTTATATAGGTATCTATCTATATCACTTTCTTGTGGACATGGTAACTGCCGTAATTTTACACCAATCACTTTCAAATTGATAAAAAAAAGGGCACAAATTCTCGATCAAGTTCGTTAATAAGCAAACTCAGACCAGGTGGGCGGAAATGGGGTTTTTTTTTTTCAAAAAATGTGAAAAATTTTCAATAACTTTTTCAGTACACAAGATATCTAATTCATTTTAATTTTTTTGTTTCTTAGATAGGAGTCTAAAACTTATCTAAGCAAACTTTTTTGATAGCACCGATCATTGGTCTTAGGGATTAAAAATTGTTTTTTCAAAATAATAAAAAAAAAAATCCCTTAATATGTTCAGGATCAAATCAGTTCGAAATGTTAATTGTTGGCCTCTAATTTCTTTACAATTTTTGATATGAGCAACCCTTACGGCACAGTACAAAGAGGAATTCAGTATAAGCACTCTCGCGGGGGTAGATCGCACGGTAGTTCATGCAATGTTTGATACAAGTTCCTACAATTGGAGTTCGCCTATCCCATAATTTGGATCCGGTGAAATCTACCTCCTTCTTCCGGCGTGTTGAAAGGGTTTTTTTTTATTTCACAAAACATCTGGGTTGCGCTCAGTTTCCTTGCTAATAAACAAGAACTGCTAGTGATCAATATATTAATTTTATTATCCTCTCTTCGGCGAAGTATAGCAGCCGCCGAACACAGCTCAGCTCAGCTCAGCTCGGCTGTATAGAGGCTGCTTTACAAATGTGCGTTAGGCGGCTCATTGTGCGTCGCGGCGCTCCGGCGAATGTCAATATTTGAGGTCTAAAACATCGCGGTTCGGGTCGCTCGTCAATCGACGCTGGCGGCCGCCAAATTGCAATTAGCCTACCGCCCTGTTTAAACTGCAAACAAACCTAAGATCGCTTGTGAATTTAAAATCCTTATTCAGAAACGTGAACACAGGTTCTTGCCAAACGCTGTTCGTAGCGTTGTAACGGTATAAAATATATAATGGTTATAACAGCATCTTGTTATGTTTGTATTTAATTTAGTATTTTATTTACCCCCTCTCTAAAATCTCCTCATCCTACCCGCTGGTTTAGCACTGTGTAGGTTCGGGTGACAGCCGGAAGGATCAGTGCAAAATCGCTACCGAAGAAGGCAGCATCTCGCACCGAAACGTCTGATATTCACTCAGTAAGCGATTTCTATTTTTCTACAATCTGTATTGTACCATATACAATTATTTTGAGCCCCTACTCAACTAAGCTAAATGCGCCCGTGCTATAGTCAGGGGAGATGGTGGTAATGAAGCGTTAAAAATGGTATGACTATGTGCTGATTCGAACCCGCGACCTTTGGGTTAATAGTCAAACGCCTTAACCACTAGACTACCACGACATCAAATTATGTTTTACATATAATTAAGAACATGATCTTATTATTAAGGATTAAGGTGCCAATTAAGGATGGTATGATTTTTCGAAAGTTGAAAAACCAGTTATTTCCACCCCTAGGATCAATGGTTGGTGTTATCAAAAAAGTTTACTGAGATAAGTCTAGGCCCTTATCTCGGAAATAATATAAAATTTAAATGAATTTGATACCCTTAATTCTATGAAATTTATAGCAAAATTTCACTTTTTCCAAAAAAATCGCCCTATTCCAGCCCCGTTAGTCTGAATTTGACCTAGATTTTGTACCCTTAAGTGTTATGTATCAATTTAAAAGTAATTGGTGTAAAATTACGGCAGTTATCGTCTCCACAAGAAAGTGATATAGATAGATATATAAATATTTAAACTGAGGGTGGTTTTGGGTTTTAGGGGATGTGAAACGCGAAGATATGTCGAAATTTTCAGGAAGTAACGTCATGGTACCCACTGCATTAGGTAGCTTTTTAAGAAAGTGCCAGTTTTTAAGAATATGCAGAGAAGAAAGTGCCAGTGGGTTCTATTTGTAAAAAGGCCTAACCAAGTATACGTATAAATACTGTTAAATTAAATTATACGTAAATTTAACGCTAAAATTATAGCTTACGCAATAGCTTAACCATTACATAATGGCTAGCTACTAGGTACATAACAAAATAACACTTAATCATGTCTAAAATTAAATCTTTTGTAATAATTTGGTTATAACTGTGAACAACAGTAAGAGTTGACTCCCAAAATCTTGGGTTCGCACATCACTACAGTAGCTAAGAAAGCACACTGAGCACCTTACATTGCCGCATCCATACCAATAGTACATCCATGCTTGAAACTATTAGCCGGTGATGGCCGTTAAAAGGTCAGAGGTCTAATGTCCGTAATGATGAGCATTCTGTCAACCGTACCACGCCGTGTCTTTAACGTATTCCTACGATCACGTGAGGCTAATGCAAGGCGGTTAAAATAGCACGGGTTTCATTGCACTGTTAGAGGTATACTAAAGTACTTTTATACCTATGTATTAAATACCTAAAAATAAAAGTTGTTTTTTTTATTTAGTTTCTGTCACGCCTAAACGGCCGAATGAATTTCACTAAATGTGTATTTATTTCCCAAACATAAATAAAAATAGTCTTATAAATTGTTTTAAACTTTCTATTTTTAATTTCTATTTTCCATTATGATTTCTATTTAAAAAGATCCACATTGGGGAAGGAATTTTGCTGAGGAATGTATGTAATGTATCCGCGTGACTCTAAGATATACGGAGCAATATTCAATCTAGGGTAAAATCACCACAGTGTTAAAGCAACCGTTCTATTTGAATCGCTATAAGGTGCTATTAAAATCCCGTACAAAGTAGTAACTCCAACGATCTTTTAAAATATATTGATACGGCATGTCATACAAATCGTTCTCGTGAAAACCCGACACTGGTAGATTCTTCCCGCCGTTCCGCGCGCCGCAACACTCTGCCTAGAGACTTATCGCGATGACATATGCGAGCAAGCGAGACGTATGATACGCGACGCAAAGTGGCGTACTTGGGCGTGGTGCGTTTTTCACCCTCAGTTGCATTATCTATATGTTTTAAACGATTGTTGAACGACTCGTTTAGTAAACAGACTACCACAATTACAGTCAGTTTTTTAATTCTCCGATCTTCCAATTTTTACCTACTTTGTTGTAAATTTCCAATGCAAAATATAAACAATTGCAATTAATATTAAATTAGATACTCCTGAAATCATGCCTTGGCAACAAAAGAAATATGAATATACAATATATTTTTTTTGAGAATGTTTAAAAAGCCTGTTGCTTTCTAGAAAATAATAACCTTAATAGGATCACTTTTATCGCAATTGATTCGGTTGTACTAGATGATCATCTAATTAACCTCATTTTATCGATTTAAGTGTCCTCTATCTAATTAGAGGAGGATAATTGTAGAATTTTGTAGGTCATCGTCATCATCGTGTATATAAAAAATAATGTTTGACGTTTGTTCGTCTTTTATGAGTTCCTAACCCATTTATCCGATTAAAACGAAACTTTGGTGAGTTTTTCTGTTGTGCACCCGCGATGGCCTAGAGATGGCCAAGGCGCCAAGTGACCGATCTCGGAGCGATGGCTCGATGGACCTAGAGATGGGGAGCCAAGCGACTTATCCTGAGTGCGATCGACTCAAGTTTACATAAGTAAGAAATTGTTAAACTTTACAAAAACAGTTGTTCTACGAGTCGATCAGTTTTGCGTTTCAAATTATTTTCATAAAGTTTATTATTAATTTCGGTTTAATTTTTCTATTTTCCCGTTGGTTGATTGCCAAAGGCAAAAAGTTTTTTCAGTACCTAGGTTTCTTCTCTCTAAATGTTTGTTTAAGTTGTGCAATACGAAAACAGATTTCCGGAGTTTTTTTGCCAACGCTTTCTGACCCGAAGGTCTTTATAACGAACAAGAATGAGGTACATCGGAGCACTGTATTTTGAAACATTCGGCTTGTTTGGATAATGTCATAAATCTGCCGTTAATCCTACGGGGCGCTGTTTCTCAATTTGAATAATTCATCGGGTAGGTAGAGATTTCCTAATAATGTTCCGGGCGCGCGGTAGGATTATCCCTTTGTCGGAGGTATAAGGGTATACTGCTAACGACGAAGGGTGGGAGGGGCCGGGGGGGGGGCGGTGGAGGGAATCAAGAGCGATCTTCTCTATGTTATTATCAAAATACTATAAATGATCGATTGCGGTCAGGAGAGACAAAGCTTTAGTAAAATTAACTATAACCTTTAGTTTCAGCCTAAGAGGTTTATCTGATAAGTACGATATTTAAATAATTTGAAATTTTGTAATATATAAATATCGGTAAATAAAACCGAATAATTATCATGTTTATGTTCTCGGCATAACTATAAAAGCCAAAATCTTCAATAGATCACAAATGGGTTCCTTGGATTGAGTCATTACCTGATTAAAAAACGTTGCATTCTGCATTTTTCCCATTTGGATTGCCTCAAGGTGTGTTGTTGTACCTGTTTTATATTCATTTAGGTTGCTTCAAGTTACGTTCGAGAATTTTTGCATGTTATAGTATTTGCGACAAGGATCGTATGGAATGCGTTTGAATAACTTGATAACAGAATATTGTGCTGATAATTAACACAATTTTCTCTCAGATAGAAGGGCAACTGATAACAGCCTGTTTATTCTAAAAATGCTATGTAACAAAATATCCGTAACAACAATGATTACTTAATGTACTTTATTTAAAACACATTTTCTTTCAGTGTTTATTATTAAAAATATTAAACAAACATACCATTTAGTATATTTACGATATAATACAAGTATTTTTTATAAATACACAAAAACAGCTTAGTATAAAATAATAATAACCAAAAAAGTAGAATAAAATACGTAAGTAATAACCATAAAATAAAAATAATAACAAACAAAAACAGCCGGTTCAGTGATATAAGTATTATATACAGAATAATCAAAATAATATTATTTTTTAAAAATACCACCATTTCTATGTGATAATGTTATCGATAGGTAAAAATATCTACATTAAAAGTAAGTAGGGAAAATTGTAAATGTGTAAAAGCCATTTAACAATCCAGAAAAAATAAAAAATTCTCCATAGAGTGTGAAATATTTTGTTTCATAGTGCACTGGATATCCGCTTAGCGGTAGAAACTAAATTCAAGTCTAGAACGTCATTTAGTTTGAATACTTAATTTTAAATATTTAAAAAATGCCACGCTTAGTTTTAATTACACGGTTTACATGAATTACATGAATCATATAAATACAACTAGAGGCATAACGATTTAAATGTCTAAATATTATATTTATGCCTGAATTACGTATGAGTTTTATACCCTTTCTATTCAGTTGTTTCAGGCATATATTCTTCTGAGGGAAGAAAACAGGCAGCCACTGCACACGTGAATAACAAAAAAGCAAAAACAAAGAGCGTCACTTCGCAGTAAGGCTCAAATGTGATCCCAATCATATAGATTCCCAAGAAGCCACCGGTCCTCACCATCATGATTGACAAACACCCCGCCATACCCCTGATATAGGTTGGATAAATCTCCACAATATATGGGGCCACGAGGCCTACAGCCAAGAAAGCATAAATTAACAAATTTAAAAGCACCAACGCTAACATAGGAATTGTAATCCAATAGATTATGAAACCGCAAAAGCTGCATATTAAAAGTACAGCAATTATAAGTATTCTTTTACCAACTGAATTCACCATGACTGCAAAAATACCAGCAAAAACAGATCCAACAGCAGAGTACACACATATTGTTACATAGGTAGGAATATTAATTGTATCAACGCATGTTTCTGGGATAATCTCACCAGGACCATTTGTAATGTTGGCGACTGAAGGGTTGTAAGTGAAAATAGTGCAAAAATGTTCATTTTGAAGCTCTTCTCTGTCCAGATTGAATATGAATTTGTTGAAGATGTATGGAACCCACATTCCGATAGAGTTATTAACAAACCCTATCCAAAATACTATATAATAGAGAAGGAAGGTGTATTTTCGATACGGTTTCTTGAAAAGTGGTATGCATTGTGACCACATCAAACGCAGGATTGAGCGGTTGGCTAATGTATTATTTTCCTCGATAAACAAAAGAGATTCCACCGAGTAATTGGCACCATCCGAGGCATTATTCCAGGCGAATATTTTTCTCAGAACGTCCAAGGCTTGTTTCTTTTTCCCCCGGCTCATCAGAAATTTAGAGCTTTCACATGCAATTGTTAGGCAAATTACACTCAAAAGTGTAGGTAATCCCAAGCATACTACGAGAAGTCTCCACGGCTTGTAAACTATTCCTAAAAGTGGCATTGCATATTCAAAGTTTAAGTATGTAAGCAAAGGGTACGTCATTGCAATAATAACACACTCCGAAATTGAATTAGCACATGTTAGAAGTATAAGAATTTTATCTCTGTATTTCTTCGGTTGACATTCACCGAGCAGAGTATAGGTTGATGCAAAAGCTGCTGATGAAAATGTTACAGAGATGAATTTGAAGAAAGTCAGCGTTGCCATATTGGGAGAAAAGCTCGATAGAACTGTCGCTACGCAAGCCACGGACATAGCTAGGAGCAATGTGGAACGGCGTCCTTTGATATCCGTTAAATATCCCCAGAAGTAAGCAGAACACACGACTCCCAGCATAGGCACACTGGATAGAATTCCCCTCTGTTCGAGATTGAGTTCGAGATCACATGCTGCCGCTTGAACTATGAAGCTAAGACCAAATAGTTCTGTTATCGAAGCTATCATTGTTGTAGAACAGACGAATATCATAAAATAGTTATATTTTCCGAAACCCGTCAAGTCCAGCGCTGTTTCGAACGGTACATTTTTTTTACTCTTCACCTCTAGAACTTGTTCAGTTAAAACAGTCTCTGGTTTGCACATGATGATCAAATGCATTCACTGACAAAATTTATTTGTAATTGAACAGAAAATCGTATATGTCATTGTATTCACTTCACAAAAGTTTTTAGTCACAGCAGAATCTCTTTTACAATATTAACCGATGCTGGTAGTGTTTCATAATACTAATTTAAAATTATTTCAAATATGTATGTTACGGGCAAAGCCCGCAGGGTGTGCAGAGTCGGCATTGCCGACAGAGGCTGGGTAAAGTTTCACGAACATGGCCCAGTTTTATATAGACAATGTTGACACTGCCCACTCGGTATTGGGCCAAGTCTTATTGTTTCTTTGCAGGATGCTAAGCGAGTCAATGGCAAATCGATGTTGGCAGAGCTAAGCATTCTCGTTTTATCTACTTTTTTCAAGCTTTTTCAACAGCGCGGACACTAAATTTTGTATACGCATCCCCAAGCATTTAAATAAAAGCTTGTTTTTAAAATTTTATTTTTTATTATTAATGTATTATTATTAATATTTATTATTAAATAAAATGACATCTTGCAAATTTTAAAATGTTTAATAAAATGGTTACATGTTACAAAAGATAAAAAATATTAAAATGAATTTCGAAAAAAATACGTTCACGTAAAACTTTCATGTATAGTAAAATATTATTAAAAATCTGCGTACATACTATAAATATTAAACTAGCTTGTAAAAAATGTGTTACAATTAGATAAAGTGACAAAAATAAATTGTTTGAATATTAATTAGCTGTCGAAATAAAATTTACCACTAGGTATATTATTGTGAACTAGTCATGAAGCTCCAATGACTAAACTTCTTTCTTTTTTTTTTTTTTTTTGTTACTCTTTTTACGATCTTCAACGGAAAAAGGAAAATTTGTCTAAGCACCATTAAAATTGTAGGATCTAATACGCACATTACGGTCGTACCATTTACAATGCATCGTTACCGCTACCTTTTCCGACTCTAGCTTAAGAAAGTTTATCTTAGTTAAGTAGTGCCCAAAATAACTATATAAATTAGGTCATCTCCCACCTCATCGTTCGACTCTGTCCACATCGAGATCGCATTGCCAAAATCGGGCCAAGCACTCAAAGAAACATTTGTTGCCGATTTGTCCCATTACTGAGTTGGCAATGTCTGCATTGTCAATATAAAACCGGGCCATGTTCGCCTTTCAACCATTTCTGCGGACTTTGCCCAGTTGCTGTGTCCAATGCTAACATTGCCCGGGCAATGCTGACTTTGCCCACCCTGCGGGCTTTGACCGTAACATAATCGTATATATGTTTATACCGTAATTACTAGGCTTATCATAGATTGTAATCTTACATAATTTATTGCTTCATCTTTCACTAAAATATACAAAATTTTGTTATCTTTCGGTATATTTTTAGAATCATATTTAAATAAAACACATGACTTGCTTAATCATAGTCTCGCACGTGGTTGAATTTCAAATGGGCTGTCGTCTTGAGCGTTAATTATAGCTATGCAGAACAACTCTTGTGTTCATTATTCAAAAAAAAATAAAATTTTGCCAAAACAGCCTCAGGGTCAGGGCGAAAAAAACCTGTATTCACCTTAATTTACGAGATTATTACCGGAAACTACTCCGCGAGGAATACTATGTCCGATCTCGAATAACGCTCTCATGAAATAATTCAGTATAATATACAAATTAAAATTTAGTATTCTATTTTTAAGGATTATCTAACTATCTAAGTAACAAATTTTTGACTATTTTTTTTTTAAAATTATATCTATATACACAAAGCGAAAAAAATGTTTCTTTTTAAGCATATTACGCGCACGAAGAAGTGTGAGATTTAGCATAGTTGGTATAAACCAACTATGCTAAATCTCACACTTCATATAAACGAAGAAAGGGCGCAGAAAGCTGAAATTTATCTATAATATGTGTTACAAACAAATTAACTTTGGCTTCGCCTTAAGAGTAATAAATAAAAATGCTATGAATTCACTTCGTTGTATTAGTATAATAATTATCAAAACTTACTAAACTTAAATATAAAATAAAATATATGATCACCTCTATCATTCTCAATGTCTGTCTCTACATTGGTTTTATTTGGGTATTTATAGACATTCTAATGCACCAATTAGTTAATATAAATATACTTTTTATAAATCTGTCTAGCGGACAGCGTAGCACTTAAACCTAAGCCCACAAGGTTTAGTTAAGAAATCAGATTCTTTAACTATATGTACACATCTATTCGTGTGATTTACGCACAAAAATGAGTATAGAATTATATATATATTTATTTTGTTTAATCTTTTATTTCACTTTTTAAATCAACCATTTTTACAATAGTTATAATGTCTCATTATTGGGAAAATTGCAAGTTCCATAATGACATATAATCTAATCTATGAAATGTCTGTATAAACCGTTGAAACAATATTATGTTTTTAAAATAAATACGAGTATTTTATACAGGATGTTCCAAGATCAACCCTGAAGACTTAAGGAGGTGTTTATGTTCCTTTTACTCGTAAAAAAATTGTATAAAAAAATACTAAATAAATAATACCCAAATTTATTTATTTATCAAAGCGCTCGTGTAAATTCCCTTTTTGCGCGCCGGCACCCGGCTGAGGCCAGTCAATTACACGGCGCGGCGCGGCCTCAATAGACCGAACTTATGACAAGAGCGATTTCATATTATCACGATAAGTTTACAAATTTTTTACTCGGTAACCGTCATAAATTTTAATATGAGGTCGAAACAAATCATGTTTTGAAACGCTGGGCCAATAAGCTGTTTTTTTATCTGGAACGGTCTTGGAACACTGTATAATTACATGATTTATTTTAAATACAGTATACATACCACAAATATAATAATACGTATTTATACGTTTAATACATAATAATGTTGTATTACTTTCATAAGGTTATTCAATAACTATCTCTTTATGCATATAATATATTTACATTTATATTTTTAAATTATTTTCAGTATATAACTACTTTTAAATAAATTGTATTTTTATTGAGTACAGGTTTGCATAGATTTTTCTGGCATAGACAGGCTGGCATTAATATTGTGGTATTTTCGATGTTAATTGTGAAAGTCTTCTAATTATTTTACTATTTACGAATAGTCAATAAGCAACATCCCTTACGCGTATGCGTATATTATGTATTCCTTATATATTATTTTCTAATTCTTAATTATAAATATTTCTTGCCGGTCTTAAAAGTTACAGAACTACTCATATTTATTTAATTTTGAATTTTCACTTAAATAAATTAAAAAACGGCTAGTTCATTAGCTAACTTTCGACTACAACTCTTATTTTCTTATTCTTATTTATCTTTATTGGAGAAACCAACAATTTTCCACAGTGTACATACACAAAAAAAAAATACATTTGATGGATCGATAAAAAAACTATGTAAAACTAAAAATAGGTTTCTACTAACAAGAAGTATTAAAGTTAATAACAAAACCATTTTATATCTATATATATACATATCTACTACACGTATGTCACGAACTCTTGTTTGCTGCTTAGACTAGACCTAAAGTGATGTCTTAAAGAAGGTGGTTCGTTTGTGTATGCTTTTTTTTTAATGGTCACTCGTCACGATAATTATAAAATTGAATAATATAAAGTAAATTTAACTTATTATACACAATTAGTTAAATTAAATATTGCGTTAATGTATTTATAATAACAGAATATTCCACGTAACTTTATTCGTCGCGTAGAAAGTTAGCCATAGAATAATCACACACTTCAGTTCGGTTTTCCGCCTGAAATCCTGAAATATCTCCGTAGATCCGCGTCGCATCTCTGCGGCTGGCCTCTACGCTTCTACGCCGGTCGACGGCGCTCAGTTGCGATCGCGCCGTGTCGCGGCGTAGTCGCGTCCGTAGAGCGCCGGCAAGCAATTCACTCCAGTGCGTAGTTCGCGGGTGACGTGAAGTGAAAAATTTAGGGAAACAAATGTGCTCTGCTCCTAAATGGCAGTATATGTTAAGTGTATTGTGACCAAACACGGATGTGCTGGAGACAAACCTCGGATTCTGATGTACTGGAAATATGGCGTCTGCCTGAACACCTCATTTTTTTTTTTAATATTTCCTCACTTTTTTTTATCCTCCGAAGGGTTCCCTAAGGCAATTAAATTTCACCTAAAAACATATATTTTTTTTAAATATTTAAATCTACAAAACATAAGACAATACCGTGTATGACGTTAGCAACCCTTCGGCGTCTTTCAAAAAAATCTTTAACATTTCGTCAATTTTATAAACATATTTATGATGCATCGATCGATCGTGTTTATTTTATTAACCTATCAATAATCACAATATTATTTATAACACTTCAAAATATCTATTGTAAATTCGATTAGGATATATTTTATGTGTAAATTACCGATACACTAATTAGGCACTGAAAAATTATATTAGTCTCATTTTAGTACAATCACTCTAGGAAAAACCGTTTAAACTCACTTCCGATACTCAATACATTTAATATTGTCAATTTAATATTTTAATATAAAATTACATAGATCTTCAAACACTCACTACTTGCATCTAAAATTTGTACTGAATGATTTGACGTACCTATATGAATATGTAGATACAAAATGCAGCAAAACTGTTAATCCGTAACTTAAAAAAAAAAACAAACAAAGCCACTTCTGCGATATTTAAAATGTATCACAGGTTTAAATCTCTTTATAACTTATTGGTTTCGTAAAGGTTCGAGCGTCTCTGCCATGAGCGCTCAGCACAGTCCCGTTATAAATGTTTACACATCAAAAAAATATTATAATTTACGCCCTTTACTTATAACACATTTGTTACAGATATTTTATTATTACAAGTATCATTAATAAATAAATAAATAAATAATTATTTACCTTTTCATTTGAAGTCCTCTAAGAATGCGCTTTAATATTTCTAACGTTACATGATATTAAAGGTACCCATTATATGGCTTGTTCACCTCCTCAACCTCGTTATAAGGGTCGTCTTTATTACCTTATATCGCTAACTATGCGTACATATTAAATCGTGGGAATATCACAATATGAAATTGAATACGCCCCTAAATCGCCGAATGGTTTGTATTTAAAATATGTAGCCTCGCACTATGGGCCTAAATTAAGAAAATATTTATTTTTACGTTAATTTTTAGGTTTTTTTTTATAATTGTCTTTTTGTTAGTTATTCGAAAATATTTACTCGTTTTTATTCAATTACCGGAAAACAACAGGGAAAAAATAAGGTGTCGACTTATCCGTATTTTAAGATTTTATTGTCATTCCTTAACCATAAAAAAATGCGTGCAGTCTTTTTGAATAATAAATCTGTTACATAAAAAAAAATGTATTTTTAATAAATCAAACACATAAATAATGATGGTTCGAAGCGACCCATTTCAACGATGTAACCATGAGTCGTGCAGACGCAAAAGGGTAAAACTTTCAACATACGAATGTTAAAACTGGCGAATCTGGATGAAAAAATCTTGTTTGTACTCTATGCCTACCGCATCGATACACTTTTTACTGGTAACGCGCATGTTTGTGTGTGTGTTTATTTATGCTTTCGTCTTAACTACTTAGCTCTACGGTTTCAATACATAAGTACGTATTTACAGTTGCGTGTCGCGACATGGTTGCGTGTTTCACTGCGATGGTTTCGAAATCATTTGTGTTTTTTTTTGTGGAGTGGTTGTTTAATTGTACTTTTAATCTTATTATGCAGTGTTATTGAATTTTTTGATTGACGAAAATATTTAGATTTTTGAAGTGAAACTTCTTTACACAATTTAATTGTGACACGCTCATTCGGCCAAAGTCGGTACGCTCATTTTCTTCTTGTATAAATAGGTTCGCAGAAACAGTGTTGAATGTAGATTCCATTGTGGGGTGATAATTTTGAAATATAGGTAATACATTAATATGTAGTTAATGACAAATTCTATCAGCTTCCTTACAGAAGTTTATTTCTAACACGCCTGCTCACTAAAAAAAATCACAGCTAGATTTTTTTTCCTAATATTTAATACAAGTTATACACAATTGACTTACTTAAAACAGCGTCGATGACTAGCGATATCTTGTCTTAAAAAACCCGCTTTTATTCGCGAAATTATAATAAAAATTATAAATCTATTTGTTTGTCGAGTTTTTATTAGATTTATGATTAGAATGTACTGATTCGAGGCCAGCGCGATCATTAATTAAAATTAGAGCAATCTGTATTTATGTATTTTTGTAGAGAGCTAAAATCCCGTGGCGAGTTAAAAAGCTTTCGGGACCTCGAACCCTATGATAAAAGCCCAGAATGGAGTAAGTAATACGAGTTATAAGGATCCGATCCATTTTCAAAAGGTCATTTTACTTGAAAAAGCGCCACCATTATGATTCACTCGTCAAATATGTAATATCATTCGCAGTTCGTCAATATTCTCAACATTAACGTAAAATTCGACTTCATAATAAAATTTGTTACATATTTGTATAAAAATATTCTAACATGCCAACAGAAATGACATATATATATTTTTTTTCGTTTAAGGAGTCACTCTAAAAATGTGGTTATAGTATTACAAAATGATATAGTGAATGTGAAATGCTCAAAAGTTTCAAACTTAAAATCCATTCAATTAGAACCTATGGCAGGTAGAATGAACTGAAAGCAGAAAATAGAATTAAAAAAAAAAACTGAAATAAAGCGTGTATTTATATTCACTGATGTTCATTTAGGGGATTGATCTATATCAGCCCCTTAAAATGACATCAGTGATTAAAAGGACAACTAGACATATATTTGTATATATAGACGACAATAATTATTTTAAATAAATAAAGTAAGGACAAAAATATAAATTAATAAGTTTTTTTTTTAAATGTTCTGTAACAGCCACAATTTATTGAACAGTAGGCAAACCACGAAGCTATGAGATAGCGTTTGAATTAAGATAGGTACATTTGTCTGCTTAAAAAAATCGTATGAAATGCGTTTTTAAACAAGTTTTATACTCGTAAATTATTCATTCAATTACGAAATAGCATTTCGTTGATCGGCATTGACAAAATCACCATTTTTAGTTTGCCCCAAAGAGAATTTAGGTAAGTACTTTTGACATTTTGAAAAATCACAAAATATCACTTAATAATTCAATTTTTTAGTAAAGCTTATGTATTTTAATATAATTCTGTTTTTTTTTTTTTGAAAGGTGTACTCGATAACACTTTAAACATTGACCTCAATGACCTGGCATCGCCAGCGGATGATCAGCTGGCTGGTTTTATACAGGTGAACTTCTCAATCGGTTGTTTTTTTTTTATCGGGACAGCCTGTAGATTAAAACCTTTACATTAAAATCTACCATTAGCTATATTTATTTTTTTTTATCGCCGTGCCTAGAGACCTTCTTTTCGTCGTTTTACATTTCCTTTGAAATCAATTTTATCTCGCGAGACTGTATGTACGCCATTAAACATTCCTTTGTGTAATGCGCGGGTTACATCCAGCCTCTCTCACGCCATGCACTCATTCTTCGCCTATTCATTTCATCTCGTTGCTTTCAGGGTGTCATTTAACGAGACATCCAGCCTTCTTTTAATTTGCTTGTACAATTTTATCTAACCTTAATTCGCTCGGTTTAGCTGCACTAAACCCCTTAAGTTGTATCAAATTCTATTTTCTTAAATCTTCGAAATCCATGTAATAATTTGTAAGCTAGAAATGATTACTAAAAATTGTGTACTAAAAAATAACAGAACTCTTTATGTCATATACTATAAATGTCGGTTAATCACCAACCAGGTCTTGAGGACTTATTTTTACAGTTTTTAATGTTACCTAGGTATGTAAGATGCTTTTAATCACCGCTCTGAAATACTTATTGCACTTTCTGTAAAACTATGTTTTCATATCAGGTTCGCTGAAAATAAAATGTTTTATACGAATGAAATTATATTGAAAAGGTGTAAAATTATATATTTTCATATTTTTTTTCATTAAAGCGGTAATTAAAGGTGTCATCATTCAGAAATGCTATTTCTAATTACAAAATTTAATTCCTAATGTATTTTTTTTTTTAATTTAATTCATATTCTTTTATCCTTCACAAACACAACATTAAAGAATCCAAAATCTTGTAATTATAAAAGTGTACAAAAAAAAACAATCATCTGTAAAATGCACATAACAATAAAAAAAAAAATACTTAAATGTTTGTCCTAAAGAAGGTAGTTCGTTTGTGTGTACCCTTTTTTTTAATTTACTGACATTGTGAAGAGACGAAGGCATACATTAATTAACAATAATAATAATATTAAATATATAGGATGTTCCAAGACCATTTCCGAAGACTTAAGGGGGTGTTTATGTTCCCTATTACGTGTAAGAAATTGTATAAAAAAAAACGAATTTAATTCATGACCAAATTTATTAATTTTATCAAAGCGCTTTTTACTCGCGGGCACTTGGCCAATGCCGGTAAATGACCCGGCGCGGCGCGGCCTCGCTAGCGACCGAACTTATGACAAGAGTGATTTCATATTATTACGTGAAGTTTACAAAGTTTTTACTCGGAAACCGTGATAAATTTTGATATGAGGTCAAAACAAATCGTTTTTTATTGGGAACGGTCTTGGAACTCGGTGTGTCTTATTGGGAACGGTCTTGGAGCTATTTGCTATTTTCGGAACAACCTGTATTGAATAATAACTAATAAAGACAGCGAAAGATTGTAATGCTACCCTCGCTTTTGCCGGCGTTCTTCATTAAATAATTTGACAGATTCATTGCCAAAAATAGAATCCAATAATGTCAATAAATATTGAATTGAAAATGTCGGGAGGCGGGTGAGGGGGGGTGTCGGTCCGTTTGAATATTGAGTTTTTGCCGATGGCGCCATTATTTTTCGATATTGTCGATTTTAGGCGACGGCCATCAGATAAACCCCGCTATCTTGTTATTTATTATTGAAAACCACACAGCGCCTGCAGGGCCAGTCTGGCTGACGATCGGCATTCGAAAATCGACTCGACCGTGCACGCCGTGCCGATCGAAAGAGGCGCCAGGGTCGAGTCGATCGTCGACGGCAGGCCGGACTAGGCCCGCGGCCCGCGCACGCCGCTGGTGTGATTTTGGCCGGGAACATTATAAAATCGCGGCCGTTCTCCGTTTGTTTATCGCCCGAGCGCAACCGACGAAATTTAAACAGGGCCCCCTTATGCCCTGCGAAAATATTTGCTTTTGAGCGTAATTCAGGATTTTCGTACAGGTCCCTACATTACGCCCTAAATTCCCATATCTCTTTACCGTGATACTTACCGTAATTTATGTATATTTTTTATTTTTATTTTATACAAATTACCTAATTATAGAACATTTATAAAAAAACCTATTTTCTTACAAATTACAAAATTGGTGATATGACTTTTTTGTATAATACCGTGTACTCAAAAATTGTATCAGTGAGCGTTTGTTACCACATCTATCTCTTCTTAATTAGATAAACGTTTGTCCTAAATTATTTACATAAATTAAATTATTAATACGAGTATATACCATCCACGAGTGTATCATTTTCCATGATACACGAGTATATATCATCCACGAGTGTATCATTTTCCATGATAGCCTTAGTCAATTCAAAAAGCATAGTTTTGAATTGCTTCCGAGATAATAAAAATATAAAAGTACATATTTATGTTCATATATATGTTTTATCTGTTAATAAAGATGGTAGAAAAATAGAGAGGGCTTACGGAATGAATGTCAGACGTTTCGGCGCGAGATGCTTCCTTCTTCGATGGCGATTTGGCACTGATCCTAATATATATAGTTATAAAAATAGTATATACACAATAATATATTTATTTGTATGTAATTATTTAATATTCGTATTAATAGTGTATGTATTATTATGTAATATACAATTTATATTAGTTCTATTTAGTATAATCTGTGTTTTATCTTTTACATGCTTCTCTTACTTAAGTATCTGAAATTAATGTAAACAATAATAATAATAATATAAAATTATAATATATTCAATATTTTGTTGGACTACGATATAAAAATAAAATAAAATATCTATTTTTATATGAAGCATATAATGTGTATTGTTATTATTTAGTATAATTTGTGTTTTATCTTTTATAAGCATGTGGTGTCCTCTTTTTATTTGAATATTGAAAAGGTTTTTTTTTCCAAGATTAATGTTAACATGTTATGTATTTGACTAGTTGCCAACTATCAATAAACTAGCGTTTTTTGGAATCTTAAAAGAAAAAAAAATATGAACTACACACTGATTTCTATTTATACTGATTTCTGAAATTAATATGTTGAATGCTGGAAATTAGGGTGAAAACTGCACCGCCTCACCTTAAATTACGTGCGCTTGCTAATCTATCAAAATATATTATGCATGAATATCTATGAAAGAAATGAAGATTTTAACTAGTTGTAAAAAAAACCAACATAATAACCCTACGATAAATCGTAGATAATTCATAGCTGTTTAAAATATAACATGAATTTTGGCAAAAAATGTTATTGGATCAACAGATAATTAAATAAGACTAAAGTACGGTCGAGGGCAATATTATATTTTCTAAATAGTTAATTCGATTGCGTTTAATCGATTGTCGTAAATTGCTCCTACAGTATTTATTATATAGGATTTCAGCGTAGATTATGTTTTCCCTTATTTCGATGCACTCGATGTAGGCGTGTATGTGTATTTAACACCCTGCCTTTGGCTACGGCACAGGTCATATCATTTTATACTAACAGGCGCGTCGCTTCAAATCGCCCACGCAGCGCTTTTACTGAAAACTCTGTAATCGCATTATCGCCATTTTGCGCCTGAAGTTGGATGCCATCGCGTTGCCGTTCATTTGACTGCGTTGCAATCGCCATTTCGCGATGTTCGCTTTGTTTTCAAAATGTTGACAAATTCGTATTGAATGCGTATTTACAAACATCGGTTTTGTACTAGCTTTTTCCGTTATCCATTATAAACCGCACCCAACCAAGCATGACACCCGACCTCTGTGAACAGATTCATACGAGGTGGGGTTTTAGGTGGATTTGAGGATTTGAATCTATCTGTATATCCACTGACGCTTCGCTCTTATCCGTGGAGAAACCGCCATTCGTCTCTTCTGTCGAAGACCTGACTTCTTGATACATGATATTAACTTTCTCCTTCACTTTATCTAGGTCTTCATCATCTCCTTTTTCCCTCGACCTTTCCTTAGATCATATTTTTTAAGAAAGTGTCATGTCGTATCAAGTGCCATAACATCTTCTCTCTTCTGTTGTCAATGCCACGAAATTGCCAGATATACACTATAGATATATACATGCCTAGTATAACTGGAAGTTTTCTATTGACGTCAAACACGACTAGATTTAATTAGTTTGGAAAAATGCTAAGTTGCATTTCACACGTTGTGACGTCAAATTAGGCTCCCTGAGACGAGTTATAAATTCCTTTCTCACGGTTTAGTTTTCAACTCACGCGCTCCCGAGCTCGACACCTTTCTAGGTAGTCAAACTAACATACAAGTCTTTACTTTGTATCAGGTCGAAGCTATTACCGGTAATTTATTAATTTCTATTTGCATTCCTACGAGCCAGAAACTGGTTAGGATACGTGTGTGAAACTCAATAAACTATTTGGTGACCCTGGTCTGAACTCCATCTCCATCATCTCTATCTATAGAGATTTACATCCCCTGTCACAAAATAATATTTTTTGCCATAAACTGGCCAAGCCACTAGGTCGGGGATGTAGCGATCAATTCTCCGTGTTTTCTATCGGTTTCTAGGCGCTAGTCACTTTTATCGACTTACTTGCGAAGCGATAAAATAAAACTACGGAATAATAAATAGGGCGGCGCGATTCGCGTCGGATCCCTCGGAGCGAGGAATCGCCGGCGCGCGAAGCACTCCTTCAATTTGTCAGGAGACACACAAAAACAACAACTTGCCCGCCAGCCCGCCCCCGCCAGGCGCCATGGCCCGTTCCGCCCGCCCGGGCGGTAATTCAATTTCAGTCATGTTTCATTGTCCAGATTGTCGTTGGAGGAAATAGAACTGAAAAAAGTAACGCGTGACTTTAATTGGTAACAACATAAAATGCTCGGATAATCTTAGTACAATATTAACATAATAAGGCAAATCTACTCTATTAGGTACATGCTTAATTTTATTTTAAAAATATAATAAGCATTTTAAACATTTTTTTTTAATTTCTTGCAAAAACGAAAAACAATTTAAAAAATCAGCCTTGAAGAGAAGATAAGCTTGAACACAAGATAAGTCTTCAGTGTACGTAATGCTATAAACCACTCGTTTAAATACTTAGATTGGTTAAGGAGTGGTGCATCACCAGAAATGTGGATTTTTTTAACGTTTCCCCTTAACTGCGCCTTAATGGCGCATGTCACGTTTGCCTCTCCAAGCGTTTGTTTTGCGATGTTGGCCCTCCAGTGTTTCTACCCTTGGTGAGGGTTTCGATGCTCTAAACTTATCCCCTCGCCCTTCCCCCGCAACATCCCTGGCGTATCTTCAGAACGCTATCCTGTGACAATTCCCCCTTTTCTCATTAGCCGCTAGACGTTTCGAAGTAGGTACAACGTCTTTGATACGTTTCTGCCTTCCGGTATTTTTAGTTTTATCTTTCTAGAATGTTTTGGGTTCATCTTTCCTTTCACCCGTAGTTTTGCAATAATTTATTCGGGGGGGCGGTTCTCATATTTCGCTAAACGCAGCATATTTTTGATTTGGACGATTTGTGAATGTGATCATACGTGAGAGGCACATAAAAGTCTTGCTGGGTCAACTGTAAAGTGCATAGGTGAATTATAATTACATTAACATTTATGAAAGTTACATAAATAGGATGCATAAATTTGAAATATCCAATCTGAGGAAAAAATCCAGTGTAAACGTGATGGCATTCAAAAAACGTATTAAAAACTACACCTTAACATGAAATGCCCTCTTTGTTTCCCTTTCATTCCCTCATCTCTCTTAGTTATCATAGTTTAAAAACTAATCGTTATAGTTTATGCTCAGTCGGTGGAGATATTTAATTGGTTTTATTTTATACTTATAAGTTGGTACTTTGTTTTTAACTGTTTTCATTTGTCATTGTGTACCACTTTATATGATTTTTTAAATGTATTCCCTTGTTCTCTAATTGTTTCCCTTATAAAAATAAATAAATAGATCAATAAATAAATACACCTATTCAAAATAATTAAAACACCAAAACAAGGTATTTTTCCATGCATGCTTTGCGGTTGCAACGTTGAATTCGTTTTTTTAATATAAAACTAAAAAAAATTCTTATGACTACTGCATTTTACCTAACCTTACGTTGGGTGGCAAATAATGACACGATTAATTAAAAATAATAATAATTTTTATTTCGAGAAACGTAGGACGTATTTATTTATATTTTGTGAATTTTTACCTAACAGAGCCTGTTATAAAATAGAAATTTTTGTCAACGACATTTGTTTTTTGAAATAGTTATATGATATTTATTTATCGTGCGCTCTTTTTCTTTGTGTTAAATGTTGCTTTCATTTTTTTTTTGGTAATTTTTAATCTAATTAAAAAAATGTATGAAAATTTAGTATGTAAGACTTGTCATCAAATTGAATTTCTGGCAACCAAAACCATGTTTTTGCCAGAACCCATTTAATGTATTATGTGTCTTTTATTGAATAACAATAAAATAAAAATATAATTTAGTATTAATTGCCATTTAAATTTATTTATAATTATGAAAGTAGCTCCTCAAATAAATTCTTGCGAAACTAGGAATTGGAACCGGTTATTTTGAAATCGGTGAAAGCGCGCAAATATAGTTAATCTATTATTTAGGTAACATGCGAACAGTTAAAACAAACCGCATTATGCTAGTCCCTATATTCCCTATCGCAATTTAACGCATAATCCCGTATTAAACGTAACGCATGGTTTGCCAATAGTAATTCTGGCGATTGCGAATAATAATTAACGCGCGGTATTTATACGGTATTTAAAAGGAGCGCGGCTTATTTTGGCGGTAGGCGGTCAATCGACGTGGTGTTGTTGCGGAAATGGAATATTTCGGTTATTTTGAGCGATGGCCAAAATGTATATTTTACCAACCCAGCTAGCAGTCTCCCTGGCCTATTAGGCCTGATAAACCAGACGGAGTTTTATGTTATACTAAAATATCTAATGCAGGACGTGAGAAGATACGGTTATTAATCATAAAATTAATCACGGTTTCCGAGTAAAAAAAATGTATACTTTACGTGATAATGTCATAAGTTCGGTCGCTAGCGAGGCCGCGTCGCGCCGGGTCATTGATCGACCTTGACCTAACGCATGTGAGTAAAAAGAGAATTTACACGAGCGTTTTGATAAAATTAATAAATTAGGGCATGAATTATTTTCGCGTTTTTTATACAATTTTACACGTATTTTTTTTTTTACACTTAATAGGGAACATAAACACCCCGCTGGGTCTTCAGGAACGATCTTGGAACATTCTGTATGTAAATAATAACCTCATCTACGCTCATATGTAGATGCGAAAGCGGTGCTTCTCATAGATGCAGTACACACACACACGTACTAGTTCTTTTTTTACGCGCCTTTACTCCTTTACTCCGATTTTTTACAACACTTTATTAGTTTTACAACTAAAGCACCTCTAAATAAAATTATTGAGTGCATCGAATATTTATCACTTAGGCATTCGATATAGGAATTATGCCCAGTGAAGTTTTAATTCAATACACCTATACCTCTTTTTTATTTAAGACTTTAAATTATATTTAAGACCTTAACATTTAATCATATAACAAAAGAAAAGGCTGTTCTAAGATATCCTAATAAGTTCTAGTAACAATGGGAAATTTGTTTTAAATTATAATATCTGATCTAGACAAAGAAAGTGTGGAATTTTAAAGGCAGATTTCTGATCTGTGACTCTAGGTCATAAAAAATATTTTTGTGTCATACTCAACTAGCTAACTATAATGTACGGATTTGGACAATAGTTAGGGCTGCTGGGTCAATAGTAAAACGCCTTTGACTACTAGACTACCACGATCTTATTATTCTTTATATATATTTTTTTTTACAAAGTAGTACGTTCATAAACTTCTTGTTCTATCTTTGTGACGTAAAATACTGGTCTAAAAAGGTTCAGTTCTAGAATCAAAAGTCATTAACTGGTTTGCATTTTTCCAACAACAACAAACACTAAATTGATTGCTCCTTTTTTTATTCTTAATAGTTTACACAAAACAGGTTAACAATAATACCTTTTTTATTTCCGATAGGTTACACAAAACCCCCCTCAAGTCCTCGGAAATGGTCTCGGGACAACCTGTATATTGGAAACTATATTATATTGGTAAAATTGTTATATTAAATGTAATCTCTGAATATATCTATGTATTTCTTGTAAACAATAAATAAATTATTTAACCTTTGTGAAGTGAGACTGGTGTCGAATAATAATACCTTTTCTACCAAGGAATCATGTTTTGTTCATTCATCACTCACTCCTTCTACTATGATATAATCGTTAGCTATAGATAGCGTCTTGGAGTGTTTTGCCATATGCACCAGTGATGATTAATCGATTCCAGACAATGTATTCGATCAACGAGAAATTATCGATATATATCATCTTTCCTCTCCACGCGCGGATTCCATCAATAAAATAGCTGTCGTATTTATCATTTCTATTATTGTGTAATATTTATATTTAACGCGCGTTCGTGCCGACCGACGCTGGCGTGCTAGGGTGACCACGTAATTTGTAAGCACCGATAGGATTGCTCCGGTTGAGTCCGGTTCGGCGCGTTGCGGTCGGTGACACCAGCCGCTACTTAATACCGGGCAGATTAGATGCCTGATTTCCGTATTTTTCTTTCTTATGCTAATATATTTCTTAAGTGTTCCTTATTGCTTTTTAATTCGATCGTCGCCCTAATCAAAATCATAGCAAATTACTCATGAATAGTTCATTAAACCATATAAGAAATTGCACATAAATAATAACTACCCAGGGACAAATGAGAAATTATAACCAATTTAAGTTAATATTTCATTTTGTTAACATTTTTAGATAAACTGGGTTCTGGGTAAAATGCGTAGCATAATATTGGTTTAAAGTAGCTGGAAATGCAATTAAAGAGCATTTAAACAAAGTATTAAAAAAGGTGCATAAATTACATTTACAAATGTACTTATAAAAAAAATGTGTTTGTGGATATAGCCTAAATTTACCAAAAACCGACTCATTATTTGAGTAATATATATATTATATAATATAATATCATTTTGTTGGTATGCAATCATGAGCATCATTAGTATATTGAATATGTATTTTATTTTTCCTTTAATCTTACTATAAAAAATATTTGTATGAACATGAAAATTCTATGCGTATATATATACTTTTATACATATATAATTTTTTTATATGTGTGTATTTATACTCGCTTATGTATTATATAAATAATATATATGCCTTTTATTATACAAATGTTTTACAAATTTGCAATATTAATTCTTTTAGTCTATTTACACTTGTAACCTTTTCAAAAGTTTTCCTTTCAGTTTAATACCGAAATAATTTCAGATAACAAAAATCGTCGGTCACTGCCTTCTAGTTAAGAAGGCAGGGAACGTCAGTGCAGTAGGTGCCGGTCGCTTGTTGATCACATTGAACTGTTACTATTGCTCTGTACATACACATATGTATTTTGGCTTATACGAATAAATAAATAAATATATATAATCTCATTTCACCGTAATCCTTCATCTTAATCACATATCAATTATTTTTATATTTTTTGTTATAATTTCACCTTTTTCTTATTTCATCTAATTAGCTGGTTAAATAATATTTGACAATATGCTAAAGAGTTAAAAATGCATTTTTATAAAACTCAGCGCTGGGTTTAAACCGACATCCTGCGCTCTCAAGTTATGGATCTCTTTAGTACCTTTGTAAATATTTTGCTATCCTACGAAAATACATATACTCTCGTAGATCAAAAAAAAATAATAAACTTTGCAAAATTTTTCAGTATTGTCAAAGATTGTGTCATTTATCTTTTCAGGCGATTTGCCACTATTCAAAAACAAGCATCGAATATATGTGAAATATATATATATTTTAAAATTGTTTTTCTAACAAATAGACAAACTTTACTAATTTCCCTATAAGTGCATTGACGGTTTGACATTCTTAGTTGTAAGCGCAGACATAGTCTGGTATAGGTAGGGCACAAAATGTAACAGTGCTAATCGCTCCCTGTATAATTTTAATAGGTTATACATTTGTAACGGTGTTTATTCTACTACATTCCGATTGGGAGAGCAGTCGAATTATTAAATTCCATTTCCGTGGAGATTGATATCTTTGTCTGTTCGCCCATTAGGATTAAAAATCTGCTATCTATTACACCAATATCAGCGTGATTTATTTATTTGTTATTGTTTGCCAGGAGGTATTATTTATAGTTTTTAACTTTTTATTTTTCCTGATTAGTTCTGGTTATTTTTTGTTTTTTATTATACTTGTTTTTGGGTTTTAATGTTGTTTTTTTCTTTTAGTAGTTTAATTTTTTTACTTGTATTGTAATGTGTACATGGGGAAACCTCTTTGATAAATAAATAAACAGTTAATTACTCTAGTATATTTCGATTTTTTGTCAAGTTAAATATGTCACTATAAATAAATAAATTCTTAAGACCTTCTTAAGTCTTCCGGAATGGTCTTGGGACATTCTGTATATTTGGCTTAATTTTGTGTTTTGCTTAAAATGGTCGCGATTGTTAATTGAAGTTTATCCGAAATATAAAAGGAAGCATCCCAATAAAAGCGTCGAATCGTGTGGTCTACTTAGGGGTCACTAGGGTGCGGCTCGCAAATCTTAAAATATACACAAAACGTGCCCGAAACGTAACCGTCGATAAATCATCGAATTGAATCGTATCTGCCGTCCGGAACGTTTCGACCCCCGACGGTGATCCGTCTTCCATTGTAGGAAAGGTCCGGAGTGATCGCTGCCGGTCCGGATAACCTGACCTTATACTTGATTTGGGAGGAATCACGTCGGATTTGCTTATTCCGTGGCCTTTGCTTTCATCACCAATTTCTAGTTACTCCTAAGTATGATGGATAGTATTGGTTATGACGTCCTACAGCTGGTAACCAAAAATTTAACTATAGCTTTCTTCCCATTAAATACTACTTAATAGAAAAAAGGAGCATTTTTACAACTCACTGCTAAATTATATTCATGTTTTTTTCTTTCATAACTTACTAATATTTATAAATTAAATATGAAATAATAATTATTTTTATTGAGTTTTGCTCACTTTTCTTAATCCATTTCTTAATCAGTACGAATGCAAATATAAATAATAAAGGTCCGGTAATAACTTCGACTCGGTACAAAGGCCGGGTAGCGCAGTAAAGACTGAAAACTGAAAGTTCCGTCTTCGATTATGAGAACTAAACCGTGAGAAATAAATGTATAATTCGTCTCAGGACAGTCTGATTTGACGTCACGGCGTGTGAAATGCAAATTAGCATTTTTCGAAACAAAGCAAATGCTTTCAATTAAGAATTTGCAAACTAATTAAGTCTAGTTGCATTTGACGTCAATAGAAAACTTCCGGTC
This sequence comes from Neomicropteryx cornuta, assembly GCA_020383195.1. Lineage (NCBI taxonomy): Eukaryota > Metazoa > Arthropoda > Insecta > Lepidoptera > Micropterigidae > Neomicropteryx > Neomicropteryx cornuta. Next base: position 15,346,150 of record JAHKQU010000019.1, on the reverse strand, counting down.
AAACTGGGCACGAGATCGTAGGTGTGAAATATGCTCACATTGGAGAAGTCCTGCCTCGGTCAATCGTGTCCGTTGCTGAAAAGTTTTCGCGTTCAGAATTCGATCTCTCATCTGCCTGTCTAAGAATCCGTGTTTGCTTTTATTATCCCCAGCTTTCGGCCACAAAATCGGACGCGTTTAAGTAACAGATTGCATAAAGGCGCGTTTATGTCACCGTAAGCGCTCTTGCGACGCAGGTCACGAGCCCGCGGCGGCGCTTTTATTGCGCGAGACACCTGGGAGGCGTGACGCCTAACGCTCACCCGCCGCAAGGGCTGGCCGGGCCGCAGTGACAGTCCTTTCTCTGATTATCGCCCTTCGAATATATTGCTTGTACGTATATTATTGTAATTTGCAATCAAGTGCAATGGATTAGTTGTGTGCATCACCTTAATAGCACAATGTGCTGTTCCAAGGAGGCGCCAATCATTTGTAGATGTAGTTTAGCATTTTGACGCAAGCTACGGGACTTCTTAATAAACCTATTAATAGCTGAACAGGTGATAGTTAAAAATGCATTTTTATAAAACTCAGCGCTGGGTTTAAACCGATATCCTGGGCTCTCAAGTACAGGACCTCTTTAGTACCTTTGTAAATATTTTGCTATCTTACGCTTTATCAAAAAATGAATAAACTTTTTTCCTAAATTTTTCAATATTGTCAAAGATTGTGTCATTTGCCGCTATTAAAAAACAATCATCAAATGTAAGTCAAATACCTTTACAACTCAATTATACAATTATACATAACTACTACATATATACACATGTTTTATTATTTAAATACATTAGAAAACACAAACCTTATAATTTTAGATCCTTTAAATTCACCGCCTTAAAATTATGGAATGACTTGCTACCGCCATTAAGGCAAAAATCCAGCTCTGCGTCATTAAAAGCCAAATGTCGAAAATGGTTATAATAATTATAAACGAGTGCATCGTGTTCTATTTTTTTCTGTTCTATTTCTTTCTTTTTGTCACTCTATATATTATTATATATTAATTTAAATCTTTAAGAAAAGCCTCCAACCACTACTCAACTTTCTAGAAAAGAATACCGAAATACCGGAAATTACACATAATGTATTATACCTACCTTTGTTTAATCTTATATCCCTTTATTTATATTTTTACTGATATTAATTTTATCTATTGTTCTTATTTAATGTTGTGCTCAAATGCCTACTGATTCCCTAACTTTAGGATGCATACATAATTAAGAACTCCTTTACTATTTTTAAAATAATAAAAAAAAAGTTATAACGGCTGTGCTGAAAACCAGCGCCTTCTTATTTTTACAATGAGAAAAGCAGCTGAGCACAGCCTTTTTATTGAGATACTATTACTGTATTTAAACTTTTGTATTGAATTTATAATGCCTCAATAAATGAAAATGAACTTGACTTGACTTGAAACACTAAATTTTTGACTAGGGATCTTATAAAAAGTAAAATAAATATTGGTAAAAGACACCATTTTTTTTGATCAAAACGTTTAATATCAACGAAATAAAACATAGTTACAAAATAATTTTGTATATACCTACAAAGTAAATATATAAAAGCTATTATTTAAAATTATATAAAATGAAAATCTATTAGACAAAAGTTTAAAAAATACAACACACTGGGTTTACCATCTTATATAGGCGATTTTCTAATACTCTTATTTCGGAAGTTGCTATAAGTTAGCCATTTGCCGAGGGGGCTTAGTGAAGTCTGTGGGGGAGGGGACTGTAGTTCGGTTTTTTTTTAATTTTGGCCAGTCATCCCCACCGCCGGTTGTGTGCAAAACTATCAGATCATGATTCTGTAGTTAGTATTTGAATATAGCAATTATGTGGTATTGTCTTTAGTGGATCTAACAATTTACATACCACTATTGCACTTGCAAAGAATTAGTCACGAATTAAAGAATTTGTTTGTTTCGGAATTAGACATTTTTAATTGAACTTTAATTAGGTAAGTAAAATATACTCGTCTCGTACAGAAAATTAGTAGGTACAAGTCCTAAATAAAAGACATTATGTTACATATTTTATTTTGATTATATTTCAAACAATTACTAGTTATGTTTTTTATAATAATTTCAACATAGAAACGTACATTTTTTTGCATTTATATTATCATCCATACGAAGGTATACGTACTTACAACCATATTTAAAATACAAACCTATTGTACCAGTGTTAATATGCAATACTCGGCTATTTCTATTTATATAATATTATTTTTTTGAATCAGTTTTAAGTGAAGCAACTTATTGGTTTCGGGTAATTAGCTAAAGGATGTTTTCTTAATTAAGTTGCGCTTTATGTTTCCATAAAAATAATATGAGTTTAAGAAATTGGTAATAGTGCAAGACTTGTTTGGCTATGTTATGTTTAATTAATGTGCGAAATTTTAAACGAACATAAGTAATCCTAAGAAATTAAAATATTGAATAAAGTGCGGTGATGGGGACTGTATGTGTGTCCCCAAATCCTCTACCGATCGTCGATAATAATGAAGTCAATTCGAATTCAGTCCACTCCCCTCCGAACTCCGCTCCAGTGCCCGCCCGCCCGCCTTAAACAATTCTACGTAGCCCTTATCTGGCTTTATGTTTTCCTAATACATCGCGCCGATACGTCCTCGGGGTTGATTATAAAAAATCGGGCCGCACTAACTTTAACGGTGAATTAGAGGCGCGCGCCGAATCCTAAATGGCACATTAAACATTTACGTCTTTTTTATATTCATTTTATATCGCAAATGTTTCGATAACTTCAATTAATGTTCGTTTTTCGACGTCCACACCATTGACACGCATAGAGGGGACACGCTTTTGATCTTTGCTCATTTGCCGCCGTCTCATCCAGGCTTACGAATGCAGATACACTCAAATCAGGGTCGCACACAGATTACTACGGATATTGTTTATTTCAACCATAACACATGTACACTCGGGTGCACTTAAATCTTGACCGTAAGACCGTAACTATTTTATGTCGGGCGTCAAATTGTCGGAACGAAAAATCAAATTTAGGCGCGCGGATAGCCCGAAGTCCCTGAAGATGAGTCGCGAAACGACTCATCCCGAGTGCCGCAGGCATGAGTCGTCGCGCGTCGTAAACCGTGTTTTATTCCTACATTATTATTATTTTTAGAGTACGTAGGTATAATAATGAAATCTTTAGATTCGGTCCCGTGTGCATATGTATTTTTAAAAAAAACTGATATGGTCTACTAACCACTCTTAGAATAGGGTTAGGCTTTTGGAGTGGCCAAGTTACGTAGGTACTACAAAATCAGCAATAAAATAATTCCAATTTGATTTATCTTTTGTATAATGGTTTTGAATACAGTATTTTTTTTTATTTAAATATATTAATACAAAATTTGTTTTATTTTTTATATGTACAATTATTGAATACAAACCCGTGCAAGGTAATTGCGAGGCTGTATGTGTGTGTTACTGAATGTTATGTTCATGGTAATATTGTATTTCATGGTAACATCTTGCCCTCAACTGAATAAATATCCCAAAATAGTTTAATCCTAAACGATTGGGCAATAAAACAGTAGAAATTCAAGTCAGGATCAATAAATACGAAACGGATCGTGCCAAACGGAATGCGTACATAATTGAAGAGGCAAGAGGATCCGGAAATAAAAACAAAGATATGAAAGGAGGAGGCCCTTGAGAAGATAATCTCTCGCTCGATTCGCAGCCTCCGGTCGCCCCCGCCCCTCCCCCCTTCCGTTCCCCGCTCGCCCTTCGGGGAGAAAAAGATGATATAAAAGAATAAAAAAATAAAATAATAAAAAATTGCCTTTTAACCTTCCAATCTAGCGGTGGTATGATAGTGAACGCGTGCGTTTATGTTGATATAATAAAACAAAAAAAACATGAACTTCCAGGGCTGCTAAAAAATCGGCTCTTTCTGTGTCACAAAATATGACAAAGGTCCGAATACTGCAGAGCAGGTGTTCGAAAATTGATGGTGATTCGATACGGGGAAACATGTACGAGGTGTGTGTATGTGTGTACACACGTATATAAGCATACGCGCGTATATAAGCATTGTTTCTACGGTGTGTTCAAAGCTTTTTAATCCTTTGTATTTATTTATTTATTCATTATGATGCAATAAGAAGTTACAACAATAAATTATATAATAACACTGAAAAAGGAAATTATTTAATATAATAGAGACAAATTAAACACCAGTTATTTATTGTTTGTTGTTTTGTGTATATAAATATAGTTTTCATTCATTTTATATTAGTTGTTTTTGAGATTTTTACCTTAACACACACACGTACTTATGATAACATTGTGTCTACCTTTATCGCAAAAAAGACATTCTAAAGACGTAATGTTTAAGGTACCTATATTGAAATAACTTCTACGCATAGTACTTTACGTGGAGTGTTTATAATTGCTGTTTTAACGTCGTGCTCTAGTAAATACCACATTGCTTTATTACCTATTTTATTTGTTTATTTCCTAGAGATATGTTTGCAAAATCAAACCGTGGTTTTCGGTAATCGGTAATGTATTAGACGCGTCGCATATTAATTATTTTTTATTACTTTTTTTACCCTATTTGTCCGTTGTCAATTCCTAATGGTGACGCTACCGTACATCAAATGGAACTATTGTATTAGTATTAGTACTAAATATTATTTATTTATTTGTTCGTCATAAAGTACTTACAATAATTATTATACAAATAGCCTCGCTTAACTCATTAATAAATTAATTCTGTTACAGGCCTAGTTAAATGAAATTTAGCGTATCCATAAGGTTTATTACTACGGGTATTTCTGCTTCGCTTGCTAAATGTTCATGCTTTAACATGTATAACATAAATAAATAAATAAATAAATAACATATATAGACGTCTAATGCATATACATATATAAATCATTTTTAATCAAATCTACGGAAAAGTACATATTTTTTGAGGTTTAGCACTCAGACAAAGTAGAAATATATTTTTTATTTATATATAAGCCTAGTCGTGGTAGTCTACCGGTTAAGGAGTTGGACTATTGACCCAAAGGTCGCAAGTTCGAATCTGCACATGGTCATTCCATTTTTAACGCTTCAATACGGCCATCTCCCCTGAATCTAGGACGGGCACATTTAGCCTAGTTGCGTAAGGCCCAAAATAATTGTATATGACCTAGGTATAGCAAATATTTATAAAAAAAAATCTTGTCGCTAGTGTGTTTACCATAATCCTTCATCTTAATCACATCCACTTTTTTATATTTTTTTTTTAAATATCATCCTTTCCTTATTTCATCTAATTAGATGGTTAAATAATATTTAGGAAAAAAAAGGTGAGAGTTAAAAATGCATTTTTATGAAACTCAGCGCTGGGTTTAAACCGACATCCTTCGCTTTTAAGTACAGGACCTCTTTAGTACTTTGTAATTATTTTGCTATCCTACGTTTTATCAGAAAAATAATAAACTTTTCTATACTTTTCAATACTTTCAAAGATTGTGTCATTCATTTTTTCAAGCGATTTGCCGGTGTTAAAAAATAGTCATCAAACGAGTAAAAATACTGAAATATAGTTTATTCGTATCCCAAACAAAGGTTTATTTTTAACGCGCTTGGTAATTTTTGTTAATATTATTATCGTTCAATTAGCTATGCTGTGCATCGTACACCCTGTTCGCCGGGGATTTGCCAAGCTGCTTTCGTATTCCGCGCGCAGTCGGGCGATTATGCGGGAGTCGCGTCCGAGCGGACGGATAAATATTCTGTGCAAATATTCTCAAAACAAACATACATACACACACTTCTGAGAGAAAAATTAAGTAGCGGTAAAGGCAATTTTAACAGTTGAACTGCGCCGACTTAAAGAGACCTCTGTCGAAGTGTTTGCACAAACGTAAAAAGTAATATTCGGGATATTAATAATTTAACTACTTATCAGCGCGCGTGTTTCAAACCGAACTAATTATTTTTTTCGTGCTTATACAAGATTCTTCCATTCTTTTTTCTTAAATTATACTGTTGGTTTTCCGAATAAACAATAAACAATGTGCCGAGACCATTCCCGAAGACACTGGGTTGTTTATGTTATGTTACATGCAAGAAGTTGTATAAAAAAAAAGCGAAATTAATTCATGCATAAAAATCGTAACATAAAACAGGTGCATATCGTAAATTCGAATTCACCTATTTGTGTAAATTTTTATAATTTTATGTATAAATTTTATAATTAAATATTGGTTCGATAAATAAATATTGGTTCTATAATTAAATATTTGTTCTATAATTTAATATTGGTTTTATAATAAAATATCGGTTTTATAATTAAATATTGCTTTTATAATTAAAAATTGGTTCTATATTAAAAATTGGCGCTACAATTAAATATTGGTTTTATAATTAATTATTGGTTCTATAATTAAATATTAGTCTATAATTAAAAATTGATTCTACAATTAAATATTGGTTTAATAATTAAACTTTGGTTCTATAATTAATTATTGGTTCCGCGCGTAAAAGTAAAGCTCCCATCTTCGCGGCAACGTTGGGCGGTCGGGCCGGGGGGCGTGCCGAGCGGACAGGGCGGGCGGAAATTATGCCAGCGGCGGTTGGGAAATATCCGGTAATGGGTGAATTACCCACATTATGTGGGATCGTGACGAAAACGCCGAAGCGGCCGATTTCCTTACCTTTTGTGTGGATTTTTCAGGCGGACATTTTGCGCTGTTATCACTCGGCGAACGCGCTGATAATGGATCGCTTTTAACGAAGGTTTCTTAGTTTGATCGGCGGAAGTGCGCCCCGTTGATTTAGCCTTTAGCTATTTGAGAATAATATTATTATACTATTCATTTATTTAACGTATTAAAATATATAAAAAATGTTTTTAATTCTAATAGATTTATTATTTCTCAAATAAATAGTTAGTAGTAGTCACGCCACTTAAAAAAATTATTGTATCTTTCTTTATTTTAAAGTAAGTGGTCAAACGAACATACACATTTTTATTCATCGATTCATCTGACAGGACCCACTTTTTATACATTCAAATAAGTAATAACAAGGCCATAATTGCCTTATGTAAGCTTATATTCAAATAAAGAGGAAATGTATCGATTATTTTGCATTCTAATAATAACACATATAAAACGTACGCATTTAGTAAAAATTGAACGAAGTGTCGTTCCAGAGCTAACTTAAGATGAAAAATACACACATATAAACATTTTCAATTTGGTAAATTTTTTTAAATGAACTATTGCTCGTATTAAAATTATATTCTTTGTTGTATATGAGTGTGAATGAATATAAAATAAGTAACGAAATTTATAAAAATATTAATAAACCTACTTCTTGATTTTCTACCTAACCACTATTCCCGAATCTATATATTTAGCCCCTTGCCCCAAACAAAGATTATGTTTGAACGTAGATCGGTAATAAAAAAAAACCGGTTAATATTTATCTTGCTTAATTGTGCAATATTGTGTAATAAAGTCAGTTGTATGTAATTGAAATATTATTGGTACTAAACTGGCCTTCCACCAGTGGTGGTGGATTGAAGCCAAAAATTCGGGCTTGCCTAGGTTTTTTAACAAAAAAAACTATGTACTTAAAAAATAAAACTAGGTACCTGTGATATAGATGCTTATTGTACAAATTTGAGCACGTCTATAAGCTCGCCTTTATGTAAATCAAATTATATGTTTATAAGAATTCGTGGTGAATCAAATTCCTTAAAATAGTACTGGTAGCGATATTAAGTTATACGAGCCATATTTTCCTGTACACTAGGCATTTATTTGCCCGCACGAAGGCGGATAATTTTATTGCTTCGTATAATTAATTTTGAAGTCCCGACAGCCGTACCTCAACTCCCCCCACCTACCTCAAAGCCAGGATCGATGAAAAACCAGCTTTAGCGATGACATAAACATGCACCCCGAATAGCTTTTCCTTGTTCCGGTATGCCATTATTTCAATAAATCTCACTTGAGCGCTCTTCCATCCCGTTTGTTTGACTCTTGGAAATCCGCTCTCCCCGCTGTGTTTGCATCTCCGTCTTATCACCAAAGTTTCATTAAATTTAAGACTGCGCATCAGCAAAATCAACACATCTTCAATTTTAAAGAATTAGGGTCGTACCTTATTGGTTGGTACGACAGCGATACAACAATATTAATGTCGTACGGTTGTCGTGTTGTGGACCGGTTTTGATTAGTAAATGAGATAAATGTCGTACGGACGTTGTATTGTGTATCCGTCACCTCGTTTCAAATGTTTCATCACCATTTCGCTTGACTCTAATAGGAGCATATTTGGCTTAGTTGAACGAGGCTCAACCTAAAATCGTGCAAAGATGTCACATTCCAGGGTTGTATTTGGTTCGGTAATTGCAGACCCTCTGTAGAGTCAAGGTTTCTTCGCATTTTAGGGCGTCAGTGCATCTTGCCAGTCCGTAGTAGGATCCTTTCTTTTCCGTCGTTAGTTATTGAATTTACAGATATGCGTTTGGTATTTAGTCCGCCGTTTCAGTGAATATTTTCGTTTGCGAATTAAATTACTTTCCCACCTTTTCTTCAACTCTTTTAGTTGCCCGGCTGTCTTGCAAATACCGAATGTGCGAAAGACAGTTGTAGACAGTTTTTTTTCAGAAAAGGTAGGTCATAATATTCTACTGGTGACCTGGGTTATCTTGAGCATTTTTCCCCAACGTGTCGCCTACAAGCATTTTTTAAGGTGCGTGTGTACGCTTGTCCCCCATTCTCAGTATTTGTGTACCCTCTCTTGGGGCGGTTATTTCACCTTTCCATGGCCCGTTTTTCAGCCTTCTTTAATCTGACACGTTATTAGTTTTCCTATTATATTGTAATGCCCACAGTACGAATAACTTTTCATTCGGTCTTTTTTTAATATGTGTTTACTGTTTTAATTACCACATTATTATTGTTCATTTAAGCATAGAATCCAAAGAATTAACATTATTGATTCAGAAAGAAATTTGTTACTCTGTTTGTGCTGTGAGCTCCGTCAGAAGATTCTTCAGGATTGACCCTACTGTTACTCCCATAACTAGTTCAATAAATATATTATATATTATAGGTGAGTACAAAAGTTCTCACAAATTTAGCCGAATTGTCCGAGCCTAGTGCACAGTTTCTTCCAATTCAACCACCTATTGTTATTATATTAAAATATCCAAATTAATAGTCGTGTAACGGAACTTCAGCGAGTCCCATGGGATAAAGGTAATAACTTGAGAACTTGTTAAAGCGTTTATTATTGATCCGCTGATTACATAAGTACTCCGATATTTAATGTAGTGTCTGACTCCATTATGTACGGTCGCGGAACGGCGTGACGTCAGGCAGACGAGTAGGTATCGGCGGCGCGAGAACTCCGGTGGAATAGGCGTCGTACTAGGGGTCGACCTCCGCTCTTATAGACTGCGTTAGAGGGGAAACCCTCTACCTCAGCTATGGTGCATTCGGTGCGTTCGCTTGACGTCACTTTCGGTCGGCTGACTGTGTACGGGTGGCGTGATGTAGTCGTCAGCGTAAACCTGGCGTGGTTGTCATGTGGACTTGTGACCTCCACAATCGAATTCGTATTGAGAACGAAAGGGCAGACCACGCCTTCATCCCGTAATAAATTCTTTCGAACTGCGCGTCCCGGGCTTCTTGACTGTGCATGTAACATGAGGAAACCATCTAACACTTGTTAGAAAAAGATGGTTAAATTTCTTTTCATGCTATAGGCCCGCACTAGCAACTAATGTTAATAGGTTGTATGCTCGCTTCATTTGAAGCAAACAATTTAACTCTATTCAGAAATAAAAATGTGTTTTGGCTAAGTATGTTCTTTCCAGATCATTAGTAATTTATCCGCGGGTGTTCTGGCTAACACATTTTTTTTTTTTGTATTTTCACTACCCCCTTTAATCAAGATACCTCATCACAATTACACCTATAAGAGTGGACGACGTTCCATTCGCCGACATCATTGAGGTCAGGATGGGATATTTTTTTGGCTACCGACCGTTGTCACTTTTTTACATATTTTCCGGCCTATTTTTATTGCGTTCTCTTTGCAGATCAACGCGTACTTACTCAGTTTATCTTACTTTTTTAAATTCATTCTTCGTTCGTTACTTTATTTCTTTAAAAACCATACTGCCAAAAAAATCACAGAAGGTTTTCAATAATACCTTAATGTCCCTCAATACGCCCGCTTCCAATTAAGGAGCAATGGAGCACAAAAGTCCAAGCCTCTCTTAACCTGAAGTGGTATCGATTCATTTGAGTATTTTATTCATGCTGAACGCCCATTTGGATAATAATTGGACTCGTTTCCGAGTATACTCTTATTTCGAATTGATCGTCTCCTGTCCATTGTCTTTCCACATTTAATACTTACATCTGGAAGGGTACTTTTTAGTGATGGATCGTTTTTATATAGCTGGATAAAGGCAGCCACTTTAGGATAAAGTTTATGCCGGTGGTACTAGCTACAATGTGTTCCACCTTACAGACAGTGGCGGTACTTTCATAGAAGCCGAAAAGCCGGGCTTGTCCAGATTTTTTGCTGAAAAATACCGCAAATATACGAGTTTTTTTTTTAATTTGCCGCGTGATTTTTCGCTAGTCGCTTTCGAGAGTCGCTATCTATTACTGGCACGCCACTGCTTACAGACATTGAATACAGATTAGGTTGGGGATGGGTCTCTTCGCTATGGGCGAAATAATTTTTTAATGACACCAGAAAAAGCATAAAAGTCGTAAAAGGGAGTCGTAAGAAAAGGAGATATTTCATACGTCATATTATCCGATCTACATACAACGAAACAAACTATCTGAGAATGCTCTACATCCCCTATGCAGACTAAGTATAGTATCACCAATAAACCATGCCATAAACATTGACCCAATTTGATTACCACCATGGAATTCCTCGTTAAATTTTCTACAAACACAAAGTTAAGTTTTTTTTTTTTTAGCAATGTAATTTTAATAAAATAATGTGAATAATATTTCCTAAATGACCCCTCTCCCCATTCCGGCGCATGACCTCTAATATCTCGAAATTATTAATCAAATTTAAAAATATCTAACTATAGTTTTAGTTAAATTATATTTCTTAAATACCGTTTCGATTATTCTTAACATTATTCATTTAACATTTAACAAAGGCATCGCTATATAATAGCTTGACAGCACTGACGTTTAGATATTCGAAATCGAATATTGAGATTAAATTTTTTAAAAAAAGCTATAGATCCAGAATATTTTATAGAATATTAATACCGAAACGCATCACATGAGTGTAATGCAAGCTGGTTTAAAAACAGCGCAGTATTTTATGAAAAGTATTTCATCTATGAGTATGAGTATTTTATCTATGTGTGCGTCTTTTGAAATACGTGTTATACAAATTCGGTCGATATTAATCACGCAGTATATTTCGCAAAGTTTAATTTATTGTGACCACGGCGGACTTGCCTGAAATCGCTGCTGTGTGGGGTTACCTTCGCGTCGCAGTCTACATTCATCGGGAGAGTTGATGGAAAGCCATCGCATGGCCGGTCAAATTTCGATCGCAGGGCCGGTCTTTGTTCAGCCGGCCGGGGCGGGCGGGGCCGGGGGCGGTTGGGCGGGACGGAGAACGCACACCCGGAAAACTCGACGAAAAAAAAACGACTGCCTACTGGAAAAACAAACGCACGACACGTTTGCCGTTTTCATTTCGGCTGTTGCGAATTTGCCGATGAAATTCCGGTGGTGTGCTTTAAATCAAATTGTCATTGTACTTTTGCAATTTTGTGACTTAATTTGTATTTGATAAAGTGTCCCCGTTACATTTCCTTTTTCCCAAAAGATGAAATAAAGTTACCGAGTTACTTTTACATCCACTAAAAAAAAACTACAAAAATCTGACTAACTTTAATTTTGCAAATCGAAAATATGCTTACCTACATGTCAAATAATATTTTCTTTTACAATGAGAGTTTTTATATTCAACCATATTGATTTTGATTATTCAAACATTGGACAATCTTTTAATAAAAAAAAAAATAGTAGGTACCACCTACTAATTTCCATATCGCTCCACTATTTTAAATGAAATTGTACTCGCACACGACATCTAGGAGTAAGTGGCAATGGATCTAGAAGCGAATGACACTTTTGTACTGTTCTTCCTACCCCCCTAAACTAGACTATCGTCTGTACTAAAGAAGGCAGTGTTCCGTCTTGTTCGTGTCTCTATGTTACGCGCTACACAAGACGCTTTTTTGTGTTGAAAGCTTTTTTACAGTTTGCCATGCAATTTTGATTAAATAAAATATTCAAAAATATTCATATATTCATTTATGTAATAGTCCCAGACCACTCCCGATAAAATATCTAGCTAATTGACCTCTAGCAAACATGATTTGTATTGACGTCATATCAAAATTCATCTAGATTAGAAAAAAAAATAAAGTTTAGGTGATAATAATGAGCTGTTTTTGTCATGCGCACGCCAGCTGCGACGCAGGTAAATTATCGCGCCGTTAAATCTTACTTAAACGATTTCAGGTAAGATTTTTAATTTAAACAAAATTATCGATTTTAAATTTAAACAAAAATACAAAAAAAAAAGCCGTACACCAATTTAAAATTTGGTAAATAGGTGAATAGTGCGCATTTTTCTGGGTACAATATGTCACTGGAATTTGTAAAGGAATCTAAGGGCTGCGCAATCTATGTTATTAGAGAGCATTTTTTGTAAAAATGTCATCATGCTCACATCGTATTCACGTCGATCGTTACGAGATGTATTGATAATTGTATATCATACTCCTGCAGCTATATCGTTCCCCAGCCGCGCACCTCGTACCCCTGAGTTGTTAGCATAAAAATACTCGAGACACTTAGGTTTCCATTACAGCGAAGTGCTATTGCCGACGACACCAAACCCGCCCCTGCTGGGCTCCATTATCGAATGACTATGGTTGCCACCTCAGAATATCGAATAATGTAATCTTATCTCACGAAAAAACCAACCGGTGGCACAAAGGTTCCCCTAACCTATAGTAGACGAAATCTGAAATGACAAATGTGTCGTTAAAAAGCAGTAAAACTTGACCCGGGGGATAACGACATTACAATTAACAAATATGGTTGGATACATCATCATGAGCTATTAATGATATTTCAATTTACTGATTTTAAATAAAAATATGAAATACACAGAAAGTTATACTTAAATAAGTACATTGACTTATGTACTATAGATTTTTGACATTATTATAAATAAATAAATTATATAATAAAATAGGTTTTTGGTTCAACATTGCGTAGTCCGCCGATAAAAAACGGTGGCCTATAGAAATCACTGCGAAACTATCCAGAGCGCATTTGAAGCCAAAGCCGTTAATAAACCAGACGATTAGAACATGTCGAGAATCGTTGATTATTTTATTGCTTTTAAACGATACTTTTGTCATTTAATTTTTCGTCTACTGTACCTAGTAGTTTAGTACCCTAAAACGTACTTGAAACATAAATGACTACAATATGTTAACTTCTTCAACTTTTACCTATTGTGGATATTTTTCTTTAAATACTCTTATTTTGAGTAGCTAATACCCTATTTCTTTTGTAAAAAATAGTACTTACGTCAATAATCCTAAGAATTTGGCGAAAATGCTCAATTTTTTCTCATTAAATACCTTCTTTACTTGTATAACATCCATCACTCGTCCAAAACTCATAATTTTATTAAAAGTAAACAGATGCATTTTATTCACGCAAACTTCAATAATTGTGAGATGGATCTTTCATTTTTCGACTTAATCTCTACAAAACTCATTTGTTTCACTGCGTCTCCGGTGCGATTAGGCTAAAAATGTTTTTTTTTTGTGGCTATCAAAATTATTTTCTACCGCCGTCCATGTTACAAAATGCATTCTGCCTAAATGTTTTTTTTCTTATAGAGGAATAAGTAAGGGTACCAAATCAGGCGAAAAGAGAGGGTGGGGTAATAATTCAAACCCGCAATAATTTTGTTCTGTCAACATTCTTTGGCGGAACAATGCTCTTTTGGTCAGCATACCAGTTTCGTCTATAATTCTCTACGCAAGCGACTCAAAAGGTCATTGATACGCTGAATTTATGGCTCCACCCTTTTGAAGGTAATACCGCCGTGATTACTCTATTTGCGTTCGAATAAACCGAGCCCATAATTTTATTCGCAGACAAAATTGCTTTAGCTTTTTTACGGCGGGTTCTTAAACGTTTACTCAAATTTTTATTACCGTTTCTACGGAGATCTTCGTATATTTTCTTGTTTATTTTTTTAATTTGCTACGAAAACACACGGTAAGTGCGGTAACCCTAATAAAAACAACTCCTTTAGGTTAGTTAGTCTATGCTTACTAGCGTCTGTGCCGAGGGTCGAGTATACACTTGAGTCGGCGTCGAAGTACCTTAGGGCCGGACGCTAGCGTGCCTTTCGACCGTTCTCCACACTCAAGTCGTTGCCTAGCATATTATTATTGCGACAACAACCATTCACAACACTTTTAAACTGATGAACTTTTAAGTAATCGATCGAAATAAATATAATTTAATTATTTAATAAATATATTCCGTCTCGATTTTTTACGAACGTGTTACCGTCGATTGTGCACGTAATGTGTTCTCTTAAGCCGGGCCTATTCATGCTGTGGTGTTTCGCCGTTGTTCCATTCATAATGCGCCAGTGATATAGGTAATACATTTTATGTATCACGTTTAGGTAGTATTTTTTTATATATCTTTACTTTTTTGTTTTCTTTTATTATTTAACCAATTGTAACCTTTACATTCGGCACAGTCAAAGTTTATAAATTGAGATATTCTTCATAAAACGTTATAATTTGTCATTTTTTTTCATAATACGCTTTATATTATCACGCGAGTCCGGCCGTCTAATGTGTGTTTAAGCTAATTTGCGAGCTTAATTTTCAAGGAACCCCGTCTGCTAATGACCAGGCCGGCGCTTGCTTAGCATATTGTTATTTCGAAACATACATTTTCCCCTCCAATGTGTATTCGTGTATAAGCGATGTCGCGTGTAATGTATACGTGTAATGCTTAAAAGGGCGAATATCAGGGTCAATTCCGTCGCCCGGCATCCACCGTGTAAACACTCCCGGCCACTATTTGTCCCGTTTTGTGGTTGCGGAATAATTTGTACCGTTGCGGTTCATAAACATTTCCATCGTTCGACAGTCTGACTATACAGTTTGTAACAGAAAAAATAGCGTATTTGAAGCGGTTGAAACGCCAGCTTAAAATAAGTAAAAAGTTCTATGGTTTAATTTAGTTTCTTTATAGTTGTATGTTGGTCTAGTTGATTTTATGGTCGAAAACACGTCATCTATTTCGATTGCTTGTACGAACGATTATCATATTCGTACATACTTCGTACGCCTTAAGGAATTATTTTAAAATGGGAAAAACTATTTTTTGGATACCTGTAAAAAATAAAAAAAAAATATAGGAATAAGAATCAAATTAGAGAAAAAAAACAATATTATTACGTACCAATGAACGTCGGTCGCCCACCTATTTCGCCCCTGGCCCGCTTGTGACGTTGTGTTTTCGCGTTTTGTTCAATGAACATATATCGATGAAATTCGCGGTTTTAGTGCGTTGCGCCCGTGTACAATAACCCAATTCATTTGGAAGAGCAAACCTCAAAATATATACACCTAAACCGCTTATCCGACGGGTGAATTTTGCCTGGCCGTCGAGTATTATTCAATCGGATAGCATTTTATTCAAATTGATTAAACGTCAAACTAATATTCGTTTAAACCTATTGAAACATATGTACAGTCAAAGGCACTCGGAGCTTTACCTCCTCCCCCCCCCCACCTTGTCATTTTAGGGAAAGCTAAAGGATAAATATTAATTTCTATTCATTTAGACTTTTTTTTCTATAGATGGCATTTGATAACCTAACGATACCTTGATCTTATATAAGGCTTCAACAGAGTTAAGGTCGATTTTTAAAATTCTATTCAATTTTTAGAAATTTAATAATGATAAACTACTAATAGTTATTTTTTAGTTGTATTGCTCTCTTATAAAATATCTTACTTGATTTATTGCTTGGTTTACTGTTCCTGCCTTTTTCCTCTGAAAATTTAATTTTGTTTTGCAGCTTGTGTTAGATTTTTTGTCTAGTGATTTTAAATTCTTTCTATTATAAAGCAAATTATCTTGCCTACCTCGGCTATCGCCTGTTCTAAAGAAGGTATTCCGTCTCTTACTTATAAGTCTAGTTGCTGCGTTAAAAAAAAGAAATAGACATACATAATAATCACAAATTCATGGAATATATCTGAATGCATACAAACAAACATACATACTATTACATTATATACTAATACAAACTAATATAGGGAATAAATATTATACTATATGTTTATGCCATTAATAGATCTCTTATAATAACCTCTACCTTGGTTTTTCAAATTGATTTCCTTTCACAGTCTTATCTCTGTCCAAGGAGTTGAAAGCTCTCGGCGTAAGAAATGTAATCTGTCCTTGGCCAAATGCTGTGAATTGTCTGGGAGTGAATTTTAGATCATTCGCTTGTCTGATTTGTACCCTTTGTTGCGTTCTTAATCTTTCATGTAGTCTTTTCCTATATATTAGGATTATGCTTTTAGTGTCGAATTATATTATAATTGTCGAATGTCTAAAATTCAATATTCGTTAAACAATGCCTCAGTAGCGTATCTAAATGGTTTTTTATCTATAATATCAAAAAATTATAAAACGATACGTTTATATACTAAATTATATTTATCTTAACGTGAATAATGAAAGAATTTTAAAATAATTGCTTTCGTGTATATTCGTAGTAGGCTTGCGGCAACAATCGTATGCGATGAGAATGGCGAATTGGCTGGAACCAAGACCTACGCCAATATTCTGAGACTTGGCAAATAATTGGCGGCTTGTAAACGTCCACGATTGTTAGCCGACGGGCCGAAGGCGCATTGGCCGTGTAATCCCTTCGAACGTGCATCGTATAGCCACATTGTATAATGCATACGATATTCAATCGTGGCTCCCCCTATACAGCTTAATCGTCGATTCGCATCAATGCTTTTGTGCTATCTTAACGATCGTTGTAGATGGCAATTGAAAGGGCAGCTGCAATGCACGGTTGAAGATAAATATTTTCCTTATTCTTCTTCTCTATTGAGTTCAATATTATCTTCCCTTTCACTCAATTAATGATTGAAGTGAGAAACAGCGACGTTTTCAACCGCAATAGAGCTTTCGCACTCGCTTTATATTATTTCATTTAGAAACATAAATCTATTTTTGCGGTTTTATATGTTATTATGCTACATTTATAATGTTTTTTTTATTATTAATAAATACAAATACTTCATGTAGATTATTTGGAATTTGATTTCATACCAATAGCCGAGTAGTATTTGGTCTGGTCTTCAATTCGGCGCTACTCCGCGAACGTTTGCCGTACGAATTTCGGCGAAAAGTTCGCCCCGGAGATCTCGCTGGCTCGAAACGGAACGAATGTTTCAATAGCGAAGTGGAGTCCGACAAGTTGCGCCCG
Source organism: Neomicropteryx cornuta (assembly GCA_020383195.1). Taxonomy (NCBI): domain Eukaryota; kingdom Metazoa; phylum Arthropoda; class Insecta; order Lepidoptera; family Micropterigidae; genus Neomicropteryx; species Neomicropteryx cornuta. Next base: position 15,328,491 of record JAHKQU010000019.1, on the reverse strand, counting down.
TACTTTTGGCCCCGCCGTACCATTTGAATGCAAAGTATGTTGGCTGGCCCCGGCGATTTGTATCTGACTGGAAGCTGGACGCAAGTTTAACATTTAACGAGGCAAACTAAGGCTTTTGATAACTCACGTTATCTACCGCAAATATAACATTAAAGTCCCGTGAACGAAAATGCATTATTTTTAAATGCTCATAATTTAGTCAGAGCCATTGAGTAAGTCGATTCTTTGTAATGACATAAGCAAATCTCATATGGTGTTTTTCCCTTCTTTATGCTATGCAGTTACGTCCGGTCTAAGTTTTAATATATATATAGCCGTGAAATCTTCATATTCAGGAAATATTTGAGTCAATTATAAATTTAATTGGAGCTATGGAGTAAGTTAATTCTTAGTATGACACAAGAATATCTCATTTGGTTTAAATCCCGTGCAAAAAGAGAATATTGGACTGTGTTTTAATATTTAGTTGTGAAATCTCCATGTCCAGTCAATATTCTTGTGATCGTCCATAGTTATCGAGAATTTCATTAGCTCGTCACGTACTACCAAAATACAGTCTTATTATCTCACCCGAAATCGATTTTTTTTTTTTTTTTTTTTTTTTTTAAACTTTATTAATATTTTTTTACAAAACACCTTTACATTTCCCCACAAAGACGGTGCCTTTTCTGTGGGTGAAAAAAAATAACATTTTATTACAGTATAAAAGTTTCAATAGGGTTACATCAATGATAAAAGGACAAACAAAAAAAAAACAATATAATAAAATGCAAAAGCAATAAAATAGATAGCAACAAAAAGTAAAAAGTAAAAATTAACAACCTATCAAAATGCAAAGTTAAAGAAAAAAAAAAATAAAAATAGACAAAACCATATATTTTCATATTTATATAAATATATATGGGTTTTCGTAGATCTATAGCCTATATTTACTTAACTAAACTTTCCTTTCCATCTCAAGCAGATAGAGAGGGAGCAGATATACACTTTTTTAAATACCTTTTTCAGAAAATTTTTCTATTATATTTATTTTTATCATCTCTTTAACCTTATATTTAGGTACATTGGAAAGATTCTTATTAATATACTCGTTAAAAAGAGTAGGTATAAGAAAACCAAGAGTACGTTTTCCGTAATAATTTTTATACCTAGGTACCACTAACAAGCCTCTACTTTTTTGTCGGGTGGTCAACTGGTGCCCTATGGGTACCTTGAAAGATTCGCTATGTAAGTGATCGAGTGATCGTAAGATTCCTAGTATCTAAAGTCCCGTTGCTTTGTCGGTCTATATTTTATAATTAATTCTCATCGCATAGCTAAAAGGGAAGTGAGGTATTCCGATTGCGTTGTGAGTTTTGTTGTTGCTTTTTAGCCGATTCGCCATTTCGCTCATTACCAAATGATCCTGTGTTACCAATAACCAATTACCAATTACCATTACCAATTGTCCCATGTGGTTCAATCATTAACTTCTATGTCCCCGTTATCCGCGACACTGAAAATGATCGGACTCGAATTGGTGTCCACTAGTCTCCAATGGACTGGACTTTCTGTCGCAGTAAATTTCAGATTTCCTTGTAATGCTTTGGCTTGAAGACTCTCGTCGCCAAGCTTTATAGTTCTTATGACTATTCCATGGGCATTGCGATATGCAGCGAATGTTGCCTTTACTTGATCGCTAATCTTACTACCGTCTGTGTAAATTTCACGTTTCTTATGTCATGTCAATCAAAATCGGTGATCTAAGTTCTCATATTTCACTCTAGATGTGTTTTTTTTTATTGTCCGTAGTTTCATTCAAAATTGCTGTGCATTTTTCATCGCAAGTCAATAGACATAATGTTTTTTGGCAACTAATTAAATATTAACCGGAATTGATTACAAATTAGCTAACGTAACATTATCATTGTTTTATTTCTCAACAATTATTATGTTCATATGAAAAGACATGTTCCACCGCACTGAAGTTGGTCACAAATATCGTTTCCGAATAATCAAAGTTATTATTACAGTTACTGTCAACTTTAAGATTATATTTGGAGTTAGAAGGTTATAAGGCGTATTACACCACATACGATGTAAACCCTATTTATGGAATTCTTAAAAATTCCTTCAATAGAAGAATTCATATTTTGCGGTATTATAGGATATTAAAGATCAACCAATGTCTTTTGCTTACCCTTTACAAGTTTGAATGACGCAGAAAGCCACGTTAACGACGTCATTGATTTAAGAAATACTATAATTGTATATATTTAAATAAACACCTAGGAAAGAGATTGCCAAAACGAGAGTAAATGCTCAGTCAGTATGGATGCGAATTCCGTTCTGAATATTTAGCGGTCGTATTTTTGCAGAGGGCGACCGCTCAGCCAGCCGAAACGTTTGCCCACTGATCCGATACATTTCGATGCGCTGCCCCGATATGCGCGAACCTCTGCCATTGTGCCGTGAAATATGGAAGAATTTTAAATTGAACAGCGCGCGGGCCGGACGACTCAAACGGGCCGCCGCGCGGCGACCGGTGGTACGGCGAGCCTCCTATTTGTGATTTATTCATATCGAGTATTTGCCTACCCGCCCCTTGGCTCCTTTTTTATTTCAATAATTCCCCCGATAGAGGCGTCGGCCTGATCAAATTATATACTTCTGGTTTCTCTCAAATACTGTTATGAAAGTTTATTAGAAGAATTTTTTTAGTGACTTATTGAAGTGTATAATATAAACCTTAGAATGTGCTTACCCGATAGAGAAAATTGTTAAAAATGTTTTGTTTTTGTGTTTATTTGTATATTTATTTATGTATATTTTATTTATGTACTTTAAAAAAATACAGAGTGTTTGGTGAGGTCGATGCAAACATTTTAGGAGCTGAAAGAAAACGTCTTTTAGAACTTAGAGCAATACTTTCCTAAATATAAAGTCTTACGGTTTTGTGGATATTTACCGTTTTGATTTTTTTTCCTAATAATTCCGAAAACCAACGGTTATACGTCAATTACACAATGTTGTCATGTTGGGTATCATGCTGTTACTAAAACATTTCAGGGCTGTCACATTGAGGTATCCTTAAAAATGATGCTGCTAAAGTAGTAACGTCATGACTGTGACGCCGTAACGTTGTCATCATATAGTAGCGTTACGGCAGTTTTACCTTATTTTTTGGTGCTATTACTTTGAGCCTCCCAGACTGTGAATTCACGAGGAGCACTTTCTCATTGTGTATCGAAGTGATAAATGTTTGGTGTACTTATTAATTTTATACAATATCTTTAATATTTTTTATTTTAAAACATTAAGAAAATTTGGTTGGCGTTGGGTCGAAATCGACGCGGAAACCATGTGTACGAGTCTCGATTATTTTGTCGCGTCGGATGATCGTGTATTCTCCGATAGCGAGTTTCGCGGAGTTGTAATTATCGTGAAGGTTCTCCGGTTATGTCGCGGGTCCCAGGTAAGGGCAGAGTCGAGTTTGGGCTAAGGGAACTATCGCATGATCGAGCCCGCGCTATCGGCAGACGGCATCTACACTGCTCCGACATTATTGCCCGCTTAACAAGAGTCGAAGTGGCCCATAAATTGCGCGATATAATATAAACGCAGAATATATTACGCGTGCTTGCGGACGATAACATGGTAATTAGAAACACGAATAATATCACTCCACTGTTTTACCTAATGGGCGGCGCACTTAATGTATTTCGTGAATCGTCCGTTCGGCTGAAGTAAGGCGCGCATTATTTCAGCTCGATAAGGACTTGCAATAAATTGAGACAGCGAAGTGTCAAAGATTTCATCCCTTTTGTTTACTTGTTATTTATCCGCATGATTGAAAGCCTAAGCTTCTGAATCTATCACATGCTATTTATGCGCATGCTTGAAAGCTTTAACTTCTGAATCATTCACATGCTATTTATGCGCATGATTGACAGCCTTAGTTCTTAATCTTTAACATTCTTTTTATCCGCATGCTTGAAAGCCTTAACTTCTGAATCTTTCACAATATTCTGTACGCGTGTTTCCTTTTATATAATATAATTTTATATAATATTTTTATATAATTTTATAATTTAAAATGTCTTGCTATAACGCCGGTGGCGCGTATCAACTCTGACAACTTACACCGAGCGTGTGAACTAGCAGTGGGTGTTAACGCGATGATCATGAAAATGAGGTTACGTTAAACGCGATTTTAAAATAGTACTAAATACCATAAGCACATAAAAAAAATGTTTGTTTATAATAGTCAGAGTGAAATAGATTATGCCAACTCCAGCCGGGTACCGCGACATTGAAAGAAGATTATGTTACGTACTATTACGTTAGTATGTAGATCTACGATGAAGGATCATTCGTTCAGGGGAATTCCCAACAAATTTTAAATTTCATTCGACTGAATTGCCATGCTTAATGCCGTGTTTTCTCATGGTCAGTTCGAGCCTTTCGACGTTTGCTGGTCATGGATAAAAAAGCAAAGGTCAAAAATTCTTCATTCGGTTAGGATATTTAAATAACTCTTTCGGACATAGTTTGGGGGCCCCGTGGCACTGCCGGGGGCCTAGCCCTCCGATACTATTTAAATAATATTAATAATAATTTGACGGTGTCGACTGCCAATAGGTAATGTTACCTCAAATTATTGTATTCGTTCTTCAGCAACTTATTTCCTGCAAAGTCCCCCAATAGCAGCATCTCGAGAGTAGTAGTAAGCAGGCTTCGAGGTGGACCTATGAACCGACGTCCCGGGACATCTGTAACGTTAATATCACTGAGTGCACCAAGGCGACGTCATCGTTCTTTCTCTCTGCCTTTTATGTTAACGTCAACAAGTTTAAAAGCAAACATTTCTGACGCAGCGTCATCTTTTTTCACAACGCCGGAGAAAATGTAAAATAAACATCTTCATTCTATACGCTTTTACTACGGTCACTCTTCTTTATATAAATATTACTGTCTATATATATTACTATGTAATACACGTAACCATTACCGTTACTACTCGTGATTGTAACTGTTATGGAAAAGTTGTTTTAATGTGGTAGGGATAGTAAGTTTTAGGAGAGTATATAGCTTTTTCACGAAAATAATTATTACGCTAATTTTAACTCAATTTTAGTTTTTTTTAAATCATGCATAAAATCAGGTTTTGGGAATTATTCTTATGGGTATATTTTCTTTCTGGTTCTCAAAGTTACTCTATGATATACAAATACCCTTTAGTATATTAAATAATGTATAGATATAAAACTTTGCATGACGCCTTATTTTACGAGAATCTAAGCTAGATAACTTTTTTTAAAAAGAATTGCTATGAACATCTCCACTGACAGGCACATTTGGCTTAGTTGGGTAGGGTAGGATAGGTTGAGTATGCGTAATAATAATTGAAAGAACAATAGATTATATAATTTATGTATACACCGTGTCCCAAGACCATTTACAGTAAAAAAATCCAGCTAATTGGCTAAGGTATGATTTCAAACATGATTTGTTTTGACGACATATCAAAAATCATCCTGGTTTCCGAGTAAAAAAAATTTACGTTTACGTAATAATATCATTGTTCTTGTCATAGTTCGTTCGCTCCGCGCCGGGTCATTGATCGACCTTGGGCGAGCGAACAAAAGAGCAAAGAGAATTTACGCCAGCGCTTTGACAAAGTTAATAAATTTGGGCATGAAATATTTTCGAACTTTTTTATACAATTTATTACACGTATAGGGAACATAACACACCACATAGACCATAGCTCTTGGGACACCCTGTATGTACACCTCACAGTAAATTTTGAAAAAAAGGTATACAAACGAATTGCCTTCGAACAGACTTAAGTCAAGTTAAGAATTGTTACAAATTATTTACCTGCTTACTAATTTTGTTATTGACCAATAGAAAAATAAAAAAATATAATAAAATTTTCTAGTATCTACATATTACAATGCCTTACTTAAAAAAAAATGATAGAAGTAGCTTGTCTTGAATTTGTGCTATCGATTACACTCTTATTGGTGAGCGGATCTCATCATTGGGCCCTGCGGGTTGTATTCGACACTTGTGTAATCCCTCGTCTTGTTGAATATTTGGGACTCGTCAACCGTTCAAGTCTCACAATATGAACGCCGAATATATATTTTTTTTATCTTACTCGCGTCGAACAGATTGCCTTACAATCTCTTTGGCACGCAATAGGGGGGCATCTTCGCTCGAAACACCATGCAAATGCTATTTATTTTTATTCTCACCATTGTTGATTACGCAAAAAAAAATATTTTTTTTGTAACTTTATTTCACAGCGTTTAATAATTAAAATCAGCAAAATTATTGTAAAAAAATATACTACACAACCACATTTTATATGGTTTTTTTTTTGTTAGCTATTTGAAAACTTGTTGAACAAAATTTATTTAGATTCATGCACAGAATCACCTCTTAAAAGGATTCTGCTGACTTTAAAAGAATTCTTCTGGCGGAATTAGACATTTTTAATTGTACTTTGAGTTTATTCAAAAATAAGGTAAGTAAAATATACACTTCTCATACAGGTAATTGGAGGTAAAAGTCCTAAATATTTATGTTTATTATAATAACTATACAACCCTAATAACTAACAATCTAATTAATACATGTTTTTAAATATATATTTATTTTAAGTGTAAATATGCAAAACCGAAACTATTTTATTTTATGTACGATTCTCATAATTTTCTTTTTTTATGTAATCAGTTTTAGGTCAACCGACATCTCAATTATATTGTTAAACAGTGGATTCATGTAATTGGCCAAATTTATAATTATGTATTTACTGTTTTATAAATTAAGTTACGCTGTATATTCCCTAGAATATATTAAATTAAATTAACAACACCCGTATATTATAATTGGATTCCTCTTAAAAGCAAAAATAAAATTTAGCTACGAGATAAATTTCAATTCACTTGGTACCTTTTTAGAGATCGAACGCGCTCTCTTTATTGTTTTAGAGTCGACAGTTGACTTCCTTTGTCCGAACAAAGGGGGATATAGGATATAAAAATGGTCCAGCGCGGGCAGATCCACCGCGCGCAGTCAATCGCCGTGCGACACGAACGTCGCGGTCGGCTAATTCCTTTCTTGCGCGACGAGCGCTGCGGGCCGCGCGCGCCGGCGATCACGTCCCGCCGTGAAACGTCGCTACGTGCTCGGGACCCGCCCGCCCGGCGGCAATCGATCGCGCGTCCGCCCGCCCTATCCGAGTTGAAACGGACGGATGACCGCTGGACCGCTGGGGAGTGCACTTAAAACATGACCAAATTGTAATCGAATGCGCTGGACTTACTCCACAACTCTGCCTCTGTAAGCTAAAATACATTTAAATATTCTATATTCAAAACTTTAAAATACGAACGGAGGTAATTAATCTACCATAATAATGTTAAAGTTTTGTCAGTTTAATTTACTTTGTTTTAATCTAAAAGGCTGAATATTACTTTTTGATGTAATTAAATATATTATAATCTATATGTGTCTATACATACATAACAATAAAATTGAAGTGTCTGTGATTTCGAAATAAATTCTTTCATATGATATTCGCACGCAACCAAAATCTAAACACGCATTTTTTTTTGTTTGTCTGGGCTAATTTCCGAAATGGTTAGATTTATTTTAAAGAGGCTTAGCATTGTCAGGTAGACGGCTTTTCAAACATTTTTATAGGCTATTTTTTATCACTAGTTCCTTTGTAGAATTTGGAAAAATGTAGATATGCTGGCCTCAAAGGCCGTCGAAAATGCTGAACGCGTCGGACGGAATAAGTCAGGTGGAGTGCTGAGCCGCACACGACAGATGTATTCATTCCCGATACTTGAAATATAAATGAAAAATTGAAATAGCCCTGCGGGCGTCTTTAATGGTCGTCAAAGCCGCCTGCATAGAATAAGACGGAAGGTTCATTGATAAAAGTAAACAATTGGTTTTTTTTTTCGATTGCTTATTATGGTAGTTACCTCCATTTTACTCTTATGGCACTTACATATTGAAACTGGTATGATATTAATTGCAAGGTGTAAGTTGTAAATTTAGAATAATGCCCGAATCACTCGAATGCATCTTTTTTTTTATCAAGAGTAGGGTTCCGATATTTATATATTCACAAAAAGCACTGCGTCTGAAACTGTCCACGGTCGGTTTCCTTGCAGTTCTCCACAACCAACAAATATTACGAAAATATGCGAAAATATTACGTACGAAAGGGTTCAGAAGTTTCTATATTTCCAAACGAATATTTGACAAAATACTATTACTTTCATCTATTCCGAATACACTTATATAATTTAATCTACAAATTTTGAAGCAGCGTATAATCAAATTGATTCCGAGCTTTAAAAATTAGGCGATTTTTAGGTACTACTTTGATTTGACCCCTGCCTTGTTCGCTGGACGATTTCTGTACCATTTGTATGGTTTTCGATTGCTCACTGCTAACAAGAAATTGGAAGCCACTCTTTAACGAAACATTGCGCCATGCCTCAAACATCTGGAAAACATCGAAATTTATTGAAAAAAAGCACATAGACTCATCATTTTAATCACAGATGGCAATATATTCTTTAAGTTTAAACTGAAAATTGTTTAATTAACAGTGAATCAGGCTGTAATATCTAGGCTATTTGCCAACCGTCAATTTAGTGAGGTAAGAAGCACGTCATACCAATAAAATAATCTTTGGTATCGCCCGATATGGGTTGATATGGTTTTGTCATACCTAAGTGGATCTGTTACCGTTAGGATAGACCATAATGTGCACAATAACTGTTTAATCTGCAGATTACCGGGTGAGTTACGTTAAAGCACGAAATTTCCATTTCAATAGTATGTATCTATACTTTACCTAGTTAATCTAACTAATTAACCTTTAACCTTATTGAAACATCTGTGTTATTATATAGAATATTTTTTTCACCAACAGAAAAGGCACCGTCTTTGTGGGAAAATGTAAATAAAATGTTGAAAAATAATAAAGTCTCGTATATAAAAAAAAAATTGCATATCAACGTATTATAAACTGTTAGAATGCAAAAAAATATTTAAGGGGCCTCTGTCCGGTGGCGGTCATCTCTCTCTTGCGCGTGCTTTTGAGTCGTTCTGTCTCATCTAACGCATAAACACACTACCGTTGTTGGTTAATTATGAAAAACGGAATCGATTTATGTCTAAAAACTTAATTGAATTTGCATTTTTTTAAAATAAACTATGCTTCTGTTGTTTTATTTTCTCGATTCTTGGATTCAGATAATAAGATATTTACGTCTAAACTTTTGATAAAATGTATAGAAAAATACAGATATTTGGAGGCTCCTAACTTTTAAACAAAATAAAAATAAAACTTATCATTTCTACAAATAAGAGTCACAAAACTACAGCGTTTGTATGAAGAAATAACCGGGTTGATTCCCTTAAGAGAGCGAGACAAAATGTTGTTTATAAGGTTATTGCAGTTTTGAAGTTGTAAATGTTCCACAAATAGGTGTGCTTGTTGCAAAAACAAATTTCTATGTAACTCTAAATGTCACCAATATTTATATTGCACCAATAAGTAATCAATTTAGTGTTGTTATCAATTTAAGTAATCTACTTATTTAGTTACTGTTAACATTAGGGTCACATCTTAAAACTATTTAACTACTTAACTTAATAATGTGATAATTAACGGACGAAAATTGCACAAACATATTTTATAAAAGAAGGATCTTCACATTAACTAATGCTTGGATTATCTGTAGATTATCTCTAGGGAATCTGCAGAATAACTAAGTAACTTGCGAAGCAAAACCATTTCTCGTACTTGCGTAGTTAATCTAAGAGTAACTAGACATTAACTGTAACTGCGCATTAACTGTTTTACAAAAATTAACGGGGATATATCGAAAACTAAATACACACTGCTACGTGACTTTAACGAACGGATAAATAATGTAATTTAGTTGACATTCGTATTGATATAGAACGAAACAGTATTGGCATTTGTTACCGGCTTAATTGTCCAGCGTCCGGGCCGGGTCCCTCCGTCTCCGTGCCAGAACGGCGCCTGGTCCCAAGGTGCCCATTGCGGTGGCAAAGAAATTAATCACGTCCGTGGTCCACAACAATTTACTTTGCCCACTACTGATTGACTGTGCGGGACCACTTTTTCCCTCGAAGCTTCATCTTAACCGCTATTTTTAGGATTTACTCGTGTATCTGTCGTAGTTAAGAGTCATTTTCTCATACATATATACAGGTGTTTTTAAATTTATGGTACGCGTTTTAGGATGCTGATCTATATATTATCAGCAAAAAATATTGGAAAAATGTTTCTTAATTACGAGAAAAACGCATGAAACGCATGGCACGAGATCGGTCAGTAACCCCAAGCGCGCGAAACGCAAAGCACTTCGAAGAAAACATTTTTTTTTAATAATATATATTATTTTAGTATGATTTTTTTTCATGAGACCGGTTTTGTTATCAATATAGATCAACCTCCTAAAAGGAGTGCCGTAAATTTCAAAACATCCTGTATAATAATAATTTTACTTTACGGTACGGTATAGTAGGTATGGTTTATTCACGTTCAAGTAATTCTCAAGTCAGATCTAAACGCAGAATATTTAGCTATGACTAGTTATGAATTATGAATAATTATGAATAGAAATAGTTAGTAGCTTAGAAGCGCTGTTAGCGAGCTACAGCGATATGACAAATTCATGACATTGCCGTCAGTTAAAAACTAGTCTCCGCCCGGTGTCAAGCAGTGATTGCGTCGGTGTTAGTTGTGTCGTTACATTATCACCAATACCGTTCAGATGTCTGAAAATTTATTTATTTATTTATTAACAGGTAATAATAGCGTAATACACACACACGTAATACAGGTAATACAGCGTAATAATAGTATATACATTTTTCAAAAGGTTAATAATAAGGCCAATTAAAGCTTACGCCTATGTACAAAAATATTTAGAACTTTTTTGAGCTTAACGCTATTTTAGAATGTGTATGCGTGATGCGTTCGGTATAAAAGTGATACACTATGCAGTACGTGGATTTGGTTAATGCCGCGTCTACCTAATTCAATGATCTGTGTAATAGTTTTAAAATTATCCGCATCGACACCAGTGACAGGCCGAGAAGTGTGCACGGCGCTCTTCATGACATAAACAATAGAGTAGGACGCCGCGATAATTGTCTTTTTTATGCCAATTTCCAATTTTTATGCACGCCCCCTTAATGACCATTCGTAGCTTTCATAAACATTTAATATACGCTTTAATACACTCGTAGTTATGTAAATCATTATATACAGAATGTATTTAAATTAACTACTGTCCTTTCACAGGATTAATCTATACATTTATAAACAATCAAACATTGATAAGAAAAATATATTGGAACGTTTTCCAAATACGAGAAACACGAATTAAAATTTAACAAAAACCGTTTTTTAAAAATATTATTATTTTCAAATGTTTTTTTATTTATTATATTTTTTCGTAAGACCGGTTTAGTTTCTAAAAGGACAGTAGTGATTTTAAATACTACCTACTAATATTCTGCGTTATTAACTCTTTTTGTCACCTAAGGTCGTGACAGAACTAGCCACAATCCATCTTATTTTAACCTCTATAAAACACTGTATACCTGTGTATCTACGCATAAATGTGTTATTACTTTTTGAAGTTTGTTTATTTATTTATGAGAATTAGAAACAGCTTTGCTAAATTTTTTTTTTTTTTTGTAGGCTTACATTTTTAATAAATAAATAAATAAATCATGGTAGTCTAGTTGTTATAGAGCAGTTTCTAATCCGCTTATATTTTTAACACTTCATACTCTGCACCAGATTTAGCATAGTCGAATAGGGCCCAAATTAATTGAACGTATGATTTAGGTGGTACCAATTATTTAAACATAAAAAATAAATTGTTTATTCCATTTATAGAAAATAACTATGATACTTCAGACAGTCTGTTATTAGGAACGCGTTCGTTGAATAAGTCTGAAGCTGAATTTTTGGTTTATGACCGACCCTCATTATCACATTGCGCATGCATCGTTATATTCATTAAAATAAAATCGGCATCGTTAGCGATGCAGACGGAACGCCAACAGAATAAAAAACCCAACTCCCCAACACTGCCGATTTTAGGTTCTGTACTATAATAATATGACCTACTTCCTGTTAGTTACGGTTTTTGTAGATTAAGTCCTTTCATCTTTTTCAATCAGAACATATTTTAAAGGTCCAATAACAGTTTTTGCAAAAAATTACAGATACCAATCCGAACCGACGAATTTTCGTACCGTCTCAGAATCACTAAATGTTGTGTTAAATTATTAGCTGAATTAAATTCAGTTTTTTGTTAAGAATCGATGCTCAAAATAACAAATGTGATCATCTTTGAGGGCGACTTTCCGTTTGAAAATAGAATTCCACTGAATACAAAGCCGTTCCATACTAAATGTATGAGAAAATTTGTTTTCGTGAATTTTGTTCCGATGTTTTAATAGTTATTCTGCTATTCGGGGCGGGGAGATAAATCCAGCAAATCAAAGATCATAAAAATCGGTCTAACCGATCTTGAGTTATAAACGGAGTAACTAACCCGACTTTCTTTTATGTATATACTAGCTGTTCAACCCCTGGCTTTGCCCCGGGTTGGCAGCTAGGTCTTGCAGGCATTTTTCGAGTTTCTAAATCCTATCCATCTATTACACCATATCGACTTTTTTGAAAAAAATATTGCGGGGCAAAGTAGCAGCTGTAATTACCCGCTAGGTCTCAGTATAAAATAAACACGATTAGATGCATTCCACTGGTCTTCATTTTGGTTTACATCTCTGTTATACCATTTCCTTTCTAAAAGAGAAATTTAATTATGCCCAAGACCTTTTTTCCGCCACGTTTTCAGCTAATAATGTCACAGAAGAGAGAGGTGGAAAGTATAAAATGTTTGTAAACGGAGGAAAGAGAAAAATGTCCGCCGGAGGAATGTCTATCCTCTCCGGAGGCGTGTAGCGATGGATCGCCGGTACAGCCATCGAGGAAGTGCCCCGAAGTGAAGATTTTTTTATGGATGAAAAAAGTACATTGTTGGACTTGAGGCCCACGGGCCCGGCAAATATGGATTTTGGATGATCGGCGATGCGCGCGTACAGGATAGTGGAACATGTCTAAAACATGATATGCTACGCGAACCCAAGGATAGTAGAGTAGTGTGAATGCGACGACTAGTGCTTCTCCTAAAACTGCCGGTGTAGACCCTTTTAAAATGCTTTCGATTAGTACCGCAGCTTTATTCCTAATTGCTCCAGTTAAGAAAGTATTAATTAAGTAAAATTGTATGTTGAAACTTCGGCTTTCGCTATCACCGAAAAGTTCCATGCGAAGCTCCGCAAAGTGTGTTGTGATAATTGTTTTTAGCTGTACCTATGTTAAGTAATTAGACTGTAAGTGTAAGTTCTCACGCTTAGAAATAATTGACAATTTATATAACACGAGCTGATCATTGTCGAATTTTCCCGAGTGTGATTTCCAGTTCTACCTTGTCGGCGAGTTTTAGCAAACTTCGTTTGGCGATTATACCTCCCTACACACTCCGGACTGAAAAAATTTGAAGGCGTTTCGTTCGACAATATAAAATGTGGGTATCCTCGCGACATGCGGAGAAAAAACTAAGCGAAATTCCTCAGAGGAAAGGGAGTGAAAACAGGAATGCCAGTTATTAGAGACATTTGTTTTAGCGCAATCCGCTCTCGACCCCGGCTCTTTGACTCGCATCCGGCTCAAAGGAACACATAATTCTTTTGGAAATGAGGAATTTCGGGAATTAAAAAGCCGCACGTCGTTGAGTTGCGACAAAAAAATAACCTGATTAATAAAAGACTCACTATGACGTTAAATACGCACTAACACTGACTAGCGACTTACTTACTGGCTGTTGGCACTATGGCGAGGGATTTACGACGATCGTAAGTACGGCTACCGGGCGACGATGTCCGCGCGCCGGTAGCGCCATACCGCACCCCATCATTTGTCCCGTTCCCACTCCCGGCCGCGTCAGCTCGGCGTCCCTCTCATGCGACGATCTCTCTCACGAAACGCCCGTTTCCGTCCTGTTCTTTCAGCGGGCGAGCGAGCGGGACAGCCGGTGACCATGGCCGCCGGCGCCGCGCTGTTCGTCGTGTGGCTACTCGCTGTCATGGCGGCTCGCGTCGATGCAAACGGTAAGTCAAACTCTTTTCTCCACTGTTTTCTGTAATGTGGTCAGCGCACTATCGATGACGCAGGAGAATGGCAGAGAAAATATAGGGGTTTTGAACAGCTTTTCCCGGAATAAACCAAGATTGTATCGTGCTAAACAAACCCCATAGGCTGTTCTACCTTTTTCAGATTAATTGATTATTTACCTTCAATGTTATGGACTTTGAACTGACCAAACTACCATATTATAGACAATTTAACACGAGTGCAAAACCCCTTCAGCCCTGACGTGTTCAATCCACCCCTAAGCCAGTCAAATAGAGAGTGAAAAATATGTAATTTAACATTAATTGCAAAAGTTTTAATTAATTACTGGGCAAGGAGGTTTAATTGCGGGTAAACGAGGAACGTTGTCGGAATGAGGTAAAATTTAATACCTAGCGAACAATACAATATTTATTTCGTCATTCACTCTCTTCTTAATTGTCTATGCTTGCGGTATTTCAATCGGATTGCAAATTTGAAGATGAGTGTAAAATTGTAAATGCTTATAACACTTTTTTTTTGCGATTTCCAGGTTCGTACATGAGATGCATTTTTATTTACAATACTTACACGATTTCTAATAAATTTGTGAAACTTTTGTTTTTTTTAATTGAATTTTTATTTTGACTGGCCTAACCCTCTTTGAAATCGACATTTTAAAAAATGTTTAAATTTGTACATTTCAGTAGAGTTGCTGTTCATTTTAAGATGTGTAGAAATTATAAAAGACCATAAAATATTGTATATTATCGACGCTCCCCTGCTGATAGTTATCGTTGACCACAATATGGATGCAGTTTTAACTGTTAGATTTTATTTAGTATTAACGCTCATATAGCGTATCTCTTCTTATGTATTAAGACGACTCCTCATTCAGTTTTGAAATATGTTAATGTTTTTTCCGTTTAGGTATTTTGTTCGTTGCATTCGACGTGTTCCAAAGGAAAACTGCAACAGGCGTGCAATCACATGTTTATATGCACTTTTTTTTTTTAAATTTTCGGTTCAATTTCATTACGAACCTTTAATGCTATTGACACTTGTACATCTAAAGAAACGTTGTTAACGAGCATGTCAGCATTTTAATTAATACAGTGTACCAAATATGGATTCATTACTATCGGTTTTACAGCCCAGTTTGAACCTTGGCTTATTAAAGGATTTTCACTTTTTCACTCATAATTAACCGTTAACTTTTAGCGTGTGTTGGGTTGGTCCTTGAATACACTATGAAATCCTTTGGGCATTCCAACCATTTACAACAATTTAGCTAATTATCAAGTTAGTCATATATGCAGGTACCTCGTACGAATCTATTCTAGAATTATACAATATGAGGGATTATCAAAGAAATCGATGTATTCGAAACACAAAAAAAATATCGTATAATCGTGATAATGCAGAAAGTTATGAACTATATATATGGACTTTAAATCATTTGAACTTTAAATTTTATGTGCTCTTTTTAAATAGTAAAAAACATAGTAAATTTCACCCTTCCAATATTTTTAGTGACATTCTACAAAAGAATCTATATATTAACACGCAAAAAGAAAACTTTGTACCCCTTTTTAACCACGGAGGAGTGTCATAGTAAAAGTTTATATGGAGAAGGAGTGTAGAAAGCTAATATTTATCTATAATTTGTGTTACAAATACATTGAGTTGTGTTACAAATTTAATAAAACGATCATACAACGGACAGCTCATTGACAGAAGGAGTTTCCAACTGTGAATTTTATGTGATTTCAAATATTCCTTTTTCAAGTCTGTCAATGTCATTGTAATAATGTCAAGTAAAAATAATTATTAATGCCATTTTATACTTCTATGAATGTCGTATACGGTATAAGAACCTATTAAGGTTCTTATACCCCATCATCATTCATCATTTTTTTAAGTTTGAGCTTTATTAAACTCTCAAACTTAAAAATAATAATTAATTACTATCGAATGTTTACTACTGGGCGACCACTAGTATAAATATAAAAATATATGGTTTTGTCTATTTTTATTTTTTTTTCTTTAACTTTGCATTTTGATAGGTTGTTAATTTTTACTTTTTACTTTTTGTTGCTATCTATTTTATTGCTTTTGCATTTTATTATATTGTTTTTTTGTTTGTCCTTTTCTTATTGATGTAACCCTATTGAAACTTTAATACTGTAATAAAATGTTATTTTTTTTCACCCACAGAAAAGGCACCGTCTTTGTGGGGAAATGTAAAGGTGTTTTGTAAAAAAATAATAATAAAGTTTAAAAAAAAAAAATAAAAAAAAAAAAATTACTCTACAATCCTGTATTCTACTGGTTTTCCGGAATAACGATTAAGACGATTTACTGGCACTTCAGCAATATTTCATTATACTGTTTCTCAACGTTGCTTGTAAATTCCCGACGCGACGTGCGACTTTAAAGAATTCTTCTGTAATTTAATTTACTTAAAATTTCAATTTAATCAAACTTCCATTCGACCTAAATTTGACTTCAGTTCCATTCGACGCAATTTAATTTCCTCTTTCTTGCTGGCGATTTCGTTGTAACTATCTTTGTGAATTTATTTTTCGCTTACCAGGTATTTTTTAACCAAGTTAGAGTGGTCATGTTGCTTTCTACTCTAAAAGGAATAATAAATTACTAGTTTTTAATTTGTCTCCGTCTTAATCTACATTTTGCCATTATTATAATAAATAAATAAAATGGTTTGTTTTTGAGATAGTGATTTCGAAGTGATCGATTATTTACTTTATAATGAATAAGTTGTATTTTAATGAAAATAAAAATGTCTATTGCGGCAACTATTAAAAAAAATGAAGCACTATTATCGTGTTCTGGTCTGTATATTTTATTTATGTTCTTATCTTTATTGGAAAACCAAAAGTTTTACACAGTAACATACAAAAAATACATTTGATTGAACAAAATAAATATCAAAAACTTTAAATAGGTCTCTAACAAATATATTAACATTAATAAAAAATATTACAAAATCAACTTTTATATCATCTAGGCATGCAATATTTCACGACGTTTACATTTACTTAACTTTATGTTATGTATGTTAGTGGATGTGGGGGGGTTTGCCCCCCGTGTACCGCGTCCTTTCCACAACTATTGTACTTTTAAATCCACTTATAGCTCGCCCTCTAGTCCCGTACTGTAGATGAAGTTAAGTATCTTTTTGGGTGCGATGGTTCTAATCTCTTCTGACTGGTAACTTTTGTACATTAGGGGTCCACATTCTCCCAGTAGGTGTAACGGAGTTTCTGGGCCCACTTGGCAGAGCCTGCACCTGTCGTCGGTCGATAGGCTTAATTTGTGCAGGTGTTTGTTCAGCTTGCAGTGGCCAGTTAAGGTTCTGGTTAGGATCCTTATTTGATATCGGCTTAACTTTAATAGCTCCGAGAGTCTTTTTATGAGTTCTTTGGCTTGCTTTTGTCCGGGCAGTTCTTGCCGGTATTTTTGGCTTTGCTTCCAAGCCCAAATTTTTAGCAGCCTACTGGTGGTGCTCTTAGCTATGCCGCAGGCCGGTTCTGGGCCTCTCATAGTCATGCCCGCACCTTTCTACTTTACTTTACTTTTTAATAATTGATATTTTAAAAATGCCAAACTATAGGATGTTTTTTTTAGAGGTGTGGTTTTCAATCTGGCACTACTTTTTTCGTAGTTGGTGTTTTTGACAGCTGTCACTTGATTTATGCTCAGTTTGGTTTGCCATTTAATAATGAATAGACTTACTCCTGAACAACGTTTGCAAATAGTGCAAATTTAGAAAAAATCACTCTAAATTTTTTTAAAATCACTCTAAAATAAAGTAAAAATCGCGTCGTGGGCCTGTGGCGTGGCCTCCAAGATCGTGCGATTTAACACCGCTGGACTATTTTTTGTGGGGTTATGTGAAGTCGCTTGTCTACGCAGATAAGCCTCTCATAGTCATGCCCGCACCTTTCTACTTTACTTTACTTTTTAATAATTGATATTTTAAAAATGCCAAACTATAGGATGTTTTTTTTAGAGGTGTGGTTTTCAATCTGGCACTACTTTTTTCGTAGTTGGTGTTTTTGACAGCTGTCACTTGATTTATGCTCAGTTTGGTTTGCCATTTAATAATGAATAGACTTACTCCTGAACAACGTTTGCAAATAGTGCAAATTTAGAAAAAATCACTCTAAATTTTTTTAAAATCACTCTAAAATAAAGTAAAAATCGCGTCGTGGGCCTGTGGCGTGGCCTCCAAGATCGTGCGATTTAACACCGCTGGACTATTTTTTGTGGGGTTATGTGAAGTCGCTTGTCTACGCAGATAAGCCGGACACGATTAACGCCTTGGAAGAGAATATTCGGCGCGTTATTGCTGACATACTTCCTGCAAAAAGTGGTTGAAAATTGGGCCTCTCGGCTGGAATTTGTTCGAGTCAGCCGCGGCGGCCACTTACCCGAAATCATTTTTAAAACATTATGGCAAACCCTTATCTTTATAATAAAACTAAATTCTTAGCCATAACATCAAATTATATGCGTTTTATCTCTTCTTGAAAACGACGCCTCTAAAATCATCATCCTATAGAAAATATCTAATTATTAAAAAAGAACAAATTATATGCCATGACTTGTTTGGTGTAAAACCCCACAAAATGAATGTGATATAGATTACAATTAAATCTGAAATAAAATTAGTATAATTTCACTGTAGATATTAAATGTCTCGTGTTGAAAGCATGAATGAGAGTAATAGTTGGGGAAAAAAGGAATAAATCAAAATAATTTATCCAATATTGACAATACGACTATACTGATAAATTTATAAGTTTCACATAAATGTATTTTTGGTAATTTTATTTGATAGCCACCGGCGAATATAAAATATTAATTTGACTTTCATCGAGCACATTCGCCCGTCGCTACCCGCCTTATTCAAAATGTACGGGGGCGTGCGTTAATATTCAATACGCGTAGTGTGTACACACACTCTGGCCGCCCGTGTAATTGGCTGGCTGGACGAAATGAAAATTGTCATCACATAATTCTCTTTGTATGGGAGACTTCATTAATACTCTATAAAAAAAAACTATTAACTGTTGAGGATTGACGGGTTTACAATTATATTATTGGTTGTGATGGTAAAAGTAATGAAAGAACAGACAGAAATGCATTTACATAATTTATATATCATAATTCGAATATAAAAGTAATTAATACCTTATTACCTTGGGTACATATAATATATATTTAGGTTCATAATACATTTTGACAGCATTAGTATAGAAACAGGGAATAATGGGTAGAGCAAATTCATACTAGCGATTAACACGAATATACTCTTTTATCATCTGTAATAAAGTTCCGTCTTGTTCATGTTTTTAATTTTACGCGGTACACAAGTTACTTTTTTAGGTTTAAAGAAAATGTATTTAATAATTATGGTATTACATATTTTGTTTAAATAATTTGTAGAAAAAAAATTTAATAACTATTTAAAAGCTTAAATTATATTGTAAGTGCTTTAGTATATAAATATAATATACAGGTGTTTTTAATCTATATCGATAACTAAACCGGTCTCACGAAAAAAAAAATATAATTTAGCAAAAAAAAAAGTACTAAAGTAATTATATTATTTAAAAAACTTGACTTTGGTGTCAGTGTTAATAATTGTGCCTACTGTGCCTATTAGACTCTAATAGTTATCCAATGACTTGTGTTTTAATTTAAAATTACTTGAAAAATTTGAATTTTTTTTTATACCTGAAAATATGGCCCACAAAATAAAAATAACGAAACACTCTATACAGCAGGATACAAATTTTGTATGCGTGTCTTGATTGGATTTTTACTTGATTAACAATAGTGCATTTTCAAATGTTTCATATTATATTGTTAAACCTGACTAATTCAATAAATTAAACAGCTATACGGATTAACAGCTCTGTCATCGCAAATTATTAATTTCTTAACTTTCTAATCTTAACACTGAAACCAACACACATATCTATAGTTTTGTTTCGGATAAACCAAGAAGTTTGAAAATGTTTTCGCGCCATATACTACGAAATTAATTTAGTTTGTACTAAAACCTGGAATGCTATTTACAGAGGATGTTTTCAATATTTTGTGCTGATTAATGTTTGATTTTTGACACAGATAACTCCCTAATAAGATTTTATGACTGTCTGGGATACAGTAAAATATATAACTTTGATGAAAACCCAAATCTAAGAGGTCACGAAATGAAAACGTTCCATGCCAGTCCACCTGTCGCGGTTGAGTGGAATTATGCACAGAATTCAAATATGTATAAGCATGTAAGCTTTACAACAGCATGTTGAACGCTATCGATATATTCAACACTACCTTTCTGGAATTCAAGAGAGTGTATTTATGAATTTATTTATTTTTAATATATTATATAAATATTTTATTACATTTTTCTCTAAAAAAAATACAATAATCGTAGCTACGCTTAAATTTTAATAAAAATAAAAAAGAAAATATTTCATACAGTATTACATTAAAAAAAAATAATTAAATGTATCAGCGTAGAATTATAGGCGTATTACATAAGATTAGTAAACTGGATTTCGTTGAGAAAAGGTTTACTGTGTTATCCTAACCAGGTGTAAATACCTGTTCTAAGATTACTTGACATGGCATGATATAGTTATAACTTTATTACAGTAATATATTACATTTTGTTTATTGTTTACTATGCTTCTTATTGTTTAATAAAAAAATGAATTGCATTGAAGGCAAACTTAGTGTAAAGTACGTCCGTCAGATCATATGGTAAGGTCCGAGCATTAGTCACATCAGCTTTTAGGGTTATGTATTCATATACTATGATATAATATATAATATAATGTTATCTACATACTACGTTTATGGGTGTGTACTGTAGGTGTTTGTTGTGATGAAGGGTGTGTAGGAGAGTGTATTCATGTGGGTTGATAAAATATACTACTCTAGCTCTAACCCTAGAGTAGTATATATATGTATGTATAAAATCTTATTATCTATAAAGAGTTATGGTATATTTCGTATTCTGGTAATTATGTAACAGCTCATTTTTCAGTAATAGTAATAATTAAAAATATATCATATAACAGAATACCGGCACGAGCATCCGATAGAGACCGATAGAGACTAATAATGAAGCATTTGTCAAACCCTTTTGGGCTTTCTTGTTTATGTATTTAAATGTTTTCATTGTCTACAGTGAAATCCCAAAGAAATAACAATAAATCCCCTACAGGTTTTCCATTTTTCGCCGTTAGGTGTCCCGCCGCGGTCGCTGCGCGGATCCAGTCGCGTACATCCCGTCGCTCCCGTTACACACAAACGAGGTCCCTCATAAATTTTCGAGCGGGACACAATTTTCCGCGACAAAATTTATGGCGCATTACTTTTTTTTATGTACTCTTTGGCTACCAACAACCATCAGAATCTTTGATGGCCGGGATGGCGACGATCCTCGAGTCCGTACCTGTATTCACTCGGACGGCCACTCTGCTCTCCCTGCCTCCTTTTCATTCAATACAGTCAAATCAAATAATTACAATGCTTCGCTGTTATGAAATTTATATTATTTTATTTTACACTTTACACCTACGATTACACTTTCGCACGGAGATTTTTTTTAATCCTAAAAAAACTTTATATTTATCTCTATCTCTACCTATACAGGTTGTATTTATATTCGCCGATGTCCTTTTAGGGTGCATTAATCAGCAAAAAATGTTTTCCAATTACGAAATAAACCAATTCAAAATATTTTATTGATTGAGAACGTGATTGAACGCATGGCACGATGCCTGTCATCGCGAGGCACTTCAAAGAAAAACAAAGTTTTTTTAATAATATAATTATTTTAGTATGATTTTTCGTGGGACCGGTTTAGTTGTCTATATAAATCAACCAATAAAAGGACATCACCGACGGCGAATTTAAATACATCCTGTATATATAAAAGAAAACACTTCTCAAAACGATCCATGTAGCCAGACGATAGTGATTTTTCTAAATTAATTTGTATTAGGTATACAAGAAAAAAGCATTTTTTTACTTTCAGAAACCAAACTAACCAAAAGAACAAACTAGGTTAAGGTTTTAGGGAAAATTGCAGTTACTCTGTACCATACTTACGGGTAATAACTTTTATATTAATTCCAATCTGACCCATTATTAATGGGCTTCCACATATTGTAGCGCCGCGAAACGGCCAGGACTGTTCTATACTTTCGAATGTTGAAAAGAGTACAGTTTTGGTCGGAATGATTGGATTCACATGGGCTGTCAGATTGAAAGAAAAACAAAAAGTATAGTAGTCAAAGAAAAACGATATACAAACTAGCTATGGTTTGCACTTTTACGTAATACTTTTCAATATTTGTCGAATTTTCAAGTCGTTTGTTTCCTGTATGTATTTGCAAGTGTAGAATCATCGAAGGCCTTACCCACGTGCTGCCCTTATGGATGGAAACTCACCTGTTGCAGTTCAGCGAAACAAATGAGGAATATATTAACAAATACACATAGGAAATCTCCCTTCAATCTTGAAGGACTCAATTTTGGGGGGGTCTATAAAGGATCCCCTCATATGATGCCTCGGGCAAGTTCTAAAACGGTCCCGACAATAAATGTCCACATAGTGGACATAAGCCATCATTATCGAGCGCCCCATCCGGGTACCATCTGAGCTCCGCGTTGAAAAAACTGCGAGGGCATTTCTTACAATATTAACTGTAAACTTGTTCAATTTGGCCGTTTATAATTCATTTAATAAATAAATATATTGCGTTATCCTATTTTCAACTTTGCCGTGAATATAAGCCGCGCGTTAATTCCGCGGGTCCGGCAAACGAGAGCTTTTCCTTTAAATCCCGCCGAGTAGGTATCCATGCTCTTAGCCTTCCGCCATTTTTGAATTGGTAATTGCGTCCAGCGGTACGGTTTTGTCGGCTTTTGCCGACCGCGTTAGACACGTATGGCTGAGTATTACGTGCCGTGAAAAAGGTGCTTTCCCGTGTACGGTGTCGCATGTCTTTGCCATTCTACGTCACGGACTATGCGGTCAGGGATGTAACGTTTATTTCATACTGTTACGGCTCACGGGCATGCATTAATGCCGCAGTCTCATCGAGTTGATAAACAAGCCTAAAGGACCTACTTTCAGCTCCACGCTAGTGGAACTCTTAAGTACATAATTAATTTATTTAATTATTAAAAGATTCTAAACAGCGAAATTGTACAAGTTTACAGCTGATACAACATATGGCCAACAAGTGTAATTTAAAGATTAACAGATATTTATCGTGTAATTGTAAGATATGTGAGCGTTTGAATGAAGTGTGAAATAAGTGTGTAGGTAGGAGAGTGGAAAGTGGAACGTTTGTATGTTTGTATGTTAGGATGATTGACAAGCGCACATAGCAAAATATTAGAGGTACTTAATGATTTCAGAATGAAAAGGCATATATTTCTAAACAATATCACAGACAGCCTTAATAAATTGATTACGGCTAAGATGGAATAAATCAATGCTTTGAAAATTTTATTACAAGTATCTAGAATTCTATTAATCGCGGCGTTCTGTGCGTAACTTGAATTACATTTAGGCAAATGAAACAGGTAAGGAATGTGTGAGAGACGAAAGGTTTACACGAAAAGAGATGTCACTCAGCAAGAATCGATAAACATTTTTTGAGTGCATGATTTGTGCGCTTTGTGATAGCACCGCACCATCAAATCGGTCTAACAATAGTAATGATTCCTGGCCCATTTTACTCGGTATGGAACGGAGTTTACTGAAATTACTGTTAACATCAGGAAAAGACTGTAATGTACGTATGTAAATCAAGAAGAAGTCAACGAATAGTAATCGATCGCCTAGATAAATTAAGAAATCTGGAACGTTTTTGAAGACGAGGACACGCGCTCAGAGGCGACAGCGTCGTCTGGAAGAGAACTAATACCCAGCCATTAATTATTCATGGATTACTCAGCTAAAGCGTCTGTCTCGCGGTCTAAACGAAGCCAGTTAAATAATTAAACACGGCCCGTCGGCAAAGTGAATATGACAGCGGAGAAGAATTTATCGTCCGCGCGTCGAGTAAATATCCCGCAACAAAGGCACCAAAGATAGCAGCGGCAGTCCATTAGAGTGCGCAAAACTTGGCGCAGTCAGTCGTCGGGCGCCCGGGAGGAAACAAGAAATATATTTATGCAAATTGACCATACTTCCCGATGCGCTAACTCATTGTGCTCGAGCGGGGGCGGAGAGCGGGCGCCTGCGGCGTCGCTTCTGCTCGGAACCGCGGCTACTTCTGCCAAATGCAAATGTGCGTCGGCTGCGTGTGCGAGGGTCCGGAACGCGACTTTCGACTCCTATTTACTCAACCGTAGGCGCCTCGCATAAACGGCATTAGTCGCATGCTTAAGCCGGAACTCTAATAAATCCATCAGGGAAATTTATCATATGGCAACGCAGAGGAGGCCAGAACACCTTTAATATAAAATAAGTGCTCTTGCATTTTTTCTCGTTTCTCGTGTACATAAAAAAATGTCATTCATTGAAAAACCAACAGCCGACATCACGCCGGGAACACCAATGTACCATTTACGATGAATTTATGTGTAGTTATTATTATTGATGTCGTGGAAGAGTGGCTCTCCGAGACCACACCCGGTACTCCACTATGTAGGTCGCGACAGGTTAAATAATAGGCAGGCGTAGTGCGCGAGCGGCGAGTTTATTGAGACTGATACTTCGCGCTTCGACCGTACCGCGGCCGAGTGCTGACTATTTTTTATTTATTTATTTATTGTTATTTTCACAGAAAAAACTTACAGCTAGACATACAATTATTACAAAAAAAAAACATTTTATCTATAAACATACAAAGAGAAAATGAGATACATCTCCTCTCATCTAAATTCGCACTTAGTGGCATGTCAGAAACTTCACCGTGTCCATCTAACTATAGACAATGTGTTGTCTATGATTAGGGGAATATGAGTGATGTGCGTATGGTAACATTGCCACGCTACAAGTGAAAACTTAAAACTATGAAGCAATGGTGTTTTTTTTTTTATAATTGTAGTATCAAAAATTAAAGTTTCATAATTTACAAATTGAAATCATTAAGTAATATTAGTCTGGTTTTCACATCTATCGGCACTCCGAGCAAAAAAATTATTCATTTTTCAACTAGACAATTGTTTTACCGCGCTAGTAAGATAACTCCTAAGCCACTATGAAATACTCATAGCAGAAGTCAAATACCAACAAAATAAACAAATAAATAATATCAATATCTTTTTCTTTTCTGTTTTTGGTATAGGTTTCTAGCTTGTACTTTTATAGACAAAAAAAGTGATAGAAACTATAATTGTATTGACCCTACTATTCCTAATATCCTCTTCCTCACCCTCTCTTCATCTCTTAGGATAAAAACTAATTTTATACTCCGTCGGCGGAAATATTGACCTGATTTTATTTTATGTTTGTTAGTGAGTACCATTGTTTTCATAAATATTATGTCCGTGAATTTAAAGATAGGTCATCGAGTTCATTACCGTTTTAGGAATGTCCGTATAGTCTAGTTATGAAGGCATAACAAACAGAGGTTGCGGTAGATCCAAGCGCTCACTCATATTTTTTACCTTGTTTGTTACCCTACGTTTGACAAAGATCAAATTTAAAAAAAAAAAAAATAAAGAACTTATGTCGATAAAACGCTTCGCTTCATAATTTATTTATTTATTAACAGGTAAAAGCATACAGCGTAATATCACATCATATATTTTTATCACATTCATCATAAATTATTTTTATACATACTAAAACCATACTTAATTTATTACTTTATTTATTTTTATTAACATACAAGTGTCACACACTCACGACTACCACAAACATCACTCACAAATTACACATAAAACTTAAAAAAAAAAATACTGTCTACGTATATAATATTAATAATCTATATATATTTTAAGAACACTGTTCAAATTTTAATGCTAATGTTATTATGTAAAATGACCGAAATCCATAATTGGTTTTATATACTAGTAATAAGTTTTGTTTGTAATTGTAAAAATGTAATACTGTGGATTTCTCAATAAAGAATAAATAAATAAATAAATAAATAAAATAAATAAATAAAGTAATATTAGTATACACATGTTTTCAAAGGGATAATAATAAGGCCAATTAAAGCTTACGCCTATGTACAAAAATATTTAAATTTTATTGAGCTTAACGCTATTTTAGAATGTGTATGTGTGATGTGTACGGTATAAAAGTGTCTGTGAGGGTGTGTGGTTGTGTGTGCGCATGTTTGTATGTATGAACATCGTATATGTTGCGTATAGATAAATTAATTTTAATATGCAACGTTTCCATTTGGAATCAGATTGGCATGAAATACTTCGGATTTTTGAAAGAAACTCGCCACGATTTAGGTCAAGTACATCAACCTCGCTGAATTTGGTACAACGAAGAGAAGTTTCGTACGTAATTCGCTTACATAATTTCAATTTGACGTACTATTCTGAAACTAGTCTTAGCGATTATTTTAGCATCGTAAACCACCCCGCTAAGTACGGGAATCCTCCGCGCAGCGTCGATTACACGACGCTGCGCGCCCGCGTCGTAAACCCGCGCGCGGCGCCTTCACATAATTTACGAGCGTTGTTCGCGAACTGTATGCGAAAATCATATTGCCTCTTATTTATGCGGCCCGCGGCCCGCGGCCCGCGCCGCCTGCCGTATGAATGCCGAACCGGGCCGCGCGTGTGCGTCGCGTCCAATTTTTACGATTGCCTCCAGCCTCTGCTCTCGACGTACGCTTTTTGTACGAGAGAATCGACTGTTACATTCTCAAAATTATGTATTCGATCGAAAATCTATCAATGTCACAGCTACATTATTTTCAAGAGAATCTTCTGTACCTTACAGATTTTTGAAGTACTTCTTTACGCCCGTTGTACTCATTGGGATGGGATGTTGGTCGGAAACCGCGTCACGCGTTAGGAGTAAAATCCGCAAAGTGCCTTTTTGCCTTTCTGTCTGTGTGTGTGAGTGGGTGTGTGCGAATGGCCAAAGAAATATAACTTACACCATCTGGTCCGACACAGACCCAATTTTTTTCTAGACAGAATGAATCTAATCCGAACCGCTCATTCGGCTAAACTCTGAAATACGTTCGGAGGTGATTTGTTTATTTCAGGAAACAACAGCTTATACAAAACAAAAATCAGTTACAATAAAAAACAATCAAAACATAAAGCCAATGATAGTTTCCTCCAAACTTAATAAAATAGTAAATAAAATACACCCAGAAAGGAGGCTGGGATTAGGAAGTAGAAGGGGTTGGTTTTTAACATATACATATAACTCTAGGTATCTATATATCTGCTCTAGGGTTAGAGCTAGAGTAGACACTCTCTTGAATTCAGACAAGGTAGTGTTGAATATGTCGATATCGCTCAATATGTTGTTGTAAAGCTTACATGCTCGATGTGTATATGTTTTTATTTTTTTTATTTATAAATAAATAAAAAAATACATAAATTCTGTGCATAATGTGCGAATCCTGTGATCATCGATGCGCCCAGTTTGTATTTAAGTTTTTCTTCCTATATAAATTGGCGTGCGGAAACATTGTTGAATGTAGACGCCCTTTAAAGGGGGCCTTGGGGGTGAAATGAAGGGAGACACAAGATCGGTTAGAACTGGTTTTATTGTATCGGTTTTCAATGCCACATCAGTCACCCAGTTACTTATGTACTCCGTGCGTTGTAGACTCTCTCCAGATTCATCCTGTAGGCGATACCTATTTATTTATTTATCTTTATTGGAGAACTATGTTTCGGGAACTCCAGTAGTCACAGCGGCGTGCGGTACAGGGCGATGACACTACTACGTTTTAAAGCCCGGCCGCGTTTGTTGGTGCTAATGTGGAAAAGTTCCATCATGTTTCATCCTCCTACAGTGGCGTGATCTATGGCTTCGAACGACTTTGAGGTCTGTTGCTATGCAGACTGACTAGGGCTGTCACAACAAAGTTAATAAGCTTCCTTACATGTTTTCCTCCTAACGGGGATGATGTAATCACACTTGCACTCATTTGAATATTTGCGACGATATTATGTCTACTTGCTTACTCCTAGGTATCTGGTATGGGAAAACGATATCATGTCTAGCTACTTACTCCTAGGTATCTAATATGGTAAGAAGATATCATGTGTACCTTCTTACCCTAGGTATCTGATATAGAAAGCCAGGCGCGACGTCCACCCCATCGTCACCCGCCAGACGTCTGTCGCACCGGCCGCAACAAAAGAAAACTTTCAATAATAACTTCCCCGCGAGCAGGCAATTGAAATTGAATTGGCCACAGCGATCTGATTATCTTTCCCATATTAGGATTCTTCCGATCCATTAGCTTTTCCATTTTCTCTTGCGAGCGCACCCCCGCTCGCTCCCCTGCGACTTATATACTTACTAAACTAGGAAAAATATTGCGCGCACTTAACGTCGAAAATTGAAACGTCCTCGGCGCTTTAGACTTTTTTCCCGGTCGCGCTTTTATAAAGCCAACCATTCAACAGAACCATCAGAGACACATCTCGTCTAATAATACAACACTCGCTATACCAAAGAAAGAATATCTACAATGTAAACAAGATTATAAATAGGTAATGACCCCTGGAAGGGGTAACATTTTTATCGTAACAAAATCTCTGGTTAATTATCACCTATTCAGAGTTTTGGTCGCTTCTGACCAAATGGTTTTTGAATTAAAAACAAATAAGATATAATCGTTTAATAACATTCAACGTATGCAACAGAATGACGATCTTAACCTCAAAATAAAATCACTCTGTAAGCACAAATTTTGGTAAGGAATCGACATGTTATCGAGCATGTCTCTGTGGAACTGAACCAAACTATTTGTAATTTTTATGTTCATAATAATACTATAGATAAATAAATAAAACTGTTTATATTAACTTGCGTAATGTATGCCACTATCTCTTGTAATAGAGCATATTGTCAGTTGAATTTTTTATATTTTTTATATTTTCTAAGGGTTTTGCGCTGGTCTATTGTATGCACTGTAATACTTCATATATAACCTTCCTTACAACAGGTAACTCTTACCTAACTTGTACTCATCGGTCAACTTGATTTCTCAATAAAAAAAATATATATATATGACGTTTCAAATTATGTATTACGTATATTACGTGTCGAAGTATAGATTGAATTTGCCGAGCAACGACCACTCGCACGCTGGCTATACCTGGCAAACAGATGCCTAAAAATTAAAAAGCAATCTTCGGACAGGGAGTTACGGAACTCAAATAGCAAGCACGCATTCAACTCATAGAAGTGTGAACGTGCCTTGCGGTGTAATTCAACCCGCATCCCGAAGATGAGCTGGGCAATCCCCGAGATGTCCGGTGTACAGCTGGCCTTACGGCGCCCGCCGCGATCGGCCGCGCCGTGTAATCGAGTTTGCATAGCCGACGATCCACGTACGATTTACTCTGTACACTTTCCTCTCGCGTAATGCTGAAAATCGCATAAATATGCGTAATTGGCGTTTAGTCCCTTTTATATGCCCGCTGATTTTGCTTCTTCATAAAGCGACACGCAGACCATTACACCAGTTAATGTAAGCGTATTTTACGTCCTTTTTAACAAGGTGTCATCAAAGTGACTCACTTTCGGCTTTTCATATTCCTTACGCTTTTCTAAAGTCCTTTATGAATATATGCTGAATCTACAAGGAATTTCGCAGAAATACATATTTCCCATTTACTCGTAAATTTTCCTCTAGAGAAAACCAACGCAAATTCAGAAATTCACGGGTAGTTAAATATGGATTAATTTAAAACATTTATGAAAATCTCATTTAAATACAATTGTTATATTATGCGGTATACTTGATGGATATGAACTGAAAGCAACATCAGTGGCGCACTTCTCTCTCTTGCTCGTCCTTTTAAATCATTCCGTCTCATCTAACGCATAAACACTCTGTACCGTTGTTGGTTAATAATGTCAACCTATGTTTAAAACTTACTAGAATTTGTATCTTTATAAAATAAACTATGCTTCTGTATGTTTATTTTCTCGATTATTGTATTCAGACAATAAGTTATTTAGGTCTAAACTTTTGATAAAAATGTATAGGAAAATACAGACTTTAAGACTCTTAGACAAAATAAAAATTTAACTTATTAGTTCGAAAGAAGCCTAGATATTTATGGGATAAAATGATACCTAGTATTATTTCAAGTCTACATCGTCAAATGAAAGTGTCACATTACAGCGTTTGTATGGAGAAATGACCGGTTTGAGTCCTCTTAAATGCACCTCGGTGGATGGGTAAGGCGTTCCAAGTTAATATCAGTGTTAACCATAACTGCCTAGGCAGAAAATTATTTTTAGGCCTCAATAATTAACAAATTAAAATTTATTATTTACCCATGAAACGTAATTTCATTTTCCTTGCTATTTTATTAATTAAGCACGATTTCACAATACAAGAGGGCAATTAAGCTATTATATAAAAAAAATATCTGCATTATTTCATTTACTTTGCTCAGTATTGAAATATTTAATATTTAATTGATAAAATGGTTTCAATTTTTGAAGAAAAAAATCTGTATTTAGGTACGTCATACTTTAATATGTTTATACCCAACGTTTTTATATATAACAGTAATTTATTAAAGAGTATTTTAAGTGTTTAACGGGTAGACACTTAAGCTGTATTCATTTGTGTGTATTGTTAGTGTATGTATAACAGTGTTTAAAGTTAATTTTTCACGTGGATTTGTGTTGGTTTTTTATACTGAAACTGTAACATTATATAAATAAACTAGCTGACCCGGCCACGCGTTGCTGTGGCTAAAGTTTTTGTTATATTACATTATAGTAAACAATCTAAGAGGAACAATAAGAGAACATCAGTCACGGAGTCCACTATGCTTTTTCACACAGATGGTATTTGTAAAAAAATATGGTGATCTCCTTATTTGACTTTCTACTACTATAACCCTTTAGTACAATGAAATTATTTACGAACTAAGACGAAAATGTTGATGTTGGTATACAAATTCACTGGATTGAGATTTGAAGGGGAAGTACGTTGAACACAATTAATTAAAATGTTCTTACACTTGATACTAAGCAGAAATCAATAGGTAAAAAATAAAAATTTATCAGATTTATTATTTCCATTTAATTTTATAACAAATATAAGTATATTACAGTATAATACAGTAAATAACATGTGACGCTTAAACTCATGAATGAGGTAGGCAAGGCAGACAGTCTTAAACTTTTAAACATTAATATCTTTTTTTTGAATTATAAATACTTTCAATTTCAATTTAATTTAACACCAATCGGTGCACAATGTTTTTGGTTAACCTGTCTTTAGCTAACACAAATAGATTCGACGGTTTCCCAACACGTGAACACGCAACATATAGTTGCCCATGAGAAAAACATGGATTTTCCAAATCTAAACCACAAATGGACATTGTTTGACCTTGAGATTTATTTATAGACATGGCGAAAGCTAAACGAATTGGAAACTGTAGCCTTTTGAAGGGTATGGTAGAATCTGATGGTATCATCGGAATACGTGGCAGCAGGACCACTTTTCCTTTAAACTTCCCAGCCAAAATGGTTGCTTCAAGAATGTTTCCGGTGATCTTTTTGATGACCAAACGCGTACCGTTACATAATTGAGGTGGATTCAAATTACGGAGGAGAATAATAGGGGAACCAATCTTTAATCGAAGATTATGTGGTGGCATTCCAGGGATATCTAATGAATTTAAAAATTCAATCGGAAAATTTACACTTTCATTTTCATCAACAACAGTATCGATTGATTTAAAAGACATCAGATCGCCTGGTAACAACTGTTGTATCTGGAAGTTAATTTCGTCAACATCAACGTTTTTGGCTGCCAAAATCGCCCGTTGACTAAGCCATTCATGATTCAAATAATTATTCTGTATATCCGGGAAAATACTCTGAATCAATTCAGTTTTATCCTGAACAACAGTGCAAAAATTGACTGGTAGTTTAATGCATTGCGTATTTGGTTGCAGTTTTATTTTACCGTTCCCAATATCTAGTAGTTGTTCGGAAAATATTAGTGCTGATGGATCATTTTGCAATTGTACTCGCATATTTATGGTCAATCGAAGTGTTTCAACACTTCGCCATAAGAATGATTGTTTCAAACATGCATTAATCTCATCCGCGAAAGTAGAGCGAGGTATAACCGGTAAGGTCTGCCGGAAGTCACCAGACAAAAGTAAGATAGCACCACCGAAAAGTTTATTATTGCTGTTTAAATCTTGCATAGTTCTGTTTAATGCTTCAAGTGAATATTTGTGTGCCATTGTGCACTCATCCCAAATTATTATAGAACTCTTCCGCAACACTGCAGCTATTCCACTATTCTTTTTGATGTTACACATTGCATCTGGTTTATTATGAACGTCCAATGGCAGCTTGAATGTTGAATGTGCTGTTCGCCCACCATCCAGTAAAGTAGCCGCAATGCCTGACGATGCTAATGCTAATGCGATTTTTTGTTGCGACCGTATTTTGGCAAGAATCAACGATATTAAAAATGTCTTACCGGTTCCACCGGGTGCATCCAAGAAAAAAAAACCGCCTTGTTCAGCAGCAACAGCCAGCATAATCCGATCATAAATAATTTTTTGTTCTGCTGTCAGTAATGGTTCACTGTTCATGATAATTGTTGCTAAACTTCCATGGTCATATTGATTTTCTCGTTGTAAATCGGTATTGACTAAGTCGGTGGCTGGACGATTAGGTGATGGCATACCATAATGATTAAATGGTAAATTTGAACTAAGAACACATAAATCCTCGATCAAGACCAATGCTTCATTGTACATCTCTGGTGTATAATCTATGTTTTGGCATTGATTTGTTTGTCTAATTCGGTGCAAGATGTCTTCTGTCATACAATTTTTATATTTTTCCCACAAAGTTTGTGCTTGCGAGGGATAACATGTCGCCAAAATAATTGCAAACAACTGACGAATGTTATTCGGTGTTGATGTCAACGCAGCATCAGCAAGCGTTAAGTCCCAATGGTTATCGTCTTCTAGCAATTGCAGTTCACGACATGCATCCTGGTATGTATTGAATACTCGACCATTAGCTGTTCGTAAAAATTCAAAAGACGTTGGTCCGGGAACATTCACCAATAACAAACGTAAATAGAAGCACTCACGTTGCTTTGGATGTACCGTGTAAAGTCTCCCCAATGTCTTAGCTTTGAATATGCCTGTAATGGAAGGATGTGGTTTTCCTTGTTTCCGTGGCTCCCATTTTTTACTGGATTTGTTCCATGTGAAATAACGTGGAACATCACCATACACCAATGTCTTCGCGAATTGGCCAAAAACATCAGGTTTTTGACACAATGTAAAAAATTCAGTTAGAGTCGTTTTCGGAGCTTCGAACGCTCTTTGGAGAACATTTTCTTCAGTGAAGTATACACGTTGACCGTTTTCAAGATGTATTGCCAGATGTTGGACAGCAGGATCTCTTTCGTGGATGGGAAAGCTGAGAATATGCCAAATAGCTTCATTGCTGCTAATGTATCTGCCCATTTGGTATCGTGCTATTTCGTCATTTTTATTTATGTTTTTTACTTCAAATATGGCCAAATCACTGCCTTTGTTTACATATTTACAAATATACTTAATTGATTTAACAGAACTGCAAAGCTCAACATTGATATGAGCTTTGTAAGTTTTTGAAAGTAGTGGTGAGTATGGTACCACCCACTGATTATCAAACTCAACTTGATTTGGAAAGTTCGGCAGTCGCATTGTAAATGTGTGGCCACCATTCTCAGTACTTCTGCGGCGATACATTGGATAACCATCAATATCCGTGATCGTGTCATTCGTATGCGGCTTTGGGAAGTTTTTTTTACATTTTCCATTTTCCATGCACGGTGACGTCATGTTGAAAACACCGCATGGCCCATGGATCATGTGTTTGGTGACAATATCAAATAATTCTTGATCAATTAATGGGTCTGGAATTTCGGCTGAAATTATTTGATCGATTTCTTCAGGACGGATTCTATCTTTAAGCCAAACCAAAATGTGGGCATGAGGCAAACCTCGCTTTTGCCACTCTATCGTATACAGCCAACAACGTGTGATACCAAAAATTGTATATTTAACAATAAAATCAATTAAGGATTTCAATTTTTGTTTAAACACACGTGCAGTTAAATCATGACGATGAATGGCTTGTTGTCCTGGCAATAGTAAAGTTTGTATCTCTTCCCAATTCGGATTACATGTGAATGTAATAAATAAATCCGGTCGGCCGTAATGACGTACGTAAGTCATCGCATCTTGTATGCATGCATGTTCCGTGCCGTTCCGTATCGACATCTGTCAGTTTTATGACTGAATCTACCAGCATGTTCACCTAATGGTACTTTGTCGGCTTTTATGACGATTTGATAATTGTCATTTTGCAGTCGTGGCGAAACTCTTTTGATCAATTGAATTAGTTGATTGTGATCTTCTAAAAAATTTTCCAATAATATCACAATTGCTCTTTCCTCTGCTTGTTCAATAAAATTATACTGGCACCGAGTCGTCACGCGCTCTTCACAATCGCCCATAAAATAAAAAGGTATCGACATCTGTCAGTTTTATGACTGCCAAATAATAACGGACAAAAAATTAGCGATAAATTAAAATTGCGACTATAATTTGAGATTTAAACTATCCTATCTCTCAAGTGCACATCGAACTGCACATGGTGTTCAAATTTTATTATTAGTCCATTATTTTATTATTAGTCCATTGAGGACAAACATTGTGACACGAGATTTATATATATTAAGATGGGATCGGCCAACATGACTCGTACCCAGGTACTCGATGTTATATATTTAGATATTGTATTTTATTTTAATATATAGTGTAAAACTGAACAATATATTGCCGATACTTTATTTTATGTAATAAAAACTTTAAAATTGAATTTTGTCGCTTTAGGAAATAGCGCAATAAGAGTCCAAACGTGACAACTGTCTGTCGTTTAATTCACTCGGCGTGTGTTTTTCGAAGTTATACTTCTTTGTGCCCGTTGTACTCATTGGGATGGGATGTCACGCGTTAGAAGTAAATCCGGAGTGCCTTTTTATACGTTCTCTACCAAAGATACCCCAAGAGTCTCGGTGGGTCAGTGGTTAACGCACTCGTCTCCCACGCCAGAGTCCCTGGCTCGATCCTCGGCTGGGGGTTTTTTTTTCACAAATTATACGAATATACGAATTTAATAATGTTAATGTATAGGTGTATAGTATAATAATGAAGTGACTTATAATAATATATTGAAGAGAAATATATCGAATAACAGAGAAAAATGTCTTATATTTCATTTATATATCCTGTGGGTGTGTGCGAATGGCCAAAGAAGTATAACTTCCACCGTCTAGTACTCTAGTCCGACGCAGACCCAATTTTTTTGGTCTATCAGTTTAAAAATATCGTCGATCGCGTCATTACCTTCTAGTATGTATCCACCGCCGTTTCATTCAACTCACGAGCATATTTAGTTAGGAACGATCTACATCTTCTGTGTCCGGCGTTTCTTTTAACGGCCTCCGGGGCGCTTTGAATGCAGGGGCGGCTTCGCTGCCTCATAAATTATTATGTTCTGGAAGCGAGCGGCGACTCATTTGCGAGCCTTATCAGACTCGTCCATCGCCTAACAGGCTCCGATATTAACCGGCCTTTGTGTGTCCTCGCTAGAGATTGCGCCCCCGGTCGCTCCTTTTATAATTTCCGCTGAATGTGGACCGCTACGGCGATATAGGCACTCCACGGAGAATCCCTCCCAGCGGGTCGCAACCTTTTAACGGTTTATAATGACTCCCATAGATATAATGACGCCAGAAGCCGTCTTCTCTACCTTGCCATGATGACGTACATCCGTCTCTAACCACACTAAAAAAAAATATGGTACTGGCTGGCTTGGCCAGTTCGTGACAAAAATATAATTTCATGAACATGTAGCGTGGCAATGTTGCCATACGCACATCACTCATATTCCCCTAAACATAGACAACACATTGTCTATGGTCAGCGCGCGGCCGCGGTACGGTCGAAGCGCGTAGTAACAAACAGTCTCAATAAACTCGCCGCTCGAGCACTACGCCCGCCTATTATTTTACCTGTCGCGACTTTCATAGTGGAGTACCGTCGGCTGTGGTCTCGGAGACCCACACTTCCACGACACAAAAATATATAAAGTTCATATTTAACAACGGTACATTGGTGACCTCGACGTGATCACCGATACCACACCAGTCACACCGACATTTTGATTGTAATCACATAAAATAAAATGGTAACAAGTAAAACAACAAAATATTATACTTGCTGCTACCAAATTTTCAGGTAAAAGGTTTTATTTCGTCAGCCACGACGCCATATTGTTTTGTAGTCATAGCAAAATGTTTTTTTTATAATATTTTTAACTATATCTTTCGCTGCCATCGCTACGTACAGCTACACAAATGTCCGATTAGCAAATTTCTTGCTGCGAGTACAAATTTTTAAATAACCAAACTTTTTGCTAAAATATTTTTTCTAGTGTGGTTCATATTTTTTCAATTCTCTACGTTTCTTACCCGTCTGCTTACTAAATCCACCTTAGATTTTTATAGTTAATAGGTAAAAATAATATTATATTAAAAAAATGTTGTCAACCTTTGCTGACAACCCGCCCCTGGACATTGACTGAACCTAAACACGTCCAGCAAAGATACGACTTGAAAGAGGTATTCTGTCGTATACATAGGGACCGCTGGCTCTGTCTAAATTGACCGTTTTTTATAACTTCTTTCCCATACTTCTTTCTCCTTTTTCACTTAAAGCCAGAATTTGATTGAATTGGAATTTGTACATGTCATATTGTTAACAATTTTAGTTTATTGGTTACCTATTTTTTTGAATCCCTGTCCCTGACCTATTTTTTTGCCCTGTGGTATACCTACGGTAACAACATTCACATGGTGTACTATTGTAACGCTATTTTTTTTTTGTATTTTGTGATTACTCTCGTTGCTAGTTAAAGACTGGCTGTGCTTAAAGAGTCTAAATCCATCGAAATTATTATTTATCCTTTCAATGGTGTGTCGTCTAATTTACTGGACTATGTAATTCCTTCTCCCTAATTTTGTGTGTTAGGTAGTCGAGGCATAGCAGGGTAATATGAAAGTTAGTCACCTCAGAGTTCTGAAGGCAGCCTCCGGTGTTTTTATACAAATTCTTCAGACCAAAAATTTTAGTTCATTGATTTTGTAAAATTATTCAGTTCATTTAAATTTAAATTAATAATATATATTTTTATGTGTTTTTTTTTTACATTTGAAGAATGTCTCTGGTAATAATTTTAAGTAACTTTTGCACAAACATTTTAACATATTGTAAGAAAGGAACTAAATCTAATTGAAAAATCTAAATCTAATCTTATAAAACATAAAATCATGTCACACCATTCATATTCATATGGAGTTCAATATATTTGATATGTAACTGTTTTATAATATTAATGGATTTACACCGCCGTTCTGAAGGACATAAGGTTTCCCATCCTTAAGTGCACACGTTTATCTGGTAGCAACCGCTGATTGTAACTGGTTTGCTTTGATGGTCGATTCTTGGTTCTTGCTTTGTAACAGCTTTGGGTAGTTTGTTATTTGGCATATTATGTAGGTACTCAAAGGCGCCGTCAGAGGTCACTTGGAATTCACGGCGAAATATGGTCACTGTGTCGGTTGTCATTTTAGGTAAGCGCTTAACACTTTGTATCAAGTATCGTTTTCACATAGTATAGAGTGTTCGAAACGAAATAGCGTAATTAAGGAGGCGAATGGTGGCGCGAATATTAAAGATGTTTTTTTGTATTCACGCTAGGTTTAAATCGTATTTTTTTTTCAAAAGAGTAAAAAAATGTATAAGCTGTTTTGATGTTACTAAATAGATTTGTTTTTTATATCGGTGATGACGTTCTTCAGCCTCCTAAATTAAGGCATGCGGTTAAAACCTCTGAAGCATTCGCACCGAGTTCTCATAATAGCCTCAATGAAATTGATGATCGTTTTATAATATAACAGTGGATTATCGAAAGACTGTAATAACATGAAATGCATTATGCACTATTACGTGTTTTGTAAACATGAAATTAGCCAGTATCGAGTGCTGTCAACCAGTTTATTAAATTTGTAAATTACTTTTTTTCTTTAGTGAAAATATGGGACCATGAGTGTATTACATTTGGATTTTTTCTTCGATGTTGCTAGAAGCAACTTTTATTTGATAAATATATAAAAATCCAGCTAAGACACCTTTTCTGCCGTTTTCTTAATCTTAAATAAAAAAAAACAATTAAATTACACATGCATAATATTAAATAAAATAATATACAAAGTGCTTACAAATTAAGATTACTATTTGTGTAATGTAGAAACGGAAAACAGCGAGATTGTACGAGTTAATTTAATTAAGTAACTAACTAATTTTTATTTGGTTTTTATCCATTTGTTTGTTTTGAATCGGTTTTTTTTTCTTACCTCTAGAGGTATTATATTAAATATATTATATATATATATATATATATAATATATTTAATATATAATCTATCTAATATAGATTCATATAGAATCAAAAGCTGAAATCTGCAGTAAATGTGTTTTTTGGCGATTTAATAAAAACAATTTACTCGTATATCTAGAATAAGGTGATATCATCATTATTTTTTTAATTCATCTTGTTTTTGAGGGCTGATTTTGAAACTGGGTCTTGCAAATAGCTGTTATTATTTCCAACATGTTGCTAATGATGTCACAATAAAACACTAAAGTAATCATAATTTAATGTCATTAAAATAAGTAATATTTATATCGAATATTTATTTACCTATATATTTAATAATTGTTTATTCATTTCATTTATTTGTTATTTTTTTTATTGTTTCATTTATTCATTTTATTTTTTCTTATATATATTAAGTGTTATTGAGTAGACATTTAAATTGTCTTCATGTTTGTGTGTGTGTGTGTGTGTATATATTTGTGCCTTAGTTAATTATTATATTTTCACAGGGTTTTGCGCTGGTCTCCTGTATGCACTGTAACACTTCATATATAACCTTCCTTAGAACAGGTAACTCTTACCTAGTTAGGAAGGTTATATACTTGTACTCATCGGCCAACATGTTTTCTCAATAAAAAAAAACTAACACGGCTGCAAATTGCTTGCTTTGATTTGAAACGCGTTTTATAGCGACAGATTGTTATTTTAGATTATTAATTCTTGCTTCAATTTCTCGCAAAGATGAAGATATTTCAAAATCGATAAAAAAACTTACAATTATAATTTTGGCAGATTGCTGCTTTTGATTCCATACGACTCGTATAAAAGGTATTATATATTACATATTTGTGCATATCTTAACTGAAATGGAATATTTTGAACAGATTAATTAGGTCATGTGTCTATTAAGAGAGGTATGATTTTTTTTTGTGAAAAACCACTTCTTCCCACCCCTAGGACCAATGGTTGGTGCTATCAAAAAAGTTTACTTAGATATATTTTAGGCCCTTATCTGAGAAGTAAAATAAAATTTAAAGTAATTTGATATCTTATATACCAAGAAAGTTATAGCAAAATTTCACTTTTTTAACCCCCCCCCCCCATGATCTCATAAACCCCTCTCTCTGGTCTGATATTGCCAATTTCCACAAGAAAATGATATAGATAGATATATAAATTTTTAAACTGAGGATGGTTTTGGGTTCTAGGGGATGTGAAATGAAATGAAGTCATGACATGGTACCTATTGCAATAGGTAGCTTTCCTAATGAAATCTACCTAAAAGGGCTCGTCGTTTGTTTTGGACATGAAGTCTTCTGCGAAATATTAATAAAACGAAAAAGTGTCCCTTAAGGAGCCCGTGTAATTTGTAAATGAATACCGCCCCTGGCTGGCTTCCTCTTTCGCGGAAGTAAGCGGCCCTGTCGCGGCTTCTTTCTCCGCCTGCGCTGACTGATTGTGGTCGGCGAATTTAATTAAGTGTGGATTGCTAATTTGTCCTCCTTTTTCTTCTTTATTTGAGACGCTCGGACAATATTGTCTTTGGCGGCACCTTTTTTTTTAAAGCGAGCGTCATAAGGAAAGTAAAAATCTTGGAATGAAATTCGGATCGTTCAACATTTTACACTGCGATAAAGTTACTTTTAAAATACACAATTTATTTCATTTTTTTATTTCTTGGGTTAATCTAATTTTACATTCAGATTACGTAAAAATAATGATAATCCAATCAGTGCATATCATACAAAATTTTATTAAAAGAAAATGTGCAACTGAAAATTTAACTAGAGGCACCCTGTGGACATTCAGATTTATACAAAATAATTATAAAGGATTCACAAATATTGTGCAAATATAAGAGATAAAAGAGAATGAAAAATTTGACACTACTCTTTTTTTATTATTTTATTGTGTACCGCGTATATGATTTCTTTGTTTATTTCCTAAATAAATAATGATGTTACTACTTTAATGAGAAGAAATAAATAATGATGTTACTTTTTTAATAGGGTTAGGTGAACGCTGTTTTTTTTTCAGAACATAAACACTCTGCTCGTAATAAAGTCTACGCAATGAATAATGCTGTCGCCAAAGACCGCGTTTGTATTGTTTATTTGTGATTCCCGTCATGCGGCAAAGCTGCCGCCAAGTTGCCAAAGTGCGGCCAATGAATACGTAATGTTTGCTCAGAGCCTGGATCCGTTGGGAAGCTGCGGGTCCATCTGTCGGCCGATCGCCGCGCCCCGCCGAAATGTGGCCTAGACTAATATTTTCGTTAAGGATTCGTTTGCCCTAAAAGCTTTCACGTCGAAAGATTTCCTAATTCTGCCCGTGATAAGGTAGGTACATTTTATTTGACCTAATTTTATTTAATTATTATCAATTCTTTTACAAGATCGAATATGTCCTGTCAACTATCGTAATCGACGTTATTGAAAAATCCCTTTTGGCAGGCCTAAAGGCGGTGGTAGATTTCACTGGATCAATGTAGGGTATAGGCGAACTCCAATTGTATGAACTTGCATCAAACCTTGCGCAACGAGAGTGCTTATAATGAATCCCTTTTTATATTGTGCCGTAAAGGTTGCTCATATCAAAAATTATTTCAAACAAAAATTGTACGAAAATTATAGGGCTGCAATTAACATTTTGAACTGATTTGATTCTGTACCTGTTAAGTGAGATATGTTTTTTTTTTTAAATTTTAAAAGACCAATTTTTCCCACCCCTAGGACCAATGGTTAGTGCTATCAAAAAGATTACTCGGCTTAGTTTTAGGCCCTTATAGCTTAGACCTTAGGCTAGGGTAAATATTTAACATGGATCCACAATCTTTATTATCTCTCATTTGCACACATATACCCTCAGACTCACACACACCTTTCTTCACAACCACACATACATCAAACCCTTAAAACTTTTTACACTTCCAGCACACTACACTCTACATGTACAAATATCTGAAACAGAAGGTATCATTAGGTAATTTGTATGTACACGCCACTGGCCGTTTTTTAAATATATAATGCAATTTGGATCCTAACCAGAACCCTAACAGGACACTGCAAGCTGAACAAACACCTGTACAGATTGAGCCCATCGACCGATGACAGGTGCAGATTCTGTCTAGAGGGCCTGAAACCCCTTTACACTAACTGGGGTAATGTGGGTCCTCATCCACAAAAGGTAACAGCTTCTAGGCAACGATCTTCTTAAGCCAGAAGAGATCAGAACCATCGCACCCAAAAAGATACTTAACTTCATCTACAGTACGGGACTAGAGGGCGAATTATAAGTGGATTTAATAGTACAATAGTTTTACAAAGGGCGCGTTACACGGGGGGCAAATAAACCCACATATTCACTAACATACTATACAATACAATGTGGATATGATTTAAGTATCGCTGTTTTTGTACATCTATGAAATAAATACCAATAGCCAATACCAATAACCAATAGCCGTAACCAATTTATTAAGGCTATCTGTGATATTGTTCAGAACTATATGCCACCTATTCTTTCTGATATCATTAAATACCTATTTAGGTTTCTCTCACACACTTATTTCATGACTCTTAAAATGTATAACAACTACACGATAATAATTTGTTAATCTTTGAATGATATTTGTTGGTCATATGCTATGTATAATTTTAACTATAAATTTGTCAATTTCGCTGTTTATAATTCTTTTAATAAATAAATAAATAAAGGACTTTGGCCTCTCTAAACTAATCTTTTTTTATAGGATGAGTAGGTACATTAATATTTAACCATTGTGCGGGTTATAAAAACGCTGTTTGTAGAAGCGCTTAGCATTGCAAAGTACTGTCCGTCCGAGTTGATGGCGCCCAGCAATACATAGTTTGCCCGTCGAATCACGGCAATTCCCGGTATTTCGCCCGCCCGCATCCGGGCAGCACGGCAGATTTGCCGGCTCGAAATTTGCCGCCCTAATGTCGTTTAATGTCCAGCGACTCTATTTCGTGGACGCCTGCCTGCCTGCCTGCCTGCCTGCCTGCCTGTCGACCGGCCGTACAGTCGGAAACAGTATTTCATTGTTTATATTCGCGTTATTAAAAAAAAATACAAATGGTGATGATTAGTTTACAATATATTGAAAACCTTTGTTTTGAATGTGGAGTATTTTGTATTATAACTTCTCAATTATTGAACTCGGAGACATTAATTGAATCACCTACCTTACTTATTATTTTATCCTGAAAATTACAAAAAATCATTTCTCACGACGCGTAATGAGCCCTAAAATAAAATGTGTGTGACGTTTACTTAATCTCTTTGCCATAGATTTATAACAATGTGTTTAAATGTTGTTCATTCTGATAATAAAGACATATATCTCAAATAAAATAAATGA
This sequence comes from Neomicropteryx cornuta, assembly GCA_020383195.1. Lineage (NCBI taxonomy): Eukaryota > Metazoa > Arthropoda > Insecta > Lepidoptera > Micropterigidae > Neomicropteryx > Neomicropteryx cornuta. Next base: position 15,285,139 of record JAHKQU010000019.1, on the reverse strand, counting down.
TTCACTGAAAATTCTTTTCAAATGTGTTACATTAATTTTTGAAAGTATCAAAATGTTTCAGCGAGGTCATTGGTCGCGCGTCGTCGCTAATAAGAAATTTGGGACATCCTGTTTAGAGATGCATTACGCCTTCGTATGACAAGCATTAGTTCATAGTGATAAAGATATGTATAATTTGAAAAATAATGCAACCCTGTGTCTTTATATATATATATATATATATTCATGTGAGTATAATCAATTCATAGAATAGAAAGATATTGATAATAAATAAATACCAGTAGTATGCTTACTCTAAATCATCGTATTATTCATTTTTTGCTAAATCCACTATAACCACACAAATATATCCACACTGGTCTCAATGTCCACTATTTGAATAATTATTACTATTTACTTTTCATTTGTCGATTTTATACGAATCGTTTGAGGCTGTTGTTAGAATCGGATAGTATATTTTCTACACCACCGTTCGCGATCAATGTTATTTCTCTCCTGTGAAATACTTCACTTGGTCTACCCTGGAAATAGGATATTTAATTATTCAACGTTGGTCACCTTTATTGTTATTAACTTAAATCGTTACTTAGTCGTCTAGCTTAATTTTTAATTTATATACTATCAATTATCGGATATTTTTCATGTAAAATTTTTAAAATTATATTGCTTTTATGGTGATTGGAGTACCTTATTTTTCCTTGAAGACCGGATGCGTGGTTGACGCTGAAAAGGGTTATTTTCGCAATTTCTTCTATGGTTTTTCGCAATATTTTTTAGCCACTACTTGAACTTTAGTTGTTGGTAGAAAAAAAACAGTCATGCATTTTTTTTAAATAACATTTCTTTTGTAATTATTTTTTATGGCGCTAATCGCTATAAGCTTGCTACAGGCGTATGCTTGTAATATTTGGTACTCAGCTGCTTGCAATACGAAAAAAAACAAAGTTTAGCTTCGAATGCTTACACCACACCCCCTGCGAAGTCATTTAATAAAATATAAACAATTCAAGTGGTTTGTAACTACATGTAGTTTTACTTCAGAAATTAATAATCTTTATTTTTAAACAACCTGTACAATGACAATTTGATTTCCGTGCGGTCTCCCTATTACTAAAGTTCATCGTTGTTTCTAACCCTCGAGCTAACCAATAACGTCTCAGTAAGTGTGTGCCGGGAGTAACTTTATTCTATATCGTAAAAGCGCACTGCGATTACTTCTTTATTTAACCTTTGAGTGCACTTAGCATTAGCAGTCTAAGAGCCTGCAATATCATCGTCTTCACCTCAATAAAGGCAATTAAGTCTTAGCGCCTCTGAAAACTTTATTGATTCAAATACATTTAGCACAATTTCGGTGTCTGCGGACACATTTCCTAGTCAGGATCATACTACACGAAATATATATTTTTACATTCGACTTAATTAACACTTCAGCATGTTACTATTAGCACCATCGATTTGGTAGATTTTAAAATTATTTATTTTATGCTTCTTTTGCAAATCATTCTTATTTTAAATGTTCGGCTTCCGGTATCCTTCTTGTTATTCTTTTGTTGGTAACATTATGTATTAATGAGTACAGTCCCTATGTACAACGATTGATTCCTCCTTTTCCAGGTGTATAGTCGTCGTTAACCCTGTGCCTGCAGGCAGTCATGCGAGATCGCGTACGCTACCGGCCTCGAAAGCGACAGGATCACGTACGGCGTGTCCGCCATGTTGCGCGATCGGATAATTGAAGTTTTAAATCGTAATTATGGTGCAGGGTCGCTGCAAAGAAAGCCAACGCCCCGGTTGGCGAACTGGCCTTTGTATGGCGACACCGGGCGTTGTTAGTTTTATGATTATCGCTATTGGCTCTACCGACTCCGATCGCTAAATTTACTTAGAAACTATTAGTATGTTGTGTGTAGGTTATTACATTGTCTACGATCGCTTCATTTTCATCGTTAGTTTGTTTGCTACCGTTATTATCATCTTCATCATCTTTATTAGCACTACCGACTCATGTTGTTTGATTAACTGATTAAACTTTATACATATTGTTGATAAACAGTTAATATATATATGTCTATACAAGTCATCATCATCTTGATCATCGATTACGCTGATGTTAGTTTTGATGTTATCGGCAATGGCGCTTCTAATCAAATAATTTGAAAATACTTTAATAGTACATGGGTAGCTTTCTTAATTGTATATACCTAATTCTTTCTTACTTAAAATGTCTTAGGTACTCTGATCCTATGTAAGAGGATCAGAGCACCTAAGACTGCATCCCAAACATTGCACTTCATTCCACTTTTCAACCTTTTTTTCAATAACATCGGCGATCATTATTTAATAATTTTGCATTATTTTTACATTTTAAATATAGGTAATCATAATAGGTATATAGGGGTTTTTCAAAACCAAATGTCATTTATTTGTATATTATTGTAATAAAATAAGAAATGATATTGCAACAATTTACTTCATTCGTAATCATCGCGTAATCGTCAGGTATAACGATTCGGATAAAAATACAAGTTACCTGGGATGCTTATTTCACTTTATTTCACAGATGTACAGAACAGCGATACCTTAAATCATATTCACGTTATATTTTATATTAAAAAAATGGCCAGCGATGTGTACTTATAAATTACCTAATTATTAGGACATAAAAACACGAACAACATTAAAAAAATCTCTTTCAAATAAAGTATTTCTATACGAGTTTGTGTAGTATGCTGGGAGTTAAAAGGTTTAATTTATTTTAAACCTTTTAACTTAGGTTTAATAGGTTTAATATAGGTGTTGGTGTTTGTGTAGTGTGAGTCTTACGGTTTATGTGTGCGTGCTAGAGATAATAATGATTATGGATGTTAAATATTTTCCCTGATTTCTTTAATAAATAAATCCTTACTTAAATAAAATACGTTAGCATTACTAAAGTTGATATTATATGTTTTCATAACTCTATAAAACGTTGCACTCTGAGCGTGTTTAGTATGACACCTCGGTAAATGGAAAAAGTATTGAAAGATACGAGTGCGGTACCCTAAGAAATATATTCGCAAACAAATATAAACTATTAAGTTTATTACGGATAATTTTGCGAAGAATGGCGCCAATAATGCGTCTACGAGTATCATTAGGGGAATCTTAATCTTCTTTAAATGCTTAATATTTGTGACCATATTTACTGTGGGGACATTTGTGAAGCATACTCTGCCGTACTTCGAACAAAGGCATTGTAAACCGCTTTTAGGGAGCTCACATTACAAAACGGCTTATAGGCTTTAGTAACAAACCCCAAAGTTTTAAAGGATTTTTGAACAACATGTTCGACATGATCACTATAAACCTACCAGACTTTACCTAATTAAAATATTTATATAAAGATATATTTTGATATTAAACCTCTTTTCGATATTTAACAATAACTATGCACCATTACTTTTAGTGTCATCACCCCCCATAATACATTTTTGCACTATACCTGCTCGATCAGCATCTGTCGGCCTGAATTCCGACAAATCATCATCAGCAACTACTTCACCTGTTCGATAGTTCTCGATCGGCATCGATAGGCCAAGATTGATTGACAAACTCGATGTTACCTACCAATCTCTATTTGGTACGATGTACAGTATATCTCGCTATAGTAGTACTAGTATATAAATCTACCTTTAGTAAACAGATGATCACTAGCTAATGATCATGTCTTCATATATTACATGATTATGTTAAATCATTTCTTCTATCGCTTTGTCTTCTTCATTTTCTTGTGAATAATTATTTTTAAATTCATAAATATTTTTATGGATTTGCTTAGATATTGAATTAATATTAATTTCTTAATTTTTATTCTGTGTGAAGTGTTTTTTATTGGTGGTTTTGAAGTCTTTTTAACAGAAAGCGCCATAGATTAGGCTACTATTGGGTTGGCAGTACTGGAGAGATAGTGGCCTCTATCCCAAAATCATAAAACCATCACATCCTCTATCATCAAAAAAATATATTTATTTTTTATGGTATGTTTCTGGTTTCATAAGCACGTTGCTTTAAAAAATGCTATTTCAAAATCAAGGTTGTTTTATTTTTATTTTTTTTATATTTTTGCATCATGTTTAAAGAAATTTCTTTAGGTAATTCCCTAGAATATTAAATTATCTTTAATATAAATAAACTTGATTACTCGTAATTATTTTGGATATTTTTACTAACCTAATTGAAAACCTGTAAAACTCGCATTTTTGTAGCACCTTAAATGGAAAATTCAAAAGTACATGCAATATTTTTTTATTTATTTATTCAATCCAAAACAATACATGTGTAATAGTATAAAACAATGAATAAATCTAGTTACAAAGCAATCTAAAACTATCTCATACAGATCAAAATAGTTAGGTGGTGTGGATTTTATTACCCCACTAGACTAGGTCTATTCTATGGCTGATTTTTTTTACACGTTTGTTTTACATATATATTTACTGTATATATATATATTTTTATTTTATTTTGATAATTAGTATATATAACATAAATAATATTACGTAAGTATATTGTTTTGCTAGGTTGTTATGCTCATGAAATAATTATAATATAAGGTTTTAAATTTTAATAATTGTTTTTAACATATTGGTCTTCCATTCTCACTATTATGTATATATATATTTTTGTAGTCTTTTTTTAAGAGTAAAATTAAAAAAAGAAAAGTAATCAATATTATGCTTTGTAAGTCAACTTAGCCACGCGAACGCTTTATTTATTTACAACTTTTCGCGAAGCATCGATCGCGACCGAAGCTAATTGCCCGACCTGCCGAATGAGGGCGCCGCCGCGCGCGTTGGCCCGCGAAATCCGGTCGCCATTTTGAATCATTAATCTGCGAAATGTATCAAAAGCCACTGTAAACAAGAGCCACAAAGTGCTCGACTCGACGCGGCCCCGTCCGAGCGCCTCGCCCTGAGGCACTCCACTCGTAAAGCAACGAGGCGTGCGTGTGTCACGCACGCGTCTCCTCGCTCTCTCCCGCGAACGGCGCGGTCGCTATTTTCGTCTCGCTCGCACGCTCATCTTCTCCGGCCGCTCCGCTCGTGACTGTTTTGTTACGGTGTAATTAAACGTTATAAAGTCGCCCCTTACTGTTTGATACCCCCGAACGAAAGCCACTGTTATAGTGCAGATGACTTTCCACTAGGGTTATCGCGAATTGCAGTTTTGGCCGAATCACGTGCACAGAACACACAGTACGTATCTAAGCAAATCCTTTCATACTGACAAGATACAAGATAATTTATTTCCAATTACAAAAAAAGTTGTACGCATTAACATCAGTTTATAATAATTAAGTATATACACATTTATCTATATAAAAATACAATTATTATAGAACATTACTACCTAAAAACCCAAACTTTGAGCACAAAAATTATAAAAATTTTAGGTTATTTATTTCTTTAAATTCCTCAGGCAGTCTATTAAAATACTCGACATTCATACAGGCGTTTATCAATTTAAATTTAGTAGTGTGAGGTTTGACTGCTTAGACACTTAGTTTCGTGGAAATGAATTTTGCTATGGGTAAGAGGTCTTTCTCTCCTATTGTAGAATTCGCACAGAGCTTCATAGATAAATATACCATACATTGTTAAACGCACAACTTGGGTGGAGAACAACATCTGAGGGGGCTCTTTCCGATGCCCGTTGGGCGCGGTCTTAAATCTAACGACTCGTAGAAAGAGAAACACTGTGGCCTAGGATAACCATGAAAAAACAAAATCAATATATTTACAAAATCTTGGTTGAATTTGCATCTTATAAAATCAACTATGCCACTGTAGTTTTCGATTTTTGAACTCAAGTCAGTCAGATTTTTACGTTCAAAGACTTTTCGAAGCTCTTAACTTTTAGTCATAGTAGAAATTTACCTTTTTTATTCTATATAAACACAGAGAGATAGTTATGGGACAAAACGATATTCGGAATTATTTTTCTCCTATATTACAAAAAAAGTGAGAAAGTAAAAATTTCTCTACACACTACAACTGTGTAGAAAAAAGGACCGGGTTGCGTCTTTTGCGTGCTGTCAGAACAAACTGCGACAACAGGCTGAAAGTGAAGACAACTTGTTGACTGACACACAGAAATCTTCATGTGCTACTATTTATGTGCTACTTTTAATGCAACAGGATACATTGTTGCTGTATCCTGTTGCATTAAGACTATTTTTATTAATCTTGATTAATTAATCCCTTGTCCTTAAAGTTTTCCAAGGAAAACGTGGTGTTGTTTCGCAGTTCTCATATAAAAGTCACCCGTGTTTCTCAGTATCGGCGACTTAATTTGAGTAACAAAATCACGCTTTGTCTGGATTCTAAAGGAGTGACAGATTGGCAGTGTACTAAAATGGCTTATGTTTGTAATTTTTACATAATTTAAAAATTATTAAAATATTGACACTAGCGGCGATGTTTCTAAATTTTGAAAACTTTTTGAAATTTTGACCGGATGCGAAGCAGGTGACTGCAGGAACGAGCCATCCGGGCCCCGAAGATTTCATACGCACGGGCGTATTCTACGCCAAGTACAGACTATTTATTATTAATGGTCGTTCTTTAAAAATCCTTTGCAATATGTTGCCGCTAGACAATAACAGGTTTTATTTTTTCGATGGAAGTAAATTTTCCTTGCTGTCGGCCTACTTCAATGTAACGCACGGCAAAACACACGGGTACATGGAACGCGTCTAATATTTCCTCAGAATGATCGATCACCTACAACTTGTTTAACATTACTCATTTCTCATAGAATATACTCTAAAACAAACATTTTAGTATACGTAAACTAAATTCTATATTGCCCGTGTTATTTTTTTTTAGGTTATGTCGCGACTGCGTACTCGTCTGATATTTTAACAATTCTTTTAAATTACGCTATACTCTTGTCTGTTTTAAAGTAATGGTTTCGGGTTCGATAACCAGCGACACATCTTCGCACATGAGTTTAAGTTGCATGAGCAACACCGTTTTGATCAATCTAATATAATATCTAACGTTGTAATCACAAACTTATCAATTAACAAAGCAACTGCTCGATAGGCCCGTTTAACTCTCTGCAGATTGCTTCGCTCGAACTACCTGCCAAAACATTTTTTTTTATTTAAAATTCTCTTTTTTATTTATACTATACCGAGGAAATATTTTACAATACAATATGAACAATATAATTATCCTTAATAGTGTATAATTATCTTAAATACAAAAGGAATCATACATCTTGTAATTAGTTCTTCACTTCACTTCAACCCAAATTAATTGACCATGTAGTGATTTTTGTATTAATACCTACTGTATACAGTTCACTGCCGATACATGAGCACAAAATTCCTTGAATAATTTACCAGAGAGTAGGTAAAAACTCTTCTGTCCAAATGCAGTTTTCATTTTATTCAATCTCGGCTCATTCTTAAGACGTGCTCTGGTGGAGCACTGGTCAAGGTACTGGCACCTTCCCGAAAAGTTTTCAGGTGCAATTTCAAAATTTTAATTTTTGCCACTTTTTGAAATATATATATTTGGACCCTATGTGCATCGGGTAGACATTGATGTGATGATATTATGGTGTTCGTATAGATCAAAAGTTTTCTGGGCATGAATAACAAATAAAGAGTCTGCTTTTTGGCGGGTAGATAGGTCCTTGATAAATATTCGCCAAGACAAGAAGTCGATTCCGATACATAAACGATATTGAAGGTTGCTCTATATTCTCGTGGAAGGACTCGTCGAGATTGATGGTTCGTTCCTGACGCGTCCGTGACACGCTAAAAGCTTTATCTCATTGCTCTGCGTCGACTCCGGCCCTGAGATATCCCCTCATCATCGCAGATTGTTGCTTGTTGACTTCAAAGTTAGAATAATATTTCGTACGGTCCGTTTTCAGGCTGATTTTGCTCTTTCTCATTTTTCATCTGATCTCAGCCTGGGATAAGGTACCCGCTTGTTATATGGCTATATAATTTGTATATTTATATGACGCGTATATTTACTCGTCAATAAAATTTTATTGACTTTCACATTATATATGTAGGTAAGCAAGTAGTCATACGTTGTTATTTTATTGTATTGTTATTTTAAGAGTACTCAACCCGGGCCATTTCTCCGTGCAAACGCTATAGTATTGTGATTCTCTTATTTGTAGATGTAGAAGAAAAATAATACTAGTTGAATCTTCTAGTTATCTGGGCTTTTTCCGGCAATAAGATATTTACGTTTAGTAAATGTCTTATTGCCGGATGACAGAAATATTCAATATTTATATTTTTGTTTTTTTCTCGTTAGCTAAAAGCCAAAGTTTTCCGGATTCATGTGCAGAATGACCGCCGATGGTGGAATCCAGGTGCTGTGTGCGGGTAAATCCGTCATTGTCTCACTGCATTTCTATTAATATTTAAAAGCGTGGCATCTCGCGTACACCTGAATTCATGAAAGGCATAGACTAATTGAAGTTTTTTTTTAAATTTTAGTTCGGTTTTGACGTTTGATTGTTTATGTGGAAAGTGATTTTGACGAATTTGGCGATAAATAATTCGAGAATAATCTCAATTTAATATTAAATATAAAAAACCATCATTTTCATAGTTTTTTACATATATATTATTTTCCAAAAATGAGAAACTAAAAAACGACCTTTATGGAATGGCGGCTTCGTGAGGTTTGTGTACGGAGCGAAATGTATTAAAAAGGATACTGCTGACTTTAGTTTCACCTGTGTAACGGATCGTAGTTAGATCGCTAGGGTAAATAGATACCCACTTTAGGTCTACGAATAAACGTCCCACATACGTAGATTGTCCATACTTGCGTTATTACAATGTTTGTAGATTAAATACGGTTTACGCGCCTCACATCGAATGGTTCACCTGTATAACGGATCGTAGTGAGATCGCTAGAGTGAATAGATACCCACTTTAGAAAGAAAGAAAGAAAATGTTTCTTTATTGAAAAATGTAAAACAAAAATAAATGGTAGGTACATAAGTTTCAACAGTATTTTTCAATAAAAGAAGTGTAATCCCTCCTTTCTGAGAGAGAAGGGTGCTGATTTTCAGCACGTTCCGTTTTATTACATTATAATATATAATTTATACTTGACGTAAAACATATTATTTGTATTTACAGTGAATTGTAATCCTCACATGCTCTTATGTAACATATACAAAACAAAATATAAAATGTATGACCAGCATAGAAAACTATATAAAACGTTTAGCTACGAATAAACGTCCAACATACGTAGATTGTCCTTAATTGCGTTATTACAATGTTTGTAGATTAAATACGGTTTACGTGCCTCACATCGAATGAATCATCAGAGGGGATGCACAGCGCTGCACAGATTATAGTAAACTCGCAACTGTAGTAAATATTAAAGCACCGCTATTGTTTCGTAGTGGGCTACGATATTGCGATAACGTCCCGTCGCAAGTCCAACTCCATTATGGGCACGCAGTTAAATATACGACGTTATGACAACAGAAGCCCTTTGACGTAATGTCGGGCGATCGGCTCATGCGGATAAAGAAATAATAAATACATTTTTATAAAACTCAACCGACATTCTATGATCTCAAGTCGAGAAGTATATTTGATATATTTATACAACGCGTCCGCGAAATAAGTGTTCAAATAAAAAAGATACATGCTAAATTAAATTTCTTTGACAAAAACCCCACAGTGCCCCGGTAACTTTTAGTTTTTTTTATGACTTCATAAATGTTTATGCAGCAGGAAATTGCTGCATATTTGCTGTTGTAAACGTTTGTTACACATGGGGTTGTTGGGTGGGCCTTGAGGTTCTCCACCTTCCTGTTTTCGATTATTACTATTTTTTGGAACACCTGTGTAAAAAATGCAGTTCAGGCAGTTCTGAAATATCTTTATTTCTGCCCGGAACAATGGTTCATCAACCGTTCATTAAAAATAGTTACCATCGGCATGCAATTAATTATGCTTACAATTTTCGAACTATTTATATAAGCAATTTCACAGATCAAAACATTAATCAGATCAGATTTTTGTATCAGAAATATTACGCTAGTGCGTAAATTTATTAAAACTAGATCGTGATTAACAAGTTAGAACTTCTTATCGCCCACTTAAGTTTGATCATTTTATCCTTATCGACACTCGACTCACCGCCCCTTTCAATTAGGGCGACTTACTCCCGGTAAGAATATCTCCCCATGTGTGCATCAAGCAACACAGCCGAGCGAAAGAAAATATTTTTGTTTACGAGCCCTGCGGTTCTGCTCCCCGGAAAATATGGTCCATATTCTAAAAGAAAACAATACCATGGAAGCAGAATATTATCTATATATTAATACGTCAAGAGAGAACTTTGTACCCCTTTTTAAGCATATTGCACGCACGGAGAATTGTGAGATATAGCATGGTAAACGTTTATATGGAGAAGGAGTGCTGAAAGCTAAAATTTATGTATAATATGTGTTACAAATACATGACATTAAGTATGAGTTTCAAACTGTGTCAAATTTCGTCTGTCAATGTCAAGCAAAAATAATTATTAATGCCATCTAATTCTTCTATAAATCTCAAGTCTCATTTTTACATGAAAAAATTAAATCTGTCGATGAATTGTATCAAAAAATATAAAAATACAAGATGTAATTGTGTTTTTTTATTGCAGGGTGTTAAGGCGAATAACACACGCTAATTACGTATTTGTACACGCTTGCAGCTGACGTAATACGACAAAATTAAATATTTATATATATAATCAATAATGCTCAAACTTTAAGTTTAATGAATTATGGTCGAATTTCAACCACTGGCGACCACTAGTATTATTTGAAATATCGATAGTAAAATTGTTTTGTGAGCGATACCGAACTGTTCGGTAGAGAAACTAAATGGCGGAATAGGCGAGAAGCACGAGGTGCGTTTGCGAGTCTACTACTGATTGTTTGGTTGACGTAACAAAATTGTCTTGTAAAGTGTACTTAACTTTTCATTTGAAAGCGAATCTTCCGATTGTTTAGTTAACTTAGATTTATCCAATATACATTGGTTTATTCAATCTATCAAACGGATTGTATACACTACAATATACTTCGGTTAGGCCTACAATAAATTAGCAGCCACAACAAATTATGATTCTACCGAACTTTTAGGTTAACTTATATTTTATTCAAAGAATCTAAGAAAAAATATAGAGTATTTAAGTAAATATATTAATATTGCTTAGTGCTCGTTGATTGCGAAAACGTCCGACGACCCGTCATCGGTTTGTTGAAATAGGGCTTTAGCAAGCTTTCTAAAAATAAGATAAAGCACAAACTGTTGAGGTTAAACAAATGGATCCGTCACTCTGATATCAGCCCGATGTGGCGCAGCTGCAATGCGTCAAGGTAATTGTTGAGCGTGACGTTTTAATGTCCTGTATTCTATTCGGAGAAGCAGGGATCACCCATCAGCGTCAATCATCCATCACTGATAGAGAATACAGCTACTGCGAATACACCAAATCTACGCACGAGAATGCCCCGGTGTCGCGGAATAAATTCCCAGGTGCACTTTTTATTTTTTAAATTAAAATGTGAATTGGTGATGGAACAGATATGACGTAGATCTCGTTTTGATGGCAATCTGATGACATCCACACGTATTTGCATTTGCTAGAGAAAACCTTACACTTGGTTATCTAACTATCGTCACTCTGCTAGCATTTGAATTCCTCAACTTACCATCTCTTCCTTTTACAGCTACTTGTTTACCGCTAATATTCTGATAAGAAAATCCCTAGCTTCCCATTAGACCCCTAGCTTCGCCCACTATACGATTATATACTCTCTTTAGTATGGACTATAATAGTAGTATAGTAGTATTAAGGAGGGTGGAGGAGGAACATACTATAAAATTATTCTAAGTAGGAATTTACTGGATCTGTTGTTCTCTATTGAAATATTATTTAATTTTCCTATAAATTCAGCTGTAGATATTAATTTGTCTTTTTCGAATATGCGACAGTCCGTCTATATTCTTGTCTGATCAAATTCATAGGTTTTAAGCTAAAAAAAATGCGCCATCTAGTTAAGCTACTCAAGGTCTTTTTACTACCGTGGTCTTCGAATAAGCAAAAAACTTGAGCTACTTTCCAGTCCCCTCTCCCGCGAACTATCAGACAAAAGAATGGTCTACACTGGAACGTATTTAAATCTCTCTCTGAGCTGTCATACGATATAAGAAATTGATTTGAACTTATAGCTAATAATCAACCTCGTTATTAAACTACCGAAGAATACATCCAAAGTTTGTAGGTAAATAAAATATATCTGTCAACACCCAAATACACACCCATAAACAATACATCCCCTATACTAAAATAAATATAAATAAATCCACAATTTTAATTCATTTTTCTCTTAAATTTACATTTTATGCCGTGCCTGCATAAAAATATTCAGCTGCTTAAGTATTGTATAGTAGCATTGTTCTTTATTATTATACGTGGCATAGCCAGCTGGAGAACCGACTGGATTACCTTTTGCAATAAAAGAAGGCTACAAGAAATCCACGTACTCTGTTAAATGCATAAAAATAATATACCAAGTCAAGGCTTTGAAATCAAACATACCGCAATTACAATATCTTGGATAAGCCTCATGCTTGCTAACACATTTTACCAAACAGGCATCCTTTCCACGTGTGTAACTAACTACCTATCCGAACCAGACGATACTACTAACGAAGCTATCTCGAAAGGCGACTCGGGTAAACAGTAAATTCGTGCATTTCTCCCCTCTCGCTGAAATGCTACAATAATTAACGTCGTGTTTATTTTGCGTGCATACATACCGTGTTATTTTACCTATGTAATTATATGATCTTCCATTCCGTGGGTAGTTTCACGACAAGCGAATCCTCTCGCACATGTTTGAGGTATGTATTAAAATATAGGTACCTATTTGCCATATATTTACAAATGTCATAGACGGCTAAGTTTGGTGTCCTCGCAAAATCCATATTTTGTGCATCGAAAGAAAATATTGGAGATATATCTAATTTTGAGTAATTTTTCACTGCTTATAAAATAAGCTGTGTATAGGAAAATTCCTAAAGAAAACAAAGATATAAAACATATTTTTATCACTCCAAAATCTTAAAAACGAATATTTCTGATGAATCTGTAAGTTTTTGCATCGTCTACTTCATCATATTTCCTAAATGTTACCTCGACACTCGATAGGATAGATAGATTAAACGAAAATCATACTTGATTCCACTTTGCCTTTCCGGGAACGAGAGTTCCCGCCTGCAGTATGAAATTGAAATTATGGATCTGGAACGGTAGCGTAGCACGCGAATATGACATCAACGCAAGGTCGACGCGTATGTTTCATGTCACGTTACACCGCGACCTAATGCATATTGCTTTAATATTATTGATAACATTTTCAATTTTATAAGGTTTTAATTTTACAGTTTCAACTTATTTTTATGCCGTGCGATAATAGTAAGTAACTGACTGTCATGTTTGATTTTTAATTTGTTGGTGATGAGCCCTACTAATATCAACTCGTATAAGTACATACTCGCTTTAATGTTACTTAAAACGATATAAAACCTGTAAAAATTCCCACTTACTATCTTTCTTTATCAGCTAATGAGAAGGTTAGAGAAAAAAATAAATAAACTATTACGCATTAATATTAGTTTTAAGTTGACGCCTGCTTAGCAATAAAGTAAAGCCATCACCAAAATAATTATTAATTTTGAAGTAGCAGGAGGCGACTAATTGACTTCAATCGAAACAGCAATGACCCTCTGGCCCTATCGTCTGGACTCTGGCCCTATCGTCCTCTCTAGTAATCGTCTTACTGCGCTACCATTTTCTTAGTTAATTATATAACCCAGCCACAAACAGCGAGGCATCTTAATGTTAATCGCATGTTACATCTAATTAACTAACATGTTAATATTGTGGCAACTAAACCTTACTTCAATAAACCTGATCATCTAAAGTCTTTTACTTTAATGACTACGGCCCCTAACCCCAAATAAGATGGTTACAGTTTATTTACAGTTTACTACTATTGCGGTTAAAATATTTTCTTGATCTTCACCCACTTCTTATAACGGCCAAGTTTTTTCGAAAACTACTGTGTATGAATAAATATTTTTACCGCCTTTGTAGGGAAATATATAAAGGTGCTTGTATAAAAAACTTAAATTGTCTTGCAATTAAGGAAGAATTTTAATTTTCCGTACTTATTTTATTTCAGTTTATAACCTTAAGGATAAACTCCAAGAATGGGCGCTAAAGTAGCAGTCTCCAGTACCTACAACTTTCTCTCCAATTTCATACAACTTAAGGGCTGAAATAACTACTTATTGGATCCGCGTGACGGAAAGACAACTTTCCCACATCTTGGCTAATTTGTGTCACCCCCTCTTTCGAGTTATTAATTATAAAACTTTTTTGAGTTTTACTCACCCGAACTTCGCATACAACTCGACTTAATAGGTTTTCACAATGAAAGAACCACTCCAGTAGCTAAGCTTAGACAGGGTTGGATTCCACTTGGACACAATTAAAATGCTATTAAAGCAGAAGTCCTTCTGTCGGCACGCAGAGGTAATTTTAACGGGGCGTAGATTCAAACACAAATAGGAAAACTACAGTCTGTCAGCCGGATTCGTCCGTGTTAAAGTTTCAACGAAGTAGGCCCTGCGGGTGGTAGCTTCGGCACCCCGATGAATCGTGCCTTCAGAATTCGTACTTAGACTTTGTACAGGCTGTAAAGTACCCATAATTATTCGGGACTTGGTTTAAATTGATGTGGCATGTGCATCATAAAGTCTTTCTCTCTCCTCTCTCTCCCTCTCTCTCTCTCTCTTCTCTCTCTCTCTCTCCTCCCTATCTCTCTCTTTCCTCCCTATCTCTCTCTTTTCTCTCTCTCTCTTTCTATCTCTATCTCTCATGATTCTTTTTCATAGATAAAAGAAAACCTCTCACATAAACATCTGAACATTATGAAAAAGTATCAAGCTCTGAGCTAACCAAAAAGTTAGTAGAATAATACTTTGTTATGGCTACTGAATTTTAGTAGGCCCGACCTAAGTATATTGTGTGTATCTGTTTGATACCAATAACATATACAAACTAATTCACATAGATGAAAAAATGGTTCACCTAACCAACCTTTCTTGTAATGTTTCTAAACAATCTTGTAGATGTAGAATTCAAATGAAAAGTTGCTTACACAATACATGACTGTTTTGTTACGTCAACCAAACAATCAGAAGTAGATTCGCAAAGGCATCTCGCGCTTCTCGCCTATTCTTTCATTTTTTTTTTCTCTGCTGAACAGTTCGGTCGCGGCGTCCTACCCTATTGTTCACATCATGGCAGATACCAACACTGGTGCGAAGAGAGTGCAGTGCACACTACTATTGCACGCTTCTTCTCGGTCTGTCGCTGGTTCCAATGCGGATAATCACAAAAAAAAATAATCTTTTAAACTATTGGACCACATTTTAAAAAAGTAATCAGAGATGACATTTTGTTACCTCAATCTCTACGTGAGGTTTTTTGTTTTCAATAAACTACGACCAAAGATGCCAAAAAAACCTTTGTAATATCAAATAGACACCGCAAATTTATGTTTTTTACTTGGAATCAATTTACAAACACGAGGAAAGGAATTAATAAAGGTTCAGTGTATGTAATTTATTTTTTTTTATCGAGAAACCCGTTATCTAAATTGCTAAAAAAAAGTGTCATCTTACGACTGTATGGCCCGACTCTTAAGGCGAAGGATAAATATTAATTTCTATACATTTTGACCTGTTTTTCTATGGATAGCATATGTTAACCGTTGGATATTTAATCATAAAAAAAATATGTTTAGACACATGTTTAAAATATCTTACGCCTTCAACATAGTAAAGGCAGTTTTAAAAAATTTAATTCTGCTTCTGAGGAATTTAATAAACTGCTAATAGTTCTTTTTTAATCGAATTACTCTCTTATAAAAGACATTAGAGGCTTAGGAGAAATAACAATTGAAAGGCAAATTAGGAAATTAAAAAATAGAAAAGGGTGTTTTTTAAATTTCTATATTATGAAGCTGTAATTAAATAAAAACCAAAAATTACTTACTGACTGCAAAAAAAGTGAAACCTGACGCCCTATAAAAATAAAGCGCCGAATTTTTCTTTATTTCATAAAGTTGAATCCTTAGCTGAAAGAAGGTCTAAAGCTGATGCATACAAAATAATCTCAGGTGCAGTTAACTGCAGCTCTCTGCTTGAGCTACGTCTCAGGGTGGGTACCTTCACGTGCGACAAGATCAAACGATTTGCTTGACATCCCACGTCGTAGAACCAATTATGGGCAAAACGAACCCATTTCTACCCAGATATTGGTGTATTCAATGATAATTTAGTGGCGTTCAAAAGTCTTATAAAAAATGAAACGTTAACGTGAAATTTCCTTTCCTCTCCCTCCCGTTCTCGCAACATTGCATTTCACTCGGTGGAAACATTTAATTGGTTTTATTTTATACTTATAAGTTGGTAACTGTTTACTTCCCTAATAAAGATAAATTAAAATTGAATATCAAGGTCGACTGTCAATTGCTTCTCTTAAATTCATAACAAGGCTATTGCCGGCCAGTAGATCGATGCTGTGCGAGCGTTGCTCGTTGCGGGAAATCAGAGCGCGTTAATTTTCGTCCGAGCCGCGCGGCCGCGATCGATCGACAGCCCAAAACCGCCTCGAAATTTGAATTGGTAATTAAAACCGCGGAGACGCCCCCCCCCCCCCACCCCCCGCGGCGCCCTCGAAACGGCGCGGGCGCCGGGACGACTCGGCGCCGTGTAATTAAGCCCGTACTTAGCGGATCGAAATGAGTTAACGGCGAAAATTTGACGGCGGCGCGAAGTTTGCCGGGGAGACGCCGTTTTTAAACCGCTAAGATATTTTTGCATACAAATTAGTTCATACCTTGCGGGAAGGCTTGCTTTACTAATTTCATTATTTCATAATTTGTCATAATACGGGTTGTATTTATATTTACTGATATTATTTTAGGGGGGATATATATCAATAAAAAAACATTAATCAGCAAAAAATATTGGTTTAATGTTTCCCAATTGCGAGAAAAACGAATTCGAAATTTCAAAGAAATTGTTTTATTGTTTGAGAAGGCGGTTGAACGCATGGTGAAAGATCGGGAAATGACCTCGCGCCCGTCCAGTTTGCAAAGCACTTCGAAGAAAAACGAAGTTATTTAACACTATATGATTTTTTTTATTTATTTTTTTTCGTGAGACCGGTGGTTTAGTTGTCGATATAGATCAAAAAAACAAATGTGGATAAACAAATAAAATAAAATAAATAAATAAAACAAATTAAAAATTCCTGAACTTGATATCACAGCATGTGTTGACTTTCTTAGTTGTAGCACAATACAAGACTGCCTTCCTTAGTACAGACATAGTCTAGTAAAGAAGGCAGGGCACAAAATGTAGCAGTGCTAATCGCTCCCGGTGCATTTGTAATATTTATTTGTAACGGTGATTTGTACTGCTACAACTCTATTTCTTTGTCAAATTAATTATGTCACAATAAATAAAATAAGATAATAATAAATGTCGTTTTGAACCTAGCACTGAGTTTTATAAAGATGTGTTTTTACCTCTCAGTGATTATTTATTTATTTCAGGAAACAACAGCTGATATAAAAATAAAAATAATCTAAACATAAAGCCAATGAGAGTTTCATCCAATCTTAATAAAATAGAAAGCTTCATTCGGGAATGAGGTTGGGATAAAATAATTTAAAAAAACCCAAACAACTGCAATTTAAAAGTCACACTAAACAAACGTAGCGAATTATGAAATAATAGGGAACACGCAATGGAGGTTCAATTTATTTAACTTGAACTATAGTTATCATAGACAGTATAACGATCTATGCTTGTTATATTTATAATACAAGGCTATTCATAAAAACAAGACACTATATCGCAAGTCTGCAATAAATGCGTGTTTGTCTTCTTTACCTCACTTAGTCGACACTATAAAAAATAACGCCTTTATATATTCTTATGAATGAAATTTCGATTTTCGTCGATACTCGTATCTTAATTGCAAATAAAATATAAAAAAATAGTTATGAAGTCAGCGAACAGAGTTATGGTAACTCTTTCCGGTAGCGCTCTTGTGCGTCTTGCGCGTACTTTTAAATCATTCTTTGTCATCTAACGCGAAAACACCCTATACCGTTGTTGGTTGATTATAAAAAACAATCAATTTATGTCTAAAAATTTACTTAACTTTGCATCTTTATAAAATAAACTATGCTTCTTGTATTCAAACATTAATATATTAATATATTTACATCTAAACTTATAATAAATTATATAAAAATATATAGACTTTTTGAGGCTCTTAACTTTTAGACAAAATAAAAATTTGACATTATTATTTTTATAGAAGCCTATATATTTAGGAGATAAAACGATACCCAGTATTTTTTTTCTACATCTACAAATAAGTCATAACACTACAGCGTTTGTATGGCGAAATGAAAGAGTGGTATATTATTAAATTCGATAATTCAAAGCGGTTCTATTAAGTCGACTAAGTAATTATTAAATCAAAAACAAAACTATGTTTTGGTATCGTATTCTTAAGAAATCACACGAGGCGTCGTCAATTGATGGACGGATGCGACGAGTGATATTCGTGTGTATTAATTACTTTCGCGATAAATCCCAGCAAATAAAACTGTGCTCCGTTGAATTGGGTCAACAGCGCCACGTTAACTTCGTCGTATGTAATGTTAGTCAAGCATTTAATAAACGTTAATGTTGGCCATAAAAATGAGCCCTCTAATAAGGTAGGTATTGTGTTTAATTGCCAACCAGTGGCGAGCAATTAAATTCATAATTAGTGAACAGAGCGAACGACCGCACGGGCGAGTTTCGTGTGCTTAGGGAATTATTGATTGTTACCACGGAACGGCTCATGCGAATGACGTGTGCATACATCGGTTCGTCATAATCTTTTAATATTTTGCTTTTAACCTAGGTAACGAAACCTCAGTTTCTATAAATGTAAATTTATAGTTTTTTTTTTTATTAGGGATTCGCCAGATTTTTTTTTATTTTGACGATATTTTTCTATTAACAAATTTGTACCCCTTTTTAAACATATTGCTCGCACGGAGGAGTGTCATAGTAAAAGTCTATATGGAGGAGTGCAAAAAGTTAAAACTTATCTATAATATGTTTTACAATTACATTAAAAAAAATAAAATAAAACGTTCATACTACTAAAAGCTGATTGGCAGATTTTTGTGATTTCAAATGTTACTTTTCAATAGTCTGGCAATGTCAATGTGGTTAATATCAAGCAAAAATAATTATTAATACCATCTTATACTTCTATGAATGACAAATCTCAATTTTTGATGAAAAATATAAGCTGTAATTGTGTATATTTTTTTTTAATTGTTATTAACATTATTATATTGCTGATAATTAAGGCAAACAACACGCGCTAATAACGTATTTGTGCACCTAATAATGAATTATTTAATGAAAATTTCGACCACTAGTATATTTTAATATAAAATAAAACATTCTATACTAGTATTTTTTTCTCTAATTTGTTAAATTCAAAGAGGTTATTTTTTGTTATGTTAACACCTGTACAGAAATGTTAAGAAAATTCGCTTCGTTCAATTTTAGCTACGTTAGAAGCCTGATCTTTTTTTTATTTATCCTAATAAATAAATTAAAAAATAAATAAATCTTCATGTCGTAGCAAACTGATTGAGGATTGGATCTAATAAGTGATGCACCTAAACTCGTGAAACGATGCTCGAAACATAAACGTACGCTTACCGAGGACTTTATAGTAATTTGCAGAAATATGTAATCCGTTGTTTTGTTGTTTTCTTAAGAAATATAAAACAAAACTAATTACATATGAAGTAAATTTATTATAAAGTATTAAAAATCAATAATCGTGCAAGATGTAATAATATATTGTCATATTTAAGAGTAGTTTTTCACATTCGCTTATTGTAAATGTCATTAGCCAATTGCAAATTTTGCAATTGAAAACATCAGTGTAGTTTATAATTCCAAAATACATGTTTTTGTACATTTTTTTTTGTCTTAATGTAATTGTTACAAGTATTTATATGCTTTCAGTAAATTAACCTTATATTATATAAATACATCGAGTCGTACGGGAACGTTATCTACAGTGTTGTAAATTGCAATACAAAATTTCTTACCTATGAAGAATTGTATAATAAATAGCAGTGATAGGAGAGTTATGAAAGTTTACTGTAAGCTTAGAGGGTAATCTGTAGGGCGGCCGTGCATTCAGCGCATTTTGGGCGCCAACGAGGCCTCCGCCCAATAAATAGGGCAGGTTCGCGTTCTGCGTGCGTGTTTATTGCTAACATGATTAATGCCTCGCCGCTCCGACGTAAACAGATTGACCGATAGTGACCCCTATATCCAGCTGCAAATATACAACTACAAACCATTTTGCTAATTATACTAATCAAATTTTCAATTTAACTATCCCAGTTTAACTTATTCCTTAACGTTTATTTTGTATAATTCTATTTATTTTTCCGTAAATCGAAACTATATTGGTATCACCTACATTTTACAGTTCTCATCTGTTTGTTTCAAGCCTAGGGTACACAAAAAATACAGGTTATCCCATAAGTCGTGGGTCAAACGAAAAGAGGTGATAGGAGGGATAGTATAGGATTTCCAAAAAAATAAACCATATATGTGTTAATCCAATTCCTAATAGGTAAAAAGTTATGGCATATAAAAAAAAATTGTTAAAATATCAATTGCTTCATCTAAAAAAAAATCATAAAAGAATATAATTAATTTAGTTGTAATTTTTTATATACGCATAATGTCCTAAACGATTCGACTTTTTTTTTAACTAAGTCAGAGAATATCGTGATACTATTTATATTCAGAAAGAATTAAAATATTCCGGCAGAGGAAATTTAATTTACAAATTGATAAAAACTCTAGTCAGATGCGATGACTTAAGGGAGGTGTTGTGTAACCTATTATGAGTAAAAAAATGCGAAAAACAAACATCCCCATCACACACGATTATAGTTTTTAACATATGATTTCAATTCGGTTAGCAAGCTAATTCCGATGTTGCGCCGATCGATAATGGCCTTGACACCGTTACGGTGTACGGCGCTTACAACAAAGAGATTATTACATAATAAACGTTGTTTATTTACATTTTTTTCGCGGTAACAATGATGAAATTTTTAATCATTATCTGTTTATTTACCATTAACTGTATATATTTCAATGCGTAAGAGTCCCCATCAGATACAAGTGCAAGAAATTAGAGTAATGTTTGTTATAAAGAAAAAATAAGAAAAGAAGAAATATGTTAATGGAGTAAAACTTTTAGTTGAGTTCTTTGATTTGCGGTGAGTCTAATCTGACTAAGCGACCTCGTCCCATATCGACAACGCAAGTCGCCTATCGCAAACAAAAAAATATTTCATACGAATTGCGCCTCCAGATGAACGAATCGACACAATAACTTCGGCACTCGGAATAGGTCGTTCACTTCTGCTTACTGTTTTTTATTAAAAAACAAAAGGAATATATAATGTATGTGGGATTAGTACGCGTATGAAATTTAGGTTTCGTATTCTTTATTACGTTTATTTATTAAGTATTTTAATATTTCGTTTAATTTGTACGGTTAATTTAATTTTAGTTGCCTTACTTTATTATATAAATTATAATCAATTTTAGATAAATATGTCACTTGTATTTAATATTAATTATTTGGAATATCAGGCAGATAATAAAAGTAAGTAAAGTGCCACCGATTAGACACTAATGGATCAAATTGTTTAGGATGTAATTTTAATAAAAGTTAACGGAAATATGGCGTTAAAATTAGAGTTGCCAGATAGTATCCTAAAGGACATGTCCTCCTTTTGCTTACACTCTGATTCTGACCGAAGAGGTAGCGTGGTGCGTCAGGTCACTTTCTGTATGATGACTGAATTTCATGTATTGATGTGAGTTCTTGAGGTGTAGAAATTGACGACATTAAATTAAACCACATGATCAATTTTGTTGTCTGATTTCATTTATTAAATAAAAATCAAATTGTGACCCTGAAGACAAATAATGAGTATCCCAAAATTAACGCAAGATTTAAATTTGCCGTCATTAGTGCAGTATTTTGTTGACAACCCTGAAAAAAAACAAATAAGCAGCTGAGAATTTAGGGTTAGTAAAAATGGAGCGTTACACGATACAACAACGTATTTTCATTATTGAACCTTCGCCTTCCGGCGCTCCGAAAGGTTTTTTGTAAAATACAAAATATAACATAATTATATAGGTGTGTCTAGGGGTCTCTAGGTACCTATCCCGCATTGGCAGATCTTAAATACATAATGGCTGGATAGGTTTATCAAAAAGACTCTCCCGCATAGGAATGCTATTCGGCGGATACCCCTTCCCCCCTCCCCACCCACCCGCTCCTTTCAACCCGTCTCAGCGCTCGTCTCTCCTTTATCCCGTCTGTTTTGACGATCCTGCCCAGGAAATATAATCTCTCCGTCTCCCTCTACATAAAATACGCGCTTATCTCTTTTGAACTTTTCCCCGCCTCTATCTCTGTCGCTTCTCCTCTATATTTCTAGTTTTCCTTCAGCGGACTGCGCTTTAATGTGTCATGCCTGTTTGCTCGTAAGCTTATCCTGAGTTGCCTTACTGAATTATGTATTTCTTCTTCGGCGAACTCATGCACGGTTAACTTATTTTCTTTAATTTATATGAACATTACGAATTTAATCCTTAAAAAAAAATATATCGTGTTTTCTACTGTTTTTGTGATATTTTGTCGCTGTGTATCCATTTTATTTCCTCTTCAATTTAATGGTCTCTAAAACTCTCCCTTACCTCACCTATTATTTTACTTTTTATTACTCGATATCCTGTATCTCTTTTCCTTTGCCTTTTTTCTATCCTTATTCGTACTTCTGTTATTGTTGAAGATGCTTTTATTTGTCTAGCATCAATGCCTACTAAAGTTTATTTAATCCGTCAGTATTTATATAGATTAGAATTTTGTTTACCCTATTATATATATATTTTTATATCGTCCCAATGAAATAGTATTAAAGCAGCATCCGTCGATTAGACATCTTTTTGAATGCTACTCCGGACCGACCACCAACCATTTTTATTTGGTAGCGACTCTCTTAGTTCCACGACAGAATGCTATTGTTGTTCCGTATTTTAAACCACTTTTTTTTTTGTATTGTCTTCTATACTATCCTCGAGCAGTGGAGGTGAATTTTAAGGTCTTTCGAAAGAATAATTGTATCAAAGTTAGTCGGTGATGTCCGTTTTGATATGGTTTGATCTGAAAAATCTTTAGCTCGTACGGAAATTAGATTAGCACCGGACGGAGAGTGCGCAGCGGTGATGACCGTTAATAGGCGGTGCAGTGACTTCCGCACGTGCGTTGCACGTAGACGACTCCAGCCGGCGTCAGGCCAATATTTTGAAGTGCTTTCGGTCGTTGAGTCGCCCGTGGATTTTCCTGCTACGTACCACCGGCTGCCGCTTATTTTCATCGATCTATCCCATATTGCCTTCTATCATCCCTGTTTCCATTTAGCCCTTTCAGAGTTTCGCATATTCTGCAATGTTCGTCTCGATTCACTCCTTATAGACAATCTTATCCCTCTGTGGGTTTAACAGAAAAAAAAACTCCAATCGCTTCCTACATTACATCAAGTTATATTATAATAATTTATGACCAATGTTATTTTATGTTGGGATGTAATGTTCTCGATTAACTGTACCCATTCGTCGGATTAAGGCGAAGCCAAAGATTAAATATTAATTTCGATTCATTTAAACCCTTTTTTCTATAACTGGCATTTGCTAATCATTAGATATTTACTCATAAAAAAAAATATGGTTAGATACCTTGATCTAACGTCTACAATATATATAGTAAGGGCAGATTTTTAAAATTAATTTCTTTTTCTGATAATAAATGATAAACTGTTAATAGATCTTTTTTGCTTAAATTAATTTTTTATAAAAGACAATTTTTTAAAAAAAAATAGAAATTGAAAGGCAAATAAAGGGACTAAAACATTAACAGTAATTAAATAAAAACTAAGGTTTGAGCACAATGTAAAACCTGATGCCCTATAAAAATAAAGCACCGAATTTCAAGGTCAAATGTCAATACGCTTCGCCTTAATATAGATCGATGTCCACCATTCCGTTCGCGAATTTAAATAAAATAAAAGAAAAGAAACTTATTACAATATAATAATGGTAATGGTATGGTGGTATGGTATGGTTATGAACTCTGATATTTGTATTCCTGATTCGGCAGTAATAAAAAAAATGCACGAAAGCAGAAAAGAATATTAGTATATCAAATTTATTTCACCTCGCTTGGAGTTAGTCACCTACAAATAAGCTTCATAGCGATATGACAGCTTAGAGATCGGTAAAAAAACTACCTGCCTATAAGGGAATTGGCTGAGCATCGAAACTTGGGGTTCTTTACGGAGAGGTAAAACGTTGCCAGACTATTAGTAGTAGAAGCAGAAAAGAACG
This sequence comes from Neomicropteryx cornuta, assembly GCA_020383195.1. NCBI lineage: Eukaryota > Metazoa > Arthropoda > Insecta > Lepidoptera > Micropterigidae > Neomicropteryx > Neomicropteryx cornuta. The sequence goes on along the minus strand of JAHKQU010000019.1, from coordinate 15,260,439 downwards.
CGACTGACGCGCGAAGATCGATGACAAAGGCATTATCGGAATGTTTTCAAGTTTATTAATCGAAAACATGGCTCACTCGGAAGTCAAGCAACTTTATCGATGTTGCGAAATAAAAGGATCTTTCTGAAAAGGAAGAGAGAAGGGGGGGGGGGGGAGATCTGAGGGGGAAGAGAGTTTCGGAACAAATAAGGAGTCGCACAAATTCTTAAAATTCAATTTCCCCTTTGTGCTTATTGCTATTCTTCCTGTACAAGGGCAAAACTTTACTAATGGCTGAGAATCCTTATTATCAACTCCCGAGTCTAAAACCTAACAAACAGAACTAGGGATTAATCTTAGTACATTACCTCGTTCGACTGAATGCTATTTGATATGACTCTGACTTGTGCACATAAGGTCTTTCGCAATCATTGTACTGAGTTTAGTGATACGTTCTAAGGGGTCATCTCCTAAAAAAGTTTGAGTCAATGATCAATGATCAATATTCATGGTCAATTCTCATCACTGTGTAATTAGGTCATTTCCTTATTCCAAGGTACTCTCTAAGTTAGACAATTCTAATATGATTTTATAGCATAAAGATAACAGATATTCCATATTTTTTTTGTAAGACACTAGAAAATTTCTGTTGCAAAACCAAAAGCTACACAAAAACAGGGCCGTAGAAAGGTACGCCTTAATCAAACACTAATAATTCCGAACCTACCTTAATCTAACTATAATCTTCATCAATTTCTTTACCAGCTGAAAATATAATCAAAGACAAATTAAAAAAAAATATTAAATATTCTCAATAAGGGTTGATGGTTACTCAAATAGACTTAAATCTTTACTAGAGTGACCATCGTTTTGTTCCAGTAAATCGTTTGAAATAGTGCGTTATAGTCTAAATGTAAGAAAAATCAACAAGTAATTCTTTTCAGTAATCCCATTAAAATTATTTTACTATACAACAATTAATACGTTTCTAATTTGCATTCACAACCCTGAATCCTCTAACCAGCACCCTCGGCGAATGATGACCACGAATCAGCAACAGAAAATAATGTATGGGCACAGACATCTTAAAGTGCGATATTGATTAAAAATACCGAACAATTAACATATAAAAAGCATAACTTTGTATAGATTTTTGTATTGTATTGAATTGTATATTGTATTGAATTGTATTGTATTGTATATTTGTATTGAATTTTATATATAATGATCAAAATTAATATTTTCGCTACCCAATTTATAATACGTATCATTCTGCCGTAATTTATTTTAACAGCTTTTGCAAAAGTAGCCAATTGCTAAAGCCATCAATCCCTTTCTAATATTACTTTTGAATTTTTAATATTCATCTCCTTCACCCTACAACCCTTTGTTTTCAGACTGACTACACAATCGATCATAATGTAATTGACAAACCCCGCCCAGGGCCTAACATTTTAGCTTGCAATTGAGCGCAAACATTTAATCGCGTGAGTATTTTTTTTTACGGAAAACAAAAAATCACAAAATACTCTTCTTAAATTTTAAAGTAATTTTACTCAGATTGAAATCAATATCCTTAGTTAACAATTCATTCAAATGTCACCTTTATATGCACGTATTTATTTATTTATTCAATCTGGTACAATAAGAAGTTACACCAATAAATGATATAATAACACTGAATGAATTCAATTAATATAATATAGACAAATTAAACACCAGTCATTTATTGTTGCTCTGAAGTAACATAGCTACTCTAACTAGGTTAAAAAACCTGTTCTAAGAGCAGCCAGAAGGAAGTGCAGAAAAAATGAAATACTTATTACGTACGCGAGAAGTTACTAATAACAAAGGGGATCATAGGATAAATATCTTAAATACAAAATATAATACATATAATAAATAGTGCATAATATTATATACATATATATATAAATATATATAATACATGAAATAAACATTTATTAAATATATAATTCTAATAATTGTGTTACCTATAATTTATAGGCTAAATATACAGAAAAAACTAAACATAAAGAAAATATATAAAACTACTTATAGTCTATATATGTCAACTCTTCTATTGCAACACACTGCTCACCATCTATTCAGATGCGTCTCTGCCTATTGCGAGGAGTCATTTGATGATGCTTTTTGCAAGACTGTATTTAGATTGTGCTTTTTTAAATTGCTCATCTGCGCTGTTGAGAAGTTTAGGTCCAAGGAAATTGAGATGCCTTTGCCCAAAAGTGATATTCATTTTTGGCAGTACCATATTTCCTCCTAACCTTGATCGAGTTACAATAATTGGAGGATTTTAATTTATATCAAATGTTTTCAGACATATTATTCCCACTCAATAGTGTAGCTCTTTTTACCTAACTAACGTAAAAGACTAACTTCCAAGTAGTATATTTCAGTTCTAGCTTCTATACATGCATCTATAAGAAGCTACTATCCCCGTCGGACTATTCCCTCGTCTGTCCGTTGCAACTATCAACTCGAAAAGTACAAATGCGAAAGAGTTGAATTTTGGTGTGTAGATTGGTGCTCTTGAAAAACAACTGTAGTCGTTTAGATCACGTCGGAGGCTGGTCGGACAATATAGATATACGAGTATAACATTAGAGTCGACAAATTTTAGTACTTTTAAATGAAACATTCACAATTCGATAGAAAACCCCAATGTCATATATTCGAATTTCAAAAATATGACAAATATATCATATTTTAATTATTATAAATTGAAATATTTTATCTCACGGAAATAAAGGCGATGGTTTGAAATAACAACTCTTTTTAAGGTCTTCGAAAACGGCGATCTTCTATAAATTAGAATGACGCACAATCGCGTTTCGAAGTAATTCGTCTGTGGGAAGCAATTTAATGGCTACTATAATGGTATTATAATGCAATTTAATAAACAGAGTATTGAAACTGCAACTATACAACTAGACGACATCAAACATTTTGTAGCGCGGCAATGTTGCCCTACGCACATCACTCATATTCCCCTAAACATAGACAACACATTGTCTTTGGTCAGCGCTAGGCCGCAGTACGGTCGAAGCGCGTAGTAACAAACAGTCTCGATAAACTCGCCACTCGAGCACTACGCCTGCCTATTATTTAACCTGTCGCGACCTACATAGTGGAGTACCGGGTGTGGTCTCGGAGAGCCACTCTTCCACGACATCATTTGTAATAAACAAACATAATATAACTAGTAATCATTTTTAACGGTACAATCTCAATCTGACATGGCGACGTACTCAACGACCGAATGTCGGCGTGCGAACGGAATTCGCCCGTCCGTATCGTCTCTCAAACGCCAGCCTTTATTAGCCGAGCTGCTCTCGAAATGTAAATAAGACGAACCTCATGCATGATATATAAACTTATTTTCGACCCAGCCGCGTTTCGGGTCGGGGCCGTCCACCGTCTGCCGGCCAGCTTCTGGCCGAGATACGCCCGATGGAGCAATTCTCTAAATGTATCAAACCGTTGATACGCCGTCGGATCGACTTTTGCTGCGTTTTTAACACTAAAAATAAAAAATGTATTATTAATATTTTCCTTTCACACGTATCAAATTGAGAACTTAAAGAATAACTTATAAGAAAGTGTATGTCTTTTGAGCGCCCCAAGATTTTATTCATAGTGACTTGGAAAAAAAATATTGTTATCTCTTTTTATATACGCAGTCCTGTAACTAGTATATTATATATGTCCTATTTATTGTATTCTAAATATAAAACGATTTAGTATTAAGTATATAGCATATTATCGATTATCTACTAATATAATAAATAAATAATGGCACCGCTTATATACAAGCGACCCTTTAACAATATTTTAAAAATATTTTTGTAGGTTACCTACACCGTGTCCCAGACTATTCGCGATAAAAAGATATGTTACGATGATGATGGCTTATGTCCACTATGTGGACATTTATTGTCGGGACCGTTTTAGAACTTGCCCGAGGCAACAGATGAGGGGATCCTTTATAGACCCCCAAATTGAACGGAGATTTCCTATGTGTATTTATTAATATTATATAATAGTCTGGTGATAATATTTGCGGCCGCTTCCCGTAATTTTTCAGGGTCCGCCGAGGCGTTCTAAATTAGCTCATGGATCAAGTCGAGGACTTCAGCGAACGTAAAAGTCTCTTTAGCAGGCCTATCTGCCAGAACTTCCTCTATCGGCTCAGGCATTGGATTTCTGAGTAAGAATAGAAGTGACCTCGGGGGTGAGAGGTCCAGAGGCTCAACTGATCCTGTTCTCGAGGGTGCTTCCTCCTCAACTCTCAGCCGCGTAACATTTTAAAGTGTCGCGATGCGCTCAGTCATCGACTGACGAGAAGAAATGACCTTAGATGAGGCAGTCGTATAAGTCCGCAAGGGCCTCTGCACAGTGGTAATAGGTTCTACTACGGTCTACAAATATTCATCGTAGTTTCCGAGAAAATAAATTGTAAACGTTACATGATAATATGAAATTATTTTTGTCATAAGTTCGGTCGCTAGCGAGGCCGCACCGCGCAGGGTCATGTTTAAACGTAGTTTACCTAATTTAATAAGAAATATGAATGGTAAAAATAAATAAATATTGATTTATACTTCCGCCTTAACGCACGGGTCATCGTTTTATGGGTAATTTTCGAATGTCAACACGGCCCCCTTCCTGCCGGGCGGGCGGGCACGTGTTTGTTGGTCTCCGGGCTGTATGGCGATGTTAGGCTGCGCTTGTGTTGTATTTTTTCAACTGTTATCGTTTCATCTCGGGCCCGCTCCAGCATCCGCGCTCTCGGCTATTTGCGCGGGGGGCATTTTCTTTCGCAAATACGTAATTCGCGCGCCGACCGCCCGCGGCGATTCGTACTTTCTCCCGACGAGCGACATCCGCTCACCCCGATCTGTGCGCACTCTGATTGATAATTTACGAGAAAAGAATCTCGGTTCATTTCGTGGGTTAGGTCGTGTCGAAAATGGCAATTGTATGCATGATATTATCAGTTATTATTATTATTATTTAAAATTACATATACTTTGGAGGTACCATTCCTCCGGTGGTATAGCTGATTGGCAGGTGATGCAACTAAGTTATTTTAAAGCCAATTTTTTATTATTTTTCTTAGCTGGGAAGGGGTCTTAGGGAATGGCTTGAAGACGCTGCAGTTGAGACTATTCCACTCTCTAATGATACGCGGAAGAAAAGAATGAAATCCGACATTCTTTCTCCTAAAAATTTCCTTTATTTTGTGAGAATGGTCCTTTCGTCCAATATAGCTATCTATAGCTATATTGGACGAAAGTTATCTTTCTTTCCATACTTCACCTTACTTTGCCTCGTATTTCATTCGAATGATGTATAAAAAAACCGTAACGAAACCGTGGAATTACTTCTTCAATTTCAGGTGCGGATATAGGTTTTTTTTTTATAATCATTCCTATGACCTAAGTCATAACAATTATTTCGGACCCTACTCAACTAGGCCAAATGTGACCTAGAGTCAGGGGGAAAGGTAGTAATGAAGCGAAATTTGTGTGAATAGTCCAATGCATTAACCACTAGAATACCACGATTAGTTGCAAAGATAGATTTTGCTGAAAATGATGCACAAAATGTTCAATTGCAGGGCGTATAACACTTCACTTTTTTAAATCACTTATATTTCACTTATTAATAAATTATAATTCTCCATCATTAGTTTAAATAATGAAAACTTTTTGTCAAAAATATATGTAACTTTTTTTCACCTTCTTCTACATTTTAGTAATTTTTTTTTCACTTTTTTTTAAACTGCGAGCTGCTGCTACAAACCCTACAAAAACCCCTAGTCTTTGTAAAACGTCGTGGGCACGATGTATATTATTGATCAAGATCGTTTTTTGTTACCATATTGCATTTTAGCCACTCGTATTTCACACCTACGTCCTAATTGAAAAACGGTCAGCTTATCGCTACTAGACTATATTTGCGGTTTTTTTTAAAAAGTTATACATTAAATGTATACGTAAAACTAATACTTTAAATACTAAAATTCCTGAAAACAAAAATTGCAACCTTTGTCAAATTGATTGTGAACCTAAATAAATAAATACATTTTATCAATTGAATTATAAATGAAATGCGAGGAACACAAGATTTATTCTGTTATAGGTATAGAGCACATAAAAAAAAGATGAATAATAACGCCTTAAAAATAACTATGGTGCAAGCAGAGTTCTAATAAACAGATATCACTCTACGGAAAAAATGAAAATACCGTGTACAGTGGGCAGCAATCAATTCTATACTTTAAATATTTAATTTGCGCGATTGCTTAGAGAGCGAGCGAGAGACTCATTGTTGGCTAGCGGGCTCTTTGTCACACCCGCCGCATACGCAGCTGCCCATAGAGAAGGTTTAATGGTTAATCAACCTGTTCTATCCAGATACCCTTTTCCTCCCGCTAATAGAAGAGAAACACCGGGAAAACTCTCATCATTTTTTATCGTAATTCTTTGTTTTGGCCGCATGCATATATTTATTAAAGCCTAATCAAAACCATTCAACTACAATAAAATGTACCCAAAATATATATCGCTGTAACAGATATACTATTCTTAAGGCGAAGCCAAAGGATAAATATTACGATTTATTTAGCCCCTTTTTTCTGTTGCTGGTATTTGGTAACCGTTAGATTTTTAGTCATAAAAAAAATTAATTAGGTTATATCTTCAACATAGAAACGGCAGATTTTTAAAATTCATTTATATTCGTGAGAAATTTAATACATGTTAACTGCTTATAGTTTTTATTTATATATATATATATTTATTCTCTTATAAAAGACATTAAAACCCTAAAAAACATAGTAATTTAATGGCAATTAAAGAGTCTATAATATAGAAAAGTTGTTTTTTTTTTAATTTCTATAAAAAAAAAAAAAAAAATAATAAAAACCAACAATTACCTATTGACCGCGCAGAGTAAAACCTAACTCCCTATAAAATAAAGCACCGAATTTGAAGGTGGACTGTCGCCTTAAATGCGTGTACTGGAATTGAAGCACTATTATTATATTTCTGTCTCTAATTAGTGCAGTTGTAATCTAATCAATCTGAAACTGTTTGGTGCCAGAGCGTAGATCACTGATGATGTGTTTTTAAGACTACTAATATTTATTTATTTATTGACTTAGTAACATAAACATATAATTAAAATACATGCAAAGTTCTACCTAACTAGGCAATTCCCGTCCTAAGGTAGACTTTTCTATACCTTTCGTCGGGCGGTGGCGGTGGGTAATGTATGCGATGTCCGCAACGGGACTGTTGCTTTTATTACGGCCATAACGCCGTCGTTACGCCCCCGCCCCCGCCCTAGGTGGCACTGCGGTACGTAAATAAAACGCGCACCTACCCGCATCTGAATTGTGAGATCGACGTGTCGTAAAAATGTAAACATCTCCGCTCATTCTCTATCCGTTTCTCGGCGCAACGTTTGCTCACTGGCAGAGCACAGTAGTTATCATATTTCTTACGCGACCATTTCTACTTTTCAAAATTTTATGATTTCATTCTACAATTTTATTATATTTTTCAATTCTAATGGTTTTTCAATACATCCAAACCACCTGAGAGCCTGCGATAGGTAATAATGTGTAGTTGTTTGTAGATATTTTATTGCACTACTAACTGGTTAAATAATCCGATAACTAATCTAACTGGTCCGATAAGTATTACAAAACTACTGACTCCATGATGTTTTATAACCTGCCAGATGCGCAGGAGGGGAAACCCCCGCCTCAGCCCGAACGAGCTCGAACGGCGTTACTTACGGTCGATGGACCTGGCCTCTCTGGTGTTTGATGATTTGCCAGCGAAAACATGGTGAGCCCATCGTGGGCACGCGTGACCTCTGTGCCTTGGGGCGCTCCCCATACTATATTGACACCAATACAAATACTATACGAATGCACAAAACCACGGACAAAATTCTTAGTTTACTTCTGTAGGTTTAATATATATAAATAATCAAAGCCTAAATTGTTGTATTTTTTTTTACCTATTTTATTTATTTAAATTCGTTAAATATATTTTTATTTTATTTTTCTTTAAGTCATTGTCTTTACGTCGTTACCTGTATTGTGTACAATTTCTGTTGTGTAACCACAATAAATAAATAAATACGGACATAATATATCTGTTTGCACTCATAACTGCATTAATTCTAACTGGCCAGTAATAAATAAAACATTCCAGCAGCCGTTCTGTCATATTATTTTGAAATTCGAATCTGATCACGCTTTGATGCTGGCGGTCAAAAGGACAAGTTTCCTTTTTAAGTATTAAAAATTCGTTGACTTTAATCTTAAATATCTATATTATCCGACGAGCCTTCGATGTGATCTGAACGGCTATGGTTGTTTTTCGTCAGCATCAATCTACTCACAAAAATTCAATTCTTTCGCATTAGTAGGTACTTTTCGAGTTGAATGTTGCAATGTGCCGACGGACAGGGAGACAACTAAAAGATGAGGATAGTAGCTTCTAATACATGAATGTATAGACGCTAAAAATAGACCATTAGGAACATTTGTCTTTCGACATTTGGCTTTAAATGATTTGAAGCCAGATTTTTGCCTTGATGGCTTTGAGGCGGAGAATTTAAAGGGTCCTCTAAAATTAGAAAGTTTATTTGCTGGACGGTTCAATAAATATTCTTTGCCTTTCGTTCGGTATGTATGAGTAACTTTGACTCTTGATAACTTTGCCCATATGTATATATATAAAACAAAGTCGGGTTATCACTTATAACTCGAGAACGGTTAGACCAAATTGTATGATCTTTGATTTGTCTCCGCCGCGGCAGAATAGCTATTAAAATATCGGAAAAAGAAAATTCATTTTCTCATACATTTTGTATGGAATGGCTTTGTATTCTGTTGAATTCTATTTTCAAACGGTAAGTTGCCTTCGAAGATGTTCACTTTGTGAAGTTATCACATTTGTCATGGTGCGCGCATCGATCGCATCGATCGTACATTGAATTCAATTAATTTTGAGATTCTTAATATAAAACTGAATTTAATTCAGTTAATAAGTTTACACAACATTTATTGATTTTGAGGCGGTTGAAGTTCTTTATAATTAAGTGTGCTAGTAGTTTATAAAAACATAATATAGATAATAATGAATTTTCCACGATTATTTAGAGGACTAAAATGTGTATTACCCCCTCGATGGTTGGCGACCGATGGTTATAGCGATGCGACGGTGACCACTGATCACCCTCACATGTGCTGAAAGGTCACCGGCGAGCGATGCATAATTCAAAATGGCGGACGAATCATCCCGTCAATTTCAATTAGCCCTCCGTTAGGTTGTGGATTACGATAGTCTGGGCCCCTAAATCTTTCACGATACATCTTAATTTCGCGTTATAAATAATTATCGGCGTTTTAAGCTTTACCTTGAAAGGCGATTCACCAGAGTGTGTAGGTAGTTTTTAAAACCTAGTATGTTTTTACATAGTGGATTGACATATTAGGTTATCGAATCCATGTATCAAATTCAAATATTTATTTCCATTAATACAAAACGTATGTAGGAATGACAATACACAATTAAAAAGATTATAAAAACATTATGACAAGCAAAACAAACAAATCATCAACAACTAAAAATATTCATAAGTAACTTTTTAGATCCCTTTTGAATGTATCGTAATCATGAATTTCCTTTAGATTTACAGGCAACATATTGGAATATTTTCAACCTATGTATTGGCAATTGTTTTGGGACTTAAGATGTATGAGCTGGTACTGATTAAACATATTGTTCCTTATAACGGGTATTATATCCATGTATATATTACTGTGAGTTTTTGCATTTTGCTTATTGGCAAAAAAGAGACATGTTGCTTCTAATATATACAGGCCAAATATTTCAGAATACCTAATTTTTAAAAATGTGGCTACCATGACTCTCTCCGATTATAGCTAGCATTGTTCTAATAGCCTTTTTTGCAGCACGAAAATGTCAGATATATATGAATTATATGCACTCTAGCACACCCTTAAAAATAATGCATACGAAAAAGCGATTCGCGATCGGCGATCGGGGCGGATTGATACTCAGACTAGACCCCCCGCCTCCCTCTCTAATGTAAACGAGACGCGAAGCTTAAAAAGGGTTTCCGTGTTGAACCGTGACATTATTTATTCTGTGCCGTGACATTATTTTCGTGTCAATCCCTAACACGGCGAGCGTGCTGTCATAACCTATTCTGTTTAACATTATCTTCTGTTTCTCTTCGTGGTTCGTATTGCATTTCCTTTTCATTTTGATATTTTCATACCTAAAAGTACAAACATTGTATTATTTGTATCCCTATCTTGATATACAGGGTGTTTGGTGCATCGTTTGTCAAAATGAATTGGCCGATAGAGGGGGTCATTTGCTATGTCTTGAGGCGCAATAATTTTTTTTTAACCACATGATTTTTTTTTATTTTAACATTTTATTATTTTTTTGAAAAATTCCAGAATTCAGCATATAAATTTTGATTAAAAAAAAAGTTATTGGTATAGCACCCCGATTTAATTTTTATTTGTATGTGCACTGTTGTATGGTTCTATGAAATTCAGTATTACTTGCGAATACTGTCTAGTTTTATTTTTATTAAATCATAAATTTTTTGGCAGAGGTAAAAATAATTTTAACACTCAGCTTTACATTGCAATTAAAAAAAAACTTAAAGCGATCATGATCTTCGAATTCTTTAAAAAACTTCTTCTGTTTATCCCCTTTCCAACGGTATGCATTATGCCATAGAAACCTGCTAATAACTTTACTAATTTACTAAATTTGCGAATCGGGACACATCGGGTTGATATTCGATATTCAGGATGAAAACTTGTTTTTGCGGAAATAACACGGGCGAGACAGGTAGAAAGTACTATCTCACTCTTGCGCTGTAAAATCTATCTATCTTCTTCTTACATAGGGTCTGATGTACCTCGAATTTAAAATTAAAAAACAAAATTCCCTTATTATTCACCTCGCCCTGTCACAAATCTTGCTCGAACATTTTTAATCGTACTTTGAATTCATTTAAAAACAAAGAAAAATTTACACGTCTCATACAGGAAATTAAAGGTAAAAGTCCTAAATTTTTATGTTTATTATAATAACTCTATACAACCCATATTCTAATTAATATATATTTTTTTATGTAATCAGTTTTAGGTGAACCGACATCTCAATTATATTGTTAATCAGTGGATTCATGTAATTGCCTGAATTGTTTTATAAATTAAGTTTTTTTTTTCTTATTAAGAAAAAATATTGGCCAATGAGTACAAGTCTATAACCTTCCTAACTAGGTAAGAGTTACCTGTTCTAAGGAAGGTTATTTATTAAGTGTTACAGTGAGCATACAAGAGACCTGCTCAAAACCCTGTGAAAAAATATAAAAATTAACTAAGGCACCAATATACACACTTATATACACACCCAAACACACACATGAATGCAATTTAAGTATCTACTCGTTACACCCTAATATACTTATACTCGTTACATCCTATATATACTAAATTAATAAACATTTTTTTAAATATATAGGTAAATAAATATTCAATATAAAGTAGTGTTATACCACATATAGTATAGTAACATATATTTATATATAGTCAGACTTAGATCTTTCTTAGTATAAACGACAATACCACTGTTTTGATTGAAATTGATGGACATATGGAAGCTAGTATATTCAGGTAACACATTGTTAGTGTAATTATTTCCTCTGTTAGAATAATAGCGTCTAATTGAAGCAATGAAAGGTAATGCAAGAGGAGAAGAAAGTTATTGTAGTTTTTGTTTATACTGCGGATATTTAGGTTTAGTATTTTAGAGTCATTGCTAATCTCTTTAGCTTTTAAATCTGATACAGACATGGCAAAAGAACAAGATGCAAGATAATTATATTGTCTCTAATATTATCGTGGTTTCACGTAGCGTTTGAGTGACATTTGGAAGTTTATTTTACTAAAACTTACGCATATAAACTGTTCACGCTGTCCAAACTGCCCACGATATACAGACTGCCAACTGTGCGTTGTCTTTGTAACACTGCATAATAATATGACATACGGCTCACCCTCTATTCCTGACATCTTTCCGAAGTGAACTCGCACGCCTCGAGTGACATTTTTGTTGCATTGCTGGACACCGCTACGACCTGCTTCGACAAGTTGGCGACGCCCGTCTCCACAAATCTGCAACCCTTCTGCTCTAGCAATGATATTTTTCGTAAAAACTTTTCCTGTGAATGACGTAAAACACTTGACCGTCGGAGAATTTTCGAAGGCAAACATGGGGTTGAAATATGGCGCGGCAAAGGCTTGTCGCTTTTTAATATGAAGTCCCCCCGTATTCAGGTAATACCGTATGATGATGATGTGTTGCCTCCTGGACTAACGTATGCGTTGTCGGAAGCGATGATATACAATGCGGTACACCCGGTGCCGCGCCGGTACACCCGTCAAATTTATGGGTCTTCTTGACTTGAGGAGCTCGCGTTTTTTTATGTATACTGAGTCTCGTATATAAAAGTAAGTCGGGTTAGTTACACCATTTATAACTCAAGAACGGCTGGACCCATTTTTATGATCTTTGATTTGTTGGATTTGTCTCCACCCCGAATAGCAGAATAACTATTAAAACATCGGAAAATTTCACGAAAAAAAAATTATAAAGAAAATTCATTATCTCATACATTTTGCATGAAACGGCGTTGTATTCAGCGGAATTCTATTTTCAAACGTTAAAATGCCTTCAAAGATGTTGACTTTGATTTTTGTACATTTATTGAACTTAATTCATTTTAAAGTATTCTTAAAAAAAACTGAATTTAATTCAGCTAATAAATTAACACAACATTTATTGATTCTGAGGCGGTACGAAGTTCGTTGGGTCAGCTTGTATTTATATAAAATTGAGTATAAATATACGTAGTTTTTATTATCGTAAATAAAATTCACTAGGTTAATGAAACGGAATGGAAAAAGGCATATGTTACTCCAGTTTATAAATCAGGGTCCCGTAACGCAGTTGTCAACTATCGACCTATTTCCAAATTAAACTCAATCGCTAAGTTATTTGAAAAAATAGTCCATTTCCAAGTGTTTGAGGTAACGAAGCATTACATTTCGAACGCTCAGCATGGCTTCTTTAAAGGGCGCTCCACTGTCAGCAATTTAGCTTTATTCACCAATTACATTTCTACCTCCATGGACCAAAAATGTCAAGTGGATGCTATCTATACCGACTTTAGTAAAGCCTTCGATAAAGTTGATCATAGAATCCTATTAAATAAATTACTGAAGATCGGCATTCATGGTGATCTACTTAGATGGTTTTCTTCCTATATTAGTAACAGGAATCAGTGTGTAACAATTGGTGGTTTTCGGTCGGATTGGCTTGTTATTACCTCAGGTGTTCCACAGGGTAGCCTACTTGGGCCCCTGTTGTTCCTCTTCTACATCAATGACATTTTCTCTTGCTTTCATTTTGCACTAGTGTTAGGTTATGCTGATGATTTGAAAATATTCACTAAAATTAAGAATCTCACAGACTCTAATAAATTACAGGAAGACCTAAATAGATTTTCTGATTATTGCCTTGAAAACCGTCTCTTTTTAAATGCGGGCAAATGTGCTCATATTTGCTTCACGAGGAACTTTAATAAAATCAAGTTTACTTTTAGGCTCGGCAATTCTCTGATATCTTCAACCGATTTTATTAAGGATCTTGGAATTGTGTTAGATAGTAAGATGCTGTACGATAAGCATGTCGAGTATGTTACGGCAAAGGCGTTCAAACTTTTAGGGTTCATTTTACGAATCTGCAGGGAGTTTAAATCGGGTATCGCTCTAAAGACCTTGTTCTTTACTTATGTTCGTAGTGTCCTGGAATATGGCTCCCAAATTTGGAATCCTAAGTACGCGACACATGTATCTAAAATCGAAGCGGTTCAACACAGATTCCTCAAACACATGGATCGTAAGTCCTCCATGCACTTCGCAAATTCATCCGAATCATCTTTATTTCATAAAGTTGAATCCTTAGCTGAAAGAAGGTCTAAAGCGGATGCTGTATATGCATACAAAATAATATCAGGTGCAATTAACTGCAGCTCTCTGCTTGAGCTTATGCGTCTCAGGGTTCCGTCACGTGCGACAAGATCAAACGTTTTGTTAGACATCCCACGTCGTAGAACCAACTATGGGCAAAATGAACCCATTTATAGAATGTGTTCAACCTTAAACTCAAAGTACGCAGACGTTGATGTATTCAATATTAATTTAGTGGCGTTCAAAAGGCTTATAAAATATGATGTGTTGATGTGAAATTTCCCTTTTCCCTTTCCTCTCCCTCCCCTTCTAATCTCTTCATCCTGCGTTTCTTAGGTTAAGCACTAATTTGTTTACTCACTCGGTGGAAATATTTATTTGGTTTTATGTTATACTTGAAGTTGGTACTATTGTATTTATTCTTTTTATTTATTTGTTTTTTTTTTGTTATGATTGTACATGTACTGTCGGTTTATAATTTTTCTCGTGTAACTGTTTATTTCCCTAATAAAGATAAATTAAATTAAATTAAAAAAAAAATTAAAAAACTTCACTCCTGCAGCATTGCGTCTTCCGCTTCTTGAGGTTTTCAGTTATTGCTGGAGATTACCCTGATGCAATTTTATATTGAGCGCTTGCATTCGCGCGTTGCATTTAGAAGCGCAGCTTTTCTCAGAAGCTCGGCGCCTCAATTCCCATTTAAATTTTAACTGGCTGAGGACGGCACGAGGGCGGGCGGGCGCCTGCTTGCTGAACTAGGGCGGAGCGCAGCTCACGTTGCGGACTACGGAGCCATTAAGCCTAATGCTGCGATTACATTAATGACACATTACATTGGGAGTATTTTATTAGCGTACTGCCCGTGACGGTCGTGGTCATTCTTCAGAGGATATGATTCTCCTTAAGAAAAGCTAGACGCGAGGACTAAAAGTCGCCTCAAACCAGACCAACGGTGTGCATTTTAAACACCGCCCTAAGGGCTGAAATTTTAATCCTTGCTTAAAGTCTTTCTTAGTTAGGATCAAGTTACTTTTAAGCATGACTTTAGGCGAAGCCAAAGGATAAATATTAATTTAGATTCATTTAGACCCTTTTATACATCGCTGGCATTTGATAACCATTGTATATTTAATTGTAAAAAAAAATATGCTAAGATACCTTGATCTTATGTCAACATAGAAAAGGTAGATTTTTTAAATTCAATTCATTTCTGAGAAATTTATGTTCGACTTAACACTAAAAGTGAGTTGAAATACGATGTTTATCGCTTAAATCTGATTTAACATTTAGGTTAGTCTTAACTTAAGGCTAACCAATATTTTAAAACTCTTAATTAGGACATAAAATTTCGGCCCTATAATTAAAAACGATTATAATAAGATACTACCTACTTTGAGAACACAGAGCTGCACGTTTCTCTATGCAAACATGTTCTACAAAAAAAAAAAATTGGTTGTTAACTATCAAACTACAGATGTTCAAGAACGATTGAGGACAACTTCAGATAAGCTTATTGTCACCGTGATCACCGTATCCTAAGACCATTTTCGTTATAAATCCAACTACACTCAAAAAATGGTATTTAGCAACCATAAAGTGACGGTAATATAGTGACAGCAATAATTTACACATCGATTATTTTACATATTTCTCAATGTATCATAATTTCTGGATGCCTTTAACATAATATCTAGCTATCACTACAATTAACAAAACTAACTGTCAATTTCACGATCACCTCTTCAGTCACACCGCCATTTTGATTTGAATCACAGCAAAATAAAATGGTAACAATTAAAACAAAACAAAACTTTATGTTTGCGACTACCAAATTTTCAGGTAACGTCATTTTTTTTATCAGCTGTTTCCCCACGACGCCATATTGTTTTGTAATCATAGTAAAATATTTCTGCTAAAATATTTTCATAACTACATCTCTTGCTGCCACAAGTAAGAAATATGGTAAATCTAACCAAAAATGATCAGCTGCACGTACTACTATGCGATTAGCAAATGTCTTGCTGCGGGTGCGAATTTTTAAACAATCAAATGTTCACGAAAAATATTTTTTTATCCATCTAGGGGCTATCTCTTAATGGTTCCTTAGTTACTGCATAATAGTATTATTTTCCATAAAAGTTATCCGTAGACTCGCTAAAATAAATATGTCATAATACTACTATAACAGGCTTATGAGAAGTAGTTTCATTAATTTTTGACGATTAAAACCGCTTTGTCCACTGGTAAAAACAATTATTTTTTTTCCCCGTGGCGAACAAAACATGTGTCGTAATACGAGTACAAGCATTCATTGCCAGATTCACAATTTAATTTATAAATATTTGTTTTTTATAAATACGGTCGAGAGACTACTTCTCTTATAAGTCGAAAAATAGTATAACTTTTGACATTGCCATAAAAAATACTGCAATCGTGGCGTTGAAATGGTCTATAGACAACATACTCGTAAAATATCTTTTCATACCCAAATAACGTAATTCAAATGTGATCGATTAAGCTCTTGGGCTTTTTTACTAGGTTGAGCAAAATGTTGAAATTTTAATTTTATTAGTTGTGTTTCGATACGTAATATTTTTTGTTTACCTTTTAGTACCAGCTCTGGTTAATAGTACATTTAAATGTAATCATTAAAAATTATTAATGATTTCGCCTTAAACCTTTTTTGGCGTTTTTCCTACGACGCTACAGCGTTAGGAATTTTCCATCGAACAATGCGCTTTCCTTCTTTTTCCCTTCTCTTCTTTTGATATTCCCCGCAAATTCCGCTCGTGCATCTTGAATACTCTTTCCTGACGTAAAAAAAGAGCACTTTCAAATAGTAGATATTTCGATGCATTTTCGAAGATATTTTAAATAAAATCGGTCTCGGCCATGAAAAATGGTCATGGTCATGGTTAAAATATTTCATGTACTTTATACAGACATTCAAGCATGTTTCACAGAAAAATGTTCGTTGTAAAAAAAATCAATTTGAATCCGTTTCAACGCGATTCCGACGAAAAAAGTAGTGTAGTTACCGATAATATCGCACGTTTATTTAATAAGCTAGAATGTCGATTTGACTTTTAACTGTTATATAGTGATTTAAATATTGACGAAAACCGATACTCGGAACAACCCGATTTTATGTAACACAAATTTTCATTCGCTTACACAATTTTACAAATCCTTTTTCCGAGCATATTAATTGAAAGCCATTATTGCTTATTTGTTGAAGTCATATTCACATTATTAAGCTAGTCATCGAGCAAATGTTTTTTGAAGTTTTCAAGAAATCACGTTGAACCTGGTTGTATTTTGTTCTGCTCATGTTTTTATAAAATAAGAATTTTATCGCGCCATTTAAGGTTTTCTTAGCTTTTTTTATGAAATTTTATAGGAATACTTAACGATTGTGCAAAAGACAGGCAATTTTGGTTTAGTTTCAAATTAAAAGCTTTTATTATGCAAAATAATGCATCTGAAACATCACAACTTTTAGATTTATTTAAACTAAACAATGCAGATATCGATTATAAAATATGAGCAAACCAGTCGCGACGTTAAACGATTTAACAATGTCTGTCAAATGTTAAGTGAGAGGTAAAAAAGGTTTTTACTATGTGAAGCTGTGAGAGTATAAAAGAGTGAGAGTTTTTACAGGGTTTTCCCAGTAAACATTTGTTTTAGGCAAGTTGCTCAAATACTACACATACACTATAAAATACCCACGACCGTCTAAATATACTTACATATAATATACTTCTTAAATTAATATTTCAAAGAAGAAAAAAAGAAACATCATTTTATCATTGGTATTCTTAGCGTGTAAACAATTCAAGTAAAATGTATGTAGAAAAATATTTTTTTTTTCTCTACGAGTAGCTTTAATTGGAATATTATTTTTAAACTATTTTTCAGGGCTTTCTCTGCCCAAAGGGATTAATATTGGTGTAGCGAGATGTGATGTTTCTGTTTATATTGAAAGTTTTCCTTTCCGTCGATTATTGATATTACGCTGAAACAACAATAATAACCTTCTGAGTAAAATACGTCTAAACTAACAGATTCGTTTGAAAATGTATAATCAGTTCTCATTTTTGTTAATTCGATAGTTTGTCTAATTTCTATTTTACCACTTGTAAAAAGGTCAATATTTTGATTTGTTTTACAAACGAACTATCGCTAATAATTATAAATATAGTCCTGACACATTTTATTTCTCAACTGACTATGTTCAATTATCCCATTTGTCCACCTAAGCATTAGCTTTATCTCCGACGGAACTCCATCATCCTGTCTGGGGATTTAGCGAGCCGTCCTTTTAATAAGGTATAATGTTTCGAAGGATTCTCTGCCGTCTCGTCTCCTTCCTCCGCATCTCCCGCGCTGCCTACATTTTCATTCAAATTTTCTTTCTCTCGCTGCGTGACTGGCGTCTTTATTCTTAGTGGTCCGTGATTTTGGTGCGATGATGTTGAAAATTCTTTGCATAATTTCGACAATTTTCCATGACTAGTCATCACATTTCGCACACAGTCGACGTTACGCTGAATAATTTTATCATTTTGAACATAAGCCAGTGAGGCGGTTAAATTTTTTGATAGCTTGTTAGAATTACCACATGTAAGATTATTAAGGTTAATAACCTTTTCACTTTATAACGCCTATTAACCTACGTGTACTTTGCTTTACCGCATTATGATTGACTTTTTATGGTTCATTTATGGAGTGATAATTTTAATAAAAACTAAATAAATTACTTTCTATATTACATTTCTAGGCAAAATATTCTAACTCTAGTAACTTGTTAAACGAATGAATAGGTCAATTTATGAAATCGAGTCAAAAATCGGTGTGTCCTTCGATTTTATACTACAATGTATGTGCATTAGGCGTAGAAGTGAGTTTTTTTTAACTGAAGGCTCTTTTTTTTCACCCGTTTGTATGGAAATTTAGTGATATTTCAGCGTTAAGAATATTTGATAGTGTAAATAAGTAAAGGGTTTTAAACAAAGACTTTGTCCATATTTATTAAATTGGCTCGAATCATGAAGACAACAAGGTAGTCAAAACTGCGCTTCCTTAGGAATATATCTGTGTTGATTTTTCCTATGTATTGATCTAACTATAATCTTGATTCAACCATCAATCTTTTGATGAACAAATTAAATTATAAATTTACGTATTTTATCCCCAGTTATCTAGTTCCTACATACATAAAGTGTTCAGAGCGCTTGTAAGGCAATACACCCCCTGATAAGTTCCAAACAGCACGCAAGACCGCTCCTCCTCCCTTCGCAAACAAAAACGCATGCAACCAGCCGGGGCCGCGCAAGTTTGTAAATAAATTCCCTCGCGAGGCAGCGAGGCAGCGAGGCAGCCGCCACGTCGGTAATAGCGGCGCTTCGAACGACTTCAGTTTAATATCGGGCCTCTGGCCTCATCTTGATTTATTACCGCGAGATATTAGCTTCTGTATTAAGTCCTTTTACCTCCGGCGCGCTGACAGTTTTTCCCTTTTTTGCTCAGCGTGGCTTCGGCGTCTTCCCGCTCTTTTCTCTTAATAATGACGTTGCGAGATGTCGACTTCCGCCGTCGCAGTGAGACAAAGATCCTCGTCCTTCCTCGATCCGGTTGAGCACAGGACAGGCGACTTTATCTTGGTTAATAATTTGTCGCTATTTTGAAAATACAAATCTCCGGTAATATTTCTTATGAATTTTTCTTTTCGTTTTGCATTCTTATAGTTAATATCGATCATCGTAATATCAGTGGCATCGTCAAATCGTCAAGCAATAGAAGTGTTTCTTTTATATTAAGATACTTGACACATCATTTTAGTTTTTCTTTGGACGTTGGAAAGCTGATATCCTATATATATATTTTTGAGGTATCTAGTAATATAATAATTAAATAAAAAAAAAAAAATAGTGGTACCTAGACAAACAATGTGGATGACATCTTCAGAACGTCGAGCGAGACCAAAGCCTAAGAAGGCATGCTACATTTTATTACCAGTCATAATTTATAATAACATGCCGGCAACTACATACCTTCTGGCTTTGGAAAAAGTCGTTTTCGTACTGATGAAGAACAAGCTAAGTTTGGTACTCTAATTATCTATCTAAACTCTAAATCGAAACGCCTAACTTTTTTTGAAAATGATTTCATTACTTCGTTAAAAATCTTAAAATCAGTTTGAGCACATTCAACATTTCTCCTCAACCTAGGTGCAGAATTATTTTTCGAATTCTTATATTTAAAATCAATTCATGATTTTTCCATAATATTGTACAAAATACTCGTATAGCTGATCCGCGCATTGTTTTCCCCGCAAGACACAAAATTGCACTTTGCCGAACCCATGATAATATTCAATCACCAGAGTAGTTTAATTAAGTTACATCGACCAGGTATTAAAAAATCAAGAATAAGTTTACCGTTCAAAGTGTTTTCACGATGAATTGGCCAAAGCGATTTCGATTATTATTTTTGCAATTAGCTTTGAAACGCTTGGAGTTGATTCCTTTGAAGTTTTATTAAGTTACAAGCAGCCCTTTGAACTAAATTGCCTTTATTAATATTTTTTGATAGTCAATGAAAGCTTAGGGTGGATTTAATTTTCTTTACGGTTTTTTTTTTTGTAAATTCTGCATCGCGTTTCGTGTCAATTTCGAATTCGCGAATTCTCCAAAGCTCCAAGCGGATTTATCTCATCCCGCTTGCCAGGCGTGGCGTGCACTTTTGGGACGCGGCCCAGAATGTGTCTCTGCAATCCCCGCTCGCGGCTGTTATTACTTCCGGAGACATCCAGAGGCGCTGACATGTCGTCCCGGGAATAATGCCCGGCCCCGTCTCAATTCTCAATCAAAATTATTGTTTTCTTGTCGTGTGTTTGCTTGTTTCAATTTCACAGTTCGTAGGACTCTTAATTATCTATAAATAACTTACTTCATTTATGTATAACATTCCTTTTTGGTTGTCAGGCGGTATTATAGTGTTAGTAATATTTTCTTCTTAGCTGGGATAAGTTCTTAGAAAAAGGAGGACTCAATTCCTAATGAACTATATAAACCTTTAAATACTTCCCAATTAATTCTTTGATTGGTTTATAAATAATTCTGGAAAAAAGAACCCGTATTTGATTTATTTAAACAAAAGAACAAAATTTAAGACTATTTTTATTTATATATCATTGCAGATCAATATTGTTCCATAAATAGTAAATACGAAAAATTTGATATCCGTTGAAAATATCTTTTCTTGAATTTAGATATGTCCTACAATTTTCATTCCTTTCATTTTATTATGTTGAATTCATCCCGAGATCTTCTAAAATATATGAAAAATGAATTCAACGACTTCAATGACGTATGTTATGAAATAGCGCAATTACAAAGGTTCTATGGTCTAACCATAGACCATAGAGTTTTATATGGTTTCCATAGATTGGTTTTGTATTTATCTATATATTTCATGTATTTTTTTTTTTTTACTTTTTTTGTGCTATAATGGTAGTGACAAATTTATGTAGGCTTTAAAGATGTAACATAGCTTGGTAAAAAGCTATGCATACGCTAAGAGACTTCTCGGTTCTCCTCTATTTTACAGCGTTTTTCCTTTGTCGCTCATTTCAAGGGGATACGCCATTTTCCCCTATGAATTTATTACGACAACACCCTACTTATTTCACCATAAATTCCGATCTTTTCTCCTGAATCAAAGACGTATCTCAATTCGGCGCACCTGTCAGCTCGATTTGTCCGGATGTCATCGCAGAGGACGCGACGGAAAATCACATTTCGTCTCAGCAGGATATTTAAATTCAAACATTTCCAAAGAGAATTCAATTAATAATGGTAAATTGCTGTATACTTCCGTCTTAATAGAATTAATTGAATTATAAATAACTCTGATACGTCGTCTCTGAACTATATTTCATTTCAACATAAGAATGTGTTGAGAGACAGTAAATAAATCTAATTAGGACACGCTTAGAGAATTTCGCGTAATAAATATTACGCGTTAAGGTCGAATAATCATTTCATAGTAAAGCTTCATTTGCCCTCGACTGTACTACAATAATAATATAATTTGAAAACACAATTAATGTATTTATTTATTTATTAAAAGAATTATAAAGTGCGAAATTGGTGTCGAGGTTCGGAAATCGAGGATGGTTATCAGTTTTTTTTTTCATATCAGCGTCTTATAATCAAAAAATGTTGTTACTTCGACCGACCATGGCATCGGTTTAAGCGAATAGCTATGGAACAAACCTTCGAACGGTTCAGGTTTCGCGGTGTTTGTTTTTCAGCGAAAATTTCCAATTAAAATCCCACCGAATTCTGACGACATATAAATATATATAGGCGATGTAAATACGAGTATGTGTCCGCGAGCGCCTGATATTACCAATGATTTTTCTTTTCAATTCAAATATCAATGGTACATCAAATCGCGGTTTATTTCGCTGTCCTTTACGCTTCTACTTAATTAATATATTCCCTTTCATCCGAGCGAATGCAATTAAAATAATAATTAGAGCCCTTGGCACAATTTCCGCAGGAGAAAACGATACTGACAAATTACTTTTGGACAATATATTTTTACGGCCACCCGATTTTTCAAAATGGTGATGTGATGTTCGCTTGGAATAGATTAAAAGGAAGACATGTCGTTATTTCATTAAATTAGATATTTATAAAAAATGATGACCACTGTCCTAAGAATTAGCAAATTTTATTGGGAATTATTCTATATCTAGAATTAAAAAAAAACTGTACTAGAACCAATTTTACTTAATTCATTTTTCAGTAAGACTTTACTCAATGTAAACAATATATTGAACTATCTTTTAATATGAAACTCCATCGATTTATGGAAAACATATTATTTTAATTGTATATTATTGTATTTTGTCACTTATAGTTTGCGCACGTATTATGTATAGGTTACAAATGCAAATTTTTATTTCATTTCAGGTATCATTCTGTGTATATATAGGTGTGTAATATTAAGGCATCCATTATTATGTATGTATCACTATGTATGTATGTATGTAGTTTTCTTTTTTGTAGCACAATGAATGTACTGTCTTCCATCGTCTAGCGAAGAAAAAAGGGGTTATATCAAAGCTGTGCTAATCGCCCTTATAAATATTCTGTGTAAATTTAATTATAATTAATCAATCTAATTAATTCACCCTGTTAGTTATTTGTATGATTTTATGTTACTGCGTTTTTCATAGTAAAAAAAACATATTTCCTATATGTATGTAAAAAAAAAGATAATAATTAAAAACTGCTTTTAGCTGTGATTCAACCTAGTATTTACTGATAGTGCCCTAGCTATCTAAAATAGTTAATCTTCCTTTTTTATTTCCCGTAACTTTTTAAATTCTCAATTTGGGCGGCCCCTCACGTCGAAATGCCCTCCGTCGAAGTAATATCAAGTCCTGAATGGAAATCAGACGGCAGTAAAAGTGACTCTCCTCAGGGCGAGCGCCGGCCCAGGTAGACGATAGCCCGCCGCGCGGAACCCTTTATTTATGGCCTATAATTCCGCGCGTAAAAAAAACTTTTTCCAACAGCCTCACTACGAGCGCCCGGTAAATCACGCCGAACGCCCGGTGCATATTCATGAATATATGCATTCGGTCTTACTCCGTTACTTTCGGTTCTGACCGCTTTGGTATCCAGCTCTTCCCGGCCATAGTGCGGCCGCTAACTGAATACTTTTAGGTTGATTTCATTAGGAAAGCTGCCTATGCAATGGGTACCATGTCATGACTTCCAGAAAATCTCGAGATATCTTCGCGTTTCACATCCCTTAGAATCCAAAACCACACTCAGTTTAAAAGTTTATATATCTATCTATTTATATTACTTCTTGTGGACACGATAACTGCCGTAATTTTACACCAATTTCCGTTTTTTTTTTTTTTGTGGGTGATAATAAAAATGTTTTGGCGCCCATTAATAAAAAATATTTTAATTTCGAAATGATTGTTTTATTATTTTCGACGTGCAATTTTATGTAACTCCACTACATTCACTTCGTGTACGAGTATGTATTTCCGATTTTGTTTTTTACATAATTCGGCTGTATATTGTCGTCTTGCGTTACGTATTTATGAAAGTTATTTGTGAAAGTGTCGTACATCTGAAAGGAGACTCCGCCGACGCGTCGCCTTTCCCCGAGGCGCCTTTCATCACGACGGCGGGGCCCCGCGCCCTGCGCCTGGCGTTCGCGGAGCGTAAATCACAAAGTTATGAAAAGATCGCGAAATATTGTCTCCGCGGACCCTCGCCTTGTCTTCTTGTCCCCAAAGCTCTCCAGCCCCTTCGCGCTTTAACAATGTTAGTCCCAATTTACAATGGGAGTGTTCGCTCGCGTCCCCGCGTCTAACTTTGCAGCTACCCTTGCTACGGTGGCACGTGCATTAATTCTTTGCGGGTTTACGCGCGGTGGTGTGTTTAAAACAACGAGCCGCGCATTTAACATTGAGACTGCATCGTAAAGTTTTCAAATTCTAGTACGGTGCATTTTTTGCTTTTCCGTTGTCAGCAATGATTCTAGTTGAAAGATTTCAACCTATTTGACCACTTTTCAATAACCGTCCATCTTTGGGTTTTCATAAAGTTTCCTCTGCCGGCGTGCATTGTCATGAATCGCATTAGAAAATTCTTTGCGTTCTTAGATAACTCCGCAAATGCTGGTATGCACGGGGACATGCCTCTTGCGCTTTTCGATATCGGCCTGCATTTATAGGCTGCTCGGAATGTCTGCTGCTCGAAACTTTTGAGACCAGGAGAAGTTTATCGTATATTATGTTTTTGTACGAACTATTAAATAGTGCGTTACATTTACCTTCTTGTGTGAAAAAGAAATAATCCTTTTCGTTTACCACACGCTACAACTATTACCATAATTTTAACAACAATTTCATTGTAGTATCTACTTACAATAGCGTCTTTTGTAATATTGACATATTTGACAAATCTCCAAGTGGTTCCAAGACGGCCGACAGAGACGTATTTATACAGTCGAACGACTTCATTTAATTATGTATTTGATTGTAATTTAATCGTATTAAAGTGATAATTTATTATTTAAACCCCATTTAACTTCTATTCTGTTTTATTTTACTCTTATAAAACGCCCTCTTCTTTAATTCTTAGGTTTCGTTTTCTAAAATTGTTATGTAAGTTATTATTTTCGTTTGTGTAGATAAATGTTTCTAAATAGTTTTTTCTTTTATTCTTTTTCTGTCCTTCATTGTTATATCTTAGTTTAAACGTCCTAAATATAGAATAAATAAATACTATATATCACATATTATATACCATTAGAAGTCTATTTTCTATTATTCGTATTATAAATTTTACATTTGATTTCCAAATCGTTTAAAGCCATTAAATCTGTCATTATTGTAAATGAACTACTTTGCGCGTTTATTTATTTAGAGCATTTCATTAAATGCCTATCTAATGAGTATCCTTCCACCGTTTCAATTACACCGCGCGTCTTCCATTAGCTTGAAACTGACGATTATTTGGAAGCAATGAAAATTCGACCCCAACGAATCTCGCCACCGTGTCATTAGGGGCGCCAGAATTGGAACCATTCCATCGATTTGCCTTCACTGATTACAGCCTTTGAGTATCGTTTCACGTTAATAATTTCGTCTGCTGACCTTCGCCTGTCTCTGCCGCTCTTATTATTTCGATAAACCTACTTTATTTTTGTTCTTATATATTTTTTTTAAATGCTTATCGGTTTTAAGTGTTGAAGTTATTTTGTTCGAATATTTGCTGTCCAAAATTGCTTTAAATTTTAGTTATTCTTCACTGATTTTATACTAAATGGCCACTCTAACTACGTTAAAAATCTATTTTAAGAGTGGCCAAAAATAGATTTCTAAATCAAATTTATTTTTAACAGACTCGAAAGGAGGATCAATGAGAATTTCTCGGCGGTGGTTCCACATCAGTTACGACTTGTGTAATAAGGTAGAGAAAAAAAAACGAATATTTCCATGTCGGATTGGTTTTCGCTAATTATACCGGAATGCTTCCATTGATTTCATTGAAGTTTCATTAAGATGGTTCAGTTCTCGCTCAGTTGTTTAATGTTACTTTAAAAATCACGGAAACAAACGCATATTTTAATTATATTTATTCTTTGTTGACTGTACATATTTTTTCATTTGTCTTACGTAGGCTAGATTCGTTTTAGAGATTTCAACTCTAGCCACGGTCTGGTTTGTCTCTCGTCGCGACATCAGCAAGAAGGGCATCGCCTCTCTCGTCACGTCGAGCACATATCCTCGCTCCCTTCGGCGCCTCTCGGCTGCACTCGCTTGTCTTCGGCGGCGACACCCGATATGATTCTGGACGGCGCGGGACGTGACTCGCTAACTTTGAGAAATGTGACTGGCGACTAGGATGCCCGCCGACGCGAGACGTGCTGGATACATAGGAATCGCTTGCCTCTTTTTCGTTTCCAGAAATGAAAAATGCCTTTTCTGGAACTTAAATTATGTGTTACGTGAAATCATACGAGTGTGTACGCAATGTGAGCGGACAAATCAATCATATTTTAGGTAGATTTCATTAGAACCCAAAATCAACCTCAGTTTTAAAGTTTAACATTTTGAACTGATTTGATCCCCTATTAAGGGAGGTATAATTTTTTTTGAATTTTGAAAAACCAATTTTTCCCAAAAAAGTTCGCTTAGATAAGTTTTAGGTCGTTATCTAAAGAAACTTTGATGTCTTATGTACCAGTAAAGTTACAGCAAAATTTAACTTTTTAAAACCTCACCCATTTTCGCTCTCCTGGTATGATTTTGCCCATTAACAAATTTGACAGAGATTTTATGTATCTATTTGAATGTGATTGGTGTAAAATTACGGCAGTTATCGTGTCCACAAGAATGTGATATAGATAGATACATAAAATGTAGGGATTTTTTAACGGAAAAATGTTTCCTATGTCATATGCGGAATGTTCACGCGCAGTAGTGTTGCATCTCCAAACTCGCCCCGGGAGACTTCGGATGTATTTTGAGTAAAGTGCAACCACCAGGCACCAGGCTCCCACTCGTAGATCGCTCTGCGTGCTCGCACAATAACGAAGGACCATCTCCTCTGGTAAAGTTGGGTGTTCGCTTGTGCTCGGGTCCTTACATGTTCAGAACAGTGACTTACTCGAATTGAGTATTCGAGCTGAGGGTGAGTCGTCTCTCTTTGTATTAATATTTTCGAGTACCTACCTAAATTCTGTTCATTATAAATATTATATATTAATACGCGAAGAGAAAACTTTGTACTCCTCGCTAAGCATATTGCGTAGAGTGAGTATAAATAAAATGTATCCATAATATGAGTTACAAATACATCAAATTAATTAAAGTAAAACGTTCATACTACTGACAGCTGATTGACAGAATGAGTTTCGACCTGTAAATTTTGTGTGATTTCAAATGTTCTTTTTTCAATAGTCTCTCAATCTCAATGTACGAATGTCAAGCAAAAATAATTATTAATGCCATCTTATAGTTCTATGAATGTCAAGTCTCATTTTTACATGAAAAAATGAATATTACCCTGCAATGAATTGTCCCAAAAATTAAAAAAAAATAATTAATTGTCGGTTTTTTTTAAATTTATTGTTATAAATAAACACAAACTATTGACGAATTTCGACCACTGGGCGACCACTAGCTTTCATAAATAACTATTAATCATTTTGCAATGCAATATTTCAATTCGAAATATTATTAACCACAGTTGAAAAATACCTTAAAAAGTTTTGGAAAATAACATCTGTATGTTGCCTCAAAAAAGATAAATTTCAAAATGTGCAATGCTTATACAGGATGAACCTAAAGTCAGCAGTATCCTGTTAAGGGGTAATTCCGGACATGAAATTTGACAAATTTTATGTAATTACTTTGCAAATAAAAACAAAAAATCTAGTCTAAAACACAAAAGAATTTTAAGGATAATAGACACTAAATATTATAAATCTGTATACATTATGCTCTTTTCAAACATAAATTATGCTAAATCGTTATGTTACGTTCTTTATAACCTTCAAAAACAAGCTACTTTTGAAAAATTGACTGACTGAATTCGAAAAGTGAATTTTTAAACCATTTTGGAACTGAAGGAATTGACCTGTCTAGCAAATTAGAGATAGATCGAATGTCTCGTAGTCTAACACGCTAGACAAAGCGCGCCGTGGCTCCCGATCCCGTGGGACTTCACCGGGACGAACGGAGTTTAAAATTCTATGCAAAGTTATGTTGCCGAAGAGGAAATTTCTGCGACAGGAGAGCTACCCTCCTCCAGGGCACGTATCGCCTTGTCTGCTCGCATAGAGCTCCACGTCTGGTTGCATGCGCACCGAAGGGCTGCTGATTGTCAGGCATGTCAGACTATTAACTATACAGGATGTTTTTTATTCCTTTGCACCGTTCCATGGGTTGATCTATATCGTCAATCAGCAAAAAATATTGTATAAATTTTTCAACCTGCAATTTGTGCAGGTTGAAATAACCTGTTAAAATTCTGGTTAGGATTGTTAGTTGATTCCGGCTTAACTTCAATAGCTCAGAGAGTCTTTTTTGCGAGAATCCTGCTATGAGTTCTTTGGCTTGCTTTTGTCCAGGAATTTCTAGCCAGTCTTTGATTTGTAGCCCAGATTTTTAGCAGTTTCCTGGTAGTGTTTTTGCTATACCGCAGCTTATGGGCCTATCGTATATACGCATGCTAGCACCTTTCTTGGCCAGCTCATCTGCTTTTTCGTTGCCATCACCCTGTAAAACTCTAGTGTTAAAGGTGATCTGCGAAAGTTAATAACTCCTTATCGAATTTAATTTGAATAATAATGCATTAAAAACTATTCAGAAAAAAAAATGGTCAGTGTATATATATAAAGAACCTACCTGAAATTTCATTTTAAATATCGATGCTGGAATACATAGGTTATTTGCCATTTGGTGCATAGGGGCATAACATAATAATGATAATAAAATTAGTACTTTATTTCACAACCAAATCTTCGCCACAGAGTTATTGCCGTAGGACAATCTACCATGTAAAAATATGTTCTGGTCGCGAAATACACTATAGATATATATATAAAAGAGAGAGTTCACATTTCTATACCTATAATATATGCGCACATCTACGTGTCCTTACACACACACGCGTCACACACAAATATTAATAAATACACATATTTTTATACAGAATTTTGTATAATATTTATTTATTTAAGTTACAGAAAAAGTTACAGTTAGATATACAGTTATTGCAATGATAATATTTTTATGAAACATTGGCCAATTACAAGTATTTCCCTAATACAAAAAATAAAACATTTTTTTTAAGGATTCTGCCCTGTGAATTTTTAGGGGGGTTCAATTTTCAAATTCGATTCAATTTAAAAATCTCTTTAAAGTGTAGAGTGTAACGAATAAATTACTTTTAGTAAAAGGTGCCTAAATTGTTATTATTTAATATTATTATTTTATTACCCTAATATATATTTTTTTATATTCTAAATGTAATAAAAGGATAATGAAATGTGTATTCTAGTATAAAATTTAAAATATACGTTTTCCTAATAGAATTAACAAATAAATTCTTCAATATTTTTTCTAAAACATGCCTGTTTGCCGATATTCGAAAACAGGTACTTTATTTACTATTTTACTTTCCGCGGTCGTAAACACCTCGGGCTCTGGCATAATTCACCTTTCTCGTCGCTTGCTTTATTTAAAATTAAGATTGTGAAACTTTAACGACGCCTTATGCAAAGTGGGACTCGCTTGCGGTCCTTTGCGGCGATTCGCGACTGCTGCGGGGGTGGGGGGTGGGGGGGGGAGAAGGCAAGGGATGCGTATTTACCTGTTTAATACAAACAACGAAAGGTTTGATAATAAATAGGTGACAAGGTTAAATAAATGTCACTATAAAAATAAATATAATGGTGTAACGAAATAAATTTGTATAGTTGAAGGCTGTGGAAATGACGGCTTAAATAAGCATATTTTTATATATAAACGTTCTCATTAACAAACTAATTATTTATATATACCCGATAAAAAACACAGTTAATTAGTCCTGCGATTTCTAATGTTACTTGTTAAGTACTTGTTACGTGTAAGTGATTTAACTTTATATACCTTCTCTTTTCCTTTTCTTTACCTTCTTTTTTTCTTTTTTACCTTATCTTGAAATTTTAATAGTTGTTTTTAATGTTTATAATGTCCCATGATATTGCTGTATATTTTAAAATATTGTGGAAAAATAAATAACTTGAACTTGAACTAAGAAACTATGTAAAAATGTAAACTAGGTGAAAATATGTTGTAATAATATTTTTGTTGTGACCGCTCAGCTGTCGATGTACGCCGTAACGGTGTCAAGGCCGTTATCGGAATTTGCACGTTGACCGAATTGACACCATCTGTAAAAAAAATATGGATGTTTTTTTTCGCATTTTTTTTATGTCATCATAATAGGTTCCACGATACCCTCCTTCGGAAATGGTCTTGGGACATCCTATATAATGAATGTAAATGATTCTCTAATATTATTTAGGAACAACTCTTGGTCATCCTTCTTAAAACAATACCTTTAAACGATGAATCAGTTGGTAATCAAAACATCAATCATCAAAGTTGGTAATCTTTATTTAGAGAAGAAACACTCTCGGGCAATCCCAAACCGCAAACACATTGTCCAAGAGATTGCAAGATTCAGCAGTTGAGCGAAGCGCCTGCGCTTTTTGGAAATAGCCCGAGAGTATCACAGCTGGTGTGGAGATGACAGTCCTGAGGCATACCCGCCATTTTGGTATTAACATCTAAATACACAATACACAATACACGACTGCCTTGGGGAGGGGAAAAAAGGTATAGCGAACAGATGCCAAAACGAACGTCCGATTTCTGGCGCGAATTTAAACCCGAACTCGCTTCGAAATTTATAGACCGATAAAAGTGAACTGCGTCACAACCCCACCCCTCTCTTTCCCTCTTCGCTCGTGATAAATTAAAAAATAAATAAAAACAATTGAAAAATAAATAAAAAATACCCAGTTGGCTTTGCCTTCGCGTAGGGTACTTCGGGAAATTGTAGTATATAAGGCAGCAATGTTGTCTATGTTAGAATATTAAAGAGAATTTTGAATTAAGTTGTTCGGGTATTAGGCAAATTACACTTTATCTCCGATCAATGTTCTTACATGAATAAAAAAACATAGATACACATCCTAAGGCGTTGGACTACTGGCCCAAAGGTTACGGGTTCGAATCCGCACGTGGTCGTACCATTTTTAACGCTTCATTATATCTCTCCTTATAATCAACACAGGCACATTTGGCCTAGTTGACTAGGGCCCAAAATAATTGTATATGACCTAGGTCATAGCAATTCTTTAAAAAAAAGACAATATTATTATTATATTATTTGGCTATCGTATCCTTTACCTACATGTTGATTTGATTTAATGTTATTAAAATGAAAGGTATCTTTGCACTGTATTGCAGACACTAAATATAATTTTTAGGTTTTCAAATAACTATTTTTGCATTAAAAACATTTTCGGTTTCCTAAGATGCAGTTGGTACCACTGAAACCTACGTTACCTTCCTAACCAGACATAAACTTCCAGGGAAAAACGCAATTTGTTTGTGTGTGTACTCGAATTAACATTTTTTTTTTTATAAAAAATATTAAAGAACAAAAAATTTCTGAATTAACTAGCTAGACTAATCTGACAATATTTTTTGCAGAAAGAAACATTTTATATTGACGCCTAGGGCTAAATTAAACGACGAAGAAAAAGAGAAGTTACAGGCCTGCGACAGACGGACGCAGGTTAAATATCTGTTATGGCCAATTTATTACACAACACTTCAAAACAAAAACTGAGTTAAAAAAATGTTTTCAACCCAATTCGAGAAGATTACAATATTTAATAAAATATCTATATATTAGTACGTAAAGGGAAAACTTGTACCCCTTTTTAAGTATATTGTCTGCACGGAGAAGTGTGACATTTGGCATAATAAATGTTTATATGGATTGCAGAAAAAAAAATGTTTTTATAATATGTGTTACAAATGATTAAATAAAATAAAAGTAAAACAAAACGTTAATACTACTGACAGCTGATTGACAGAATGAGTTCCGAGTTGTGAATTTTGTGTGATTTCAAATGTTCTTTCAATGTCAAGCAAAAATAATTGTTAATGCCATCTTACACTTCTATGAATATCAAGTCTCATTTTTACACGATAACAAAAACAATGAATTGTTTCAACAAATAAATACAAATACATGCTGTAATCGTGTTTTTTTTTTCAGTTATTACTAAAATCAATTTTAAATTTAATAGGTATTGCAAGAGATTAAGGGAAACAACACACGCTAATGACGTATTCGTACACGCTCGCAGTGTAATAGAACAAAATTAAAAAAATAGATGCACTGATTATAGATGTGTATAATCACCGTATTATAGAGACCTCGATAATGCTCAGTTTAATGAATTATAACCACTAGTTATAATAAATGTGTTATAGCATCGTATAAAGAAAATATAATTTGATATAAATTTTTAGAAAACGACAGATTTAGTGAGGCGAAGGGGGTTGTGGAATTTAAAATTCCTTTTGGCCGCTATTGTAGAATTTTAAAAAGGGGGAATTTCGTTCGAATTTCGGCGATGAATTTAAAAAAAAGTATCGAAAATAAAACGCAGGTGTAGGATTTTTAGGGAGTATCGAATGTCAGCGGAGTCTTCAACCTTCATTGTCAGCGTGATGGAGCTTCGAATGCTAGTAGTGTCAGAATTTTGGTATAAGGAATGGGGAGATCGCCTAGCTAAATGTACTCTAGTAAACTAATCACTAACGAAATATTTGAGGTATAGAAAAAAATAATTAATGGTAAAAATACATTTCTAAAAAAAAGCTTCTATTTAATTGTTTGAATGCGTATACAAAATTTTGTGTCTGTGGTGCTGTTGACCGTTGAAGAGTTTGTTCGCCTGGAGCTGCCATACTCAACCTGCGGCCCGTGGGCCGTATGCGGCCCGTCTAGCTTTTTTTGCGGCCCTAAACTCATTTATTTTGAGGGACATGATTTACAAAATCTCGCATTCTATATTTCGTATATCTTGAGATTAATTTTGACTTTGACCTACAAAAAGTGACACCCAAAGAGGATTGTCCTTTCATATTTTTTACGTCGTACCAGTATAGTGTTGCGGCCCGCGTAGCTTTACAAATATATGTATGTGGCCCGAAGACAAAAAAGGTTGAGTATCGTTGGTCTGGAGCCATTCCTGGCTGAAGAATCAGGTCATGCTTATCATAAATAACTAAACTGAATCAACATGTCAAATTTCAACTCCTAAGAGGAAGTGATCTAATTCAGCTTACAAGATTTGACCTAAACACACTAACAAACATTGCAAACTAAATAAAAGCTTTTATTTCAGCGCTTGCATTCTTATACAAAATTTTGTTTTTGTGCTGTTGACCGTTGAGGAGTTGATTTTAAACCTCAAATAACGAATCATTTAATATGATCAGAAAATAAATGATAAAACGTTTTCTTGAAATATCTGAAAAAAAAAGAACCCTAGAATGGGGTTCATTATTTAAGTCTCTATCTTCAGTCCTTAGCTCGATAGCTTTTCCGAAATGTGTCAGCCCTCGCTCGAGTTCGCTTTGGTCCATTGTCTCTCCGCGATTTTTCCTGGGATGCTGCGGTGCGGACGTGTCGCGGGGTGACCACGCGCCCCCATAAACTTTTATGGCGCATTCATGCCATACCACCCCGTTGGCCGAAAACCGAATGGAATTGTTGAAAATTTAACGCCCGTGTAATGTTTCACTCCGACGAAACGAGGCGACGTTTTTACGCGCTACAACGTCGACGTCCGATCGCGTCGCACACCGAACCACTTGATTACACACTCGCTGCAAGATTGTAAAGTGTGGAAGCGGGTAGACTTTACGATCTGTGGTCTCTCGCGTGTTGTTATTTTGAGGATCGATGTACCCCACAGATCTGGCATGAATTCAATGAACAATAGCACCATACCACGCACCTGCGTCGACGTCAAAGTTTTGCTAGATCCATTTTTTAATTTACACTTCTTTGCACCCGTTGTACTCATTGGGATGGGATGTTGGTCGAGAAACCGCGTTACGCGTTAGGAGTAAAATTCGTAGAGTGTCGTTCTCTACCGAAGATACCCCAAGAGTCTCGGTGGGTCAGTGGTTAACGCACTCGTCTCCCACGCTAGAGTCCCTGGTTCGATCCCCGGCTGGGATTTTTTTTTCACAAATTATACGAAAGTATACAAATATACGAACTTAATAATGATAATGTATAGGTGTATAGTATAATAATGAAGTGACTTATAATAATATATTGAAGAGATATATATTGAATAACAGAGAAAAATGTCTTATATTTCATTTATATATTCTGTCTTTCTGTGTGTGTGAGTGGAATAACAACTTTATTGTACCAAATATTTCTTAGTTTTTTTGTAGTAGGTTTATTTTGAAGTCTGTCTTATTTTTTTATTTTCTTTTTAGTTGCCTTACACATTTTTTTTAATCAAACTATTAAAATCAGTCTCAACAATCTATGTATGTTTTTTATACTTTTAAAACTGTTGATTTCTCAAGTAAATAACTAAATAAAAATATGAGAGGTTAGGTTCAATTTCTGTTTAAATTTTTGAAAATGGTTATTTATATACAGCGTGAAGTCTTTTTGACAAGTTAAAATATATATTTTGTGGTAATTTTCATTTAATTAGATTATAATAGTCACAAACCAGTTTATTTATTACAATTGTATCAAACTATACTTTTGTTTATAGTTTGTATATAAATAAAATACCAATAAAGCACAAATTCTAGATAAAGCCAATGCTATTTACTTTATCCGGTGTCAATTTTTAAATTGGTCCCTTTCGAAACTGCCTTCTGTCGGCGATATTCCACCGATGAAATATTAATTCTAAAACGTTGGAAGGCCGCCGCCCTTTCACAGCGAGTTTGAATGCGCCAGAACGGAAGCCAGCCACGAAATTTAGCGATTTATTTTATTTTAATACTAGCTGTTTCTGTTCCGGTTTTGCATATGAATGTTTTTTTACTCTTAAAAAAAACAAAACCAAACGGTTTTGCTAATTAAAAAACTTTTATGGACCTGTGGAAATCAAATGATACTCTAAAATATATATAAATGTTTTGCTATTTCTTTTAAGCATAATATATTTGTTTAAGTTTAACGTTTTTGTATATTTTTCCACATATTATGTGGAAAATTTACATGAAATAATACTAATTCAAAAAATAAATATCGAAAGAAAAAGTTTAAAATTAAAGGGAATGAAACGCTTTTGTCCATTTCTTCGAATCATTAATCATTTAATAATAATGCTAAAAATACAGCTATTCTGTAAAAAATATTTATTTATGGAATTATGTGTTTTATTTGTAATTAGGAAAATAATATTTGATTTGTAAGGCATTCGTAGTAGTAGCACAATAAAACACTGCCTTCCTTAGTACAGTCAAAGTCTAGAAAAGCAGGGCACAGAATGTAACAGTGCTAATTGTAATTATAATTTGCTCTACACCCTTCCGATTTTTTTGTGAAATTAAATGTCACAATAAATAAAAATAAAATAAATCATAAAAAAACATAATTAATATAGACAGTTGCAATGGTGGGGTGAGCGTCCTACCGTACATAGTTTTTTCCACCTGCTAACGGAAAATGTACGTTTTTCCCCATGTGCCATTTCTTTCAAGACCATTTTTTAACTTGGCATATTTAGGTAAAAAATTGTCAACGTCCGTTTTTTACCCTCGCCCTTCTTACATGCATTTATTTATCCGTTTGCTTAAAACGTTTGCTTAAAACTAGTGTTACAATATTAGAGGCATGTTTTTATTTTTTGTTCAATAAGGTTCTGTTTAGCGGCGGTTTTATAGATGCACTATTCGTGAACTTCAACCCAAAATGCTGGTGTTAAGCTGTGATCGAGGCTGCTTAGCTGGATCATAAATAAATACTAACTTTTCTAGCATTTTAAACGAATACTCCGTAACATGTACGTACTCATTCGAATATTCTATACGCAGGGATAAAAAAAAAACAATCTCCCTCCCTTTCCCATTCTTTCATCACTGCAAAAAAAATATTTGTTAGTACCTACTAGTGATTTGTGATATTTTTTTTATTTAATCGTTTTAATTTACCTTATGGATTTTGTTAGTAAAAACCTCCCGTTAAATATATTTTTTAATAACTGTTTATTTTCATGTTTTTTCAGTTTAACTCGACATAATTAAGTGTGTTGAGTTAAATTGGAAGCTTAACATTCTGCGGTGGGTTTCATTAGATACTTTGTTCTGGTTATAGAGAGAGGACGTAGGTATAAATAAGTAGTAGAGGAAGATGTACATATTTTATAAAAAATAATAATAATATTTCAACCGCCTATATATTACGGTATTCCGGTTAATTGTCGTCTTTTCGTTCAACGGATCACTTACTTTTGTGAGCAAAATTCGCAATTTCCAAGTTCTTGAAATTCGTCGCTGGCTCGTCGACTGCTCGCAGAGGGCGGCGGTTGAGCGCGCTTCGCTGCACGAAGGGCGGGCGGGCGGGCGGATGAGCGCTTTTCACGCGGCCTGAATGAGCGCCAAACGCTCTTTGAGCTCTTAAAGGCGATAATTTATGGTGTAATTACCCACCTTTAAAATCGGACGTTGCTTTTGAATCCAAAAAAATCGATAATTTCAACTAAACATTTGCGGTCTTTGGAGGATTCATTTCGGCTATATTTCTAATCGACCGCAAATTTACTATTATATTTTTTATCCATAGAAATCTTACTGCTTTACATACAGTAACTAAACTTTAGCTTTAGCCGAGTGTGTAAATTACACTTTCTGAAAATCATCCACATCTGATACGTGTGATATGTGAATTTGTGATAAAAAAGGTCATTAATTGTCGTGTTACGTTAACTATTTCATATTATATTGAAATGACTAATTTTATAATGTTGAATATACTGAATCAATTGGATCTGTTAATGTTTGTGCTTTGTACTACGTACGAACACAGAACTATGG
Source organism: Neomicropteryx cornuta (assembly GCA_020383195.1). NCBI lineage: Eukaryota > Metazoa > Arthropoda > Insecta > Lepidoptera > Micropterigidae > Neomicropteryx > Neomicropteryx cornuta. Next base: position 15,223,126 of record JAHKQU010000019.1, on the reverse strand, counting down.
CATAGATTAAACAATAATTATATACGAAGGAGATTTCATTGATATTTACTCATTTACCGCTAGATTTTCATCTCATCCAGGCATCGATTGGAGTTTTAGATATTATTTTTTCCCACTTTTCTCTGCATACTACTCTTACGATGATAAATAATTCGAAATTACGAGTATATATAGGAAGTATATTTTATGGGGATGAATGAATATTATAAAATTGAATAATTGGTTGAATGATTACTTGAAATGATTACTACATAAATAGATATATATATGTTACCGTAAACACGCGAAATCAGTAAATACGCGAAGTATCTAAAAGCATCAGAAACAGAACGTTTTTACTAGTAAGAACCCGTTCTTAATAAGACAGTTAGGTGAATGCCGAGGGTTCTTACTGATGCATATGCATAATTTTATATTCATTTGCAATAAAATATTATAATAATAAAATATGTAAATAATATAAATATCTTACATAAAATAATAAAAACTCACCTTTCCATAACACCTGAATGTATCAAAATGTACTTTTAAAAAAAAACGAAGTAAATTTTTGATTCCTAATATGAAAACTTTGTTTTGAAACGTTCAATTTATCTTTGGGTATTGTTATTTCAGGATTCGATCCTAATTGAAAAAGAAATTGTTTTGATTTCGTAAGAGTCTTAAAACTCAAATAATATGGTTAGGCATCGTAGCATATTTATTGGATGAAATACTTTTTATGCCTAGCGGCACAATTATAATAATTAATGAGTAAAAACTATATTTGTCAGCATTTTGAAATCGCGTTATGCCTGTAGGAGCACGGTCATCGCGTTTCTGGCACGAGGGTTCTTTACTCCCTTATCAGATGTGAATTTTGGTAAGAATAAGCTCCACCCCCAGGGAGTTGGTGACCGGCGCGAGCCGCTAATACGACCGCTATCAGCAGACACTCTTCAGCCGAACGCCTCGTTGACAGGGCCGCCCCAGGCCGCCGTAATATATTCAACATTTTTCACGGACAAAAAAGGAGGAGGTTCTTTATTTAAATGTTTGTTTTTTATATATGTTCGTTCTAAATTACTACCGAGTGGCGTGAATAATTTCAACTATGCCAAAGGATTTCTCAGGGGTGGCCTAATACTAATACACACGTATTAGTTTCGTAAAATTACATCTAGTGTAAGGTAGTAAAAAAATCAAAAACTGTTTACCGTTCAAAATATTTTCAAGCCAATGTTTTTAGATGTATGTATTTTTAGAATATATTTTTTTATTTTTGTTCGATATATTTTTTTTATAAAATTTTGGGTTTTATAAGTTGACATTTCTATTAGAATTTATTTATTTACTGTCCAAAATAGCTTTATAAATTGATAATTACACAAAAATTTACCTACAACTTTAGCCGACTAAAATATCTTACATAAAACAGATTATTGAAGAAATAAGCAGGATAACTATTTTAAATATTTAGTCAATATTAGTTATAATTGCAAAAACGACGACAATAAAATTTTATAAAAAAAACAAGGTTTAAATGTGAGTACTTATTAAGGGTTAATGATTTTCGAGAGGGTTTGCATGTATGAAAATAATAATAATATAGAAGTGATTATATTTAAATTTAAATAGATTTTATATAGATAAACCCATAAGTATATTTTTATTAGTTCAGGCCGAGTAATAAAAATATAATGTAAGAGAGATTATTTCCCTAATAACAAATTGCAAGTTTGGAAAGGGTTATATATATATAATTTTGTGAATTTCTGCGTATTCTAAAGGAAATAATTTATAAAAAAATGTTACAGCGTTAAAAAAATACAGTTGTATGTTTTTTCTATACGGTTAATAACCGAGTTCTTTGCGTAATTCGTGTCACACTTCTGTTTTGTTGGCTCAAGAATGATTACTGGCGAAGTTATAAAACAGTTCAAACACCTTAGGTATATTCAAAATAAATAATGATATAAAAAATATACAATTCTGATGCTCTATCTATTCTGTTAAGTCGTGTAATATCTGTTATAGGTAAAAGTTTCCTTGTACATGCTGACCGGTTTATTAAATAAACATTTATTATTTGAGAAACGTCTAGTACAACCCTGTTTTCCATGCAAGAGAGAGCCTCGCAAAGGTCGGCCTAAAAAGTTATAACTTTTGCCGTCGAAGAAGCTGGATAACAAATTATTTATATGGCTAAAGATAGCGCTCTACATTCGCCGAGTGTTGAAAAGAGATGTCGCTAGCTTGGGCCGACCTCTGCGCCGCCGATGTCATATGGATAGTGGATAGAGGATAGAGGATAGGGGGATCATTTGTGGGCTGGATTACGCACTGGAATGGGACGATTTATCACCATTAAGACGTATCCGCAAATATTCCATCCCGGCAGCGTGGTCTCCATCCCTTCGGGTTTCCACAAATGCCGAATCATTAGCCGCAAACTATTATTGACTTGTTATTTATTATTTAATTTTATCCGAGAAATATTTCCTTTATACACATACCCATGAGTACAAAAGCTAAGAAGCATATAAATATGCAGCTGACAATTTCTCACACTTCATATTTCAGAAATACATTGTGTCAAAAATGCATAGATTGCAGTTCGCACACCGTCTTACTTAAATAGAGACAGCGAGATACTCAAGAAATTCCTTTCTCACGATAAATTTTCTCGACCGAAGTAGGCACATGGCAACTTCAGTAGTCTTTGATGTCCGAGTCATCGCTAATTCCTCGCTCGAAGGTCAACCCTTGCTGGGCAGTAGACCACGCTTCCGTGTCGCGACTTAACTTAAGTAATTATATTTAAAGACAAATATTTTATGTAACGGTTAATTTGTTATAAACATACTTAACTTATATCACACTTAAATACAGCCTCAAGTGAAACTTCCTTGCGCACGCTAGAATGACTTGGACTCATGCGCCTGAACGCTCCTAACGAAACGCTCCACCGTTTAGCTAGAGCGGGGCTCTGGAGAGGTATCGCTGCGGCAATCGTTACAGGCGGTTCGGATTTCGGATGTTGCACAACCACCTTTATTTTCACAAAAGACATTATTTGCCTGCCCAAATCCAGTTTTTTCAGTTGTAATTCACTATTGTATTACAATTGAAAAAATACTAAATGTAGGAAACAAAAATATGTAAAATAGAATCAGTTTTTTATTTCAACAGTATCGCGCTTGTAGGCATAAAGAACCATTTTTTTTTTGTTTGAAGAATTGCTGACGTTAAAAATGTCATAACCATCTGCGGATTCGAACCCGAGACCTTTGGGTCAGTAGTCCAACGCCTTAACCACTAGACTACCACCCTCTGCTGGACTTTTCGGAGCTCCGTGGCACCTTCTTTAACAGCTAAACTAAAACTCAGGATGGGAGGCCCAGGGTCTTCGTTTAGCTCTTGAAGAACCCGAGCTCCGAAACGTCCGGTACTTGTCTAAATTTCTTTAAAATTCTTTTATTCTTGCAAATGTTATAATGCAAATATTGCCTAACTAGTTAGGCAATATTTGCATTATAGTTAGTTAGTTAGGCACCTGTTGTTATGCACCTGCTAGTTAGGCACCTGCTAGTTAGGCACCTGCTTAAAGGCGCAAGTATACTTACGCCTTTAAGCGCCTTTAACATTCTATATACTAATAAAAAGTCATGTTGCAGCGTCGAAACATTTGAAAAATCCACATACAATATATACGTTTTTATGTAATATATAAACTTATATTTATATAGGTACAATATATATATAACAATGGCCCATGAATTGAGTCAGCAAAAATAAATATTAAAAAACAAACCGATTCAAACTATTAACAAAAAAAAACAAATCAAATTTCAGTAGTTAATTTTTGTCAATTTTGTAGTATCGTGGCGAAAAAAGAACGTCGCAGAATTGTTTATTTTTTACATAAAATATTGATTTCAAATTGAACACGAGGCCGGATTTGAAGACACTATTAAATAATCTAAGAAAAAAACTAAGAAATCTGAAAGAGTTAAAGAACTTGAGCGAAGTTACGGTCAGATAAGTAGTGTGTAATTAAGTAGTGAGTCAGTAAATTAAGACAAATCATTTAGTAAATTATTTACCGGGTGATACATTGAAAAGAATAAAATAAAATGACATCGCATCCGACACGAATATCGGACACCTGCCCAAAGTAAGACGCCGTCATACACACAGCCCTGACGAGGGTAGGCACAGGCGACAACTCCAGATAATATGACCCTAGGTCGTCGTATTCAGACTTTCGCTTTGATCTTAGTATAGCTTCGTTAGTCACCGCTTGTAGTGGGAAAATACATAAAACCTAAATGTCCCGTCCGTGCGCGGCCGGACCAAAACCGCACTACTTTCCCCCACCACACTTTCACCCCACACCCCCCGCCCAAACCCTTCGGTCGCCGCTAATGAGCGCCCACTTGTATTTAATTAACGCCGCCCCTCGCCGATCCGTCGGTCAATTTATGAACTTCGCCTGCGACGGATGCTTGTTTGCTCACATACTTTTACGTCTGTCTGTCGCATTATCTGTTGTTACATTTTCCTTCATTTTAGGGTTCCGCATCGACGTCTTTGTTTGCTTGTAATTTTCTCGCTTGAATGTTGAACCATAAGGCGCTGGTTCAAATCTGCACTGGCCATAGTCGCTTCGCTTCGTTACTACCATCTCCCCGACTCCAGCACGAGCAAATTTAGCGAGAAAGGCCCAAAATAATTTAAATTTATTTTTATAAAGGCAACACAGCGTGCCTTTATAAAAATCTTAGGGTGCTCAACTACTATAATATAGTCAGCTGAAGACATATTAGTTTTTACAACATTAACTGATTAGATTACCGTATTTTATTTATTTGTCAATGTACGAAACAGTGATTCAAGAAGATACTCTTCTAGTAATACATTTATATGACTAGAAAAATGTACAAAATATACTTTAGACGCTAATAAGGTAATCTCAAGAATCTGCGTACTTTAATGGTAAATTACCTGAATGTTTGACAATAGTCTATCTATACTTAAAGGGACGTTGAACCCAAGCAAAAATACTACTCAAGGAGGTGGGTCCATCCCTAAGGGTTCCTTAATTATTTGTAGATTACACGCAAAGATGCTGAGATGCTTAGATGTTAAAGATGTTTAGATGCGTTTTTTTTATAGTTCACTTTACATAAAAGTAAGAAAAGATTAATCTTTTCGTGAAATTTTTATATTATTACTGTATACCTAACTGGTGCTTTTTTTAAATTTTGTAAAAACATCAAAATCGTTAAAATAAAGGTTAATATTATAAATAAATTTTAACTATAATGAATTTGATTTTTTCTAAGATGAAGATTCAAATACTGATGCGCTAGTTTTTTTTTAGTATTTAAATGACTGAACATTAATTTCTTTAATAAAATTTGTTTTAATATTACTTGCAAAATCTTGTGTCTGTTAAGTCATTGAATCCTTTTCCCGTTATTTCCATCAGTAAATTGTCTATCGCTTTCCATTCGGCGCTTCCTTCTCCAATTGGATTTGAATTAAGCTCAAGTGGAGCAAACATCCACCCCCACCGACGAACCGCCCCTTTCAGTCAGTTAATTAATTGCAAACGCTGAATGTTTATTTGTTTCGATTGGGCGTTTGAGAATGTACGCCAAAAGCCCTACGTTGGGCGCCAGTTCGCCCGCCCGCCCAGACGTTGACGCCGCATCGCCGCCGCTCGTCCGATATCGGCGTTACCCCTAATAAATTAGCACTCCGTCGAAATTGCTTCGAACCATTTACGCTTTCCAATCGAACAAAAACACGTTTTTATCTTTCATCGGATACAAAATCGACATAAACATGAAAGTAATTATTTTAGTGCCGTCCCTAATGATGTCGAAGCTTTTATAATATTAGTGACAGTTGCAAATATACTTAAATAATTCATCAACAACACTAAAAATCATTATATATCAAAAAAAAAATAATATAAAAACATTTCGCTTTAGAAAACTGACACTTTCAAACCTTTTCAAAATGGGTGTACATTTCTTGGATTCTTTTTTATTTTGTGTTGTAGAATTTAGAAGTATATATATACGAAATTTTGACGATTTGAAAAGAGATCATAGTATTAGTTATTGATTTAAATCATGGTTTTTGTATTCATTGGGTACTTTTATATCATAATTTAAATTATAAACTAATCTAAATTTCACATTAATTTATTTTTTTTTAATTCACACAATTACAGACTAGCCGCTGTTGCGGGCAATTAATAAGATTAAAATCTTTATGTCTGCCCGAACAAGGTATAGCCATGGCATTTTTTAATGTTTTTCTCGTGTCATTGTAATCTTATACAGCGCAGGATGTCCCAAGAACATTCCCGAAGACTTATAGGTCGGCCAACCTTGGCCATACAGCTCCTACCCCCTTAAACCTAAGTCCGTTCGACCCGTACGTTGTCGAGGTAACTGTAAACGCCATAGATCAACCCCCTAGCGAATTTCAATACACCTGTATCAAACTGATCCAATGTAATGACATTTCTAGTGATAATTTCATCTCCGCGTTACATTAATCGAATTGCCAGGGCGCCCCTGTACGTGGGGTCTGTCGCTGGGCTAATAGGCCAAATGCCTGCGGCTTTCCGCCTGCGTCACGCACAAAGGCTGACCTAACCAACGGAGGCCAAAGCTTTCGGAGGTCACCTTAATCATGGCCCTACTGCGGTCAATCTCGTTCACTTGAATAGTACAAAATGTAACTGATATATTGCGATCATCAGTCTAATTTTGGTTTTGCAAGCGTAGTAACGAATTCGAATCTAAACCGCTTAACTAATAAGTACCGAATGAGTACAGAGTACAGAGTCTGTCCTAAAGAAGGCAGTTCGTATCACAACTCTGTGATAATTAAAATCGGTTAAAGAACTTGTATTCATACAATTTAGGTAGACTTTTGGTATTTATTCGCTCATAATTTTTATATTATTCGATCAGAAACTTGACTGCGCCACTCGGGAGTACTGAAAATAGCTGTTGGCCCAGAGAACCTACGAGAGCGTAAACCTAAAAAAAAACCATACAATCTTTCAGCCCGTGTTTCGCCCTCTTATGGGTGGATTCGTTTGCCCATATGTCCTTTGCCAGGGTTCAAGCTATCTCCATATCAATTTCACCAAAATCTTATTAGCCGTAAAAACGTAACACACAGACAAACTTTCGCATTTATAATATTATTACGGATAGTTTTAAGAAATTAAAAAGAAATAAATGAATTGCCACATCTTATCTAAGAGCAGAAGGCACATGAAAACTGATAGAGCAGTCAAAACTTAAAAGAGATTAATATCTCTGCGATTGTAGCGAATTATGAGATAAAGTTCTTGAAGATAACGATAACAGATAACACACACTGTCTGAAAAAAAAATATTAGTACGCAGACGAAATCATCGTTTTATGATGTCAGATCTCGATGATTTCACCACCGATTTTAGAATTTTAAAGTTTTAATTAAATTTTCATGAAAAATACTAGGTCGCGACGAAGAAAGAATTTTAAAATTCGAATTAATAAAAAGTTAATTTAAACATATTTTGGATTCATTCCTGAGTCTGGATTACTGGGTGTAGAGTAGACCATGCTTACCATAAAAATACATCGTCATCGGAACTAAACCGACATGTCAAATTTCAACTCCATAGGATAAGAGGAAGTGCTTTTAATTCAGCTTGCAAGATTTGACCTAAACCGACATTGGATCTAAAAAAATAATGCCTCACTGACTTTAATGACTCCACATAGTGACCATTGCTGCTTTTTCGAAAATGGAATATCTTAGGAAACGATCATTGCCCGGTGTAATTAACTTTCAACTCTGTAAGCAACATAGAAATAGTTAATAGAATAGAAGCGCTGTAAGCAAGCTACAGCGGATATGACAAAATCATGACATTGCCGTCAGTCGAACATTAAGCTCCGCCCAGTGATTGCGTCGGTGTTGTGTCGGTATACCATCACCAATACTGATTTGACTGATGCCGCGTCTACCTAATACAATGGTCTGTGGTAAGACATAATCAAAATAATATTCAGGGTTGAGAATATTAGGAATGGCTCTTAGAACATAATTAATTTCTTTATCGAAGAATTCGTGGATGAAGACCCTTCATCAATCAGTATATAATACCTTACCTCGATCTAAAGTTTCCTTCCGAAGAAGACTGCGAACTGATGAACAATAATCTTTCATTACCCATCAAACCTAAAAATAGGTTTATAATATTGTTCCTGAATATTGTATTAAGGATAGAGAATTGTTAGATACAGATGAGTGAGTCATCGACAGGTATCCCAAAACCATTCCTCAAGAATTAAGGGGGGGGGGGGGGGGGTTATGTATCCTATTATGAGTAAGAAATTATATAAAAAAAAGTCCCTATTATACTTTTTAACAGGTTGTGTAAATTCGCTCAGCGCGCGATTTCACCGTCCACCATCTTTGTGCGCCCATAAAAAAGATATTATTACATGATCCTTTTATTATTTTCACGTGAAGTTTACATTTTTTTTCCTCGTTGAGTATGATAAATTTTTGTATAACGTTTAAACGAATAATACTGAAAATCGCAGAACCAATTAGTTGGATTTTTTATCGGGAGTTTATTAATTAGGAATTTGTTTTTGTATTAATAAACGATGGCCTACGTTTGTTTTCGAGTATGGATAGCAATCGTTAAAACGCCCGCAACTGTGGCTGGTTTCAATTAGTTTATAAATTTTATCCGTTTAAGCACTTTTATAGTTAACACGAACAAACGTTTAAATCACCTTAGAGCTACCACGCTACAAAGGTGACATAAAATGGAATGTCTTGTTTTTTAAAAAATAATAAATAAATAAATAAACACACTTACCCACGACAATCATTTAAACAGCCACCGATTGACCGTAATCGTTTTTATTCAATTGAACGCACCGTAATAATTCACATCTGAGCGCTGTGTGAACATCAATAATTCGCCGATCAGCGTTCGCCTACCCGCGGTTCTAAAACGGTTATTAGGTCAGCTGCTTAATTGAAAATTCTGTTCGCGATGCGCGAGATCGCTCTAAAGTGGCGCGGCGTGTGTGGGGCGGGGGTTGGGGGCGGTGAGGTGAGGGCGGGGGCGGGGGGGTTGAAGATTTATTGTTTTAGGCCCGATCGTGAATATTTTCATAATGTTACTCGATATTTTTCGGGTTCGATTTCATTACGAGTCCCGATTGTAAAACCCGGCGCGCTCACCCCTATCACGTTTCCCTTCGGAAAGTTCGTAGCCCCATTATGTTATCTTTGTATTTCCATGGAGATTCTACCTAGGGATTTTTACATAAATTACACTTGTTTTTTCAACTCTTAAATTGCTATTTATATACCATGTGATTTCACACATTTTTTTTTTTACGTTAACAAAATATTAATTGGCGATATTTTTGTTTTTTTTTCTTGGCATTATATTTATATTTCTTGGCATTGTTTTTTTTTTGTAATAATTGTATGTCTAGCTGTAAGTTTTTTCTGTGAAAACACCATGTGATTTCACACATTTTTTTTTACGTTAACAAAATATTAATTGGCGATATTTTTGTTTTATTTTCTTGGCATTATATTTATATTTCTTGGCATTGTTTTTTTTTTGTAATAATTGTATGTCTAGCTGTAAGTTTTTTCTGTGAAAATAACAATAAATAAATAAATATATATAATAGGTACATTGCAAAAAAATATGGTATTGGCAACCATAAAGTATGGCACAGCAATATTTTTGGTTGTGAGTACCATAACTGTTGATTGCCTTTAGCATAATATCCAGCTATCGCTATAATAATTTTTCAAACTGCAAATTTCACCATCAGCTGTTCAGTCAAACCGCCATTTTGTTTTGAATCGCAGCAAAATAAAATAGTAACAAGTAGAAACAACAAAATATTATGGTTGCTGCTTTCAAATTTTCGGCTGTTCACCCACGACGCCATTTTGTTTTGTAATCATAGCAAACTGTTTTTGATAAAATATTTTTTTACTACTTTTTTGCTGCCATAGCAAAAAATATGGCAAATCTAACCAAAAATGATTCAACAATAATCAGTCTGTACGTACAACTATGCGATTCGCTTACACTTATGTTGTATTAACAAATTTCTTGCTGCGGGTGAAATTTTATAAACAACCAAACGTTTTCCTAAAATATTTTTTCAGTTTAGGTATAAATAAACTTTACCGTTGGTATGGATAGATATAATAGTTATATTACAACAAAGTTACCATACATTACGTTAGATTAGTATTTTAGTTTTTAGTTAGATTATGTAGAATAGTTACAACTATCGAAGACCACGTGCAAGATAGATAAGAGCGCTTTCGGGAAGAGGTCCCTTAAGCTAAGATGCCCAGCCAAGTACGCTATGAAGTTGAGAATGTTTTAAAAATGTACAAATTCGGTAAATTTTACTGCAAATAATGGTGGTATATCGGCGATGTGCAACATCCGTAATAAATTGATGGTTATAGGAAACCTACCTAAAAACGTCACATCCTTTCTATTATCCAACTCACTCTATCTGCAAAAGTGCCCCATGAGAGATGTGTATGCACCTAATGCCAGTTTCACACATATGCGATTTAGTTTCTTTTACCCTTTCACACATAAAAGGTTCTCAGACGGTTCATATTAGGTTATGTGTTTTCTTCAAAAAAAGAAATTAAAATTCTTTTTATTAATTATACTATACAGAGGAAATATTTTATAATGCAATATGAACAATATACGGACCAGTTATGACATTTCATAAATCCCTATAATTTCCTGCTCCTATATCTTCACCTTTATGATAAAACGTACGCTCTGTCCTTACCTTAAAAGCAAATATGTACATCTGGGGGTAGTTTCGCACGAGGACACGAAGAATACCAAAACAAACCGCGCGCGACCAGTCGATCCGATACGATTGTACGGGCTGGTGTGCACGGTCCGAGTTCCACCCGTTGGAATACTAGACGCCGATCGTCGCCACGTGAATTGAGTCGTCTGGAGATCGGTCGTGCACTCCGCAACTGGGTAACCAGCCCTCGCCTTGGAAAAGTAATCGCCCGGTTTCAAAAATATGAACATTATTGTGCGTACATAAGTTAAAGGTGTGGAAGTGTGGCAGCCAAGCTTCAGACGCAGCTGAAACGCAAAGACATCAGCATCATCAAGGTCAGTAGTTTTGTACTATTTGCTAATCCTCTATTGAATTCCATCCGATGGCCTTTTCTGACAGATTTCTCTAACCCAACTTGCCGCCAATAATTAAAAGTATTCAACGTTGGCCTTCCGCCAACTCAAGGTCCTTGGAGAAAAACGTCTCGTCGTCAGACCTAGAACCCAGGCCCACGTGCTTACAATATAATTATCCTTAATAAGGGTTGATGGTTACTCAACTAGACTAATCTGTTCTTGAGTGGCCATCTTTTTGTTTCGGTAAATCGTATAGTCTAACTATAAAGACAATCATAAAATGAAACCCATTCAGTAATGCCATTAAAATGATTTTACCATGTAGAGATCTTTTTCTTCTAACCTACTTTATGCATTGAGTTACAGTTCCACTACCGATTCGTGAGAACAAAATTCCTTGAATAATTTACCAAAGAGAAGGTAAAAACTCTTCTGTTCAAATGGAGCAGTTTTCTTCCGAAAGTGATCGTTATGAAGAGTTGTTTAATTTTTTGAGAACTCATTTTTTGAGAACTTTAAAAAAATAATAATAAAAGAGAGATCAACTCGCTATCATATAAAAGCAGAAATAGAAACCTGTTCGTGTCGTGCCCTACTGTTTCTATTAGGTGCCGAACAGATACCGCCGCACTCGTCGGCAGCGACCGAAAACGAATCGGACCGCATACGTCTGAAACTGGCCTTACACACGAAACAGCGTTATGAATTCGATCAGTGCCCAGTGTGAACGCGGCCTTAACGGTCCGACGAGTCGGACGCCGTAAAACAAAATGCAATCAGCTCTTGGCTTATTGCTGTTCACCGCTGCGGTCGGAATCGGGACTAGCTCGACTGGCTGGGCGGCGGTGGACACTGCAGACTTCTCTCCTCCACCCTGCCCTCCTCTCCCCTCTCCCCGCGTCAATTGTTTAGAATTAACACATTCAAGCGCAATTTATTATTGCATATATGTGTTAGCATAGCATAACATGCTTGGTTTAAGCTACAGAAGCACTTTTTATGCAGAAGCGCGTCTTCGTTGGTCCATCTCTTAGTGAGTCGGCCGGTCGGAATACCGCGAGAAAAAGAGAGAAAGCACGCACATCTGACTCGCTCGCACTCTCCGAACTTTTCTCGCTAATTAGCGTCCTTTCATTCTTTAATCAGGACGCCATTTAAATTTTTACGAAGCGAGCGACTGGCGACTTCACGAATGACTCTCCACTTTAGATGTGCAATCTTCGTAATTAGCGTTACTTTTACACTAGTATCTCCTTAGAATATCCCTCATTTAACAATGATTATTTTCGCTTCTTTATATTGTCGTCATTGTCAGTCTAAAACCACCTTTATGTATTTTTTTGAAATTCTATATTACCTCATTTCTGTATTCAGTATGGTCTAAAAACCAAGCAATAAATTTAATAAATGTTTTATTCAAATATTACCTTTAGCAAGGTTAATGAATAAAATATTATAAAAATTGTTTTTATTGTTTCTTCTAAAGTTTAATTCTCTACACGTAGATGGTTTTAGTCTATCTAACTTGCTGCCTATATCGGCTTCGCAAGGTAATATTTTTTAAACCCTTGAAAAAATATTTGTGTTTTAGCTTGTTCCAAAACCATTCCTGGAGACTTAAGCGAGTGTTTATTTTCCCTAATACTTAAGAAATTTTATAAAAAAAATGCGAAATTAATTCACCCCAAATTTATTGATTTTCAAAGCGCTCGTGTAAATTCCCTTTTTGCTCGCAAGCGCTCGGCAAAACCGGCCAATGACCAAATACTCTTACATTTCCTTCATGTTTATCCATGCAATATTATATTTTTTTAATAATAACTAGATTGTTTTCTCGTCACTAGGCTTAACTGTATAGGATTAGCAGTAGAAAACCTTGCGTAACAATGATTAATAACGTCAAAGCATAAATTTCACACACAAATGTTAAGTTATTTTCTCACACTAGTTTTTCTCCGAAATATCGGAATTATAGTCTTTAATACAATTTTATTTACAAAACGGTTTTTTAACGAATTATTTTTACAGACTTCTAGAGAATTTAAAACCCGATTTTATTCCACGAATTCATTTACAATCTATAAATTCTTCAAAACTAGTTACAAATGAATCGCTTCGTTTTTCGGTCTTTCAAGTATACGGTTATGAAGTGAATTCAGTTGCCCGTTTCACACCTGGCAGAGTCAGACACCAGCTCTTCAGTGAGACGATACAGTCTGTCAGTCGCCATACAACCACTACATACAAATACGATCCGCAATCCTATAACATGGCCGTTACAGTATCGTGGTTATGTGTGCGTACGTGTAGTATTATAATACACGAACTGTTTCAGTTTATTCTAAACTACGTTACCGTTCCGTGGAACGCGTACATTACAGTAATAAATTTCAGCCGCAGCTTTTGCGCGATGGAACTTTTACGTGGCGTTTTCAGGAATCGTCGTCCCTGCGTTCAGTTCCCTCCCAAAGTTGAGTGAATAGTTTGCAACCGAATCACGCTCCGTTTGTCTCTCGGCACACCGGCTTTTAATTTGATCAACATGATATCTATCTATCATCAGGTCATACGCCACAGTCCATTTACTGAAGAGTCTTGAAAAAGCAGAATCAGATTTTTGACTTTGTTATGGGCCGTTTCAAAGATTAATCTTTTTGTGGGCATCATTTATTTAACTAACCAAAACAAAAACATACTTTCGCCTCTTCTTCCAATTTTACTACTCAAAATCTAATACTAATATAAATATTGTTTCTTTAAACTATTCAATAAGATATAATTATTGAAGCAAACGAAACTGATCTGCTTTCCTTTCTACAAAAACAATATTACAGTTTGAAAATCGCTTGTCGCTTAAATTATGATGTTTGTGTATTTATATGTTGTAACTGTAATTCTAACACTAATTTTAAACTAATGATTTGAAATGAATATGCTATTTAATAATCAATAAATATAACTTGGGAAAACATTTAAAGTAATCAAGCATTATAAACTCTCTGTTACACACTTTAATACTCTGGCACAATATTTCTTACACCGTCATAAATCAAAAGCGATGAAGGGATTTCAATTATTGTTTGAAATGCGACTTGATCGAGAGTGTTTTGAGCTATGACTCTTAAATTTTTACTAATTTGTGTTTTACCGTTTTTAAATTTTAATATGTAACGTTGAACACTTACATGTCTATTAAATAATGTTTACAATAGAAACAAATTAAAGTCATACTAAATTTAAAAACAACCTGTATAGACAAGGTGACTACTCTAAATTGTTCACCCACTTCAAAGTTCTACCGGCACGCCAACTTTGTTTTAATAGAATTGAAATCAACCACTTTTGAAACACGAAAAAATCTTTTTACTAATAAGTACCCTACTAGACAAATGCTGAATGAAAGTATACTGTCGAAAGATGTATCGTCAAGCTTTAATAAAAAATAAATTAAAAGAACTTAAGGAAAAAAACCAAATCTAAATGATTTTGGTTGAAATTCTCGCTGCATTTCTTTTTATATTAAACGAATTATGTTAACTTAATTTATAAGTATTTTATTTTATTTCATTTTATGCACGTATAAATTTGTTTGAATAAAAGTTGCTTCTAGCAACGTTGAAAAAAAAAACAGACGGACACTAATCTAGTTAGGGTTTCTGCAGTGCGAAAAGTGTAAAACTTACAATCGATACAAAATACTATCAGATATTTACTACAGAATGGAGCTGAGAGCGTCGAGATTTATTTTGAAGGACCGAGGGCGGCCCGCCGCCCAAATTGCCGCGAAGAACGTGAACGTCGCGTCGGCTAGGGCGGCGGCGGGCGCGGGCGTCGCGCCGCCGAAATTTAATTCATTCGGCCGCGGATCGCCTGCGAGGCGGCAATAACTGACCGCCTGATGTTATGCCTAATTGCACTATGACTAATGTCCCGAGCGCCGGGTAACAAGGCGACCACTAATGAATACCTCGGCAGCCGGTCACAAACAACATCATCCGAAGTCCAGCGTGAGCCAATAAGCAACAATATACAGGAAATATATTTTTTAACTGATGGTGTAAATTCATTAATCGCACGTATTCTAATACAGTTACGCAGTATATTGACAGCTGTACGCTCACAGCAAAGTTACAGTCAAAGTTTACAATTTTTTTCTCGGTAACCATGATAAATGTTGATATAGTTTCTTAGCTAATAACACTATAAATCGCGGGACCAATTTGTCGTTTTTTTTTGTATTGGGAAAGGTCTTGGAACACGGTGTATAGGCCAGGAATTCAGCATAAACAGCACAGAGCAGGGAAGTACCTGGAGAGGGCACCAGGGTCAGGATTTCGTTTCGCGGATACGAACCCTTACGTCAAACGACCTCATTTAAACAGATTACCACCATTGCGAGCGTGTGTTGACAGCTCTTATTTAAAAGTGTGAAGAACGTTGTTTTGTTCAGTTAGAAGCTGTCAAAGCTACAGAAAACTTAAAACAAAGAAGAACCATGACATATCATGACATGACATATGACATATAAACACCTAACATAAATAACACCACACACACACGAACCTCCTAATGTGAGTCAAAAAAAAAATTATAGTCCAATAGCTCGTATGATATCTTTAAAACGATGTGAGTTATTGGAAATGTCTCTCACTCAGTAAAACTTCACGATACGAAATGACTATCGCCATCAAATGAAAACTCGATCAAAAGAAAACGTCATTTCCGAAGCACGCGTCCAGTATAGTTGAAACGTACTAAAAGTGACAGGCGACGTTCGTTGGAATGGAACTTTTCCCAGTTCATCGATTGGCTATCGTGGAAGACCAGGGCTACGGCTTTATTATTAGTTTTGGCAATGAATGTAATGAAATTGCTATTAGTTGGCCGCGAGCCTATTAGTCCGGTAGCTAGGTGGGTATATGACATTATTGGGGGCCCGTCGCTCCTTGTTTTTCGCACGCCATTAGCGTCTGACGGATATTTAATGGAAAAAGTTGCGCGACTGCAAACTCGACACATTAATTTAGACCTGCGAAAATTATGCTATTCAAGTTAAATCTCTGTATCCGATTTAACGTATCTTTGTAATTACCTGGCTTATTTATTTATTTATGCACACAAATGTACACAAATGAAATCAAGGTAGACTTATTTGTCATTTTTAAATATTGCGTACAGCGTGTAGGCGTTATTTTTGGATATATTATAAAATAATATGAATATTGAATTAAAAATAAAATAAATATTTTTATATAGAATAAATAGATATACTTTCTTATTTACACTAAAAATAAATATTACAAACATATCGAAATATACAAATATACAGAGCCATCATAACAATATATTAATTTCCTCTGCACAGTACTGTATCAGCATAATTAATGACTTCATCTATCAGCAGGTTAATTATGTATTATTAAAATGCTAGCGGCTGATTTCATAATTTTAAGATTTTCCGAAAATTATGAAATAAGCCGCTAGCATTTTAATATGGAAAAATACATATTTAAACTGCTAATAGATGAAGGCATTAACTATGCTGATACAGTACCGTGCAGAGTAAATTAATATTTTATATTGTTATGATGGCTCTGTATATTTGTATATTTCGATATGATGAATTTTTTGTTGTAATGAAAACCACCAGATGTAAATTATATATACATATATAAGACGCGCGTGGACCCGATCAAACAAATAAAGACTAATACTCGGTTTCGAAAAAAATTAATCTACAACAAAAAAACTAAGAAAGAACAAAATAATCTTTTTTTTTGCGAACAATCAAAAAACCGATCCAGCAAAACGTTGGAAGTCGGAAGTATTATGTAAATCCAGTATAAATCGAGCTTCTTAGTACGTTTTTTTTTATTTCATCTTTAATATCTTACGCAGAAACGTTTATTCTTCATTAGTAAGCTTTCTCTATTTATATTGAAACACACTGTTATGATATAATATATTTTATGTCGTTTATTTATATGTTTTATTGTTTTTTTTACGTACATGATGTGATACGATTGAGTAGTGTCACTTACTTCACATGGTTTATATGGTTCAACATGGTTTTAGTACAAGAATCTCTTACAAATTGTCCTTAGTTCCTCATTTACAAATTGTCCTTTGTAGTCAAAGTCTGTACTAAAGACATAACTTTTGTGTTCTTGTTTTGAAATGCATTATAATTTAGTATTTACAATTACACTGTGATAAAAATAAGCTTAATGTAAATTAATTTTATATCCTACACATGTTAGTATTTTGTTTAAATTATGTTTGAAATGACTACTCATAAAAAGATACGCAACGCTTAAAATTTTAAACTGCCCCGACTAATCCGAAATATGATTTCAGTGTTGTGTTACGACTTAGGATATGTATCCAAGCCTAATAAAATCTTCGACGACTTCATTAATTCTAGCTTTATATACTTTGTTGATAACAGTACCGTCGTCAGTGATTTCTTGGTTTGATTCGTCATCTGGGTTACTGGCTTGGTTTAACATAAACGGCAGTAACACCATTGCCCAGTACAGGCCGAAGATTGCGAACTTCTTTCTGTCTTGTAAGAATTTTACTTTTGGATACACGTTTTCAACGTCAACTTTAAATAGCTTTAAATAATCCCTCAGACTATCGTGGTAATACTCAAAAGCCCTGTCCCAAAACTCTTTCTTGAACTTCCCGTCCGTGCAAAGAGTAATAAAGTAAAAGATGTCCAGATGGGGCGAGCCATAACGAATAATTTGCCAGTCTACAAAACATACATTTGTAGGAACTCCATCCTGTAAAAAAAATTGATTGGGGTTAATTTAATGTTTCGTTGTTCACTATTTTATTAAATTTTATTCATATATCCTTTGCATATGATATCGATACAGTACCTATATGTACAAACAATGACTTAGAATCCAAAGAAAACATAATTCATGCTATATTCTATATATAAACTCAAGGACATTTGGCGGGCAGAACAGAAATGCGTGATACTAATCATATGAAAACAATTATATTCACTCAGGCAAGTGCCTAAAAAGGATGAATTTATTAATGCACGTAAATGCCGCTGTGCGATTTTAAGAACGTTTTTTTTTTGGTGCTGCATAACAGTAACTTAAAGATAAATAAATAATATTATATTATAATAATAAGAGTTTATATTTGGTAAAATCCATATACCAATTTTGTTACTAGCACATTTGTGGGAAATTTAAAACGGAAACTTATATTACTTACCAAATACGTACGTTCGATCTACGATAGTATGTGTGAAATTGCAAAGATTTGAGTATGCTTGATATAAATTACAACCTAATGAGTATTTTTTTTAACTAATGTAATATTTAAAAATAACGTACCTTGTAATCAAATAAAATATTGTTTGTCCAAGCATCTCCGTAGCATATCACGGATGTGCTATCATCCTGCGGGATCATTATTTCATACATCATTTTGTCTATTTTGGATTTTAACCCTTCGACGATTTGGGCATGCTTTAGATTTGTTAAACTTTTAACTGTCATATCGATATTATAAAAATGGTAACGTTTTCCATCTGATTCTTCAGAAAACCATTTCTCGTCCATAACTAATTCCTTACATGAAGCTGCCAGCATTTGCAATTCTTCTGGATTACGCTCCTTCATCACATGTGACGTGCCGTGAACTCTCGCTAAGTTTTTCATTACCAGCGATACCTGATTCCAGTCCATAGACTTCGTGCGGTCTCCCATTTTGAAACCATGCGCAGATACATCCTCCAATATGAGCGTTTCGTGTAAATGTTCAGAAATCGTTTTGTAACATCTAGCCGTATAAAATCTTTGATCCGGATCTATATTTTCAGATAATTGCACTTGATGCAGGGCCGGTAAAATTTTTTCGTATGCTATAATCTCTCTATCAAATAATAGTTTTATGTAACTAACTCTATTTTCTACCGAAGGGGCTGATTTGTATATCAATCGAAGATTGAATTCCTGTCCGCTCTTCGTTTTACCCGCCGCCTTTACTTTTCGAATTTCTCCTACATAGTTGTCTCCTGCATTTGTTGTTCCATCCACCTCTGCAGTGCCATCAAAAACTTCTAGTTCCTCTAACAATTTCAGTACTGCGTTTCTTTCATATTCACTGGGAAAACCATTATAATTAGTTTCAGTGCTGTCGACACTATTACTCATTTTAAAATAACTTCTTTTAATAATTTCTACTATAGATTTACACGTCTCTTCATACGTATGCGCCTAAAACAACATTGATCGGTTACATTCATTATCATTATTATACATTCATTATCTTTTGTTTATCACTTCATTTGTGGTTGATAACAAGGTATCATTATGTTTTTTATAGGAACGATGATATCGATACCGTTAGTGTATGACATAACATTTTAATCCTTTTAACTACATACACATAACCCTAGCGTATAATGTATTCTACACTTAAATATTCAAATAAAAAAATGTATTTGATCATACACTCAAAAAAAAAAGTGCAACTTTTCGCATACTCAGGTTAGAACTTCTACAACACACACGTGTGTCTTAATATTGAAAATTATAGTTCTACTAGAACTAAACTCAGCACAGGGGACTAGGTCAAGGTAGCAGATACCATGTTTACCTAAATACACGTACCTACGGTACGCTTTTATTATATTTTTATATTTTCAAATGTATTCCTGTTAATGTGTGTTGTTGTGTTTTATTTCAATGAATAAAGACTCTTAAGAATTATTGTTTAATAATTGATATTACTTTTTTGCATACTTGCATTTTTTTATTTCAACACGTCTGCGCCAAAACTAAAAGTGGTATTGTCTCTGAAGTACTGTTTTGTCAGTTAGTCACTTTTCGCTCTAAGGCTACGATATATATATCATACGCGTGAAAAACAAACAATTTAACGGCGTTTTTTGCGCAGTCGATGAGTCCGCCGAGCATCCACCTATAAGAAATTCAATTTCCGTTGTGCTCCTTATAGCGACAGTCGCTTGTGTCGGCAGTCGGGAGATAGTTAGCCGTTTGTTTTCGTTGGTCGTTTGCTTCGCAATATATGTTTGTTTCCTCTCGCGAAGGACGCACTTAGCCTGAGAGCCGTTGTAAATAAGTAAGGAAAGAATTCCCTTAAAGACCGCTCTGGGCGGGACGCTAGAAACGACCATTCGCTAGCGTATTTCCAAATGCCCGACAAGTGACGCTATGACCTCAATTTCAAGCATAATAAAAAATAATTCTCATTATAAAATATGTTATTGGCAACCGTAAAGTTAAAGTATGGTTGATATAGTGACAGCAATAATTTTTGATGGAGTTACACATCGATTATTGTTAAACTTTACTTGGTTGCAAGTACCATAATTTTCTAACATTTCTCTAATAAGTAACATAATTTTTGCTAGACTTTAACAAATATCTAGCTATCGCTACGACATGTTTATCAAACTGCAAATTTCACGATCAACCGTTCAGTCACACCGCCATTTTAATTTGAATCACAGCAAAATAAAATGGTAAAAAGTAAAACATTATGATTGATGCTGTCAAATTTTCAGGTAACATCGATTTATTTCGTCAACCGTTCACCCACGACGCTATATTATTTTTTAATTATAGCAAAATATTTTTGCTAAAATATTATTTAACAATAATCAGTCTCTGTACGTACAACTAAACGATTTGCTTAAACTTATTTTCGATTAGCAAATTTTTTGCTGCGATTGCAAATTTTTAAACAACCAAACATTTTTTCAGTGAAGCCCCCTTTTATGATAACCCGACCCGTATAAACCCGATAGACTTATGTTTACATTTGGACCGTTATAGAGTTAATTTCATACGACAATTTAGCAATTTACGAATAAAAAACAACATAAATATGGAATGAGTGTAATTATTTGTTTTTGTCTCTTGTAAAAAAAATACCCTTTAATATATAATAATCATGACTTATGTTGTTGGGAAACTGACTGCCTTGTGGTTGGTGGTCTTCGCAATGGGAAGCAATTCACTACAAGTAGACGTCATCTCGTGACGTGAAATTGTAGGTCTTGCTACAACATAAGTCACTCGACAATGCTAAGAAAAGCATCGCTAGGGGTAAATATTCTCAGCGGCGAAAATGACCTGAAGCCGGTTTAGACTCGCTAGAGTTTGAACCCGAGACCAATGATCAGAAGCTGGTGTTATGCCACACCTCCAAGTCGTTAAATCCATATAAATATTTATTAAATGTTTAATTACTTTTTTATTTATTAAAAGAGACTTTTTCAACTTTTTTTGATATTTCTAAATGAAACAACTAACAGACTTGCAGGTGCATTACCTATAACCTCTAGTACCTAACATTAGGATTCTATGGACAGTCAATTTTCAGCATGTTTATTGAAATGTTGAACAGGCAATTGTAAATCTACAAGCTAGTCTATTCCAAAAAGAGAATCATTACTGCGACCCCTACTTTTGCATCTTGACGCGGACACCTGTGGCACTTCGAAGGACACATCGTTTTCCACCGAAGTTTATTTCGGCCCATACAACCAACATAAAATTGAAATATAATTTTTTGTAGTCATACATATTACATACAATTATAAAAAAGGTTTTTTTTTTACATTTTCCAATATCAAAATAGTGTATAAGTATTCATATCGTTCGTCAACCCCAATACATTTGTTACAACTATCTCGTTAATTATGTATGGCTTTTCTATCTATGCTTAGTTAATTCTGTCCATTCTATTTTTTTTTTCTTCATTTCCAAAATATATCCTCTCACGATGTTGGTCTAAAAACTTTTGTAACGAATTCTCTTTAAGATGATACATTTTTTCCAACAATGTTATAACCTCTGTAACCCTTTCAAAAAGTATTTAAAAGGTTTATAGCACCTTGGTCTGCAAACTAGACGCCTACAGATCCTGTGACCTCCTCGTTTGATGCTTATCTCCGCTCTCGAGGGCATACAGGTTGCTTTCAAAGCATGTACAATTGTAGTACCAGAATGGTTTTGACGAGTTACGCCATTTTCGTGTTGAGGGTCAAAACTTTTAAGACCACCAGCGTACCTGCCTAAATACATTTTTAAAAAACCCTAGAAACTTTAGGTAACATCAAACAATCGAATATTTTTTGTTTAAAAAATATATAGATTTCGTTTTATTATAAACAATGTAAGCATTAAAAAAAACTAAGTAAATTTAAAAAATATGTTTTATCCTTATATGTATTATCATAAAACCAAAGCACTAAAGTAGAAAACTAGTATTTCCAAACTTAAAAAAGTCACTAAAAACACCATTTATTTTGTCCACGTATATCTCATTTTTAGATCGAAAAATACCTTTGGCCTCGAATGCATCCCAATCGCCGTCATTAAAATCTTCTGTCAAAAACATAGGCAACACTAAAATTGCGCAGAACAAACCGTAGGTTGCATATTTTTTCTTGTCTTCCAGAAATTGCGTCTTTGGATACACATTCTCGGCCTCAATTCCGAAGATCCTCAAGTGCTTACTCAAGCCGCTGTAATAGTGCTCGAATAATCTGTCGTAGTGCTCATTTCTAAATGCCTCATCTGTACATGTCCAGATCGTGTACATAACATCGACGAAGGGTGACGCGTGACGCATGAGTTGCCAATCCAAGAAGCACAGCTTTTGGGGTACTCCATTCTGAAATGATTAAAAAAAGCTTTATAAGGAAATACTATCTGCAGGATTACTATTGCGCAAAACAATTTACGTATTTATTTATTTACACTATGGATGTTATTAAAATAATGGCAAGTACCTTATAAAGCAAAATATCTTGCCCGATTGGACTATCGTCTGTTAAGGCAGCCATTTTGTAATTTATAATGCTCTTTTGCCGAATCAAAGACATTTGCGTACAATTAACTACAAACATAAATTATTTACAGTTTATTTACGCGTTTAACTTTTTCAAAAGTTTTCCTTTTAGTTTAGAACCGAAATAATTAAAATTTACAAAAATCGTCGGTCACTGCCTTCTTTGGTATAGACGGCGTCTAGTTAAGAAGGCAGGGAGGGAACATCAGTGCAGTAGGTGCCGGTCGCTTTCTGGTTACATTAAATAGGCATTGAACAATTACTACCGCTCTGTACATATATGTACTTTAGTTTATACGAATAAATAAAAAAATATATATATAAAGATACTATTAACCCTTACGTACTTATTTTTTATAAAAATGTACTAATTAACCCAGTTGTAATAAATGATTTATTTTTTATATAATATACTATAGCAACAATATATCTCTTATATATCCTCTGTTTAAAAAATTAGCCGTTTTGTCAATAGTTTTTTAAACTGGTTTTCTTTCGCAGTCTTTATTTTTGTGTCCAGGTAGTTAAAAGCTGTCGGAGCAAGAAATATAAAATCTCTTTGGCCCAATGCTGTGTATTGTCTGGGAGGTGTGAATTTTAGGAAATACTTGCTATTTATTAATATTTATTTGTAGCTGGTAATTGTACAATTACACCGTTTTTTATGTAATTTAATTTATTATTTAAAAAAAAAAGGATAGAACTTGAGAACAACCCAAAGTTTGCACTTACTAACGGCTCCCGTGTTGCTTCTAGACATGGCCCATGTCTTCTAAGTTTTTAATTTCTTGAATTATCTTAATTTAAGTTCGTGACATCTAAAGTAAACTCTTCAAATACTGTGTATAGTAAAAAAAGGGGCTTATATGACAACTCTAGCACTCAAGCTTCAAATTATATTAATTAATCTGACTTGACGCGATTTCAGAAATTATATAAGTAAATGTTTATGTAGGAAATAAATGATAAAGGTGACACTATTTTTTCTATGTGACTAACACCTACCTTATCGTGCTGAAACAAAATATTGTTTATCCACGAATCTCCGTGGCAGATAACAGCTGTGCTGCCTGCATATTGCGATGACATCAATTTTGTTATTATTTCAATACGGCTATTGAAAAGTTTCTCTAATAGCGCTAAATGTTCTGGGTTTGTCAAGGCTCCTTGTGCAGTTTTAAAATTGCCTTCGTGCAGTTTTGCGAACGATGTCATCTTTTCTAGCGAAGTTTCGTTGCTGAAGAATACATCGGGCTTGAGCTGGTCAGCCAGCCGTTGAAATCTTTCGGGTTCCAGATCTCTTAGAGCATACGATAACCCGTGCAGTCTCGCGAAGTCGGTTACCACCAAAGATAAGTACGTCCAGTCCTGGGCTTTCCTCCGTTCCACCATCACGAATCCGTCCGAGGTTACGTCTTCCATAACGATCGCTTCTCGTCCAGTTTCTCGGACTACTTTGTAACATTTCGGTGTAAAAAACCACTGCGCCTGACCCAACTTGGCAGACGTTTGCAGTTGTTCAAGCGCCGGGAGCACAGTAGCATACGCGAGGATCTCTCTTTGGAATATTAACCGCGTAAAATGATTCCTCTTCTCTGGTGCCGGTACTGCTTTGTAAATTAATCTCAGATTTACACTTTCCCCGTTTTGATATTTTCCCCACGCTTTCACCCTGCGAATATCACCTAAATAAATATCACTTCTGTTTATTTCACCTTCAGCCTCTGCATTCCCATTAAGAATTCCCATTTCTTTTAACAATTCTAAAATTACATCCCTTTCGTATGCAAAATGGAAGCCGTAAATATTGTCTGGCTTGTTTTTAACGTCACTAGCCATTCTTACTGTATTTGTAGGCAATGGACTTCATACTGATGCCACCTTTATATAAATTCTTATCATATATGTCAAATTATGCATTATAGAAATGTGCAAACAAGCTCTTATCATAATTCATAAAATCATAAATTACTATGTAAGTCACCTAATAATTGTGACTCATATGTTTCATAATTTTATTGCAACATTTTTGCACGACTGTGTGTTAACATTATAGTCGCCTTAAAAAAAAAAAAATCGGATACGAATAAAATACGCCATTTTATTAAAACTTATAAAAAAACATGTTTCATTATTTGTCGTATCAAAATAAAGAAATTGCTGAAAGTTAAGAGTAATATTTTTATAGGCAAGACATATATACATACAAATACATACAATAATCTGAGCAAACAAAAATACATAATGAAGATATTCAAAATAATATTTCATAGATAGATTTCATTTTAAAACAAAAACGACATTCGCAGGAAAAAACGGAAACAACAGTTATACAAAAGTATTAATAAGACTAAAAAGAAAATATATAACCTAAACATTAGTTTTAATTCCTCTGGTAATTTGTTAATGAATAATGTGTCTTGAAAATCATTGTTTCTTTTTTATTTAATTACCTTTATATTGTCACACAATTGCCCTTACTGTGATTAGAATGAATGAAATAATAACACAGTATTTATTAGTATTATTAAATACCCAGGTATTAGAGAATATTATTACTTTTACTAATATTACCATCCTTTTTTTAACATGCACAAATATGTACATAAACTCACCTTATCACATTATTATTAATAAATTCTACTACATCATAATAATTAATAATCAATAAACGTTTTTAAGAAAAGAAGCACTTTTACAATGATGCTATGAAAAATGTTAGAAATCCACAATTGGTTTAAGGACAATATTTAAGGTAATTCTTAAATATTACTATAATATTAAAGTTTTTTTTTTTAATAATTGCTATGCCCTAGGACAATTATTTTGGGCCATACTCAACTAGTTCAAATGCTATGGAGGCGGTGAAATAATCGCTGCGGTTGAAACCGCTTGTGAACGCTAGGCCACAGTCAGCACCGATGACGAGATATCTCGTCATTGATGCATACGCCAGGTGCGTGTAAACACGTCATCGTCTTACTGCGAATACCTGTCGTGTTAGGCTCGATTTACGTTTGGGGTGAGTGTTGTGTGTGATGGATGGGTGTGTCAAGAGTGTCAATGTGAGAGATATTTGTATTTGGAACATTGATTTACATCTAGATCATCAACATTGTGAAATCGTTCGAATATCAATAACGATGCTTTCGAGGCTGAAACCCTTTGCGTATGATACGTCAAAGCACTGCCGTCGCTTCTCAATCAAACGTAGACCCTATGCTCTCCCTTGCATGACCGCAAACGCGCAAACATTCCGGCAGACATCACACCGCCTCGGTAATAGCCTGACAGGTTGTTGAATTTACCCACGAATATATTTCGTCATATTAAATAGCTTTAATTTCTATGTTGTGCTTTTTGTGGTTGTGTTAAACTGAAAAATTCGTATCGCCAAACTTGACAAAGTCCCTAACAATCCCATTCATTCTAGCCACGTATAGTTCATTTTTTGTGCAAATGTCCTTTGCGTCGAAAGTCTCCCAATCGTCAAATTGAATGTTTGCCGACAGTAACATGGGTAATAAAACTATCGCAACAAACAATCCATGTGTTGCGTATTTTTTCTTGTCTTCCAGAAATTGCGTTTTTGGATACACATTCTCGGCCTCAATTCCGAAGATCCTCAAGTGCTTACTCAAGCCGCTGTAATAGTGCTCGAATAATCTGTCGTAGTGCTCATTTCTGAATGCCTCATCTGTACATGTCCAGATCGCGTACATAATATCGACGAAGGGTGACGCGTGACGGGCGATCTGCCAATCCACGAAGCAAAGTTTTTTTGGTATTCCTTTCTGCAAAAGAAATAACAAATATCTAACTGTATACAAAATACAAACATACCACTGCCTTACAAACTGAGTTAAAGAGATTTTCATGATAGTGTACCGCTCGCTTTGTGTATGTCGCAGAAACTTTGAATAACCTGTTTTTTTTTTCAAAATCTCTAGCAATTTTGTAAAACTCCTGGATATTGTGGATAAATTCATTATCATGCAATATTGCAAAACTCCTAACCACATATTTGTAATATTGCTAAAGAGCTAATATTTATGAAATCTGCATCTGTACGATTTTAGTAATTTTGCAATGGTTCTAAGGCACCGCGGTAATATTGAAGAGTGCCGAGTGTTCGTTTGGGTTTTAGGTCAAATCACGCACATATACACATATACCCATGGGCTGTTAGATAAATTCGGCGTTCTGTAAATTCAAACGTAGTGCCACTATAAGTAACAAATGTTATCGAAAAGTTTTCCGCTGCCATAAACTGCAATAAACCTTTCTAATATCAAAACAAGCTGGATGAGTGAAAATTTTACTAAAAATACCTTCGTAGAATTAAGAAAAGATCTACTCATATCTATTGCACTTGCAAATCTTGAATAAGTAATTGCCCTAATGCAAACCATTCTTGATTCACGTTGTCATTACTTTAATTTCGCAACCTCATAATGTTAAAAGAGAATGGTGTGCACTCATATATAATAAATGTATTAATACCTTATCGTGGTGAAACATGATATTGTTCACCCAGGAATCACCATGGCATACCACAGCTGTACTTCCTGCGTATTGCGAGGACATCAATTTAGTTATTATTTCATGACGATTGTTAAAAAGTTTCTCCAGCATAGCAGAATGTTCCGGATTTGTCAAAGCTGCTTGAGCAGATTTAAAATTGGTTTCGTACAGTTCAACGAACGCGGGCAATTTTTCTAAAGAGTTTTCGTCGCCAAAGAAAATATCTGGCTTAAGTTGGTCGGACAGTTTTTGAAATGTTTTTGGCTCCCGCGCCCTCAAAGCGTATGATAGCGCGTGTAGCCTCGCGAGGTTAGTTAAGATGATGGATACGTTCGTCCAATCCTGGGCTTTCCTCCGTTCCACCATTACGAACCCGGCAGCTGAAACGTCTTCCATCACGATCGCCTCTCGTCCGACTTCCTTTATTATTTTATAACATTTCGGCGTAAGGAAACGTTGCGCTTCATCAATGTTGGCCGAAGTCTCTATGCGTTCTAGCGTCGGCAATACGACGTCATAAGTGAAAATCTCTCTCTCGAAAAGCACACCCATAAAATCGCTCCTTTTCTCCTCTCCTGGGACTGTTTTGTAAATTAATCTTAGTTGAACGTCTTCTCCATTTTTGTATTTCCCTGACGCCTCTACTCTTCGAATATCACTCAAATAATTGTCACCTTTATTGGTTCCGACATTTGCCTTTGCATTTCCGTTTAAAATCTCTAATTCCGTTAACAATTGAAGAATAACATCCTTTTCGTGTGCAAAAGGAAAGCCGTTGTTAGTATCCAAATTGTTTTTAACTTCGCCTGCCATTGTGTATATATCGACGCTTCGATCACTACTTTAATCTACTGGCTGGTATTTTATACCTTTTGTATTGACAATGAAATAACATTTTTTTATCAATCGCGTCATATGTATGATAATGGTTTAACGATAAGTACAAGTTATTATCTTTATAGCATGAGGCTATGGGGACTCACATATTTAATTATAAACACAGTTTATTTACGCAATGACATCCAACGTTAAATTTTCTTTTTCTAAATCGATCCTCCAATTTCAAGGATCGTGGTTTCTGTGCAACTACCAGGCGATTAAGTAGCTGTACACGTTTTGGTCAGGTGAAAATGCTTTGTGTCAGTGCTAAAATTTGTTTAAAAAAATAGGTTAAGTTAACAACTTAAATGAGTTGTAATTTTACATCTTATTTGTTTTAAAAGATTCAAATTCAATTTGTTACAATTTAGCAAATTTCATTTGTAACAGAATGCTGTAAACTAAGATTTCTAAGACCTAGAAATCTAAATAAATGACATAGGTCATAGTATATTTTTTTTTCAACAAACGAATGATTGTAATATATTCCTTACCAATATATAAAGAACACTTAAACATATTGATAATCACATACTGCATACCCTACCTATACGTTGTCGTTTCTGAGACGATTTTTATATAATACTATAATATTAGCTCTGAGTTTTTCATACGTTCGGGAAATATTTCAGTAGCCCCCTTACTAATTGTTTTTTCTTCATTTCAGTTGAACTTGATAAGACAAGCTTACGTAATCTACGTGGACCCACTGCATGACATGACATGACGATAATATATGCTATATTAGACCAATCGCATATATATGCGCAGGTTTTAGAGTACCGCTTGACAGATTATGCTAAATGTAACTACAACAAATTGTTCCTAGAGGCCACAGTTTTAAAAAACCTTTGTTTAACCTTCTCAAGTGTCAAAACACAGCACGCTTAAATCGACTCTCTTCAACTTTAATTTTAATCCAACTCCGCAGCCACTTTACTTGTCACTAATTTATGTTTATGTATGTAAAATATTACTGAAATAGTTATGCTTACAATTGTAAACATTCAATTATGATCTCATCGTTAGAAAATTTATTTCATTTTAGGTAGATTTCATTAGGAAAGCTATTTTAGGTACATTTCATTAGAATAGGTCCATCATAATGGGTACCATGTCATGTTTCGACATATCTTCGCGTTTCACATCCCCTAGAACCCAAAGCCTCCCTCAGTTTAAAAATGTAATAAGTTTACATCTATATCACTTTCTTGCGGACACGATACCTGCCGTAATTTTACACCATTCGCTTTCAAATTAATACATAAATTTAAGGGCACAAAATCTCGGTCAAGTTTGTTACTGGGTATGAGCTTAATTAGACTAGGGGAGCGGGAATAGAAGGTTTTTCGAAAAAGTGACATTTTACTATAACTTTCTTACTATAAAAGATATCGAATGTATTTTAATTTATATTATTACCTAGATAAGGGCCTAAAACTTAATTAACAAAACTTTTTGATATCACCAACCATTGGTCCTAGGGGTTGAGAAAAAGTGGTTTTTCAATATTAAAAAAAACATACCTCTCTTAATAGGCAGACACAGTATCAAATCCATTCAAGATGGAAACTATAAGCCTATAATTTCCCTACAACTGTCGTTTGAAATCATTTTTGATATGAGCAACCCTTACGGCGCAGTATAAAGAGGGATTCAGTATACACACTCTCGCTGCGCAAGGGCACGGCGCGGTGACGGGTTGAGATGTGCGATCCACTCCCCGCGCGGCTGCTCGCACATGTTTGATACTAGTTCGTACAATTGGAGTTTGCCTATCCCCTAATTTGATCCGGTGAAATCTACCTCCTCCTTCCAGCATGCCGAAAGGGATTTTTAACATTAGTATTAGATATGAAATAAATCACTCTATATGTGAAAAACTAATAAGGATACAAGACCAACCTAGAATATAGATTCTTTTAGGATTTCTTTTCACCTCTTGAACCCGTTATTTTTCCTTGATTAAATAAATCGTTAACCAGGTACGAATCGAAATATTTCCTCTCGACGATGAATGCAATTTTCTTGCAAATCATGCTCGCTTTGCTCTCAAAGTTCTTCGCCTAGAGCAAATAATCAATAAAACAGATGCGGGGTGCTTGCTTAAGGCGCAGTTTATTTTACTTAACGCTTCTCAATTGTTTTTATAATAGAGCCTTAATTACGCCCTTTTCTTTCCGCGCAGTAACAACCTCTTACTTTGCATAGTCGCGTTTAGTAGCCTACTAAGTGACAAAATGCGTGCGCGCGCAGTTTAGTTGTTTGCTCACTCGACTATATGCGGGTGTTCATTACTTATTTGACGGTCGGTTTAAAGTGCCTGATTTTCGAGTCGAACTTGACACGTCACCATTAATTACCGTGGCTTATCTTTGATCTCAATGACCTAGCATTTTTTGTAAAATATCAACCTTTCCTAGAATAAAGGTCATAGCTTAGAAATTTTGTGCTAACCCCGTGACGTTTCAATTTATAAATAATCCGTAAAAAGACGCAGTTCATTAATTCGTTCCAAATCTGGGTTTATTAATGTTTTACTTCATCAATATAATTTAACTACGGGTTAGGTAGTTACAGTTAGTGTGGAAGGTAGGTAGTGGAAGTTAGTGTGGACTTATAGTTTAAATTTTTAATATAAAATCAATATTTTATATGAGCTGGTCGGCTTATTTTTAAAATTCCCAAAAAAAGGAGGTGTTTTATTCGACGTTTTAGATTTTTTTATTTTTAATTTATGTTTATTCCGGATTGGCTTGAGAAAGATAAATAAAAACTAACTTTTACATTTAAAATATATTTTATATCAAATTGAT
Source organism: Neomicropteryx cornuta (assembly GCA_020383195.1). Lineage (NCBI taxonomy): Eukaryota > Metazoa > Arthropoda > Insecta > Lepidoptera > Micropterigidae > Neomicropteryx > Neomicropteryx cornuta. Next base: position 15,191,814 of record JAHKQU010000019.1, on the reverse strand, counting down.
CGATATTAATATTTATAAAATAAACAAGAGATTACTATTTTAATTATTATAAAAATTTAAAAGATACATTTTAAAGTCGTTGGTATATAGAAAACCATACTTGTTGTAGATTTATTTTTGACAATTAAATCATATATTTTTTTTTAACGGTCTCTGTAAGAAATACTTCCAAATACGCTCCAAAACCGCGTAACGATACCTGCAGGGCCCAGCTGTGACATCCGTTTTTACCGGTTCGGATCTGCTGTTTATTAATTCGCCTAATATTGATACGATAAGACGTAATACTACATAAGTGTAATTATACTATCTAAATTACACGTCTTTACTTGACAGTCATGGTACCTTTAAGTTTCTTATAGTTATAGTTATAAGAAATATTATAGTTATAGTTATAAGAAATAGGTTCCAAATTACCTCTTCTGCCACTCCTTAAAAACTACATCCTGTATACCATTTTTAACGCTTGATCGCCACCATCTCCTAATTTTAGCCAAAACAAATTTGGCTTAATTAAGTAGGACCTACATTTATGATATTATTACCTCGTTGACTACAGTACGCACATATATATAAAATATGGGTTATATTATTTATATAAATATACTAATTTTAAACATTATGTGATGAAATACTAAGTCTGACTGATGTCAACCACTCCTGAGGAAATTTTTCTTTGTAGAAATGTTTTTTTCAAGCATACGCACTGACCAATTTACCAATAATTGATACGTAGGTATTTATTTTTCTTTTACCCTATTGGACAGGTACATGATTTTCTATCAAGTTTTTTTTCTCATTGTTATAGACAATTTTGTGTAAATAGACTAAATGATATTATAATATGATTAGGATAAATAAACAAATGTTAATATTTTAAATGTAATATATTTTATTAATGTATGACAAAGTTATAAAAAAAAATAAAAGCTATTCAACAGTTAAATACAATTAATATAATAGAACATAACCTGAATACAACATTTATCATATTGGTCTTTGCATGAGGGCCTACTGGCGAAAGCCTTTCAGTATAATTGTATTTCTTCATGAATATTTTATTTAGACGAGCTTTAATTTAACTTTAATGAAACTAAATGTTCGACAATCGATGACGGGACCAGCGAACGCATATTTAGCATATTATGACCTTGTGACCTCGATAGATATGACCGCCCAAAAAAGGCGCTGAAGTAGGTTAAAACGCTGCGGTTAGTAGTCATTTTGGACGTGGATTATACGCAAGAACATATCGGTGCCCGTATACGCATAGTTATATTACACTAACCAGCTTCGCCCGGGTGCACACAAAATTAATGTCGTCATACCTAAAACCAACCTTCATTTATTATTCAATGAAATTGAAAGCATAATTAGGAATAACAAAGTGAAACGACTTTTAATTATTAACGTTTGAGTAAATTCTACTTCTTCTTCTTCCTCAGCATGTCACAATGCAACGTTTTTTAATCAAATTCGAATAGCTTTTTTATCCTCAAGCTATCGCCTACAATATGCAAAAAAAAAATAATCGAAATCGCAAACCAACCAAACATGAAAAAAAATAATTGTAGGTGATCGCTTTAAAATTAAAAATTAATATATTTATTTTTTGCCACCAATACTTGATATAACTTAGTGAAATTAAAATAGCACCACATCTATAAAATTCCCTTTTATATACAAAAAAAAAATAATCATCGAAATCGCATTAAAAATAAATAGATAGATATTACATTACACGATATTAATCTATTAATCGTTAAATTATACTTATTGGCCACGTTAATTGTAATCACGTTCTATTTCGTTATTTATAATTCTTATAATTAATAAATAAATAAATAACTGAAAAAATCCCGGGCAATTTTCTCAAGTGACGTTATCGCAAGGAGGCAAGTGCAATCTAGTGACGTGGATCGCGCCAAATGTGGCGTTAAATAAAAGCCAAGTCAATATTTGTGATCTAACGTCGGCACTTGGAAGCCACAAAAGCCATTTCGCCAAGGCGCTATAATTGTCTCATTACCGGGATTAACGGTCAGTTAATCTTTAAGAGCGCGCAAAGTGTCTATCGAAATAAAATTGAGGCGGCGGGACGCCTCGCGCCGGGGCGGGCGGGCGGACGCCATTTTTACTGCGAATCCTTTCATCGCGCTGCAATCCTTCATATGAGATTTATATACGCGAGCTTTGTTTGGGCGGTTACGACTAACCATAAACTGGCGAGACGGCGATCTTAACGCGGAGAATGAGTGGACACTCCAGGTTCACCGCGCTCTCCGGGTTGTCATTATTGCTCCAGATAACATCACCATAACTTCCTAAACAAAAAGTGTTTTTTTTTTTTTTTTGAAGTATACTTCTTTGCGCCCGTTGTACTCATTGGGATGGGACGTTGGCCGAGAAACCGCGTCACGCGTTAAGAGTAAAATCCGTAGAGTTCCTTTTTGTACTCTCTCTACCCCAAGAGTCTCGGTGGGTCATTGGTTAACGCACTCGTCTCCCACGCTAGAGTCCCTGGCTCGATCCCTGGCTGGGGTTTTTTTTTTCACAAATTATACGAAAGTATACGAATATACGAACTTAATAATGACAACGTATAGGTGTATAGTATAATAATGAAATGACTTATAATAATATATTGAAGAGAAATATATTGAATAACAGAGTAAAGTCTTATATTTCATTTATATATCTAGTCTGTGGGTGTGTGCGAATGGCCAAAGAATTATAACTTCCACCTTCTGGTCCGACGCAGACCCAATTTTTCAGAAAGGTTCAAAACTTAAAATGAGTCAACTCGAGTTTGGGGTTTTTTTTATGTAGTTTTCACTAGGAAGCTACCTATTGCAATTAGTACTATATTATGACTTCCTGAAAATTCTGACATATCTTCGTGTTTCACATTCCCTAGAACCCAAAACCACCCTCAGTTTAAAAGTTTATATATCTATCCATCTATCTTTATCATTGTCTTGCGGATACGATAATTTTACACCAATCACTTTCAAATTGATACATACAATTTAAGGGCACAAAATCTCGGTCAAGTTTGATACTGGGCATGGGGGGGGGCAGGTTCGAAAACGTGATACTTTATTATTATTTTCTTAATATATAGGATATCGAATTAATTTAAATATTATATTATTCCTTAAATAAAGGTCTAAAATTTATCTAAGTAAACTTTTTTATATCACCAACCATTGGTCCTAGGTGTTGGAAAAATTGATTTTTCAAAATTCAAAAATTTTATAGCTCCCTTAATTGGCACAAATGTTTAATTTCTTTACAATTTTTGTTTGAAACAATTTTTAATACGAGTTACCTTTACGGCACAGTATAAAGAGTACGGCGGGTTGAGGTGCGCGAGCTGTATTTTGAACGACACCTATCCCGCGTTTTTAACGACACTTTTTGAAGCCACCGCTTATGAAACTAGAAACATCCCATATAAAATAAATATAGTTTTATGATGAGAATAAAGTCGAGGAGGGATGTACCCGAGCGATTTGATAAATATGGTATAACAACGTAGAAATTAAATGGCAAAATTTGCCTAAAATGAAGATTTTTGTTTTAGTTTTTAACTAGAAAAATAATAATTTATGCTAAAATTTTGTTAAATTTTCAGAAAATATATGTTTTTGTGTAATCATTTAAAAAAAAATAAGTTAAAAAACATATCCCTTATTTTATTAAAGAGACAATGAATGCCATGAATATTTCATACAAAATAGTAGGCCGCGGTCTGTATTATAAGCGCCATTATGGTCTTTATATAATTTACACTTTTCCGTTCATTGTGCAAGGCTGCTTTTCGCAGACCAGATTCGTAGGTCAGATTCGATCAAATGGTGTCCTTTGTCAACGTGTGTCGCCTTATAAAGTGCACCTCTAGTGGAAATTGCGCGTAACGGTGCTTCCCCAGACGCATGGAGTACCTAATAAAAATAATGTCTCAATCCAGTAATTCACAGTGACGTAGAATCCCCGGGGTTCCCCTGTTTCTTTCTGCGTTGCCTGGCCGGGCAATACTTCGCACCTTTGGGGCTTTCCAGGTTGATAGCCCGTCGTTCCCCTGATAGAAAAGTTTGCCCGCCCGTGTTCTCAAGGCTTCAAGGCAACAGCGTCCCGTTTTTGAGTTTCATCCGGGCCGACTTCCAGAGTTACTTTACACTCCGGGGAAACTTGTTTGTGGTATTAAATAAATTGCGCGCTTTCTTTGTACTTTTAATGTTAGATTTTCCTTAAGCGACACCGCCCGTTCGCTTAATGGATGGCTACCTTACCAGTTAAGTGTTGAATCGTTTTTTATTTAGTTTTTATTGAAAAATCCAACAGTATTAATTTATCTAGTAATAATTTCTATTAATAATAATATTTTTTTAATTTTTCTTAGTTTATTAACAGTTTTTTCTTATATAAATATGCGTAGTCAATGAAGACTACTTGTATCATTCCCAGAAGGTATCAAAATTCGTCCATGTGCACTCCCCGAAATGCCGGCATTGCCTAGATTAAAAAAAAAGAAATTTCGTAACTAAAATAAATTCGCCTCCGGTAGTTAGAGTGGACTGCACCACTGCAATATAATATGGTTTGCCGACTGTACAAATTCTGGGCACGCCACGTACTACATTGCGGAAACTTGTATTCGATCGAGTAACAAAATTAGTCTGTTGTTTTTTTTTTACTGAAAACTGTATAATATAAGGATATTTTTTTATAAATTGTCTAAATTATTAGATTATTTCATGCCTAATATAAAGATTCATTGTCATCGGAACTGAACGGTACGATACACATGTTTCTAGTATCGAAGCATTCTTGGCAGATGATCGCACCCGGGGTCCTCTCAGCTACGAGTCGAAGGTCTACGCCACTAGTCCAACGATATCCGCAAGAACCCCTTTGTTATGGTCGTCAATATATAAATACCCTACCTGCCAATGGGAGCTCCTTCCATGAAGCCTTTATGTTCGTCCTATAAGCAGATTCGCTCTCCTTGCGATGTTTATTTACGCCTGAATTCCATTCCTCACTAATAAAGCGTTTGACATGCCGCGTTCCCGGGAGGCTTTTCAGAGTATAAACACTCTCGGAGGGCGTGACGTCATCATAAACGCGACGCGGGTGCGAGTGAGAGCGAGCAGTGCGAGCGGTGCGATAGTGTGCGCTAGCGCTGGGCGTTAACGCGATAATCATATAACTGAGGTTACGTTATACGCGATTTTAAAATAGCCTTATTATTTACTTAAGGCGAAGCCAAAGAATTAATATTAATATCGATTCATTTAGAACCTTTTTTTTATGGATGGCTTTTAGTGACCGTTGGTATTTATTTATATATTTAAAATTGAATTCTATTTCTGGGAAATTTAATAAATGATAAACTGCTAATAGTTCTTTTTTAATTGAATTTCTCTCTTATAAAATATATTAGGAAAAAATATAATTGAAAGGCAAATGAAGTCTAAAAAATAGAAAAGATTGTTTATTTCATTTCTATATTATGAAGCTGTAATTGAATATTGTCTTACTGACCAGGACATAGAAATATCTCTCTGGAAATATTCTTATGTCCTTGTTGACATTCGTTATATCTTGTTTAAACCGTTTTATACCGTTTTTTACATTGTCAACGGTAAACATTTTAAGCGTGATTAGATTCATTCGCTAATGTCTAAGATTTATAACAGCCCGAGGTGAAATGCTAGACAATAAACGCAACTAAACAATTCTCGAAAAATGTACAAATACGTATGGGTTTCGACAATTAAAATGTGTAATAACCAGCCTATTTAATAATATACCTCTTGAAGTTAGACAACTTCAAGAAAATCGGTATAAAACATAAATTAAAAGAATTTATGGAAAAAAGACATTTTAAAAATTATGTAGGTTTTAGGTAAATTAAGTTAATTTTTTTGTAAATCACATGACTTACGTTAACTTAATTTTTAAGTATTTTGTATTATATTTTATGCATGTTTAAATAAATTGTTTTTAGTTAAGATTAAGAAACCGACAGATAAGACAATGACAATGACAATGACAAGATAAGACAATTAGCTGGATCTATTTACATTGTAATTGTATATATTTGAATAATAAAAGTTGCTTCTGGCAACATTGAAATTGAAAAAAAAAACCTTTTATTTTCAAAACTCTAAAGCTACAAGCGAAATAACTCGTAGCATCTACCTGCGTAAAATTTAATATAAAAAAATAAACAAAATCCCCTTTTCTCGTTCAGCGCGTTCAAACCATGAAACTAGTAAGTCGGGTTCAAACACAATATAAACCGCACAAGTTAACGGGGCGCCCCGCGCGTCTGCGTATTAATTTCATTGAAGCCCGGCTCGGCGGAAAATTGAAGTTGCCTCGACGCACTTGAAGTCGTCTCGCACCCGAAGTATTGAATTTCAACCCTTCTTCTTCGTCGCGGATTAATTACGCGGTCCGCAGGCGTCGCGGCGCCACTTCATTTATCAAATGGGCGGCCTGCGTTCGAATGCCGCCCGCCCCCGCCCTGCACACTTCATACTTGATTCAAAGGGCGTATTGGTTATTGTTACCCCCCTGCGTATGTGGTGGAAAAAATACCAATTTGATTGCACCTCAAAAGGCCTCTAAGGGTTTCTCCCAATACTTGGTCAACTGGTCAATTAGTTCAACTCTCAATGGTCATATCGACTGCTCAAATCTTCTGGGTCGCCTAGACCTACTCGCCAGTGTGAGACATTCCATCTGTCGCGTTTGAATACGAATTATGCACATAATTCATATATATTTACATCAAGCATGTAAGTTTTACAACAACATGTTAAGTGACATCAATATATTCAACGCTACCTTCCCGGAATTCGAGAGAGTGTCTACTCTAGCTCTAACCCTAGAGTTATGTTATATTTTATATTCTGGTAATTATGTAAATTCCCCAACCCCTCCTATATAGTTCCGAATCCCAACCCAGATATGATAATAAAATTGTGAGGTTGCTTGATAACTTTTAAGTCATTTCGTGGTTCAATAATCATTTTTCACTTAACTTTGTTTGCCCATTCACACTGGGTCCACTTATTAACGGCCTTGCCCAATAAAATCACGTAAAACGTTTACTTTCCTCATTTTAGTACACTTATATAAGAACATTTTTTTCCATAGTTTTATTCATACATGTTTCGGGTTCGTAATTCTTTCAATTGGTCAATTTAGAAATTGTTCAAAGAATGGTTGTCCGACAATTTAAATCATTTTATACGATTACGGTGTGAATCAAATGAAATTATCTTTGTTGCATCGATTAAAGTTTTACACGATGCAAATATAACAAGACATCTAATTAACTAAATAATTATCATATTCTTATTTTTTTACATTATCCTTTCGTTTGTTTTATTTACTACATAAAGTGCAATGTCCCGACTCAAAATGTATATTTTTAATCATATGACAGTAATTAACATACAAATAAAGAATAATAATATAACTTTGTTTTGTGCCTACTTGCGTTTGTATGTTGTTAACATACAATTTAAATATTGTTTCTTCATAACAAATAACCCTTTTCCCGTATATTTTATTTAAACTATTGTTGAAATCCTGTTTTGTGTCTGGTGTACCGAAACCCCGATTCATTGTTAGAGCCAAAGTTTTCGTACTTTGCATTCATTGTCATCTTCCTTGTTGACATTGTCGACCTCATCTCACCCATGCAGCACTTTTCCATCTTGTCTCGTCTTCTCATCCGCGAGATTGCTCCTATTTCGCAGCATCCCTTTCTCGTCGGTTTTTTTGCGTTGCATTCATTCCTTTTCAGACATTGAATGTAGTATGTACTTAGTACGTTACGTTGTTGTTTATGCTAGAGTTGTATGTGATTTTTATTAAAATTTGTTTGTCAATTATACAATTCCTACCTATAAAAATATTCTACTCTTCAGATTACAAATTTAAGAAGAAATGATATCATATGTTAATAAAAATACGCTTGTTTGGCATGTAATTTTGTCTCCCAATTGTGTATACCGAAATTATAATGATAAGACATTGGAATTCTAGTAATAATTTTATTTTATATTTTTTTTTTACTGACAAAATAAAATTACATTTCATCTTAGCTGATTTACTATTCAAAAGCAATAGTCACCTCTGAAACAAAGAACTCCTTCCATAAACGAACACCTGAGATCATTCGAAAAAGCTTGGTTTCTAAGAGATTTGTCACAGAACAAAAGTATACTCGTACGTAGAAAAGGCAATGTTAGTCTGCTTAAAAACATTGACTCTGCCTAGGTATTCTGTGGACATGGGTTTATCTACTTACGCCAGTGATCTGTTTCCCTAATAAACTATATTAACCTTTTAATTACATTTACCTTTTAACATTCATTTATAGGAAGCTGCTATCCCCGGCAATTTTCAACTCGAAAAGTATAAATGTGAAAGAGTTGAATTTTGGTGTAAAGATTGATTGATTTAAAAATATAGATAATTTTGATCAGTCTCAACTTTTTCACCTAATAATAAACCCAACTTTGTGAGTTATTACCTACAAAATTGGTACCTACCTACTTACACGAATGATTCGTCGCGCGGGGAGATATTCCAAGAGAAAAACCCGTATTTTTCTCCGCATTTTGCTCGCAGTTCACCTTTCTCATATGAGTGAGTGCATTTTTTAATCAAGCCTGCGTACGCGACGAAGCTTGTAGACCGGGGATTGTAATAGTAGCCACGGAGGTTCGCGGGTTGTCTCCGCGCTAACGCTAGCGAGTCTGTGCGCACCCTAAGCCCTAAGCCCTAAGCCCTGAACCCGGAGACATTGCCGATGTAAATCACAATACCTTCCTTACATACCTCATTCTTCGTGCCGAACCCGCCGCTACGAGCAACAAGTACCCACGTCGTCATATTTGCATAACAAGGGAGTCGCCCTTATCTCACTCTCAGGCAATTTTGTGTTGACATTTATCGCTTTTAAATTCGCGTTTTTTAATAATACATGAATGTAAGATGACGCAAAACGGTTGAAGAATTGCGAAGTATTGCGGACGATTAACGTTATATACAATTAACCTAGTTCTAATGGCCATGTTACACCCAAAAGCACAATAATGACTGTTATTTAATTTGTTTTCAGGATATATTCTTTTAATTTTATTATATCATTTATTTTTGGGACATCGTATTGGTTCATTATTATAATAAATATGTAACGGCGCTAAATATTTGGACTGCGGCTGGCATCGTGCGAACGCCGCGGGGCGCATCTGATTGGTCGTCAACTGCGCAGGCGCGCATTGAAAGCGCATTGCAGGCGCGCATTAGGCTTGTAAGCCACCGCGCGCATTATGCGCCGACGATTTTAAATCGTACCTGACTATTTATATCTTTCACGCTGTTATTTCCGTTATAGATTTGTTATTTAGTCTTTAAGTTTACTATCGTCGTCCATTCATGTAAATGTAAAAATTGCCGTGTGAGGAATAAAAGGATCCAGAGCATCAGAGAAGACTTCTTTATTTCGCTTCCATCAACCCTGGACCTAGAAAACCTCCCCGGCATAAATAAATAATTACTTTTATCATATTTTTTAAAATGTTATTTACCTTAAATAAACCAACTTGTTTCTGTTTATAAATAAACTATTTCAAACCTAAAAGTATAAAATCTCCTCCGGCGCTTTTGTCACCCATGCTACGTCGTCACGTCTTTTGCACATTGTTTTCGGTTTTCCCCTCTTTCCTCTTCCCTCTTTCCTCTTTCCTCTTCCCTCTTCACAGAAGAGGTAGTTGGCAAAAGAGAGAGGAAAAACGCAATAATGGCGGCCGCAGATATAAAATTCGCATTATGGCACGCGTCAATATCGCCGGCGGGTAATCATATTCGGTCGCTCTATTTTCATACGGGACCAGATTGCCTTTATTCCGCGACGAAACGCTGGCCTTTGTGTGTGTGTGTGTGTAAGCCCTTTGTGTTCACGTGAAACTTCTTTGTGCACGGTAGATCGACTTGGATTCATGTGACTGCGCGCGAAACGGAACGCCGCACTTGAAACGGTTCGCTCCATAAATCGTTACGGACAGTTTGGGCGTATTTTATATTATTTTATCTATTTATTTGACAACAATTACAGTATAATGTTGCAAATTCGGAAGAAGGAGGTAGATTTCACCGGATCAAATTAGGCGATAGGCAAACTCCAATTGTACGAACTTGTATCTCCGCGCGATCCACTCTTCGCGCGGCAACTCGAAATCCGCCGCCACGCCGTACCCCTTGCGCAGCGAAAGTACGTATACTGACTCAGAGTTCAGAGTTCAGAGTTGCTCAAATCGAAAATTGTTTCAAACAAGAGTTGTAGGGAAATTATAGACCTACAATTTACATTTTAAACGGATTTGATCGTGTGCCACCAAGGGAGGTATTTTTTTTTAATTTTGCTATGGATTTTTTTTTAAAAATTAAATCAAAAAAAAATAAAAAAAAAACAGTTATCCCTATCACCACCATGAATACTAAAATGAAAGGTTTTGACGTTGTTTTTAACTGTCAATGTTAATATATTTAAAAGACGACAAATAGATCTTTCAAACTGCATATAGTCATTGCAACTAGTGAACTATGTAAAGTAATGAAGTTATTAATAATGAAGGTTGCCTTAATATAAAGTCTGTTCATGCCTTTAAGTTTCCTTTAAAACGTCTTTAGAGTTCGAATACTTTAAAGTGCCAACCACTCACATCCGTAACTCAAAATTCTTCAGTTAGTTACTTTCGTAATTGTATATTATATTTATTACAATAACGCTTTGTGTTTTCATTAGCGGCAGTCTTGCTCTGTAATATACAGGTTGTTCGGTAGGTCGATGAAAACCTTTTAGGAGCTGACAGAAGACGTCATTTAGCCATACTTACCTTAGTGCAAAGTTTTACGGTCTAGGAGATATTTTTTTTTTCTAACAAAATAATTCTAAATATTGATGGCCTGTAATGGCCTCTTGAAAAGGTTGGCTTTAGTAGTAGTTGTAAATCTAGCTATAGTTGTAAATCTTACAAGACACATAGTCAGCTCGCACTGTATCTGCCCTGCACCTTCGCTTTTCACGGTTATAATCGGGAGAGCAAATCTGCGTAGAAAAACGTCGGTATTTATAATACTTCGCACTGTAATTTGTAGCGCAGTGCAAAAGTATTCGAATGGGTGTATGGTTAGAACTAGGGTTAGAACTAGACGTGCGCGTTATAAGGCGACACCGTTTAAATCACCCTATTATTACTAAGACATTCAATGTACGAGTATGAATATGAAACACGGTGACGAATTCAGCGACAAATCACGCAGTTATTTTAAGTATTAGGCTATTTTGAAATCGTGTATAACGTAACCTCGGAGGTTACGTTATACACAACTTAGCTCAACTGCTTATAACTCATAGGGGGTTTTTTTTATTCAAACTTTAACGATAACCGTCTTCGCCTGTACTGATTGCTAACGGCCACTAAAAGAACTGCGCGGGAGAGAGTGACGCGCTTTATTGCTTGGAACTCATCGCGAATTCACCGCGACTAGCGGCCATTTCGCGGGCTTGCGGCCTCTTGTGTACTCATCGGCAATATGTGCTTTGACTCGGCGCCTTGGTTAAATGTACGATCATTGCCATCTGCTTTCAACATAACCACTACAAAAGTAATTCTAAGTTGCATATCCCACGACGTGACGTCAATAATAAACCATCAGAGAAGATTTATAAATTCATTTCTCACGGTTTAGTTTTCGTAATCACTTTCAGTTTTCAGTTTTGATTTACCGCACTCTCGGACTGGTCACCTCTTCTAGATAGTAACTTAATATACAAGTCTTTATTCTGTTATCAGGTCGAAACTCTTAGTTGTTATTTATTAATTTCTATTCGTATTTTCTAACCGTGCCACTTTATACGAGTCATATATAATGCTGTTTTAATTATTGGTATAATTAATATTCAGCCGATGAACATGAGAAGTTGCCTTAATAGGATTTCAGACGGTCATTTCTCCATACAAACGCTGTAGTGTTTTGACACTCTTATTTGTAGATGTAGAAGAAAAATAATACTATGTATCGTTTTATTAGTTATCTAGACTTCTTTTGAAAAAATAAGTTAAATTTTTATTTATTAAAGTCTGTATTTTTCTCTACATTTTATTAAAATTTCAGACGTAAATATCTTATTGTCTGAATACGAGTAACGAGAAAATAGTTTACTACAGAATCATAGTTATTTTATAAAGATTTCAATTTATACAATTTCAAGTAAGTTTTTAGACATAGGTACATTGATAAAGTTTTTTCATAATCAACCAACAACGGTATAGTGCGTTTATGCATTAGATGAGACAGAACGATTTAACAACACGCGCAAGACAGAGAAGATCGCCACCAAAAAGAGGCTTAAATTCTTTTTTCAAACATCCCTAACGTTTTTGTAGGGTGACCCATTTTTTTTTTCATCGAACCAACCACATTTTTCCTAAAATTATAATTCTTTGCGTTGTGTATAATTGTTAGAGTCGATATCAAATTTTATATGGTCTCTAAATAATATTATCGTATGGTTTGCGTTCTTCGCTAAACGTTACTTTCACTGGGATTCGTCGGATTTGCACCATTTTCTTTTGGATCCTATTGAATTCCCGTACGGTTTGTCAATCGCCACATCCCTAGATCCCGGATATCGTCACCCGTCCGCGTGATGTATGTAAATGCGCGCGCGGCCCGTCTGTCGTATGCGCATAGGAAATCGCCGTGGGCTCAATATCTATGGAAATATTCATCAAAACAATATATATTTCTCCGCGGCCAATATCGGTGGCGGGGCATTACTCGTGGAGATTCTACTCCCCCCTCCCTCCCCTCACCCCTCTCTCCTCAATCGTCACCCGGCATATCGTCGGAGTCCCGGGCGTTTATCTCGGGAGCAAGGATTCATACTTTATTGCCTCATCCTTGGCGCGCGACTTTTATTTTGCACGACTCATTTGTTGAAGAAATCAATGTTTTTCCTATTGCGGTAGTCGAGATACTACGAAACAACATACCTTCCATACGAGCATCCTTCCTACAATACCCTAAAATCCATTCAAATATAAGTTCTACAGTGACATAAGTTAAAAAAAAAGTAACATTAATAATATCCCTACTAAGAACAAAACGTTGGTCACTCTACAACAGATTAAAGTCCAGCTTAGTAACCATCAAACCTTATTTAGAATAATAATAATATTGTTCCCATTTTATTGTAATATTTTTCTTTCTGTATGTTATAATTATTAAGGAAAATTTTGAGTTTTGAAGAATATAAGACGTGCAGTTCAATTTTGTAATCATAGTGAAACAATTTAATTATTATTAACTACAAACCTTCGTGTTTTCTGCGGCGAAATGAAATATTGCTCGTCCTAAATCTGCATTTAACCCCGACGCATAAGTATAAAATAAGTTTAGTTATTAGTTTTAAGTTTAAAATGTCAATGTGTGTGACTCTGTGTATCTGTGTATGTGTGTATGTGCATGTGTGTATCTGCCTTATCATAGCTCCCAAACGGATGAACGGATTTATTTATTTTTTTTTTAGTTTGAAAGGTGACTTCATGGAGAGTGTTTTTATCTATGATTCAATAAAATATGATTAGACGTTTGCGTGTTGGAGTTTTTTTAATTTTAAATAATGTTTATATTTTTTTTATAATGTATCTACTATCTATATGCATTTCGAGGAGTCGTCTTAATATTTAAACAAGGTGGTATTGATTAAAGCCAGATAAATCTTTTAACATTTTTTTTTTTTAATATTGGTTTATATAAAATTTATCTATTTCAGACAAAAATAAAACGCATCATTATTCACTAAATATTACTTTTTAATACATTTTAATAAATCAATTTAATAAACAAATTTCAGAAGGAAGGAAACAACATGACAATGCTATCTGGTTTTTTTCAAGCTTCCTTGAAAAAAACTAACTATTGTAAACTTTACTAGGACTATTTATTGCTTGCCTAATTTTAAGATTCAGCATTGTAATCCCTTATAGTGTAACCCTTGTTCTATCAGATTTATTTAAGTTTACTTACATAGTCATCATATTAAGAATTACTATATTATTATAATCATAGTCAATACTATGATTGAATCAATAGAATCAAGAATCTGAAGATTGAATCAATATTCAATCTTCTACCTACAATTTTGTCATTCATCTTTGACTTCCCCAAAGGCCGTAATGTATAAGTTTAGTTGAATACAATCATCAATTTGACCCAAGCTTGTACATCTTTTCCGATCGTCATCGACCTTGCAATGGGCACTGAACGGATGTTGCTACGCTCGATGATGATGATTTTGGATTCGCTGATCAGGCGCCGGCGGCAACTTCACAGAAGTCAACTTCATACAATACCTTACGCGTGAGTATTATAAAGGCGAACGTGGTACATCATTTTATTTTGCCAGTGATGATGCATACGATAAGACGAAGCCGATGATAATTTTTTAATGTGTCTAAAAGTTCAAAAAAAGTTACAGTTTTATATTATCCTATCCTAAATGAATATGCTTACCTATGAATATACTAACCTGGAACAAGTATTGTATCTTAATTAACTAGCACCAAAAATAAATTTGTTGCTTCAATAATTCGTTTATGTAATAAGTGAAATATCTATTGAATGTCTAAATTGAATTGTTACATTACCACATACCTATCCACGTTTTATTACTTAAACTAATTGGATCAGCCCACATTTACTTCCACAATAAACGTGCATTGAATACCCTCACGGGTTACCGATTGTACAATTTGTCAAGTGCCGTTTGTGATCTCGGCAAAATTAAACGCTTTTCGAAATTTTAATTAGTAATCGCGAGCGATATCGAAAGCATAATTAATTCGGTTGTACCACTACGTTTTTGATTTCAATTAAGTGCTATTCGACGTTTTAATTAATTTTCATGGAACAAAATAAACACGCTATCATATATCGTCGATTAACCTCTATGTTAGGATATTGGATTGTGTCCTGCCCGTAAATCATTTAAAAACTTTATTTTTAGAGTTTTTGGTGTTTTATTGTTGTCGTGCATTACCAAGGCTTTATTTATTTTAAATTTTGGTATTCCTAATTTTACACTGTTACACTGTTTTTTAATAATCTACAATTGTATAGGTATTAAACCTGTGCAGCAGTATTTTCTAATGCGACAATAATAATATAAATTAGCCGAAATAGCCGGTCACCGTCGTGTGCTTTTTGCTGGAAAATGGTCGCTGGTTCAAATTATATCCACCTGGAGCGCAGTTCATACAAACCCCCGTTTCTATTTTAGCTTTAGCCTTATTGCCCACCTTACACTGGACGTCCTCTCTAAGCTTGATCAGAGTTCCTCTTATTTGAAAATCTTGCAAAGATTTCTTTTTTGTAGGCACTCCGGTTTTCCACCATTTATTATCAAGCTTTATTTTATTTTATTACGTAGATATTTTGACATATTTTATCACTTTGTGTAAAATTCTCAATACTGCGTGTATAATTGTGTCTTTTTTTTTTAATATTAACTTTACCATGGTTTATTTGTTCTAGTTTGTAGAATAAATGATTTGCTATACATCCCAGATCGTGGCCAAAATGAACCTATTTACGAGTGTGCCCAACCTTAAATTTAAAGTATCCAGAAATTGATATATTTAATGTTAACCTAGTGGCGATCTAAAAATTTTCCCAAACCAAACGTTAACATTAAATTTCCCTCTCTTCATCTGTCTTGCATTTCTTAGGTTAAACATTAACTTTATACTCACTCGGAGAAAATATTTAATTGGTTATATTTTATACGTGTAAGTTGGTACCATTGTTTTTATTATTTTTTTATTGTATACCACCTGTATATGATTTCTTTGTTATATAACTGTTTTATTTCCCAAATAAAGATAAATAGCTTCTGTTATACATATTATTATTACTTCAAACTTGTACCTAATAATTCACAGTTTGGATTACGACATTGTTTGGATTTCTTTGCGATTATGAGATACTGTTGTGGTAGGCTATTTTATATATACGAGTGTGATTTTACACTATATGTTAAAGTCGCATTTTTTCCATAGTTTGGAAGCTCTGGACCATGATTGTGCAGCATCCCGCGTGTAAGCATCACCGTTCTCGGCGTGGTCTTTTTGAACGTGTCCAGTGGAAACAGAGTCAGATTGGTGACAGTCCTAACTCTTATCTTTCCATTTTCACTCGTATATCTCTGCATTCGCGTCGAAATTGTCGCGGTTTGAAAAAGATTTTATTTGTAAATCCAATTACATTCGTTTTTACATTTAGTTGTTTAGCAAGGCGATGTTACTATAGGAATACTTAATAATAGCTATAAAAACGTATTTAATAAAACTGCGTTTCAAAAATCTTAAACACTGCGTATTTGTACTGTTATATCAACGCCATGTTTTATTTTAACTAACTGTTACTTATATTTTTTATCTACTCGACTTCAAAGTATTTTTTTTTTTTTTTTTTATATTTCTGAAGTTTATGTATTTATATTTTTATTTATTTAGCATCTCACCACTGAACTATGTTGATTTTAAAATTTGTTACCGAATCTATGTTGAGTTGTATAGTAAATAACATTCCCTCGAACTCGTAACTGAAAAATTATATTTAAAAGGTAGAATTGTCGCTAATTTGTCTTCTTTCTCTGTACCTTAGATCCCCCCGAGATCACGCTACCGCCGCGGAATCAGCAGGTGCGAGCTGGTGGAGTGGCAGCATTCTACTGCGCTGCCAAGGGCGACCCACTGCCCGGCATTCAGTGGAGGAAGAATGGAAAGCGAGTTCAAGGTCTGTCTAAACATTATTTCATTTCGAGTTAAAGAACTCGGTTATCTTTACTCAGTTACCTAAACTTCAGTACTGACAAAAGCGCTGTTGAATATTCTCAACGGCGAAAATGACCTGGCCCGATTTGACCACTAGGGATCCGAACTCGGGATCTCTGGATTTAGAAGCAGGCGCTTTTACCACTGCGCCAATGCATCTTTTACACTTTATGTTGCATTAAAGTATGTGATTTACCTTAATGTTTAAGATTTTTTTATTATCTCTAAACTATCAATATGTTCTTACTTTTTTTGTGTGGTATATGAATGAAGTTTTTCAACATTTATATATATATTTTTTTACTAGTTTTTTAGCAACGACAGTAATTCTTCTAACGATAGAATATTAGTAAATTACGTCTTTCAACGCAAACGTTACAAATCGTTTCGGAAAATCAAAATATTTTTTTCCATCGATAATCTTGTCTTGTTGCTTGTAGGAAATTATTCCAAAGTACCTATTATTCCAAAGTAGTAGTATATATATATGCGTATAAACAAAAATACCGTAGGAAATACCCCTAAATTACCGTATATAAATAAATATATTTGCAGTATTTCCTTATTTCTATTTCTACATAGTCCGATGCCTTGACAACACAAAATAACCAAAGGTTTACTATCAGAAACCAACAACTTTTTAAAATTTATTATTTTCTTTTAGAAATTTGTTAGTGATGTTATTTAAAATAAATATCTAGAATATTTTTAATGAGAATATTGTAGAACATTTAATCAACTCTTAAATAATAATAAAAATTAGGAAATACGATACTGTAATCCTGATCTGCTAAAAATCTTGGGGGGGGACATGTCAATGACACCCATTCCCGATAAACTCTTTAGTCGTAGGACCAATAAGCTGTTTTTTTAATGTATGAGGTCGCGGGACACGCTCTATAGATGAACCTGTTTTGAATGCTGCAGGAACCCAGTCGCGCTATCACGTCACCGAGATGGGCGGCGCCGCGGCGGCCGGCGCCGGTGGAGCCATCCTGCGCATCGACCCGGTGCGCGCCGGACGCGACGACGCCGCCTACGAGTGCGTCGCCGAGAACGGCGTCGGTGATGCCGTGTCCGCCACCGCCACGCTGTCCGTCTTCGAAGGTGAGTCCCGTTCATTGAATCCATTCATAAACCATTAGGCTCGGACTACATCAAGCGACTGAAATCACCAACAGAACTTGAACGGTGGAAGGTCGCTATATCGCCTAAGCGGACCTGACCGCACGTTAAGTGCACGGCCATTAGGTCAACAAAATAGTAGGACCCATTACTTCTTTCAGAAAACAACAGATTCAAAAAAAAAAATACAATAAAAAATAATCAAAATAGAGAGTTTCCTCCGAACTTAATAAAATAGAAAAAATACATCTAGGAACGAGGTTGGAATTAGGAAATAGGAGGGGTTGGGGAATTTATATAATTATCAAAATACGAAATATCCCTAGAGTAGTATATTTGTGCGTATATGTAAAACCAATTATTTTTAAGGAGTTATGCTGTATTTTATATTGTATTCTGGTAATTATGTAAATTCCCCAACCCCTTCTACTTCCTAATCCCAACCTCGTTCTCGAATGTATTTTTCTATTTAATTAAGTTTGAAGGAAACTCGCATAGCTTTATGTTTTGATTGTTTTTTATTTTTATATCAGCTGTTGTTTCCTAAAATAAAATAAAATAAAATAATGGTATCACACACATTCAGATATACAGACTCTGAAAATACTAACACATCTTTCTTTACAAACATCTATGTTTTTTACGTTTTTATATCGTATAAATAGATAATTTGGTATATACTCGCCACTAACCGTTTTTTTTATAAAAAAAATATAATGTAAATATTACTACAATGTGAAAATACTATTGTAACCAGATTACACCTTCCCTTCAATTCACGTCACCTTCTCTGGAGGATCCGATCGTCGTTTTTATCCCCACGAGCACCTTAGAGAGCGGTAATATGGGGATATATCTCACAGCCTTCACATAGTCCATAGTTCATGCCCGTGTGCGAACACGCGCCGATAATTGCTGAGGTAAAGTCAGCATTTCGCTACACGAGACCGAAAGCCGCCTGCAGTTATATAAGCAGATTCTTCTAACCACAACGACGCGACCACTCTTCGTAACGCTGGTGCGGATCTTCCACGTCTCTACTATTATGGAGTCAACATGTAAAATAGTTAATATCAACAAAAAGATCTCCTCATCACCAGCACTGCATTATAAAATATGCCCGCGTCGTGCAATGGTGGTCCATCAAATCAGCGTCACGACGGGAGATTCTTCCGAAAGCAGACGAGTCAATATTAGCCTGGCCATCTCGCAGGACGGAGCGGCGGCGACGGGACTCCATTCGCCCTAATTGCCTTTGCCTGCCCTCTCCTGGGCTGCGCGCGGACCGACTCAGTGTTTGTCTTGCGCTATTTACATCGTTACTCGCGTCTTTTACGAATCTACCCGCTTTATTATCTTTGACCGGTATATAAAGATTCCTAGTGTGTACGACAAATATCACCTCGCCCTTGAAGGGAAGTAAATGTAGTTCATGTTCCAATATGCATGTTATGTATGTTATGTTATTTTATGTATGTTAATGGATGTGGGGGGTTTGCTCCCCATGTACTGTGTCCATTTCAGAACTATTGTACTTATAAATCCACTTATAGTTCGCCCTCACATTTTATTATAAATTACCTCTACAAATGTCATAGGATTTGGCCAAACTTTTTACATAGCATACGAATTGGGTCTGAGTTTCTGCTGTGTTTTCGATTAATTTTTTGCGTTTATAAGTGAGATTTTTTTTTGCAACGGCATTTCACAGCATTGAAAAAATAAATAGTTTCGTTTTGTGTATACCACGAAAGTGTTCGCCATTGTAAAATATAACAATACGCTTTCAAATATCGCAAGTCGTGGGCTTAGCACTTTTATGTGAGGCTTTGAATCGGAAGCCCGAATCGTCGTTGGCTCCCGCTCGGCGGGATTTTCGCCTAAAGCCTCGCCGAGCGTTTGGGGCGTGGCTTTCGACCGCGAGAGCACAACTATGTTTTTGTTGTCGGCGCTAATAAGGGCGTTCGCACCTTGATTTACAACGGCTTATGGTCCCTCCGGCCGGATGCTTGGGCACAAACAAGTGCTCATTATTTCGCCGAAGGGTACATTTATTGTTCGTTCGTAGGTGCCTAACAAGACGCGGACAAGCAAATAGTTATTTTATTATTATTAGTAAATCTTTATTTATTTATTAATTCTGTCCTTTGCACACACCTCAGTAACGCATGGTCATTTAAAATCTATAATTATAACTCCTCCTTATACGACAGACGAGCGTTGCTCGATCTGCGCTTCATAAACGCCGTTTTCAACGACACTATTAATTGCCCCGATCTTTTGAAATCCTTTTCGGTTAATGTACCGTCGTCACATCGCACCCGTCATCACAATGTTTTTAAAGTACCCTCATGCTCCTCAAATAACGCTCTACATTCGCCGATACCACGGATGCAGAGTTATTTTAATGAAACTGTTAACTGCTTCGATAAATTGACTCTGAATAAATCGCAATTTAAAGTGTTCAGCAATGATCTTTTGTGTAAAAATTAACTGTCCTGAATTCGTGTAGTAGATATGTATATATATTGATATAAAATGGTTTTGTTATTTTTGTTTATTAACTTTAATACTTTTTATTAGTAGAATCCTATTTTTAGTTTTACATAGTTTTTTTATCGTTCCATCAAATGTATTTTTTATTTTATATGTACTGTGTAAAATTGTTGGTTTCTCCAATAAAGATAAATAAATAAATAAATAAATAATAACTCGTCATTTTTCTGTTGTTTTTCGAACTCCGTAGACACCCCCATTAAAGTGTTCAAATATGGCACTAGATTTACATTTTTCTGTAGTTTTTCAAACTCCGTAGACACCCCCATTAAAGTGTTCAAATATGGCACTAGATTTGCAACATTTTTTTATAGTTTTTTGAACTCCGTAGACACCCCCATTAAAGTGTTCAATTTTGGTACTAAATTTGCAACTGGACTCTTGTGCCAGTCGGCACAAAAGCATTTTTATCAGACTTAATTTGACCCCCACCTGTTTGACGTCACCTGGGTCCATTTTGTTTGTTTATAGAATGACGTCTGTATTGCTGCGTTCAAATTTTAAATTTAGGTTTGCACGTGCCTTACATACCTTTGCATAAAAAAAGATCATTATAAATAAAATCTAGTATTAAGGGGTCTGAATAGTGCAATTTGCAAAAGTGCAAATGTAACAGGAATGTAGATTATACTTACTATCGACACCCCCAACAAGTTACGAACGTGGCCTTTTCTGTAATATCGAAGTAAATCTTATTACAATTGATTCACTCGTAATTGAAATTGTATTTCAATTTCTGGTTAAAAAAATAACTAAAAGGGCGGTAATTAATCTTGTTTCTTTTACATATTACGTGCATAATGGTCAGCGCGCTTCCTTTAATAAAAACTTTGTATTGTGAATTACGTCGTTTTTCCAGGCTACCGCGGTCGTTGCAACGAGACTTATTTAGTTATCCGGCGTATAAAACTACCAACTAGTTTTATAATAAATAAAAAAAAATGTATAGATTAATATAAAAAATAGTATTGAGTTAAAAGCGCATTTGCTAGCTAGCCTTTAAACGAAACAGCTTTCTTGTGAGTGTAAGTTTGTAACATTAGGTTACATATATAAAAGTAGTTTGAAGTGAAGTGATCGCTTCGCAGAAACTTTACAGGTCAACAATTGCTTCCAAAAATAGGCAAATTGATAAAACCACATAGGTATAAGGGGAAATTAAAAAAAAAGGGTTTAAACACAGTTTTAAGCGTTTTTTGTGTAACGTGGAAGGTTGGTGGGTCATTGCCCCAGTGCATTCTCTCTGGATTCGCCCTCGTTTCAAATACATATTTACCATTAGTAATTAAAACTGCACGCTCTTATTTTATCTTGAATGCAACCGTTTTTTAGCTAAGAGTGAACTCATCACCTACCCTATATACCTAAAATAACTTTTTTTGAGTTACTGATACACGGATAACAAGTTACGTATCCACGGATATACAAATTGAAACATTACACCCCTATGTTTAGTCGTGGTTACGCCCACTATACAGGTGTCCCAAAACTGACTACTGATTGGAGACAACCTTCGCTATCACCTCATTTCATTTGGACGTTGAGTTTTGGGACATCATGTATGTACAGTGACATACCTAAATTTGACTCCATTTAAACATTTCTATGAATCATATTCGTACATTTTCAGTTATTCAATATCGGAACGTCAAAGCCGTCGTGAATGCTCCCCCCTTCCCCAAACTCTCCCACTCAACTTATAAATCGCTATAACCTTATTCAAATACACGTCAAATATTCCCGGATCCCGCAGTAACAACTTGAGAATGTGGAATACATTTCGCCTCCACCAGCCTGCCAATGCGATTGAAAATATTGTATATTTTATTCAGCTAGTTTAGACATGCTGGCGAAATACATCTTTCTTTTTTCTTTCCAGTGTATCTCTTTTTTCCCCGACATAGAATGCATAATTTGGTATAGAAGCAACATGCCTTCTTAAGAGACTAAAAAAAAAATGTTCCCTATTCGATATGTTTTAGCTTCTATACATACATTCATGTATGAGAAGCTACTATCCCCGACCATTGGCCGCCTCTCTGTCCATCCGTCTGTTGCATCTTTCAACTCGAAAAATACAAATGTGAAAGAATTGAATTTTTATATATATGTAAATTGATGCCCGAGAAAATCGACTATACTCGTTTAGATCACATCGAAAGCTGGTCGGATAATATAGATATTTAACATGTTCGGATCCGCACTCAGTCATACCATATGTAAAGCTTTAGTTCCACCATCCTCTCTCACTCTAGTACAGGCACATTTAGCTCAGTTTTAGGGAACAAAATAATTAAAAGAAAAAATGTTTCCAGGTTGAATTGGTTTAAGAGATTTCAATTATACCCTTTGCAGTTGCAGTTGATTCCATCGAAGTTTCGTGCGCTACTTCTAGTGTAAGGTAATTAAAAATGAAAAACTATAAGACTTCTGAATTTTGCTGGAACGGTTCTTTTATTGTTTACTAACACTAAGAAGTTTATTCTGTTGGTTCTTTGTTTTTTGGTTTTATTTTTATTTTTTTATTTTTTTTACTGTAACATCTTGTCGCTGTCTCGCCTATCTCACCCGCAATAACAGCGACACAGAGAACTTACCGATGCTGTCGAGGTTTATGTCGCTTGGTTAAAACAGCAACAAATTTTCATCATAAAAGGCGTGTCGCATCTATAAAAAAAATAAATAAATCATGTTTTATATAACTAATAAATAAATAAATAAACACGTAAGCCAAAAGCTCTCCGGTTGGTTTGAGCGCGCCTGCGAGAGATGGTCTAGCCGATCGCAGTGATTGAATGAAACCGGTTACAAGATCAGAGTCCGACAAGACAGCCCGCGGACTCTCATCCGACGAAGATAACTAAATACCAGCAGATCTAAACTCACTTTTGAACCTAATTCAATAATCCATTTAAGCAAATCTACAGACCTCGTTACTAAGAAATCTGTTGAAACCTTCCGCCACTTGTAATAAACTCATTTTAACTAGTTCTATTTTGTTTCAAAAGTATTTTCACTATCTCTCTAAAATTAGAATTTTGCACCTACTATACTTTTAAATTAATTTGTATAATAAACTCTTTGCCGGGTTAAGGAAGATTTTAAAATAATTAAGATTAAAAAATATCCAATATATTTTTTTTAATGTCTATCATTAAGAAGAAATCAAACCATTAGAACTTTTTTTTAAACTATATTAACTGCGAACTTATCAAATATCGCCAAAATAAGTACATAGCAATGTTTCGAATTGTCTTGAGGTCGTTTTCCTACCTTCTGTCGGGGACAACCTGTGTATAATATATGGTTTGAATGTTTTGTTCTGTACGAATCCGGTTTAGTAGAAATATCTATATATGCAGCAATGTTATTGCCATTTGAGGCAAGAAAACCGCTATCGTCGCGAGATTACCTTCCGATATCTCTAAATCTGAACAGGGGGTAACTTCGTTATCCGCTCCTCTCCGCTCGACGAATATCATTTCCTCGGGATCGCCCCGCCTCCCACCATCGCTGATGGACCATTAGGTAGGAGGCTGCGATATCGGATGACAACCCCCCCCTCCTCCCTCCTCCCCCACCCGACCGTCGGAGGTACACAGCGGTCGATCCGCGTAATGAAATATTTGTCAATTTCCGCCCTGACCCGATTTAAAACTGCTATTTGTGATTTTTCCTATCGATAGCAACGATATACTTTTGCGATACCAGTAAACGCATTTTAATATTAGCCAAGGACCAGTTCGTGGTATATTTTGTTTCGGATTTTCCTTGATTATTCCCTATAAATTTATCTTTGAAATCTAGGGAAAGAAAATGGTGTTAGAATGGGGTTCTCTCAAAAACAACTATGAATTAGGTAGATAATAAAGATATTCTAATTTGAATGTAATGAAGGTGTTTTTAATGCTTTATTTACAGAAAAATTACATTGCGCATATGTGGTTTACATAACATGTCCATAAATTTTGAGGTCCAGAACGGAACACCATAGCGAAGCCCTCTTTTCTCCAATATCTATGCGTTTCTTATCACGAGTTTTATTGCTTCCCAGGAAAATTTTTCAAAATATTATTTGCATGTGGATTTTTTCTAGTTATTATAGCTGGAACACCAATTTTGTTATGCAATTTATAATCAACGTTGTTTTCGGAAATCTCCAAGTCTTAATTGGTATTTAGGACAACGGGACATACCACTGTAAAACGGGACTGACCCGTGTGGTCGTATGGTCAGGTTATCTTACACCACACCCGTTAGAAGTAGAACTTCTGTGAGAAAATCGATTAAAGTCATATTATATTTCCCCATGCATCTTTCATTCAACAATGTTTCTGCACGCCTATTTATTTAAAAATAAGAAATCGCAATGACAAAACACCGACTCACAAATGTGTGTCGCCGAATATACGAACCCCGTGGTCGCATAAAATTCATTCACGGTCCAGGAAAAATTGTGTCTAATTCAATAATTATTCTTATTTTTAAGACAAAATGTCGCTGTAGTTTTGCACCACACAATAAATAAAAATAGAGGGGGGAGAATGGAGAAGATAATGGAACATAAAAACATAAACTAGGAATTGCCTAGATGTAATTCAAGGTACGTACAGAATGCCGCGTTTAATTGAATTCAGTACGCTTATAATAAAAAGTTTCAGTGTTTATTTATTTATTTATTTATCTTTATTGGAGAAACCAACAATTTTATACAGTACATATAAAATAAAAAAAATACATTTGTTGGATCGATAAAAAACTATGTAAAACTAAAAATAGGTTTCTACTAATAAAAAGTATTAAAGTTAATAACAAAAATAACAAAACCATTTTATATCATATCTACTACACGAATTTAGAACAGTTAATTTTTACACAAAAGATCGTTGCTAAACACTTTAAATTGCGATTGATTTGTGATTTATGAATTGTGATTTTTTTTTAGTGTTGATTTATTCCTTCTTAACCGTACCCAATTTATTAAGGCTGATAATCTTAAACAATGTTTAAGATTATATACTACCTTTTCTTTCTATAATCAATAAATATATTATTTTTACTCGTCACTAATCCTAAAATATCAACATTTCACTTCCTACTCTCCTACCGACACACTTCACGATCACTTATCACACACTAATTTCATGACTAAATTTAAATTTACTAATAAAGGACTGCCAACAGAAATGAAAACTTAAAACTATAAAATAACAGGCAAACAGAACTATACTTATGCTAATAAACCCCAAATTTGAAATAAAAGTCAATTATTATCTTTTTTATATTTTGGTATGGTAATTATGATATCATCTATCTAGAGGGTTGTCCGATAAGTACTTAGCCTCACCGCCCGATGGCGCCACTATCGCAAGAGTAATTTACTATCGTGTAGTACATTCTCGTCGACGGCTTCTGTCAAGATTTCAACCGAATCGGACTCTTGTTTTGTTTTGAGATTTTTGACAAGCGGACGTGTCAGCGGATTTTAGAAAAATGGAAAAAGAGCAATATTTTATCACCAGACTATTCCTCAGCCCCTATAATGGATAGTTGCCTTCGAGTAAACCTATTGCAGTTCAGGGATACAAATGAGGAATATACACATACACATAGGAAATCTCCTTTCAATCTTGAAGGGCTCAAGCTAGAGGGTCTATAAAGGATCCCCTCATCTGTTGCCTCGGGCAAGTTCTAAAACGATCACGACAATAAATGTCCACATAGTAGACATAAGCCATCTTCATCATCACAGCCAAATTCGACCAATTTAGGCGTGGCGACGGCGGAGGTGTGAGTGAGGTAATCGCAATTATGGCACTCAATAAAGCGAAGAAGAGAGGTGCTCCGGCGGTCGTCAGCGCGGAGCTAATACAATTTGCGGGGAGCGAAAGCAGATCGGAACTCACCGCTTGCGGATTCAGCCAACGATCAGGACGACGATTCGATTATGAGAAACGGCCGGGCCCTTGATTTATATGGGCCGCGGGTAGGAGGCGGGGAAAAAAGTGGGAACGCCGAATTGCGAAGCGAGTCGAGCCAATGGAAACGTCACCGCGCTACGGCGGCCGCTCTGTTATTTCCGAAGACAATGTCGGTAGAGTGCGCACGGTTGGTACGTGCCCATCCGCAATACCTAAACGTTTCACGGATTATTTTTAAATTTTATTTTATACTGGCTCTACAATCCCGGGCTACGCTCCGGTTTGGCAGCTAGGCCCCGCGGGCGACTTTGTTTATCGTCAGAGCTGCCTGTCTAGAATAGGACGGCAGGCACGTAATATAGCCCGAGTGCCGCAGACATGAGTTATCGCGATATGCATTCCGTCCGACGCATGCTCGTAATTTATACATGTTTTCAATTTCCGTGATTAAAAGTCCTCTACCTGATAATGAGAGTCTCGCGAAAATCGTTTCAGCCGTTTCGGAGATTAGCATGGAAAATCAGACTGATCTCCGAAATCAAAAAAAAAATATTTACGTTTTGGGTGCGTGCGAATGAAATTTCGAAATCACTGACAGACACTTCAATTTTATTTAGGTGAATAAGCTGTTCAACTTCGTCCCGCCGATCTAAAATACACTTTCAGTTTTTTCCTGGATTTTCCACTTTTCCGGACAACTTTTCTATTTTTTTTTCACCTAAAAACCATCTCCAAACTTAACCCTTCCGGCACAGTATAAATAGGGATTCAGTATTCACACTCTCGCTCCGCAAGTTACGCCCAAAACGATACAAGTAGGTACAATTGGAGTTCGCCTATTCGAAAGGGATTTTTTTAACTGTAGACTAATAAATATTACTGAATCAATCTAAGGAACACTCGTCTCACAGTGTCGGAACTCTATTCAAAGTAGTTCCCACAGCGATGCCTTTCCATACCCAAACGTAGCTTTCCCCCCCCCCCCCCCCACACACACACCCCCCACACCCTCCCTCCCGTCTTCCGAGAACTACACGTACGGCGGATTGAGCGAGCATACTATATTAAGTGGATATGTCCGCAGGCGCTAGTAAAACCCGACCGAGGACAAAAAGGAATATAAATACGATTAGGATTTGGCTGGTCGCACCCTTGGGCGCGGGTAGGTTGGGGAGGGAGAAGGCAGGATGTAACCCCGCCTGGGGACGAAAGGAAACGACGACGCAAAATCAATCTGGAGCTGAGAGGACGAAAGATCAAAAAAAAAACGAAATGACATTAATGCAAAAAACAATGCAAAAAGTACTTCCACCCAACGACTATGGCAACTATTCATTTGATAATTTATTTATTATTAAATAGCAATACATATCAGAAAAAAAATATTTTTTTAATACAAAACACAATTTCTTATAAGGCACCATAAAATACTTAGCTTTAACATAAACTTAGCACACTAGATAGTATCAAGGAAGCTGTAACATGTTTACCTAACTCAATTACAAACAAATGTAACAATTGTTTTAAAGTAAAATTTAAAATTATACTCAATTTGACGATCGCATATAGCTAGATATAATTTATACTTCGACGGCGTTGATCGATCAGTATTTGTTTCATGAATTATTTATAAGTGAGATGAGATAAGATAAGTAATTTATTTCATAATGGCACAATAAATGATATAATTATACTGAAAATCAAAAAGAAAATATTAACAGAGGTTAAAACATTTAAAAAAGCATTAGCAAAGGTATTAGCACAATATCAAAGTTTTTTTAATGCCCTCGTATGGCATCAATTGTTTTTCTAATAGTTGTCATTTTATTAGAAAAAAAAAGCGATACAAACATGTGGTTCATTATAAGAAAACCATAAAAGCAATACAGAATAACAAAATAAGTTTAAAATAATGCAGAAATACAATAATACAACTAGGACAAAACAATACAGGTGAACCATTAATTTAATTGTCTTTATATATACATTTTAGTATTATAACCTTGAATAAGTGCGCAGATTATCAGGGAACGGAGGACTAGAACCATGCAATAGAAGCCATATCCCCTAGAAGGAATGAGGGACAAACAAAGTGTTGATTTCCCGGGCGAAGTAGGGAACCGCACACACCAATCACCAATCAAAGTATATATTTCAGCGCAGGACCTAAGTTGAACGAGCCGTTTAATTTCAGTAGGTGTCGGTAGATTGCCATTACGGTCAGCGGTCGGCATTCAATTAGAAAAATAAATAAAGGTAGCCGGCCGCAAGTGGTTTAAACCGTAGGCCGCGCGGCGCCTTGCCTTATTCATTTCACTCCGAAACTGTTTATTTTACGAGGAGCACGGATTGAATTAGGGTTTGCGTAAACACGATCAGATACCACGGTTCTGATACCGGAATTAAAAAAAAAACGGTTTCCGTTTATAGTTTGTGGAAAAATTGTTTTTCGTGTTACATTAATTATATGGTATTTTTAATTCATCGTCAGCTTTTGATTGTCGGTTATCTAAGTTCTTAAAAAAATAGAAACCTTTGAAATATGGTCTTCAGGCGCTTAATTCGTATCGGTTAAAGGTGTTTCATATCGACCGCGTCATAAGACGACCTACAGCAATCTACATCTGACGATTGAAAGAAAAATCATTGCAGCCTAACTGCAATATGAATTATGCAATTAATTCAGCAATAAACCGTATTGGTAAAACATATAACCATCATTTTGGCGATATAGTCATTTTTCATTTGCACACAGTCGACTTTATACTCAACATAAAAGAAACTCTCATTAAACAGAAATAATATAGTATCAGTATTCTCGTCAACACCACATATACACCATTCACATACATACACGTTAACCCTCTCTCACACTCCTTACCCTAATTACTCACAAATCACAACACTCACACTTATATCTCATATATAAATATAGATGTTAGTTCATGTTCTCGTGTTCTGTTAAATATATACGCGGCTTTAGGCTGTAGGCGGCTTTTGTTGTTGATTAATGTATTTTTATGTAACCGTCTTTATGTATAACTGTAAGCATTTCTAAGAATTAAATAAATCATGGATATTTATTTATTTAAATCAGCTGATTCCTATCGCGGTGTCTACTTGAAAATAAAGTTAGACCCTCGATTATTTACAATATAAACAAATCCTAAAACTAATTACATTAATTATTATTAATAATTGCTGTGTATAAATATATTTTTTTATCATAAACAATTGGAATTTCTTAAATGTAAAGATTCAGACGGGCATACAAACCTTGGCCAATCAAAGAGTTAAAGCGAATTACGTGCCCTGGAGAAGTATTAAAACACTCCCAGAAGGCAACGACAAACACAAACATATACTATGAGGTGTAAAATCTGCGGAAGTGGTTTAGTCAAACGACGGAATATCTTTTTAGAGCTGGCGCTAACAAGATTATTTTAGCCGAGAGCGATGAGCTAAGCTTCGCTAAGCGGATACGATACCAAAAGAAGGAAATAATCTATTTTGAAACGCGCTCCTATGAAAAACGATATTTATCTATTCAAAATCTAAACAAAATTCTCTTTAATAATTATACTATACAGTGAAAATATTTTACAATACAATATGAACAGTATAATAATTATGCTCAATAAGGGTTGATGGTTACTGAACTAGACTAATCTGTTCTAGAGTGACCATCTTTTTGTTTTATTAAATCGCATGAAATAGTGCGGTATAGTCTAAATATATAGAGAATCATACAACTATTTAGTAATGCCATTAAAATTATTTTACTGTGTATAATACCCAAATGTATTAACCATGTAGAGATCTTTTTATTAATGCCTACTTTATGAATTGAGGTACAATTTAGTACCGATACATAAGCACAAACTTCCTTAAAGAATTTACCAGAGAGAAAGTAAAAACTCCTCTGTTCAACGTTTCCTGGTGGAACACCGGTCAAGGTTAAGGCGAAGCCAAAGGATAAAAATGATTTTCGACTCATTTTGACCCTATTTTTATGGCTAGCATTTGGTGACCATTGGGTATTTAATAATAAAAAAATATGGTTAGATACCTTGAACTTATGTCTTCGACATAGTAAATGCAGATTTTTTAAATTTAATTCTATTTCTGAGAAATTTATTAAAAGATAAACTCCTAATAGTTATTTTTTAGTTGAATCGCTCTCTTATAAAATACATTAGTGCCTTAGGAAAAATAGTAATTGAAAGGCAAATGAAAGGGGATATAACATGGAAAAGTTAGTTTTTTTAATTTCTATATAATGAAGCTGTAAATAAATAAAAACCAACAATTGCTTTCTGACCGTGCAAAAAACAAAAACTTAACCCTATAAAAATAAAGCACTGAATTTCAAGGTCGATTGTCGACTTATGCTTCGCCTTAAGAACTGTATCTGAATCCTTCCCTAAAACATTTTTCACATAATGAGCTATACCTGTTTTGATGTAAGTTTGTCTGGTATTCATTATTTTTAATCTGAAAAAGGTTTACTGAAAAGTTACTTCAGTAAACACTTTTGTGCTACCTCTACCGAATGGAGATTATTTCAATTTAATATTTAGACACTATTTTTTCTTGTTTATTTATAATATGCTATTTATTACATTTTCTCTTCAAATTCAATAATACTACACTTTACTACAATTTTATTAATCTAGGCAGGTATAGTATAACTAATTTTAAACAAAACATATTCATATCTAAAGGTTTCTTATTATGTATTATGGGTTTGCATGAATTTTACCACTTATCCATTAATCTTAAATCATTAAAATCCTTCAATGTATTTACTATTATGGATTTTGCGGAGAATTGTTTCCGTCGAAGCAAAACTCATTTTGTAGTGTATGTAAGATATACTGGAGGACAATATTTGCGTAAAGTTGGGGAGGGGTGGGTCTCAAGGCCCGCGAAGTGCCTGGAGAGAGATACGGTGCGACGTGCGGCGTTCCGCAAGGCAACTCGCTGTAGCGCTCTTTTACTTTTGCACCGCCGACTTAACTTTCGCGATGCGTCGTGTAAACACCGCTTATATCAAATATTCTCTATTTGCGCGCTGTGCCGGTGACTACGATTTAGTTTGGTAAATATTCTCGCCTAGATCTGGAGTATTTTATTATTAACTGGAGTCTGCGGCACAGATTCGCACGTGTTTATTTAGATATGTCAATAGTTCAATAAACTCAATGCTATTAACTTCGGGACTTCTGTACGCGCACCTGAGTAGTAAATTTATTTATTTATTTATATCAGTCATTTACATGCACAAATAATAAATAATAACAAATAAAATAATATATAACAACAAATAGTGTTTACACAATAAATACATTACGTGTAGGTGTAATTATGTGAATCTAATGCGACCTGTTCGGGTAAATTCGTCTAAATTCATCGACACACGTTCGGGCGTCGTCGCGTTTTCTTCTTATTTAAAAAAATTAAAAACATTTTAAACATAAACATTTTTGAATGCTGATGCCAGTAATAATTTTATGGTAATGGTAATGAGTAATGGTGATAATTTTGATATATAATATTCCGACTGGATATAGGAAGTGAACGACCACTCGCTCTAGCGTGTCACTCTAAATGGGTATCCAGAGTGACACTGGCACAAGTCGTCGCGCGCTGAAGTTGCCATCCATACCGTCAGAGCCGTGATATAAAAATATATACAAATTTGGATTAATATTTCTACTTTATGAAGGAAATGCAACCTTTAAAATTAATACCAAATAGCCGCTACGCTTGAGTTCCTATAAGTGTATATTTTCGCAATATAATGTTAATAATTATATTTTTATTATTGTAAACATATTCATTTTGCTAATACCAAATTGTGATACAAAAAAGTCGCTTGCAGGGCTTTTTTCTCATGATTAATGACGCGGCCGCGCCCGTCGCTTGGCGATCGCTATCGCATCGCTCGTCGACTCGTCGACTGCAAAATTACTTCTGTGCAGCGAAAAATTGTAGATAAAATCGCTTCGTTCACCGACCTCATTGCGGTCACACTTGGCTTTACTCCGTCCGGGAGCTATCTCGACTATTGGAAACTACTTGCTTATTTATATACAATAAATTAAATGAGAGGAATATTGCACTGTTGTATGAAATTAACCTCAATACGATAATGTTTTCGATTCGAGATTCATGCATTCAGTAGCAAAATAAATAAATAGACCGCATTTTTAAAGCAGCCATTTCACCCTCTTTAAGGTTTTTAATCATTTTAGGATCTTTGTATAAAATACAGAACACTTCTATTTTTTTCCCCGCTCTGCTCTACTTGATCTGTTATTGTAAAGCATGTTTTACTTCTAACGCGCGTATGAGTAAGGACGGTACAAACAAGATCATTCCTAACTGATGCTGCAATGCCTATTGACTCCCTAGCTTTGATATTTTTTAATTACCTACGACCCCCTACGGCCTTTATATTAAGATACTATTATTGTAATTAAACTCTTTTATTGAATTTATATAACTTGATTTGATATATATTTAATATGATTCTTTTTTTTTTCGAAATTATTATTATTTTTTTTTGTGAGACCGGTTTAACTGTCGATATAGATCAATCCCCAAAAGGACACCAGTAAATACACCCTGTACATAACTTGACTTAAACATAGCTCTTTCCAAGGAAGCCATCGAGTACTCCTTTTTATGCATATTGCGCGCACGGAGGAGTGTGAGATTTGGGATAGTTAAAGTCCATATGGAGAAGGAATGCAGAAAGCTAAAATTTGTCTATAATATGTGTTACAAATACATTCAAATACAACATTTATTCGTATTCGTACAGCTGTCAATACTATGAGTATTGACAGCTGTGAATTTTGTGTGATTTCAAATGTTCCTTTTCCAAAAGTATAATATTAATGTCAAGGGAAAAAAGCATGAATATTAAATTTATAGTTATCACTATTAATTATATCCTAGTTCGTTCTGTTAAAAGTATATGTTAAATTGGAGATGCCTGTAGTCGGTTTAAGTTGTTATTTATCTATTTCTATGTAACTGTATAGCTGTAAACATTTCTCATACAAATAAATAAAGTTTCAAAAAAGTGAGTAAATTATATTATTTAAATTAAACCAAATACAAATTTAAATAGTGTAGATAGTTGTTCAAAATGCTGAAATTATTTTGAGAGATTCATTTAAATGCGTACCGAATGTCATTCCAAGAAATTTAATTACTTTTGATTATGAATTAATGCATTTGCAATGCACTTTAGGTGAAGGACTGCATTTACTTCATGTTGCCATAAGTGTAAAGCATATTGGCTTTATCATTATGAATTACGGTCGAATTTCGACCACTAAGTACAGTTTAACGCGCGTATTCGTAATACCAGAAAATAAAATATGAAATGGTAATTTTCCCTTTTTTAGCTCGTTATTAACCACAGCCTCTCTTGACTTAATCACACATGACTTGTCATCAGACTTGTATTTATGTTACTAATAAAATAAAAAAAAAACGCTATTCTTTTCCGGCGACAGATAATCTGTATCACAAATTGTTTTTATTGCGGCGTGCGTCATCTCCCCATATATTATCTCACAGCACGTAATTTTTATTTACGACGCGCAGAATGGGACGCATTCCAAGTGGTAGCCACAAATCAAATCCGCCCCTGATTTACGTACCGCTAATCCGGTAATGGGTCGCTTCGATTTCGGCCGGTTAATCTAATGCAAAATTGATTCGCGATTGCGGATTTTATTAGGCGTGAGTTTTATTTATTTATTTATTTATCGTTTATTCGGAAAACTAACAGTACAATATATAAAAAAGAATGGTACATACAATTGCGTGTAAAATTGACTGATGACAGGTTTTCGCAAAAGTACAGAGATACATGTAAAGATTAAAATTAAATTAAATTACACTCGCACTAGCACTCTAAATACAGATATACAGATATTATATTGTATGTATTTTATATCAATCCCACCTCCGCACTACGACTACTAACAGGTAAACCAATGTGTAGGTACTTCAGGTGACAGATGATGTACCTAGACCAGTCTTCGTTTAGCTGTTGAAGAAGGGGGGCCACGGAGCTCCGAAACGTCCAGCAGAGGTACTCACCCAATCTCTATCTTCTTCTACTTTTTTTTTCTCCATCTGTTGACTAACAATAATAAGTGTTTAAACAACCGAAAAATCTTTTAAAGTATTATATATATATATATATATATATTGATGATTGTTTTTTAATAGCGGCAAATCGGCTGAAAAGATCAATGACACAATCTTTGACAATATTGAAAAATATTGAATAATTTTTTGATAAAGTGCTGGATAGCATAATATTTATAAAGGTTCTAAAGAGGTCCTGTACTTGAGAGCGCAGGATGTTGGTTTAAACCCAGCGCTGAGTTTTATAAAAATGCATTTTTGACTCTCACCTGTCCTCTTTAGTGTAAAATATTGTCAAATATTATGTAACCATCTAATTAGATAAAATAAGGAAAGGATGATATTTTAACAAAATATATAAAAATAATGGATTTGTGATTACGATGAAGAATGGTGGTGAAATGAGATGATTTTATGAGTTATTTATGTATGAAGTTGATGAAAATAAAAATAATGGAAATCTAAAAATAATACGCACACGATTTGTGTGCGTATTATTTATATAATTGTATAATTGAGTTATTATATTAATTTTATATATTTTGTCTGTTTTTTGAATTTAAGGTTTTTCGCAATTCAAGATGAAAAGGGGATTTGTTTAATAAAAATATATCTGTCTATGAGAATAAGTCCATCGTATTGCCGACACAATCGAGCGACCGCCGTCTTAGCGTTTGTTTTGTATCGCGGGAGTGAAAAAAGACGGTAGGTATTCTCGCGTTCTACGTGAAGGGACGTTCAATGAAACATTTTGAAAAAATCGATGTTATCGACATTATTATTAATATCGTATTGTTAATTTTGCTCACGTATATGTATTACTCACGCAAAACAAAATATATTATTTATTTATAAAGTCGTTCATTAATTAACTGCTGTACGCGATTTGTTGTCCTTTCCCCCCCACCCTCACTCACCCTCACTCCCCCCACCCCCCCACCCCCACAACTACCGGTCACCATAATCATAGGCCAATTTAACAACTACAAAAGATCAATGCAAAATTTCTTAAAAATTTTAAGAAGAGTTTCAGTAGTTCCTATATTTCTACTTCGAAACGAAATTTTGACAAAATATTACTTACTTTTATCTATTTACAATGCGACAAAGTAGATTTCCGCGGAATTATTTTTATTTCTACGTCGCTATTTGCCCACAAAGGAATTTCAAAGTATAAAATCATATATTTTCAAACGCTTGTTAATAATTACTCATTACGAAAAAAAAAAGATTTCCTAGAGAGCATTGATTTTAATAAATGTTCTGAGCGAAGTCGGCCGTCTTAAGTTCTTGTCTAGTAATTTATTTATTTATTGAAAATAACATATACTTTGGAGGTACCATTCCTCCGGTGGTACAGCTGATTGGCAGGTGGTGCAACGAAGTTATTTTAAAGCCAAGTTCTTTATCCTTTTTCTTAACTGGGAAGGGGTCTTAGGGAATGGCTTGAAGATGCTGTAGTTGAGACTATTCCACTCTCTAATGGTGCGCGGAAGAAAGGAATAATACCTAAGATTACTAAATATAACCGTCTCATGTGTTTGTTTTTATATGTTAATAAAAAAACCAGTTTGAAAATAGTTATATATTTACAAATGAAAAAATCATATCATAGTAAAAATGCAAAGGTGGAGTATTACGAGTTACGGATTTGACGTGAAAAGGGTAAACGGTATGAAATGCTTATTTAATTGCGTTTTTATATATATTTTTAGAGAGGCCTTTTCTTTGGCTACAAAAGTACATAAAGTTTTTTTAATAATCTTACCCTCTCTAACTTGTTTTTTTGTTAATGTTCAATGTTTTATAGAGTACAGTTTTTACTAATTTAAATTATTTTGTTAAAATAAATAATTTTTCCAAATTATTGTAAAGAATGTTGTATCTGTTTTATTCCAACAATAAATTATTTCATATTCGCTCTATCTTAGCCTCATTTATCCTGACCTAGAAGATTTGGATGCCAACAGACAAATCCAACTAATTGATCTGACGTAGGATTTGATGTAGGTCTTGCGGGGTAATCATAATTAATTGTGTCACGTGAGACCGTTCACGAGTACGTCGCGTTCACGGACTACTTTGTATAATAATAATATCCATCGTGATTTGAAAGGCTTAGCGCGCTGACTGCTGTTCATTTTCAGAGATAGTTAAAACGTTAGGAATCAAATTCTAAATCTACGAGCAAGAGTCGTTTATCTCATTTTTATAAAGTTGTATTACAGAGAAATGTGACCCTTGAGAATAAAACAAGAATGGCTTTGACAACCTGTAGCTATCATTCAATATCAACTGGTAAAAAAATGGAAATTTTGCTGTTATTTATGACTCTTATGAATCATCTATTTAGCTTTGACCTAACTTGATAATATCTTAATTTTAGCTTTATTTACAAGGTTTACGGTATTTTACTGCACATTTTGATCTATTATATGGTTATAAATTTCCGTTTTTTTATAATCATAAAGAGTAAAGTAGTTTGTAATGACAAACGATACTAAAATTTTTTTTTTTTGTATTTTTGTAAGGGACAAACTCAAAAAAATATATATATATAATCTATGTATGATTGTCCAAACGTGTTCGCGTTACGAATACCTAACCAAATTTCTTCGACACGTTCTGTTTTAGAAACCTACATAAATAGAACTGTTTTTACCGTTCACTTACTGTTCCTAAAACAGCAAACTATGTATTAATACGTGAAGGGAACACTTTGTACCCCTTTTTAAGCATATTGCGCGCACTGAGGAGTGTCATAGTAGAAGTTTATATGGAAAAGGAGTGCAGAAAGCTAAAATTTATATATAATATGTGTTATAAATAAATTAAATTGAATAAATAATACGTTCATACAACTGACAGCTCATTGACAGAACGAGTTTCGAGCTGTGATTTTTGTGTGATTTTAAATGGCCTTTTTTTCAATAGTCTGACAATGTCAAGTAAAAATAATTATTCGTGTCACCTTATACTTCTATGAATGTCAAGTCTCATTACTACGTAAAAATTAAAAGTGACAATGAATTGTATCAAAATATAATTACAAAATACAAGCTGTTTTTTTTTCAACTGTTACTAATATTAAATTTTAAATTTCATATGTATTGCAGGGAATTAAGGCAAACAACACACGCTAATGACGTATTTGTACACGCTCGCAGCTGACGTAATAAAACAAAATTAAAAATATATGTATATGCAGTGATTATAGAGGTATAAAAACCTCATTATAGAGGTGCTCTATAATCCTACGTCATAAGAAACCTAATTCTTAAACTTAAAAAAATAATGAATTACCGTCGTTAACTGCATACGGTTGTACGGTTGGACCAGTTTCGCGAAAGAAGGACGTTTGTCCTCATGCGAAGTTCGTTCTCGCTCATCTCTCGTCAGGTCTTCTTGACCTTGTATCGCAGCGTTAATATATAATATGCCTAGCCGCCCCTTATATTCAGAATTCAAGCTTTGATGTTACAAAGTGGCACTCGACGTCACCTTTTTAAAAATTCAAACGTTCTAAGCTGTGTTTCTGTTTGTAGTATATGCGTCTCTGTCGCTCTCTCAAAATTATTTTTAGATTAGAAGAATAGTAATTAATATAAACATATTTATATAATATATGTTATTAGGAGAAATAAACATTAGTGCTTTAATTTTTGCAAATAACAATGAATAATTGAAAATCCTATTCGGCACGCCGGAAGGCAGAGGCAGATTTCACCAGATAGGGGAAAGGCGACACAAGATGCTTTTTAAATTGATAATTAGTTAGTTCTCTTTTGTCGTAGCGGCGGTGATGATAGTTTTGAGAAGTGTGTTAATGAGAGAGTTATCGCGTTGGTTTTAACACATCACACGCACACACACACACAAACTTACAGCACACTTTATTGCACACACTCATACATGTACTTCCTTACACTTGCAATCGCGTTTTAATAATATTGTATAATAGGTTTTCTTTTCCATTTTTTTCGTAACTTACAACTCCTTCGTTCATATTTCATTTCATTTATTATTTTTTATAAAAACAACACATTTAATGTGGTGTAATCAGTTATAGAAATTTTCATAACAAAAAATAAAATAATAAAATGTGCAACTGAAAATTTACTATTGGCACTCAGATTTATACAAATTATTTACAGGCTTCATAAATATTGTGCGAGAACAAGAGATAAAAGAGATTGAATGATTTGAAGTTATGTGTGTATGGATGTGTGTGTGAATATAGGGTGTTCCTTATTATTATGTAATTACTTTCAATCGGTCTTAGTAATGGTAATTTTTTGTGTTTGTAACGCTGTTTGTAATTCAAATAAATAAATATCGTAAAGCAAAAGTATCAGGCGTCGCGCCGTCTTGATGTCGACGCGGCGAGCTATGAAGAGCATTTTTATAGTCATTATTGGAATATGTAAGGCATAGCACCACCGGTTCACTCAACTCCTCCACTGCATATCTGACGCGAGGGTTGTCATCTTCAGCTGGAACTGCATTTCCTACGGTTTCTGATGAGCAATTTGCCTTACTAGAAGTGCGGTGTGCAATATTATCCTATTGAAGTGAAACTTCTTAACACAATTTTCCCTAGGAAAATTAATCTAATGGCGACACGTTCATTCGGGTAACCTCGGTAGGACGATACGCTGCTCGCGGAAGCTTGGCAGTAATGTCATGTCTCGTTAAATAAATAGGCGTTCGGATAGATGATATTTGATGATATGATGGATTAGATGATATTTTTTTTGATATGAGTCACGTTGATTTTCTTCTTATATAAATAAGCGTGCGGAAACATTCTTAAATATTATTACACTAAATGGAATTTTTGTTTAAGTGTAATAACTACTACGGGAAAGTTATGATTCTGTTGGGGAACCCTGGTTCGTGTAATAGACACTTCGTTGTCATATGCGGATGGCTCCCCGTCGCTGCGAGCGTCGACTGTCGAATCACGAGTGCCCATTACATGGCTGCATTCAACACATTTCAATAACGGCACGGCCACGCTCGTATAAGCTGGCTTACTGCTAGTTTCGGTTCCGCGTTATGTTATTTTAACATTCCTCGTTTTTTATTAAATGCTTTTAAAGTGCTTTGCGTTTATCGAATTGGTGCCCGCGTTGTCGATTTAGCGCAATTGAATAACACTTCATTGAACAAATTTTTTAAAGTGCTTTTATTGACTGGATTAAAATGTATTTGTTTATCAAGGAGCAACAACGAATATACGCCATAAATATACAGAGTGTCTCATTACATAAATCTAACTCTATCGCAACATACCCAATGTTGCGATAGAGTTAGATTTGTTGCAGATTTATATTATATACCGAATTTCCTCACACGGTTTGACAACTTGCTTTTTTATTTTTATAGGGCGTCAGGATTTACTCTGCGCGGTCAGTAAGCAATTGTTGGTTTTTATTTAATTACAGCTTCATAATATAGAAATTAAAAAAACAAACTTTTCTATTTTTTAAATCCTTCATTTGCCTTTCAATTACTTTTTTTAGCAGTTTATCATTTATTAAATTTCTCATAAATGAATTGAATTTTAAAAATCTGCCTTTACTATGTTGAAG
Organism: Neomicropteryx cornuta; assembly: GCA_020383195.1. Classification (NCBI taxonomy): domain Eukaryota; kingdom Metazoa; phylum Arthropoda; class Insecta; order Lepidoptera; family Micropterigidae; genus Neomicropteryx; species Neomicropteryx cornuta. The sequence goes on along the minus strand of JAHKQU010000019.1, from coordinate 15,151,509 downwards.
ACATAAAGTCAAGGTATCTCTACACATATGATTAATGGTTACCATTTGCCAGCAATGAAATGAGGGTCTAAATCAAGGAGTTTGGGGGTTGAGGAGGTCTAAAAATCGACCCCTATTAATTAACACAAGTTCTTATTTGAAACTTTCAAGATACTGTATAAATTGTGTTACGTTTACCAACTTGTTATAAGAATGACTAATATTTTAGTAGGAAGTATTATTAATTTTTAATAATAATTAATAATTTATTTTGTTATTCTTTGATGAGAAAATGATGTCAAGTTTACTCACTTAACCAACCATAAAGTTTTTAAATTGGTAAGTATTTTGTATCAATAGGAAAAAAAGCAGATATAGGGTGTTTTAAGTAATTTGGCCATGGGGGTCTGAGGATAGGAAAAGGGGTCTCTTGCCCAAAATTGTTTGGGAATCCTTAGTCTAAATGAATCGAAATTAATATTTATCCTTTGGCTTCGCCTCAAGTTCATCGAAATACTGCAGAATGGTGCGTTGTGATAACAGCATTTGCTCGCTAGTCGCGGTCCACCGACTCCATTTAAGCCGCATTTAAACGGTCCAACTGCATTCCAACTACAAACAATACGTACCTACATGCATTTGATACGTTTGGCCGCGCCACTTGGTAACCTCAAATATGCGCTCGGGTGGTCCTAAGGCCGCCTAAACCGACCGGAAAGTGCAGTCTTAGCTTACTCTCGAGCCTTGGTCTCTGGCACTTGGTCTAATTGCATAGCAAGTTTGGCTATGAAGTTCACACATTACGATACAATACAATATTATAGTTGTAGCCCATGAAATAGGCAATCTAAATATTTAGACAACACAACCGGTCAAGTGTGTTTTAAACATCTTGTAGAGTACAGAACTTGTTGATCGTGATCAAGAAAATTCCTTATTTTTATCTCTAATAAATATTAATAGTATTTAAAAATAATGCATTCTTAAATATTTTTTTTTATATGTAAGAACTTTTATAGAATTTTGTACAGTTGGTCATTAGGAGAAGCCATACTCACTATGCAAAGTTTAACCTTAACTAAATATTTTTTAATGTCATATTATTTTTTTTTTAAATTATATTTTTTCATTCGTTTGCCTTATGTTTCGGGGAGGCCCTATTGGCGCAGTTCCGATTGCCTTATTGTTGTTTTCATGATGCGAGTCCGTTCATTACGGGTAAACAACATCTCGCAAGTTTTTTTTTGTATGTCTTGTTACTTAACCCAGTCGACGGTGTTGAGAAAAGCGCCATTGAATATTCTCAACTGTACCGCAGAAAAATATTAATTTAAATTATACTTGTTAGTTTTTTCGCACTTTCCTAATATTCACAAACTAAAGAACAATACTTTTATTAGGTAATCAGTCCGAAACAGATATAATGAGGTGCCTAAAACTGCCGTCGGAAACATGGTGGAAACGGATTCGATGAGGACGTTTCCATTGTTATCGTCCAAGAGTCGAGATATCCTGCACTGCGAGGGCTATTCAGGCGGGTGACGCCGCGGGGAGCAGCAGGTATGGCGAGGTGGTGAAGCGCGAGGAGTGGCGACCGCCATTATTCTTGATTTGGCTGCGCGCCGCGGCGTCTCTCGACGGGCCCTAAGTGCTGGCGATATTTCGCTATTACCTTCGGCGCCTACCTCATCTCCGGCCGGCCAGGACTTTTATTTCGTTACGTTTTTTGTCGCTTTGGCGCTACTCGCCGACTGCGGAGTCTTGATCCGCAAATAAAATCATGTTATATCGTGGGACGTTACTATTTGACCAGTCTTTTTTTTTTTTTTTTTGAGTAATCACCGTATACAACCCCACGAAGGCTGGTGCCTTTTCCGTAGGTATCTTAACAATTAAACATTAAACAATTAAACAATTAAACGTCTTAATATAATGTCTTATGACTATGGTGACACTTTTCACGACACCTTAATTAAACTAAAATTAAAACACTGCGCGCTGACAGCAATCCCAAGTAATCCTTCCTTTATACAATATAATGCGTATACAAATGTATAAATGGTGTACTGGCTTCCTATCCTCTAACTTCGCGGCTTTTAAGGGTTTCGTGCAGAGTTTGTTTACTTAACAGTCCTTGTAATTTGTCTGAAAAAATAAACGATTGGTCGGGCAGAAATAACCTTGAAACTGCCTTCTCAGCGTCTAGTCTATTGTAATATCGCGAGAAGAGAAATAGGAGATACTCAGGGGAACGAGTTTTACTCCAGCAGGGCTAGTCTCTAAAACGCGAGTGCAAATAGCGAGATAAGCTGTCAGTTTGAACGTTTTTATTGCATTAAACGAGCAGCTCCTCTCGCTCGCGTTTTGAGACAAACAACGTTTTATATTAATAAAAACAAAAAAATTAAATAAATTAAACACATACTCATGCTCGTATTCCTAAACGCCATAATTTTCGCTAATATTGGTTAAAACACAGATGCCTGCTTATTTTAAATCTAAATTGAGAGCAATTAAAGTTAATATTCATAATAATATCTTTGCTCGATCACGAAAAGTTTAACAATTTATCAAGTTACCTAATTACGGCTAATACTATGTTACCTAATTACAGTTTGAATATCCTGCCATTAAAGTCATCCCGCTTCATTTCATTGGCTAATATTACGTTAAATAAAAACAAATCGCCTTTCATAACATATCCCTTGTTAATATGTGTTTTTTTTATTTTACTTTATTTTTATTTACAATACATTTTACAATATGTCAGTCAAAAGCCAACTTCGGATTTATCGGCTGAAAAACGGCGCTTATACCTACATATAATTCTTATATCGCTAGTATAACCCTGTATTTTTTATTAGCATAACTTTATCTTCTTTTATGGTCTTTTTCTTTTTTCTCTCTTCTTTAGGTAGTCGCAGTCGTAAAGGTGAAACCTATGCTATCAGCATATTGGAGCGGAGAAATACAAAATTCAAATAAATAAATATTTTTATAAAATTCGAATAAAAAGCGAGTGAAAAAAATTTACATGGGATTTCTCATCAAGAAATATTTTTAAACATAACTTGTTTATTATTTAGAATTTCCGGCTCCGTCAAGACCTAATATTTTTCATTTAGATTCGATTAAAACTTTAAAATTCTAAAATCGGTGGTAAAATCATTGAGATCCGACATCACAAACGCTTCGCTCTACTTCGATGAAATGCCATGGAGTTAGGTAGTAGTTCTCTATTTCGATCGGTAAGGGGGCTCTTTCCGATGCTTACTGGACGTGATATTAAATCATTCTATCTCATCTAACTAACGGCCTTATAGTTTAGCTACGTTTGATGAGACAGACGATAGTTTTGTACAAAAGCAAAACGTTAAATCGAGTTCTCGTTATAGGATAATATCGAAAAAATAATCTTTTTCAAAAAAACTTAGTTGAATTTGATCTTTTTAAAATCAAGTATGCCAACGATTCTTGTATCTAATGTATCTAACAAAAAATATGTGAAAATACAGACTTTTCGAGGTTCTATGCTTTTAGATAAAGTAGAAATTTACTTTTTTCATTTTATATGACGAGATAAAATGATATCTAGTATTATTTTTCTTCTATATGTACAAAAAAAGAGAGTACGGAGAAATGACCCGGTTGCGTCCCCGGACCTAGATTGTTTGGTCGCGCCACAGAGCATTCGCGGACAGAGCATTCGCGAGCCTCGTGTCCCACAGAGGCCTTAAATAAGTAGACGCAACTTAGTTGAATTCTGTTGTTAGTCTCATTTTCTTTTATTTCTACTATAAAAGGGAGTCGCGAAATATTCGTGAATATGCAAATGAAACTGAGAATGCTTATTTTATGGGTCTCGCTCGCACTTTACGCACAAAATTCCTAAGTCTAAGAGATCGCAAAACACAAATGTTAAATTATGGTTGAAAATGACTTATATTGTTTTATTTTTAATTTTAACATAATCACCACTATGTTGGTCATTTCTTCTCGTCAGTCGATGACTGAGCGCGTCGCGACACTTCAAAATGTTACGCGGCTGAGAATAGAGGAGGAAGCATCCTCGAGAACAGAATCAGTTGAACCTCTGGACCTCTCACCCCCGAAGCCACTTCTATTCTTACTCAGAAATCCAATGCCTGAGCCGATGGAGGAAGTTCCGGCAGATAGGCCTGCTAAAGAGACTTTTACGTTCGCTGATGTCCTCGACTTGATCCAGGCTAATTCAGATCGCCTCGGCGGACCCTGAAAAAATACGGGAAGCGGCCGCAAATATTATCACCAGACTATTATGTAATATTAATTAATACTCATAGGAAATCTCCCTTCAATCTTGAAGGACTCAAGCTGGGGGGTTTTTAAAGGATCCCCTCATCTGTTGCCTCGGGCAAGTTCTAAAACGGTCCCGACAATAAATGTTCACATAGTGGACATAAGCCATCATCATCAGTGTTCTTTTAATAAGATCGGCTAGGTATTTCTTTTTTAAATATTAAAATTCATTAGGTACAATCATTGTTCATGGGATTTTGCAGAGGGACGAACGTCCCATAAGGGCCTGCTTTTCTTAACCTCTGACAGGTATCTTGTTACGGACGCCACGTGGTGCAGAGTTTTCTTTCAGATAGCTAACGTCCTAGTTTCCTGTTTTCTTGGAGTTAGATTAGTTTTTTTTTATATTTTTAATTAAAAAAATAAAAGAGGTACATGAAACATAAATAACTAACATTACAAAATAACATTAACACAATCTCTATTCAAGAAATTCCGTCTAGTAGATTACTATAGAATAATACTATTAATATTTAATCAATTAGTCATAGCGTGTATAGGTAATCTATGAGAGAAACTTTATAATGTTCATTGATTTTGGTTACCTCTTTCAAATGCTTTGGCATTTTGTTAAATAGGCGTGCTATAATAATTTTTAATGATCTTTCGCCGTGTGAATTATTGTATTTTTGTATTACCGAAGTTTTGTTTTGTTTTGTCGAGTTATGTACCGATTTTGAAATAACTGTTGATTCAATTTGTTGTTTTTTTATGTGATCGATAATAATGAGCCTACCCTGAGTGAAGCCCCACTCAACTCGCCTTAATGGTTATTACAATACACAAGATTTTAGTACTCTAATAAGGAAAAACATCACCAGTTTATGAATACATAGAGTTTATTACGCAAAAATTAATTTTAAAAACAGACCACTTTTAAGCTCAGATCGAGACAGTTTATTTATTTAAAGTTTCTTACGCTAGTTTTTTATTTATTTTGTATTCAAATACAATATATTTTAAATAAATCATTTTACCTACAAATTTCATAAGATCTTAGCTGTAGGTATACATTAATTAAGTTTTCTAAGTTTTATCAATTTACAAATCCATAATAATATAGGGATGTTTTTTTTAGAGGCGTGGTTTTCAATCTGGCACTACTTTTTTCGTAGTTGGTGTTTTTGACAGCTGTCACTTGATTTATGCTCAGTTTGGTTTGCCATTTCATAATGAATATACTTACTCCTGAACAACGTTTGCAATTAGTGCAAATTTAGAAAAAATCACTCTAAATTTTTTTTAAATCACTCTAAAATAAAAAAAAATCGCGTCGTGGGCCTGTGGCGTGGCCTCCAAGATCGTGCGATTTAACACCGCTGGACTATTTTTTGTGGGGTTATGTGAAGTCGCTTGTCTACACAGATAAGCCGGACACGATTAACGCCTTGGAAGAGAATATTCGGCGCGTTATTGCTGACATACGGCCCAACTTGCTGCAAAAACTGGTTGAAAATTGGGCCTCTCGGCTGGAATTTGTTCGAGTCAGCCGCGGCGGCCACTTACCCGAAATCATTTTTAAAACATAATGGCAAACCCTTTATCTTTATAATAAAACTAAATTCTTAGCCATAACATCAAATTATATGCGTTTTATCTCTTTTTGAAAACCACGCCTCTAAAATCATCACCCTATATTAGTGGGAAAAATAAATAAACATAAAATGAAGATAAATAGAAATGAAGAGATGAGTGGTTCAATTAGAATGAGCTCAAAATAAATAAATGGATTTCATTAAATAAATGGGGTATTTTGACAATTAATTGCCTTTCTCCATAGTCATTTTGCTATCCCTTTACTGAAAAAAGCCCTTGCTGTTATACTTCTTGTATTTTTTCAGGACAAATAGCTGACTTCTTGTCGGCGTTGAAGTAATTTTCTGAAGCTAATTCATATTTTAATTTTATGTTGATCGACATAATTTTGCTGAATATTATACAATTTCTACCTTATTGCGGTTACGTCATATGCTTTTCCCTATTGATTTATGAAGAAATTCATGATTTTGGGCTTTAATAAATATTATTTTTATATCACTCGTGCTGTGTGGGGCAAAAATATATAAAAAAAAAGATTTTTTATTGGTTGAGAGACCTTTGTCTTGAGATCACATAAGTCGGTATGTTATAAAAAGTCAAAATTATTGGTTCAAAAAAGAAATGCAATTAAAGCCAATGGCTTATTCATATATTACATATGTGATGACAAATTTAAAAAAAAACGAAGCAAATTTAATACAAATAAATAAAAATAAATCACACGGTTTATTGAAACCGTGGGTATTGACCCACAGCGTATCATGCCTACGTCGATCAAAATGGCCGTTTATAAGTTGTACTAGTGTATACTGTGTATAGTGTATACTAGTGTATAGTGTAGTTAAACTATAATGGTTCGTGCCATGGCTAACGTTTCTACTCGTATAGTCAGTTTCGTTCGCGGTCGCGCATTTTGATGACAAGATATTTTAATGTTAAATAAATAAATAATAATAGTTACTAATATTACATTAAAAACACATTATTATTGAAGCTTGATTGTTTTCACGATTAGTTTTAATATTGAATCTTCAATCACTATAGACGTATCATCTGCAAATCCATTTACAAAGAGCCTTTCATTTGTAATGATTTGACTTATATTTTATACGAAATAGGTGCCATTATGGATCCTTGCGCTACGCCATATTTCGTCTTAATTGGCTTACTTGATTATCCGTTTATTTTTACTATCGGGCGGATATTTTTGGAACCATTTGTTAATTTCTCCTCTTATTTCGTAGCTTTTGGACATTTTGATGAAATACCAGATGGTTACGGTAGTGTGTCAAACGCTTTTGAAAAGTCTATCGTCAATACTAATACTTATTTTTTGTTTATTGATATGACGTTTTATGTCTTTCGTGAAAGTAGTTGTTTTGTGCTTTTTCTTTCTTGGAAAACAAATTGTTTTCTTTGTATTATTTTATTTTATTATTTTTTTTTTTGATATTCAGAGACCAAAGAACCAAAGCCCAAAGAACTTTTCACATATTTTATCTAAGCATGACAGTATTGCTTTGGGCCTTATTTATGCCCACCACCTTTGCAAATTGGCCGTTAATTATCGCTTCATTACATAAATATGAGATTCCACTACAATAATTGCTTTCTACTGTAATAATTTCCATTTCCAATTTTGATTAATTACACTATCGCTAAACAAATATAATTAAGTTGACATCCGTTAATAAATTTAGTTCAAATTATTGAAATATTATTTTAATTTGTCCATAAAAATCGCAGTTCCCTTTTATATAGTATTTTAGTGTTGTATACTGCAAAATCCGCTAAAGGAAATTGTTTCTTGAACTGATTATGCTATAAAACTAATGCGATAAATCCATAAAGCATTTGTAAATAAATAAACTGCGAAGGAATGCCCTACAGAGATATACTTCTAGTCTATAAAAAAGACTATAATCCACTATAATCATTACTAATTATATTAAATTGTAGAAAATGTTGAAATCTTTTTATAATAAATATACCTTTGTGAGACTGCTAGAGGTACAATAGGACTATAGGCAGTTCCAACGAAAATCATAAGGCATAACGCTGCTCCTATTAAGGGTGTTAGCGGTCTTAGGTTCCTGAAGCCAGGGGCTAGAAAAGTGGCGAGCATTGTTGGTAATTGCCGATCGTAAAGAAGGCTTTCGTGTTTTGTAAGGACTTCGCGTCGCGTCGGTACGTCGACCGGTCGCACCGGAACATGCCTCGGTTGTCCACGAAAAAGGCGGGCATTATTCTCACTGTGACCACTCGAGTGTCGGGGATTTGCGCCCATATTTTGTTCCCATTCGCTTGTGGCAAAGTACACTCGATTATATTCTTCGATTTTCTATTATTATTATATCGTCACAAAATACCGTCAATAATAGCGTGTAACGGAGGGTGATTTGGTGCGTGCGGTTTGAGGTGGATGATGAATTGATTGTAGAGAGATATATAATCACTTAAGTTACTATTGCAAAAAATGTTGTTGGTAATAATAATAATAAGACATGTAAGGTGTGGCTGTTGACTCGATGTCGGTTACCTGCTTCAGTCAAGAAAACTTATTGTGTGAAAGGAATGTATAGCGTGTCGCAACGCTTGCAGCCCATGACGTCAAACGTTGTGAGAACTGCAACTACACAATCCACACAATTGTTTTCTGGCTCACAGGAGGATTTTCTTGCTCGCTATAAGAACATTTTTTTCAAAATGTATGTAAATTCCGTTATGAGTGGTCAATTTGTGTTGTATATAAAACAAGAATAGCTGTTACATCCTGTAGCTATCATTCAATATCAACTGCTTATATACATTGTTTAATAGTAGTAAATTATTTAACCAGAATCTGACGTCATTTGTTTAATATAAACTTTCCCCAAATTGAACCCTTTTTCAATAACTCAGTAAAAGTTTCATAATGCTGTCTATTATACCAATTCTATATCAACACTAATATAATTATACGAATTCACAAAACCACGGACGAAATTCCTAGTTTAGTTCCGTATTAAATCAATTTTTCTATATGATACCGAATATATTATATAGATATTCAAAGTGTAAATTGGTGTATTTCATTATGTTTTTGCTCTATTTTTTTAAATTTAAAATCATTTTTTTCTGCAGACGGACAAAGGACGGGGACAGTAGCTTCTCGTACAATAATGTTTGTACAGTAAATACATGAACCTAATGGTTTTAATATTTATTTTTATACTAAAAAGTATAAAAACGCTACTATAACAAACAGTATAAATTGGTAATTGATTTTTTTTTTTTTTTTTTATTCCACGAAGGCTGGTGCCTTTTCCGTGGGTATCTTAGCTTACAATTCAACAATATAATTACACATTTTTCTTATAGCTATGGTGACACTTTTTAAGACACCTTAATTAAATTTAAGATAAAATTAAAACACTGCGCGCTGACACCAATCCCAAGTAATCCTTCCTTTATACAATATAATGTAAGTGTATACTAGAGACGTTGAGTAGTCACTCAATATAATAAACATACATAATAAGACAACAACATAAATTTTTTCAACATAAATAAATAAATTTATAATTTTGACATGAGTGTAATTTTGATGTGGTTTTTTATTGACTTCACGTTTTTAAATGTTTTAAATGTTTTAATGTCATTTTCTAGCTCATTAAAAAGTTCAGGGATTAAGTAACGTAAAGTACGTGATCCGTAGTAATTATTAATACGAGGAACATTCAATGTGTGTCTTTGTGCTTGCCTTGATTATTTGGTGGTTTTAGATTGCCCAACTGCTATGAAGAAATTGTTAACCACTCTTTATTTTATTTATTTTATAAAGTAGACGGTAACCGTAACCATTCTCATCTTCAGTAACTTTAGTAACTAAAACCTTATGCAGATATCGCGCCAAGTTTTAAGCATCGTAACCTTGATCATAACTTATTGGAAAAAGCACACAGGTTCATAATTTCAATGGCGATATATTCTTTAGGTTTAAATTATAATTATATAACAATGCAGGGCACCATTGGCAAGATAAGCTATTCTAAACTATCAACATCTCGGAATATTTTTTGGGAGCTTACGTGTTAATCCAATACATTCAAAAGAAAGTCTAAAAATAAATGCTATCATAGTGCATTCGCGTTTTGGCATAGCTCAAGTGTTGCAGTTGAGCGATCGACAGGGGCTGCAGTTTAAACTGCGCATATTTTTATTGAGCCACCATCCACTCCCAAAATACGAGACGAGACGAGACTCACTTGTACGAGAAAATTTACGTTCCTCGAACAGTCCCATTACAGTTCATCGATTGAACTTCATAAAAAGGTGCTCTATTGCAGTGTGCTTCGCTAGCGGAGCAACTTTAATACCCCTTACGATATGAAGTTCCGTCTGCTAATGTCGGTCGCCGGCCGTCACTTCATATTTCTGTCGGCGTCGTTAGCGGCCAGAGTCAGAGCAGTACAGTCCAAGATGTTATTCCCTCTTTCCCTCCCTCTCTCCCTCTCCCCCCAACTCTTCAAATCGCTGGCCATTGTTAGCCGCGTGACCATCTGACCACTCGGCACTGTGGACGTGATATGGAGAAAATCTTCTTCTTGGGTACAGTCACGAGCTTAAGTATCATTCACCGATAAGGGTGAACGCATCTGAACATAGGTCTGTCACTTACGACTTTTTGACGCTCGCTCCTGGGCTTTGTAAAAAAATGAGGAAAATATTCAACTTAACTTTCTCACACACATAAATTGGCGTTGTCAAATCTCGTTTGAGACTAACCACGAAGCTAAAGATTTCCACCAAATTCCCACTTTGAATATCAGAAGATATGTGTTTGATGCTGTTTTCCTATATAAACTACTCAATTAATTAATAGACTGTCCAGAGCTTCTACAAAGTATTCAATTTAGAGTACCCCAACAAATTACTAGATCAACTGATATTTTTTATTAAATAAAACGAACACGAACTACACACTTTACAGAATATAACAGTAATCTTTCTGAATTAGACATTTTTAATTGTACTTTGAATTCATTCAAAAATAAGTTAAGTAATTTATACTCGTCTCATACGGGTAATTAGAAAGTACAAGTCCTAAATATTTATGTTTATCATAACAACTCTAAGAAACCTATAGTTTAATTACCGCATATTTTTATCAGTGTGAATATGCAAAAACTATACTATTTTATTTACGTCTCAGTTGTAGGTGAACCAACTTTTCAATTAAATTGTTAAACGGTGGATTCAGGGAATTGGCCAAATAAATAACTAGGTATGTATTTGCCGTCTTATGAATGAAGCTACGCTGTAAGTCCCCTTTAAATATATTAAATAAATAAATATATTTATATTTATATTCTAAAAGCAATAAAGAATATTTAATTACGGCTTCGGATAAAGGATTATCCAAGTCTAAAGATACTCGATTATCTGTTTTTGTTCAGCTTTGTTGATGCTATCCGAATAATTGGTTCAGCAGTGGATGCCTTAGCTGCGGACGATATCGGTCCAGGGTGGCGCTTGGAAATATTAATTAGATCTCCGAAATGTATGGCAGTTGGCCGACCTCTCGCGCTGACCGTGAACAAAAAGTGCCACCCCTGTGTCTCCCACTTTGTCCTTCTCCCCCTCGTCCCTCCCCGCAAGAAACCACTACCATCGCCCCACACGCGTTATTAATATTTAGTGGTCGGAGGATGCAGCCAAATGCAGACACATAGACATTGGGTGTCTCACTCGCACCTATCCCTGTCTCGGCTGGGCGCTTTCCAGTAACGCTCTACTTTGTCTCATCTAACGCATTAACACTCCGTACCGATGTTAAATATTTATGAAAAACAGAATCAATTTATGTCTAAATACTCATTTGAATTTGTATCTTTAAAAAATAAACTATGCTTCTGTAGTTTTATTTTCTCGATTCTTGTATTCAGACAATAAGATATTTATTTACCTCTGAACTTTTGATAAAATGTCTAGAAAAATACAACCTTTTTGAGGCTCTTATCTTTAAGACAAAATAAAAATATACTTATTAATTTAATAGAATCCTAGATATTTATGAGATAAAACGATACCTAGTATTATTTTTTTTCTACATCTACAAATAAAAAGATAACACTACAGCGTTTGAAAGGAGAAATGAAAGAGTGGTACTTATACAAACTCTTTCTAAACGGTTTCTTTGAGAAGCTATGCACTGAATATTTGAGTAGGAAATATGGTAATTATAAGAGGTATACTTTAATCATGAATGAATAGCATTAAACCTAAATTTGCAGTCTTACATACTGAAGTTTTTGTTATTATTTAAATTTAGGTATTGCTCTTTTTAACTTATGACTCAGTTAGGTCAGACTTAATTAGCTGTAAATAAGTATGGTGTTATTAAATAAATATATTTGCTAATGTTGTAATGCAAAATATCTTACTTTATACATGACTAATCTATCGTCTTTTTAATGAAAAAAAAAGTTAAATATTTTGAAATGTAAAGCGCCCGATAAATGGAATGAAAAAAAAATTAAACTTTAAATTTATTATTAGGCCGCGTTTGAAACAAAGTATGTAATTAACTTAAAATAAGGAGGAATAAGGGAAGGGGTACCGTACATCGATTAGTATATAATTTAGGTCAATCATTTTAGGATGTTTGATCTATATCGACAATCAAACATTAATCAGCAAAAAATATTTTTCATTTACGAGAAAAATCGACTTCAAAATTGAATAGAAATCGTTTTAATATTTGAGCGAATGGCGCGAGATCGGTCATCGACTCCCGAGCGCGGGGCCCACCAAGCATTTTGAAGAATAACAAAGTTTTTTAATAATATAAAAATTTTGTATGTTTTTTTGTTTTCGAAATTACATTTTTTTTTTTCGTGAAACCGGTTTAGTTATTGATATATAGATCAACCTCTTAAAAGGAGTGCCCTAAATTTAAAAAGATGCTGTATATACTTACATATAGGCTTACTAAAAAGTCCTAATATGCTACTAATATATTACTAATATTTCATATATTTATCTACGTGTAATTAAGTAAAAGTATATTAAACTAAAGTAAACTAATTGATGCTGTAAGCAATCAATGTATCACGGTTATATTTACGGTAATGTTATTCCTTTATTTTAGTTGTATGATTTTATGTGAGAGTGTTATTTTTTTTATGTTTTAAAAGTGTTTTAAACCGCGTATTAACATTTCTCCACACATCTGTGTCTCGCTTGGACGATTCTGTAACGGGATACACGGATTAGCTCTCATTCGTCATCTTTAGTATGAAATATTGCCAAATATTTTGTCGGTATCTATCGACTAAGATGTGGAAAAAATGTTATAGAAACCTAACTTATATTTGTTTTGTTAAAACAAATAAAAAATGCTATTACCAAATTTTAAAACCTTTACAAATTGTACTTTGCATTTTCAAAATATATTTTTTAAAAAAAAATTGTTTCTAACGCAGTATTTATTTTTATGTTACTTTTACTTAGTAACATAAAAATAAATCTAAACTTTTGTTTTTTGAAATATGTATGAATGTAAAATGTAATTTCTATATAACTAATGTGTTTTTATGGAAAGTTGCTAATATTAATTTATTTACAATTTTTAGATATTTCACTTCCTTTTATTTTTTTCTAAGTCTGGGACAGGAATTATAAAAGTTTTAGTTTTAACGTAACTCAGCAGTCTAGGTAATGCCGAGAAAGTCAGTACCATGTTTATTAAACTATCTATCCATTGAGTGAACTCATATGGAATCGCTCTACTCGAGCGATTAATCTTTTGCCGTATAACTACATATGTATTATTTTAATTACATTTGAAATAGACATGTTACAGCATATACCAGTGCCCATTACTTCTACCCCAGTTGTTGGACCGTGTTGTTACCGATGATTACCCAGAGTCAAATTTGAATTTGAAAGCGAGAATATTCCCCTGCCAAGTTTTCCGCCATAATTAAAGCTCTGAGCGAATTTACATATCTCGCTGATCCTGGAGATTGTCTTCGGATCGACGGGCGGTGCTGTGCGATCGTCCCCATATACCTACCCTCGATTGTAATTCGTCTCTCATCAGACTATTCACACTTATGTATTTAGTTTTTATTGTAAAAATAAAAATAAAAATACCACATAGCATCATCACCCAACCATACCCATGTTAAAACAAGTACATATTTAATTCTTTATTTCATACAATTCAATTCAATTTCTATTTGATACATTTATTTAACTTCATACAATTCAATTCAATTTCATACAATTTCTATTTGATACACTTACTCAACTTCATACAATTCAATTCAATTTCGTACAATTTCTATTTTATACACTTATTTAACTTTATATGATGGGTTAATACTAATTTAGTTTTTATTCCATCTTCAAGACGTAATGATTGCAGTGCATTCTAAATCCTTAGCCTACTTAGTACGGCCGCTGACTAGTTATTTTATTTATTAATTTAATTCCTATACATTCTTACAGATTAAACATAATAATAATTACACTAAAAATACATTAGTAATCCATTTAAGCTGACTACAGATATGTCCAATTTAACATATTTTGTTTAAAAGAACATTAGTGAAATAACTTAACGTAACAGGTATTTTGTCACAAATGGGTCCATGGTAAAGTGGGTCAAGAGAAAAAAGAAAATGTGTGGGGTTTCAGTATGGAAATTGTAATAGGGTGTAAATATAACCTGTATATATAAGGGATATAAGTATATTAGTAGTGATTAAAATAAAAGTACCTAATATTACTTCTGTTTTGTAAGAGAACCGTTGATATTGATTATAAAGTCGCAAATGAAAAATGTCTAAAATGTTTAAATGATTCTTTTATGTTTTTTATTACTGAATACGTTACGTAGTTCGTATTGGACTTAGGCACAAAAAATAATTCTCTATTTTGAGTTAGACGTGACGAAACCCTCTAGCGCAAACTGCTTAGCCAATAGGAGCTGACTATCTGGTTGTGAAAAAAGGTCATATCATTGATCACCCTTTGCTTCTCTGGGCTCAGTAAATTGTGATGCGATAATGAGTCCTCGTAGTTAGTGAGGTAGACTTTGTATATATGCAAAAGTTGTTAAATTTCAAAACTCAATAATTTAATACTAGTTGTCGCCCAGTGGTCGAAATTCGACCGTAATTCATTAAAATTTTAAGTTTGAGCTTTATTGAGGTTCTTATACCCCTATAATACGATGAGTATACCTCTATAATCTTTTTATATAGTATTTTTTTTTATTTTCTTTTATTACTTCAGCTGCGAGCGTGTACAAATACGTCTTAGCGTGTGTTGTTTGCCTTAATTTCCTGCAATACCTATGAAATTTAAAATTTATTGTAAGTAACAGTTAAGAAAGAAAAACACAATTACAGCTTATATTTTTATTTATTTTTTGATATGATTGAGACTTGACATTTATAGAAGTATAAGATGGCCTTAATAATTAATTTTGCTTGACTATTGAAAAAGGAACATTTGAAATCACATAAAATTCATGTTTTACTTAATGTATTTGTAACACATGTTATCTCACACATCCATCTCTATATAAACTTTTACTATGCCAAATCTCACACTCCTCCGTGCGCGCAATATGTTTAAAAAAAAGGGTACAAAGTTTGCTCTTTGCGTTTAATATATAGATAGGTTAGAACTAGGCACTTCCTGTACCAAAGTAGGCCAATTTGTAATAAGTATAATGTTTGTTTGAATTTAATTTAATTTTAATGAGCTTATTTAGTCACAAAGGTAATTTCTTTATTTTGAAAGGTTTTTGAGATTATTTATTTATTTTGACCATTATGCGAATATTAAAACGGAATCAATGTTTAAAAACTTCTTTAAAAATAAACACACAATATCGTTAAAAAAGAGGCGGGCTGGTGTGTGAAAAGACACGTGCGTTTTAGTAGCACGCACAATTCAAATTTAATTACAGTGTGAATCGTAACCTATACAATTTTAATACACGAACGTCTCAATTTAAGCGACAAGCGAATGTTACGTCGAACTGTTGTTTGCCGCCACCCTAAAAACCAGGGAATGTGGGGACAATTAAGTACTGCTACATTACTACATAGTAACTATCGTTGAAGGTTTTTCGTCAGATTACTAGTCGGTAGGAGGCGAATTCACATAACCACATATTTTTTCACATATGTTCACTCCGCATTGGCTTGAGCGATATTTTGCCCATGATAAGGAATTTCTCAGTTATGGTCATATAATAGTTTGTAAAGTTACGTTTAGTAGAAGGTAATACGGGAATGAGTAAGTTTTCCGTTCAAAATATTTTAATTCCGAGGTCGTTTCATGCATATGCTTACTTTTTAGGCTATATGTACCTATTTCTCATTTTGAAGTCGGTTTAATATTTTTCAATATTTTTCTATTAATGATATAATAAAGGATATTATCGCAAGAAGTTTAAATTAAATTATCTATCTTTTTTGTTTATGTCTTTACAGATCGTTTAGATTAATATCGGTATTTAGGTGCAATTCTAAAATATTGTAGTAGATTAGTATAAAAAAAAATAATTTCATATCGTTTTACGCAGGTTTTTTCCTTTTCAGACGCCGGCCTATCGTATCAATAAAACTGAATCAATGTTAAGTCACCTTCACACCTGAATGCTACAAAAATGCGAGTTTTACAGGTTTTCTAAGGCGTGGATACATATCCACAAGAAATATACCTAAGGAAATTTCTTTAAATGTTATGCAAAAATATTAAAAAAAACAAATCCACCATGTTTTTGAAATAGCATTTTTTTAATGTCACCCGCTTATTAAACCATAAACATCCCATATAAACTAAATATAGTTTTATGATGACAATAAAATGGAGGTGGGATTTACCTAGGCGATTTCAGATATATGGTATAACAACTTAAAAATAAAATAACAAAAATTCCCTAAAATTGGAGATATTTGTTTTAGTTTTTAAATAAGAAAATGATAACTTAGGCTAAAAGATTTTAATTTTTTAGAAAACACCCCTTTTAATAAAAAAAAACATCACTAAATGCTAATAATATTTCATACAAAATGGTAGGGCGCGGTTTGTGTTATAAACGCCGTTATACCCGTCATATAGTTGTGCAAAGCTTCTTTTTTTTTGCAGGCAACAGTTTGCAGGTCAGAATCGTTCAAATAGTGTCCTTCATTCTCACATTCTCGAAAAATCACCGACTCCTCCCAGCGACATTCTGCGCTTAGAAGCTCTCCTCGAGGATTACGTCGAGCGAGTTTGATTCATGCTTCCGCGGACCAAGTTTCCCAGCTCGACTTCCTAGCTGCGAGTGAATTGGCTGTCAATTTGTGAGTTCGCATATTATCTGGATTCGGCGACGCCGCGAGCTGCGAAATTGCCGAAGACCGTAGGTCGCTCGCGAACTTTGCACATTCGTAACGGAACTTCGTCTCTCCCGGCTCGGGATCGTTGTAATAACATAGGAGACAATACGCGCTAGCGTATATCATCCGGATCCCTGATTGGGAAAGCCTTTATTGAACGTGTAACACCGCGCTATACGCTAGTGTAGTAATTTGGAATTTATTCTATGGAGAACAATATTATAAGTTAAGTTATTTGAATATAAAATGTCGCGAGACACCGTATAGGCTGAATGTGTGCTCTAGTGGGCTGACGAAGTGAAACTTTGTCTGTCCGGCTTGTATCTGTGGTTTTGTAGACCTGAATGCTTTGTGGTGTACTCTTGTTACCTATTGTCTCCTGCGTCACGCTCATGAATAGTGCTATGAATTGAAGTACACAACACCATATATGGTCTTGCGATTATTGTCAGAATTGGTCTTTCAAAAACTAGAAAAGTAAATCGTCCGTGAGATTTACTTTTCTTCTAAAGTCATGAATATCATTATGGTATTATCAAGCCGTCACTCAACCACCCGGTGCATAGATTCTTGAACAAACCAAGTACAAGCTTAGCATTTCCCACGATAACAATCTCCTCAAAAGCTACATTTCGAATAATCACCATAACTCACCACTCGTCAAGCAAAATGCGTGCAAGCGAGGCAAAGCTAGGTGCGAGTGCGGCAACCAATGCGCACGTACGTGTCTCCATCTTCTGCTATAAAGAAGCCGCACACTATTAAACTGCCTGGGGATCCTGTAGCCAAAAACCCAGTCAAGATCCATGGTTTTAGGGTACAGAACTTAGTTATAAAGAAAACTTAAGGTCGTTTTTTTTTATTTCAATAAATATTTATTCATGTTATTCTATAAATATGTATTTAATAATTTAACATATTTACTTTTATGTGATAATTACATTTTGTATGGTAGACTTTATACAAATTCACAGAGCAGTTGCTCATTAGAAAAAAAGCATACTCACTGTGCAAAATTCAACCTAATTTAAATTATTTGTATTTTTATAATTATTCTGTTAAAAAAAAAAATACCTGATGTATAATTTGGTAATTGTACCGACATTCCAGTACAAGCCAGCACAAACTCAGGCCGTATGAAATCATCTAATCGAAAATTCTCACACTGTAAATTTCCGTAGAAATTTAAGCAACGGTGAGAGAAAGACAGCCGACTACTTCTCACATTTCAGAAAACCATTGTATGGAAAACGCATAGTTGCAGCTCTCACAACGAGCGGCAAGCGATGCGGCACGGTAGAAATTCCTTTCCCACAGTAAGTTTTCTTGACAGAAGTAGGAAACCGGCATCTTCAGTCTTCGGCTCTCTCTCAGCACGACATCAAGTCAACAGCACACTTTACGCGTTTCATTATTATTAACATTTTATACCACGTAGTTATTTAATCTTGTAATAGTAACATACCTAAGTGTTCATACCGATTAATAAATATAATCTCTCTACAATAAATTCATCATTCACCTCAAACCGATAACGGGGCACGCACTAGAGACCCCCGGTACAGTAATATTAGGTATTAGATAATATTACTAAATAAATTAAGGTATAAGGTAATATTACTGTCGTCTTTATAATACCTTAATAGAGATAGTCGCATTGACATTTTCCATGATAGCCTTAGTCAATTCAAAAAGCATATTTTTGAATTGCTTCCGAGATAAAAATATAAAAGTACATATTTATGTTCATACATTTTATATATATTGTGTAATCATATAATATCCGTATATAGAGTATGTATATAATTTATATGATATATAGTTTATATAATTTCTATTTAATATAATCTGTGTTTTATCTTTTATATGCATGTGGTGTTCTCTTTTTATTTAAATATCGATAAGGTTTTTCTTACTTAATAAGTCTCTAAAATTAATGTAAACATGTTATATGTTCAATATCTTGTTAGAGTACCGAATAAAAAAAATAAATAAATAAAAACGTGGTGTAACGATACCACTAGACGAGAGCATTAATCCGCATTCTTGTCCAATACTTGATTAGCACGCGCCGCCCAACTGAAGCAGCGGGGTACGGGTACGCGTACCAATCCGCCCGACGCCGCATTAATTACGCAGCAGCCGCCCTGGCCCCGCCCGCCCAGCGCGGCCGGGCGGCCGCTGGTACGCCCAAGTTTCCACGATCTTCAATTGGCCGTAAATCAGAATTATACGCCTGAGATGCGCGACGCACGCGCGCACTATTTGTTTTGTTTCGAATGACATTGCGGGCGGCTATTCGCGCGACGGGTTTATCTAATATTGCTCTTCGCGGCATGTTTGTGAACCAGACACGCGATAGTAATACCTTAAAATATTTTCCTATGTGAAAACATTTAAACAATTAAGAATTAAACAGATAACAAAACCGATTATGAATTTCTTACATATTCACAAACGTATCATGAAAAAAATATATATATTATTCAGTGGGCATGATGTATTCAAATTAAATTGTTGGAATTTTTTTCAACAAAATCTAACGTTTTAAATACTAACACGTAGGTATAACATTTGAATGTGGAGGATGTGGTGTGTGTGTGTGTGCGGGAGAGTAAGTGTAACGTATGCAATAGATTGTAACAGAAAAAAAAACAATATTATTAGGTACTTATCTTGATATCAATTATATAACTCGCAGTTATGAACAGCATTTTCAAAATTTTAGTGTACTAATACTATCTTTTGAAGAGACTTTTAAGATTAGTTAATGTTGTGAGGTTGCAGTGGTACCGAACCCTCACTCATATAGCTATATTTTACTTGTTACAAATTATCGATACCACAAGAACCAAAAAAGTTTGCCTATGAAATATAAATAATTTTTTAACGGTAAAACCGTTAGTGGTTCTATTATACTGATTGTCGTTATGCCATAAATGCCATTATGGTCGAAACATTTAGCGCTAAAAACATATTTGTCCACATTTTACACACAAAATTACATACTACTTAAATAGCCAATTAAATAGCATAAATATATAATAGCCAATAGCCAATTATTTTACTTACAAATTTTTGCCATATTTTTATTAATGTTCGTGGATATGCTGCCGTATGCTGAACTATTTTATTATGTAAAAGGCCTTTCAGCTGAAAATAAAGCAATTAAAAATGTTTTTTACAACATGGATAATTCAGATTAAATAATTGACCAACGAAAGAGATGACTTATAGCAGTGTTGTACTTGTAAAATTAGAGTATTACACTTGCGCCTCGCTCGCGGCGGTTCTAAACGCCCCTCAGTAATTGGCCCTAAATCAGAATTAGTACCGCCGAAGACACTTACCGCCGTGGTCACCCCGTCCCCCCACCCCTTCGGACACTTTTATTGCCTGTAACTGGTCTGCTATTATCGCCGAGCCACTGACCAAGCACCCCAGAGTGACCATACTGGCAGTGTCCCATAAAACGAACGGAAATCATTGTTGACGAGTTGATTCGTGATGTGGCGTGATGTAGCGCGATGTAGATGTCAGCATAAACCTGGACGCGGACGTCATGTGGACTTGTGACCTCCACAGCACTATCATATCGTATGCAGAGATAAAAATATTATGTATTAAATATAACTCTGCACGAAATTGAAATGATTAAATCGATAGGCGCAGTGTGCCAATGTATAGATGTTACTTTTAATGTCTTTATAGTGTAATTAATAAAATAAAATAAATGAATGATACTGCATAGAGATCAGACTGCATTAATAACGACGCGACGCGACACCAAAACATGTTGGCTGCATGTTAAGTTCCCAACGCGACGGGCGACTTAACACGCACCCGACACGAGAGCAGCCCTGTTCGCGAAGATGTTCAAAGCCTCAGCTGTGCGTTCCCTTCCCATCCCGTCGCGGAGGGGTTACTCCACACGAAACTTGTTGCGTTACTTACATTCGCTCGAATTTATTTCGAAGTGGGAAGATACAGCAAAAAATTGCTATTGTAAAATAGACAATGTTCTGTACTAGAAAAGAAAATTTAGTCATATTAACAATCATCTTATTGACAATTTTAAAGAAATACAAATTATCAAAGAGTATCATTTTCATAACTAAACTGAGACTGTACTGCGAAAGGCAAGAAAAGCAGTGCCTCTGTGTTCTTGACAACTATGTTACGTCAACTATTTTGTGATTACTATATGTTTCTCTTTAATAATATAATAATAATTAAAGGTATAAGGTACGTTAGAGATATAATTATACCTATACCATCTTTAAAATTAAGCCGTTCTCATTAATTTTGAAAAAAGTCAAATTTCAGTGTGATATATTATCCGTTGTAATCTAATCGGTTATGGTTATTTTTCAAAAGCATCAATCTACACACAAAAAAATCAACTCTTTCGCATTTGAAAGATTAAGGATAGTAGCTAAAAGCGCTCTAACCACTATTGAAATATTCGACCAAACCCAAAAAATTATAAGCATTTTAAGTATATAAGTTCAATATCCCTAATGATTTCTAAAAGCCCACAATTTAGCAGAATTTGGTAAACAAGCCATCCTTATCGCGCGCAGTAACGCGCGGGACTTTTTGTTGGGAGTTAAGCGGCACCACTTCTAGTAGCCGACTAGAACACAGAATTCTCGATGCTATCGTATGTTTTCGTTACTAATCATGTGATACCTCAATATGCTATAATAATTAGTTTGTAGTAAAATTATTTAAAATAAATTAATTCATAAAATTATATTGATTTTTTACCGGACAAATATCATTAGCAAACATTATTCTTAACGTACTTCAAAAAGTGGAAGAGTAAAATGAAAAAGATGAATTAAATCTCAAAATAAAATATTAATATCATCTTGTAAAATTTTATTTAAATATGTTTGGAAAATATTTTTTTTCATCTATAGATGAGAAAATCTATATTATAATATAGATTATATTATGATCTAAGACGATACAAAATGCTACCTTAGCGACTCATATATGGCTCTGAAAATACAGGGTGGACTTAAAGTTAGCACTATCCTTCTAAGGGGTATTCTGAACATGAATTGAGCAACTTTTGTTTAACAGCTTTGTAAATAAAGCAAAATCTGGTCTAAAATAGCAATAGAAAGAGTACTAAAACATTTAAAAGTATGGTCACCTGATAAAATATCAGACCACGCGGCACCGTACCTACAAATGTACTGACGATAGTGAACGACGGGTAGGTTCCCGCGCGGAAATATTGTTATGTAGGCGAATAGGATAGGTCAGAAACACAACAATACTTGCACTAAGCGCTCAATAGAGTATTTATATATTTTTATAAGGATTTTTTTTTTGTTAGCTATATGAAAACTTGTTGGACAAAAGTTGTTCAGAGCCCAGAGTTGCCCAGAGCACGTGGAAAAAAGGATACCTAACCTAACCTAACATAACCCAGTATATTTGTTTTGACAGATATTTCCGCCTCAGTCTTTGAACTGGGTCGAAGCAATATTTGTGAATTAATATCGGTCCTATAGATACCATCTAGCTGCCAACCCGGGTCGAAGCCCGGGGTTGAACGGCTAGTTTGAAACCTATATATTAATACTTGAAGGGATTCCTTTTTAAGCATATCGCGCGCACGGAGTAATGTGAGATTTGGCTTAGTCAAAGTTTATATGGAGAAGAATTACAGAAGGCTAAAATTATCTATAATATGTGCTGTAAATAAGTGCATAAAAAAACTTCATATTAACTAACAGATTGACTGAATGAGTTTCAATCTGTGAATTTCAAATGTTCCTTTTTCAATAATCTGTCAATGACAATAAAATATTTTTAAGGTAAAAAAGTATAATTAAAAATATAGCTTAAAAAAAAAATTATACCCCGTCTAATCTTAGTTTCAGTAATTTCATTTTTTTTTTAATATTCACGTAGTCGCACCTAATGTTCCATTATGCCTCGACATAGAACTGACGTGAGACACAAATAAGAAGTTATATTCGCGTGAAAGCCGAAATGATAACATGACAAATGCAAATTTAAATAGTGTAAATAGTATTACAAAAAAATAAATTATTTTGGGGGATACATTTAAATGTGCACTGAATTTCATTATAAGAAATTTGAATAATTTGATTTTGGATTAATGCAACTTACAATGCAGGTTTTGCAATGCAAAACATTTCGAATCTAAAGTCACTTCGGGTGAAAGGCTGCATTCACTATTGCTAACATTAAATTTAAGAATTAATAGGTATTACAGGGAATTGAGGCAAACAACACACGCTAATGGCGTATTTGTACACGCTCGCAGCTGAAGTAATAAGAATAAAATGTAAAAAATATATATGCAATGATATAAAGAGATAATGCTCAAATTTAAAAGTTTAATGAATTACGGTTGAACTTCGACCCCTGGGCGACCTCAAGGACATATAATTACATCTTCCCCATACGTAAACGGTGGTTGATTTTCGCCGAGCGTGTGTTAGAGGGCGCCTACTTTAGTAAGATTTCCATTAGATTTTCCGCGCTCAACTTAAAGCGCTGCTCTTAGCTCCGTACTTATAATAACCTTACCTTACCTTACCTTACCTTAACGCGGAAGATGCGTGCAGTTCTAGCCAGAGTAATTTGATATTCAACTCGCAAGCTACAACTTTTACGTGATTTGCACTCGCTACGCTGAAACGCAGGCAACAATATGTTGGTGGAAAGTATGTTTACTACCTAACAACGCTTTCTCTACATTTATTCGCTTGAATAATGCATTTGACTCAACCTCTGAATTGTACAAAGACCCGTCGTCCCCTCCGTGCTCAGGCGCTTGACGTTTTCCTTTTGCGTTTCAGTGCGACAAACATAAAATATAACCTTTTCACGTAATTTTGTAATATATTTTTCAATATCTTTTTCTGATTAACGTTTGATTGTTTGTTGGTATAGATCAATCACCTCATAAGACAGTTATACTTGATTTTAAATTTAACCTGTAACTATGCTTGATTTGACGATGATTTGTAGCCACCTGCGGTTTGCACTTTCAGGTGGCTACATCATCTAAATAAAATGACTGAATTTATTATTAGAACAGTGAATTTAAAAATAAATAGGTTTACTAGTGAATTGCCAAACTTTTCGGTGTAGGGTGCGGTATAAATGGTGTTAAAATATAATATTCTATAAATAAAAGAAAAACTAGGTTTTTCATTTTATTTATTTGATATTTTGCTCATAGATACATGTGTAAACTGGGTTTACGTGTGTGAAATAATGAGTGCATGCGGGTATGTATTTTGTGGAGGTGTATATGTTTGTTTAAGTGTAAAATTTAATTAAATATCTTGACTATTACAACCCGGGAGATTCACAGGAGCTTGTAATGCCTTTTAAAATTCACATTTACTCACATTCAGCTTATCCATTCATATCCTCGTTAGATGTACCTATTCATTGTGCGAGGCTGTTTTTTTAACCTATAAAATATTACAGTAACTTAATAATATTCATAAATCCTCCTAAATAAAAAAAACATATATTACAGTAACCTTATTGACGGCAACTGGATAGAATATTAAGTACTTTTGTCGTTAGTGTTAATAAAAGCGCAGTTGAATATTTTCAGCCGTGAATTTGTATGAAAATTTCCCTTTCATAATTCACAAAGGAAAAATAGCTAAGCCGTGCTTGGAACGGGAAATTTCCGGACGGAATGGTCGAATTTAATGAATTAATCAACCAGATGAAAAGCTTCTCTGAATGTTTAATACTTTGTTTATCCTGCAAATTGAGTAATCAATCAATTGAAGAGATTTTCTCCAAATCTCACTTTGATCGTGCTGCTAATTGAGTAATTAAAAAAAAATAACCGTATTTTGGCGTCCATATTTTTAATCGGCTTTTTATTCTCGACTTGGAGCTTAACGAGTTAATTAAAAGAAGGCCAATTGTCGTAAGTAAACCCTAATTTTTAATATTGTTTGCGCGAATACTGCTTTTTTGGCAATGTTAGAGTTGAATAAAAATTTTGGCAATCCGCATTTTAGATAGTTCAGTTTTAGGTTGATTCCACTCAATGAGTACCACTTCATGAGTTCCGGAAAATTTCGATATATCTTCGTGTTTCACATCCCCCGTTTAAAAGCCACGATAACTATCGTAATTTTATACCAATCACTTTCAAATTGATACATAAAATTTAAGGGCACAAAATCTCGGTCAAGTTCGCTAATGGGTAAAATCAGACAGTGGGTGAATGGAGAATTTTCAAAAAAGTGAAATTTTGCTATAACTTTCTTAGTTTATATGATGTCGAATTCGTTTAAATTTTATTTTATTTTTTAGATAAGGGTCTAAAACTTATTTGATAACTGCAACCGAAAAAAGTGTTTATTAAAATTCAAAAAAATCATACCTTCCTTGAGAGGCACGGGATCAAATCCATTCAAAATTAAAATTGTAGGTCTATAATTTCCCTACAATTTTTATTTGAAAGAATTTTCGATATGAGCAACCCTCACGGCACAGTATAAAAAGGGATTCAGTATACGCACTCTCGTTGCGCAAGGGCACGGCGGGGGAGTGGGTCGCGCGGCAGCTCGCGCAGTGTTTGATACAAGTTCGTACAATTGGAGTGTGCCTATCCCCTACTTTGATTCGGTGAAATCTACTCCACCTTCCGGCGTGCCTAAAGGGATTTTTGAATATATATATACTTTGCCTAATATTATCGGCCTTATCTCGGCAGTGCCGCTCTTATATAATATAGTCACAGATAATTTCACTCTAAATAATTATCACGACGTGTATGTTTGTAGTGTATAAGTATTTCTTAGGGTCCGGAGAACTTATACTAATACATTATTTAAGTTTAATTTTAATTTGTTGTTGTCAACCATTTTCATGTTTGGTACATTTTTTTGGCCATGGAAATGTAGTGTTAGATAATTGTCTTCCTGTATCGCTGTTATGTACTTTCTAAATAAATAAATAAATAAATAAATAATCCACCTTTATTTGTATGTCTAAGTCTAATATCTTTTCAGTTCTCTCTAAAGTTAAGAAAGCGTTCGCCTAAAGCTGGTATGTTTTTTGTAAATTAAAATAGAATTCAATAAAAATACATTTTCAAAAACAAGCTTATTAAGTGCTTGAAACGCATAGATACGAAATTTCGTGTCTTTCACGATGTCTTTTAGTGGTTTTAATTCTGCTTGCAAGCTAAATAAAAATTTGTAAAAAATATCTTTTTAGATATCAACTCTGACATTAGACGTACTTTAAATGTTTTTTATATTTTTAACTGTAAGTTTCGTTTGGTATATCACGAAATAGTTCAGAACCGTTCATAGGTGATCTCTATATGTGAAGGGAAAACTTTGCACCTTTTTTTAAACGTATTACACGCACGGAGGAGTGTGAGATTTGACCTAATTAAAGTTTTTATTGGGAAGAAGAGCAGAAAGTTAAAATTTATTTATAATATGTGTTACAAATACATTAAGTTAAATTATGTTTAAATTAAGGTTTCGAGTTGTGAATTTTGAGCGATTTTAAATGTTCCTTTTTCAATAGTCGCAAAAATAATTATTATTGCCTTCTCACGATTGTCAAGTCTCATTTTTATATGGAAAAATTAAAACTGACAATTGAATTGTTGAACAAAGTGAATTGTATCAACAAATAAATACAAATACAAGCTATACTTAATTATGTTGTTATTTTCAACTATTACTAACATTAAATTTTAAATTTCATAGGTAGTACAGGGAATAAAGGCAAACAATACACGTATATTCGTATACTTTCGTATAATTTCCGAAAAAAAAAACATAGACAACCAGCTTCAAATTTCGGAAGGGACTCTACAACGCGACAAACATATTTCGTAAATAAAGCAATTGGACTCTACAACTCGACAAACGTAAAAATTACTTCTAACGCGTGACGCGGTTTCTCGACCAACATCCCATCCCAATGAGTACAACGGGCTCAAAGAATTATAACTTCAAAAATTAAAAAAAATATATATTATGCAATGATTATAGAAGTATAGTATGATTATAGTAGTATGATTATAGTAGTAGAAGTAGTTAATTGTAGAAGTATAATTAAGAAACTTAATAATGCTCAAGCTTAAAAAAATAATAAATTACGATAGAATTTCGATCACTGGGCGACCTACTCGTATATGAATAGATAAATCTTCCTTGAATTGTTACGTATGTGCATAATATAGAATGTAGGTATTATATATAGGTCGTGTGAATTTCCCCTCTGGATGTATTATTGCCGGGCGGGAACCGGGAATCTGGAACACGGGTGCGGCGAACGACTCGGGCTCAATCAGTTCCGCATCCGGACGGATGTATGGAAATCATCTTCCCATGCCTACCTCCCAATTCCCCTACATATTCATAAGGCAGCCGACACCGCGCTACTCGTGCTGATTTAAATTTTCTTTATGCTCAGTTTGATGAGGTCGCAGTCGAACGACAGTGATATTTTGATTTTAATTACCTGCCTATCACTAGCGACCTTTTGACGTCGTGTGTCCCAATAATCTCCCCAAGAATACTATATACCGCCGCCATGAGTTCATAACGTAAGCATATTTCACACATGTGAAACTACCAAATATACAGTTCTCATACCCAGTTTGATTGGAAGTTTTCTATTGATGTCAAAGGCAACTAGACTTAATTAGTTTGCAATATCCTAATTGAAAGTCACACACAGGTATGGACAAGTTGAACCGCCTTCTTTAGAACAAACATTTAATCTAGTTAGGAAGTTAACAGAGGTTGCAGTGGTGCCGAAAGCTCACGGGTACATTTTTTTTTAATATGTATGCACGAGTTTGTAACTTTATAAAATTAGTATGTAATAGTTTCGATAAATAAATATATTTTAAAATCTCCGTGCAAGTGACACCATGACAATGAAGCACGGTGTTCAGCTACAGATCACGCGATTATTTTACAACCGTTAAAGTATTATGCTATTTCTGAAATCGCGTATAAAGTCACCTCAATTATCGCGTTAACGCCCACTAGTATCTAAATATTTCTATAAAAAATGTAAGTTTATTTGTTTCGTTTATTTTACATCGAATTGGAACCATTGATAGTAGCGTCGCACCGAGCTGCCTTGGAACACGTTCTCATGAAAAGGCTCTATCTTTAATAAGTTCTGATGGGGTTCGCTGGCTGCGCCACCCTCGGTGAAGTTATTTAATTAAGCGATAGTGCGGTATCTAACTATTCCAATGTTCTGTGTCGCGACTGCAATATCGTTAACTTATCTCTTTCTTTTGTCAGTCGCGCCATATTTTAATTTCACTGCGCTTTCTAGCGAATTATTTTATCGTTCAATTTAGCCAGTTGCGAAATTATTTCTGAAATAAAACTTCGTTTTCTTACACAATTTGTCCTGGACAGTGAATTAATTTAAAAGTTGTGTTAGATGTTGTGATGTTATAATCTTCTATATATAAAACAAAGTCGGGTTAGTTACACCATTTGTAACTCAAGAACGGCTGGACCGATTTTTGTGATGTTTAATTTGTGCCGAATAGCAGATAACTATAAAAATATAAAAATAAAATATATCAAGAAAATTCACATACATTTTGTATGGAACGGCTTTGTATTCTGTGAAATTTTATTTTCAAATGGTAAATTGCCTTCGAACATGTTCAGTTTGTGAGGTTATCACATTTTTCATTGTGCGCGCATCGATAATTTAAATACATATCATTTTTATTTTTGTACATTTATTGAACTTATTTCATTTTAATTAATCTTAATAAAAAATACTGAATTTTATTCAGCTAATAACTTACACAACGTTTATTAATTCTGGGTTGGTACGAAGACGTTAGTTCTCTATTTTAATTATATTTTTTTCAAGATAATTAATAATCATTTCAGGCCCTTCTCAACCTAGCTAAATTTGCTTGTGCCGGAGTCGGGGGAGATGGTGGTAATGCAGCTTTAAATTTTGTGTGTAGATTACGAATTAGCATTTGTAATATCGTTTTGTTTTATTTGTTCGCCAGCCGACAAACTGCCGCCCGGATTCCCATCGGTCACGGGCTCGCCGTCGACGGTCGTGGTGGAGGTCGGGCACACCACTGTCCTGGCGTGCGCCGCCCACGGCAACCCCGCCCCCCGCGTGCGCTGGCTCCGGGACAACAACCCCGTGGACGTCGAATCCAACCCCAGATACGCCATGCTGCACGAGAAGATGCCAGGTGAGAAGATTGTCTTGTTTTTTTAACCGACTTCAAAAATTGGCGAATTTCGCAGCGGCTGTCCCGTTTTAGGTTACATAATACGTCTAGCAAAAGCGGTTCAAAATAAATTCCTTAAACAGATGGATCGAAAGTCCTCTAAGCACTTAGATCCAAGTAGATCCGATTCATCTCTATTTCATAAAGTTGAACCCTTAACTGGAAGAAGGTCTAAAGCTGATGCTGTATATGCATCCAAAATAATTCCAGGTGCAGTTAACTGTAGCTCTCTCTTAGAGCTAATGCGTCTCAAGGTATCTTCACGTGTGGCAAGAACAAACGATTTGCTAAACATCCCACGGAGAAATTGATATATTTAATGTTAATCTAGTGGCGTTCAAAAAATTCAAAAACCTTTAACATGAAATTTCCCTTCCCCGCCTACCTCACTTCTCTTGCATTTCTTAGGTTAAACACTAATTTTATACCCACTCGCTGGAAATATTTAATTGGTTTTTATTTATGCTTGTTAGTGGGGTACCATTTTTTCTCTGTTTTTATTATTTTATTATTGTGTACCGCCTATATATGTAGTCTTTGTTAAGTTACAGTCTTATTTCTTATGTTTGTTTTTGTTTTATTTGTTTACGTAGGAAAAATAATTAAAAACGAAATTTTCCGTTCAAAACGTATTCATATTGAATCGATCAATATTAGTCAATACGATAATTATTTAGAAAATATACAATCAGTTGGTTTCTGTAAATAATGAAAACATTAAAATAAAAACTAAAGATATAAGTACCTTACGTTAATATAAAAAAAATACTAAGAAATAATACGTCCCACACACCGTATGCGAGTTCTTTAAAGATAAACAATATCTCTGCACCGACTTAACATTTTTTATTGTTTACCAAAATAGACAATTTATTGTAATGTTTCTCAGTTTTATTTTGAATTCGATTCAAGAATTATAAATTATACGCTTAAAGAATAATATAATAAACATATATAATATTTTTTTATTTAATTTCAAAGATAAGGGTATTTCCATTTATATCATTTCTATTTATTTATTTGTCGTACAAGGACTATTGGCCATACAACACTTATTTAGAAGCTTTGATGAAGTACTTATAAAAAAGTCAATAAATAAGCACTTTTACTTACGTAACTTTGAAATAAAAACAAAATATAAGGTTTTAAAAAATTATAAATTCTATGCAATCTGCTTGTAACCTTGATTAATTACTCACCTGTAATGATATGATATACAATGTTACTTATGATACATACAGTCACGCATTTTTACAGTCCGACATACGCCAAATATTCAACAATGTCGATCGCCTCTCCATATGAATAAAACGAATCTCGTAGGCTTAACCATATTAAAATCAAATACTGACAAAAATACAAAATATATGACATAATCTTTGACAATATAGAAAAATTTTGAACATTTGTTTAATTTTCTGATAAAGTGCATAATATAAAGGTTCTTTTATTCATTTATCTTTTCAGGCGATTTGCCGCTATTAAAAAACAATCATCAAATATAAGTCAAATAACTTTACAACTCAATTATACAAATAATTGTAAGTCAAATAAAATTTGCGTTCCCAGCCGTCCGTGGCGTGGCTGCATGGCTGCATTGCAATATTCGCCTTGTTCCGTAAATAAACATCTGTGTTTCTCCCTCCCGCGCGTCGGTCCAGCCGCTGTTGTTGTCTCGCGAGTCGCGCGCTCGGAAATGCGGAGATTGAGATTGTCGCTGATCTGCGACCTGCAGCATCCGGCAGACACTCGTAAATGTTTTACAGCCGGAAATACGTCATTTCATCGCGGCCTCCCACCCGCGCGCTGGCTGCCGGAAATGAGGGAACCACAGTTCAAAACGGCCATCTTCCATCTCGACCCTCGAAGCCTGTTCGCTTAGAGAGTACGGGTCAGACCCATAGATCCCTGGTTCGAATTCTCCTGCTGTTCATTTTATTTTCTAGGGCAGAGAAGAAACATGAGAAAACCAATAGAAATTACAGTTAAAATAAACCAAGATCAACCATTGACATATTTTGATTTAATATTTTAAGGAATCATTATTTTTATTATTCTAATCTGTATTTTTTTAATTTTTCCTAAAAATGTTTTAAAAGTATTACTCATAATGCCTACTTAGGTCAACACGTTAAGTAAGTGACGCTTTATTTAAAAATATTTAAATATCTACGAATAGGTTAGACTTTTGAGCTGAGAGGTACTAAGTCATTTTCATTTTAGTTAGTCATTCATTGGTTTATTTATTATGTGACCAATATACAATTTACTATTATTAAATATGTAATATTTTATTGATTTTCAAGAGAAGAAAAAATGTACAGTTAGTGTGGAATAGTAACACCTCATTAGGCAAATGCCTGTGTCGAGGTGTTACCTATTTGAAATATATACGGATATAATAAGAGGGCGAGATTATATTAGAAATCTGATATATGGTATTTGGTTAAAACCTATATCCGAACGAGGATAAGCCATCATTTATTAACTTCGCTCATTAATTTACATTTTTTATACTATTTACAATATTATTACTTACACAAATACATAGTTGATTCACTAACAAATAATTTCACGTTACGATCATAGATCGGAAATATTGATGAACACGTTATTAGTGAAAAAATCTACCAGGAAACTACACTTCTCTTTGATAAGAAAAACTTTCATAGCATAAAAAGTATTTCCAAAATAAATTAACCTAAATTAGTCTCGCATTTATCCTGTCGAATTGTGGTAACCCTTGGCAAGCACGCTGGTATTTGTTTGAATTGTTGACAGTATATCTTGTTGTTTGCGTTTCAGCCGTTGAAATGGAAATAATTTCATAATGTCTTCTATTATCCAAATAGAAGTTTATCAAAATAAGCCTTGACGTTTTTGCTATACCTGAAGAATGCCGCCCTGCACCCCACCTCATCTCCTCACCGCCCCTACCTCCGACGGCTTTGTCACCAAAGCGTCACCCATTCCTGTCTAAATTGTCGCATTTAAAACTTGCGCCCAAAACTTGTTAATTGAATCAGTCCCTGGAGAACGCGTTAGGTTGAGCACATACCGGCGTATCGGAGTCTTATAACATTTTATTTTTTTCTGCGTCCGTAAGCCCGCCCTTTGTTGCACAAAAAAATGTTAGTGTGGTAGCTCGATTATTCCAAAATTGCTATTTAGCATGGACATAACAAAAGGATAGAAAAATCTTTCATACTTTGAATATACTGATATGATTTCTTACGAAGAAATAGTATGGTCCAGTATTGGAGAAGAAAATTATGAACTTGATTATTAGATCAGTTTGCAATGGACCTTTTAGTGTAAAAGGGCCCGTAGTCAATAATGCAGAGATGGTGATGTAGAGATCTGTATTGTTGCCGACGATTTGCACTATTAACTAGGTTACATATGCGACTGAAAAGTTAACTCTATAATAATATGAAACTATCCAACCGGGGCACTGCTTTTATGCTTGTCAAGGCACGGCGGGGGGATGACTCCCACCAACCGGTACGTGGCTGAACGTGTGCCGTGAACAATGCGCCCGGCTTCCGGTTCTTAGAGAAATGCTGGCCTCTGCATCAGCATTCAGCACGCGCTCGCCAACTATGTACTCCGCGAATGTGTGAGGAATGCCCTCAGAAGTTTATTAGCAAAAAAAAAAATATTTTCTCTACCTGTGAAAAATGTAAGTTATTTGGTATGGACTGTCAGATTAAACTACTCAACTTAGCCAAGGTACACGGGCAATAAATTATTTATTAAATAAATTGTCGCGCAGTATAAGCCAGCAAAAATATTCTTATTTATTTTGTTAAATTTGTATAATTTATTTTAATATCATCATATTTTTTTTTTGTTTGAATCAACAATAAGGTTTGTTAGTTTTGTGCTACAAATGCTGTTGCATATGATAAATATTTAGCTATTTTTGGAGCACGGGTATATCCGATGCGTCACTGATTGTTGGAAATAAATATCTTTGCGTTAACGCGCGCGCTGGCATGTCCGCAACCTTATGCAAACGGCGCGCTCAATGAAATATTTCGCTCGGAATCGCGTTGAATGTCTGCCTTAAAGAAGGCTCGCGGAATTATCAGCGACATTCCCGGAAACAAAGAAATTTCTCCCGACAATGTCCGGGGAGCGAAAGGTGCTGGCGAGTTTTTACCTCGGTCGGGAATTTAATTCCGCTAATGGCCAATAATGAGCGATGCGCCCGCTCGCTACAACGAAACAACTTCGCGTCACTAGAAGTTCTAGTACGTTTTTTTTTTCATGTTATTTTCATGATTGACATATTATTTCATGTTATTAAAAATTTATTCATTCATTGAATCACAAATACACTCACTCCATAATGGTTACATAATTACGAACACCCCCTCTCACTCTAACTTTAAACAAATAAACATTAAGAGGACTCTACCTGGTCATTTCTCCATACAAATTCTGTAGGCAGTGTTGTGACTCTCTTATTTGTAGATAAAGAAGAAAAAAACACTATCGCTTTCCTCCTAAATATCTAGGCTTCTATGGAATTAATAAGTTAAATTTTTATTTTATCTTAAAGATAAGAGACTCCAAAAGGTTGTATTATTCTATACATTTTATCAAGGCATTAGACCTAAATATATTATTATCTAAATACAAAAACCGAGCAAATAAAACTAAAAAAGTGTATTTATTTTATAAAGATGCTAATTCAACTATGCTTTTAGACATACATTGATTCTGTTTTTCATAATTATTTAGCAGTGGTACAGCGTGTTTATGTGTTAAGATTTAAAAGCACGCGCAAGACCCACCGAAAAGAATGTTCTTATTAATAATGCCCTTAGAATGTTTTTTATTTTGTTTACGCATAATAGAAACAAATCTTATAATTTAATAGCGTTTTAATAAAATGTTTTTGTAATAATTGTAAGTTTTACTGTAACTTTTTTGTATCAATAAAAATAAAATAGAATAAATACAATTTTTGAGTCATGAAAATCAGTCAATAACACTCATAATATAAAGGGAGCTTTCTAAAGTTAAATTATTAATTACCTTGTACTCAATGCTATTGTGATAGGTAACTTTGTTTATGTATTTTTTTTATTCACACTGTATTACAGTGTAAGGATATTATAAGCAAATTTATTTTATTTATTGTTATTTTACAGTAATTTTCACATTAACATTTAAAATGCAAAGTTCTACCTAACTAAGCAATGCCCATCCTAAGGTAGACATCATCTATGGTAGCATTTTATTTTTTTTTTTGCATAAACATAAGCAACATACAGTAATATTTTGTATATTTTAAATTCTTTATGAAATCAGAGATATGTATTTCAATATAATATTTATCAGTTTATTTACCCTCTCTTAAATAAAATAATACATTAAAATAACCTATTTTATAAGTTCGGGTCATAAAAGTTTACTCGCAGAATATCTGCGAGTTAGTTTGAGGGCGGTAAAGTTACACGGTATTTAAAAAAATTCTTACTTCTGGAAAAAGATTAATCTATAATAAATATTTTAATAGTATGTATTTATTTATTTATAACGTCATTTTTTTGTGTATATTATAACTACTTATAACACATTTGTATATAAAGTTTCCTTATTATGGTAGCACAGGTTTACATGGATTTTATGTCTTTAGTAGGTTGGTGACTGTCTTAAAGTGACATTTAACTATAAGGATAAGGATATAAGGATATAGGAGGATTTTATATAAGGATTTTTTTAATGTAGCTAAATATTTTTATAATTTCATCGTTTATTCAAGCAAATTAGAGTTTTAAATTCTTTTTAACGTTTGTATATCAAAACTATTATTAAAGTATATAAACAATTTTTTATTTATTTATTTTATTTTATCTTTATTGGAAAAACCAACAGTTTTACACAGCAATAGTTTTTAGGAAATAATAACAAAATAATGCGTGTTTTAACCCGATTAGAATTTCCACGAAATAGGTAACTTACAAAATGTGAATTTGAATACTCAGTATGGAGAAAAAAAATGCAAAAATTAGGTTTATGAAAATGAAATAAAATTGTACCTCAAATTAAATTTTAAAGGTATCGATAGGTTATGTTTACAATAATAACAAGTTTGTAACCAGTTTCTGACTCCGTATGAATATGAATAAAAATTAATAAATAACAAGTAAAAGGTTTGACTCGATAACAAGATAAATAAAGACCGAAGACTGAAAGTACTGTCTTCGATGATGAAAACTAAACCATGAGAAAGGAGTTTATAAATCGTCTCAAGACGGTCTATGATTGACGTCACGTCGTTTGATATGCAACTTAGCATTTTTCCAAACAAACCAAACCAATTATTTCTAGTTGTCCTTAAAATCAATGCAAAATTTCCAGTTAAACTGAGCATGAGAACTGTGGACCTGGCAATTTCACAGGTGTGAAATGGGTTTACTTTACCAACTCGCGGTAACGGTACAAGTCTAAACTTCGAAAGTCCTCGGAATGTCTGTTCGTAAAAGCGCCGACGAACATTGCCGAACGGAGAACGGAGAACGAACATTGCCGATGTCCGTGTTTGATGTATCGTGCGCAACCATCGTAAACCATAGGGGGAAGGGAAGTTGGATAGCCCTCCTTTCTAAGCCGTGAGTACATTTACGAGTATGTTCTCCAATTTCTCCTCGTCACTGTTGTTATTAATAAATAGCTTCGAGGTCAAAATTTAATAATTATCTAGCTAAGATTTGTTATATCATTAATGAATAGTTCAAAGAAAAGTCGCTATCCCCGACTGTCTGTTCACTTAGTACTTCTAAACTACTCAATGGATTTTGTTCGGTTTTTACCATATTTAGCATTCAAATTAAATTTAAAGATAGTAGAGAAATCTCAATGTTTACATGGATTGAGCTTACTAAACCATTAGAAATATATCAAATTAATGTACTAAATTTTAGGTTTTAAAAAGGAATACAGTCCATCTTCTAAAAATGACGCACAGTACCTATGTTTATCTATCAAAGTTAAGTAACATGCTAGGAAGGCATTTTTTGTATCGTGAGACGACTCATCCCGAGTGCCGTAGACACGAGTCGTTGCGCGCCGCTAAAGCCGCCTGCAGGGCCCAGCTGCCAACCCGGGGGTTGAACAGCTAGTTCATAATAACTATTATCCAACACTTTATGTGAAACGCTTGACAAACGGTCAAACTTTCATTGCTATATTATTTTTTTTTATTTTTATTTGTCTAAAATAATAAATTCTAAAAAGCATAAAACAATGACTATACAAAACAATAGTCTTATGTTTTTTAAACCGCACAAAATATTAATAGGATATGTTTTTCTCGGAAGGTCGTTGAATTTTTATATACCATCTTTATAAATAATACTAAACATCCCAGGAACAACTAGTTTATTTTTTTTCGGTGTTGAGACACGATGCATAATACTATTAAGCATAAAATTAAATTAAATATATTATTAAAATTAAATATATTGCTATAGAATATATAAAACTGAAATAAGCATTTCGTTTAGTTTTTGAGCAGGCAAAAGTAAGTTTGTTTTTTTTCGTTTTGTTTTGTTTCTCATATATTCTTTATAAAATTTACTAATAATTTATATTATAAATAATTAAATTACTGTTTTCAACACATTCGCAAATAGCTTCAATTTTACTAAAAATGGCCCAATATCTTTGATGAAAGTCATGATTTTTAAAATCTATTGCTATACGTTAGACTTAGAGGATAATAACTGAAATATACTTTAGTCAACTTATATTTATATAAAATAACGCCTTATGCCGCGCGCTAACGTGATTTTTTTATAACTGCGTTTAATATAACCTCTTTTTTTATTTAGGCCGATTCGGTATTTTGTTGTATTTTTTAACTAATTATAAATATTACTTAATTTTGAACAGGCGTCTGGCAGCGCCGGCGCTCGCTCCAATGAAATTCCCATTAGGAAAGTTTTCCGGGAAAAACAATAACGCAACGCAAAAGCGGAATTTTCCTTTTCGCGGCAACAGATTAAAAGTAAAGTTGTTCTGGTTTATTGTCGCGCGGGCGCGTTGCGGGCATAAATAGTGCGGGAATGTTATTAAGAAAATCAGTGCGAAACTCGCCGCTCAGATTGCTTCTCGGCAATTTGTTCGCGGCAACTCCGACCGCCTCTTTCACTTTTCATGTTCCGTGTCCAGTCAATAATGGAGATGGCAGTATAGAAATACGCTGGATTTAAGGCGAAGCATAATGTCAATGCAGACAGACTATTGACTTATTTGATACAATGAATTGTATCAAAAAATAAATACAAGCTGCAATTGTTTTTTTTTCGACTGTTAGACCTGTTTGACCTAACATTAATTTTCATAGGTATTGCCAGGAATTAAGGCATATAACAACTGACGTAATAAAACAAAATTACAAAAAAAAAATATATGTAATGATTATAGAGGTATCTTACTTTACCTTATAGAAGTTCTTTTATCTCATTGTAGAGGTATAAAAACCTTAATAAAGCTCATACCTAAAAAACTACTAAAGAATTACTTTCGAATTTCGACCACTGGGTGACCACTAGTAAATATAATATCTTTACCTATGTAAGTTATGGCGACCTGGTCTGTGCGTTGGTGCGTTGGCCCGACTGACTGAAAGGGCGTGCGGTTTTCCCCTTTTCAGCCGCCCGCCCTAGCGCACATTCTACGCGGCCGATTCGGTCTATAAACATACTTTGCGTTCGATTGGAGGCAATCAAACGAAACTGCCCAATAAAGACCACGCTGCCGCCATTATAAAAAAATACGTACGAGAAGCGGGTAGTCCGGCGCGCGTTCGTGGCTCTCTATTAAAAGTCGTAAAAAACTTGCCCCTGCTGCGGGGCGGGGATCGCTACGCTTTTACTGCTGAGGGGCGGGCGGGGCGGTCTGCCTTTTTAGATACGCTCGCAGCGTTCTAGGCGAGACTTTCGTCTCGGCATACCGAATTCACTACATGTAACTTCTTAATAAACTATGAAATTAAGTTCATACAATAATAAGTATTGTTTAGATTTCAGATATACAATATAAAGTACAAGAATAGCTATGCCACACTACTATCGTAATCAACTGCTTCTATACGTTATTTAGTAGTAGTAAATTAAATAATTAGAGTGGGAGATGCCTCGTCAGGTTCTGTTTAATAACCAAAACCTGATAGGCATCTCCCACCCAGACTACTCACGCCTGTGGTACCAACATGTGATGGGTTCTTATCTACATTTGTGCCTGCACATTTAGCCCATTCGATATGCGTTTTGGATGGCCATAGATTCGACAGTGGGATAGTTTTTAGTTCTGAGTAGATTAAAATAAAAATAATTCTTTCATCTATCATGACATTCTTTCAAATCATTATAAATGTTAACAGTTTTTTTTTTTTTGTAAAAAGTAAAATGAAATATTAAGAAATCGAGAAATTAAGAAATGAAAAAAAAATGTAGTAGGAATTCATTTCACTTTGCGGTTATTACAGATGATGCGTAACCATTTTGCATTAATTAAAAATGCCGCAAAATTATGGGGTAGGTTGCTATTACCAGGACTAATCAGTCAAATTATAAAATATTAACATTGCCTATAAATGTCTTCCTTGCAACGGGTAATATGTAGTTAGATATATTTGCGGTTTTTTTTTTATAAAAAAAATAATATTTGTAGTATTTCTGCGACATACAAAATTTTATACAATATGTGGTTATATACGTGTTTATAAAAATAGAGTGTGTATTAGTATATTTATAATTACGGATGAGACAGACGGTCGATATTTAGATATGCTGTCAACTTCCTAGATAAACAGATTGTACCTACCAAGCTCTAGCCAGGAGTAGCAGTGGGCGTTAACGCGATAATCATAATAACTGAGGTTACGTTATATGCGAGTTCAGAATAACTTAATATTTAACGGTTACAAAATAACTGTGTGATTTGTACCTGAATTGTCATGGTGTCACTTGCAACAAGTTTTCCGTGTCAAAAAGCTGAAGTCTATATATGTATGGTATATGACCGTAAATATGTACTTGTATAGTTTTGTCATTTCGGAAGTATTTCAAGAATATATTTCGAATTGCCTAAAAGGGTATTATGTAAGGTAACTATTATAAGGACGGTATATGAGTGTTTCCTTAACTTTCCCTCGGCCGTAATGTCCGAAGGGTAGACGTCGTTTAGGGATACACTCGCAAATAAAAACGGTCACGCTTTTAAGTTCGTTCTCCTTTTAATAAAAACAAAAGTCCCTATGCCCATAATGTCTTATTGCTGCCCGCGGTGGGTTGGGTCGTGAGAAGAGGGATAGAGGGAGGGAGGGGCGAGGATGGGGGGGGGGGGGGTTGTACGTCAAATAACGAGCTGGAGATATTAATTTTACTTGTCGTTGATTCTAAATGTAGAGCCAGCGACATTTTTTAGGGTTCCGGAGCGAAATGGTCAAAACCGAAACGTCGATGTGCGTTTGTCCGTTTGTACCAGACTTGTACATATTGGTCCTCATATTGCAATTTGTTATACACTTAAAATTTTAAGTAGCACAGATACGAGTACAATCATAGCTTATTTTTTTTCCTTTAATGGCCGTTTTGTAGTTTTTTTTTTACGTTAGTTTTGAAAATGTATGTCTTGTTACTTTCGAATTAGAAATTTTATTTTTTTGCAAATAAACAGGCAAATGGTAAATATTATTGAACACATACTACATGACTGTCTTTCGTCCAGTCCTTATGTTTCAATTTGCAAACGCCAGAAAATCGTTTTGATTTATTGTATGGTTAATGAAACTCGTATGTAACCATAAATCAAATAAAACTTAAAACCATAAAAAATAAGTTGAAAGATAGCCAGGGTTTTGAGTGTATTATTATATGACCTTAAGAAGGTTTTATTTTTAATTTAATTTTGTAGATTATACAAGTGGAAGTGGATTCATATGAATATGAAAGAAAAAATAGGACCTATTATTTCATAGCAAGTTAAAAAATGTATTCGGCACAATAGCCTTCGGCTTTTAAACTCAGTTTACACGCGACCGGTTTATTTTATACACGACTTTACTAAAGTTAATTTGCATCAAACAGCGATATTTTACGCAAACTTCACATTTCATCGCGTTATTCAGTATGCCTACCTACTGAAAGTATAAGCTGATTAAAAGCAGCATTTCTGAGTAAGATAGTAACAAGATAGTAAGGGTTTAAAACGTAGAAGAGTTTGTTTTTTATTTCTATATTATAAAACTGCAATTAAATAAATACCAACAATTGCTTACTGACCGCGCAAAAGTAAAACCGTAAAAAAAAGCGCCCTATAAAAATAAAGCACCGAATTTCAATGTCGAATGTTAATATATTTCGCCTTCAGTATGGTGTGCCCGTCAAACTGTGAACGAAGTATTTGCGCTCGTTGACCGCTTTTGTCACTCTGCGTTGATAGTTCTAATATTTACTATGACATCATCACAACGCTTGATTTGTGAATAATAAAATTTTTCGCGAATCGCGAATAAACCCACTTTTTTGATGATCTTTCAGTAAGCACGTTGGTTTAATATTATATAACTTATTTGTTCTTTTTTTTAATGTCTTTATTTTTGTATCCCTTTGTTCGTCACAAAGGCTTTTAATATTTTAGCTATGGTTTTACACTTTAATACATAAATCGATTACAATGAATATTTGTATAACTAATGAATGAATCACTACGTTAAAAATCTATTTTAACTGACTAAAATTTGAGTCATTGATTTTTAATATGTTTATTACATTAAATTCATATATAAGCTTCAATTTAATAAATTTACGAAATTATCGAATATGATAAAACCAAGACGATATTAAATCGATTTATAGGAAGAGAAAAACGAAATAAATATAATGCCCATAAATATATTTAAAATTTCGTCGCTGGCTCCTG
The DNA here is from genome assembly GCA_020383195.1 of Neomicropteryx cornuta. Lineage (NCBI taxonomy): Eukaryota > Metazoa > Arthropoda > Insecta > Lepidoptera > Micropterigidae > Neomicropteryx > Neomicropteryx cornuta. The sequence continues at coordinate 15,110,034 of JAHKQU010000019.1, read as the reverse complement.
AATTTTCCGCGCAGGGCGTCACGGACGCTCTCTCTTGCCAATCGCCTTATGTCCGTAATGGCATTACCACAATGGGCTGCTGGCTCGGGGCGGGCGGTGGGCGGGGAAATGAAAAATATTATTAAAAGACGACTTAAAACAACGTCGACATTAAGGCTAAGTCGGAAAGCATATCAGTCCACTCGACATACTTTATTGTTATAACCGAGACGTAAGAAAAGCCACGGTAAGTCGTTCGAAGGCAGCGGAAGGAACTCAAAATTCAAAACTCTATATGCTTGGCCACACTGAGGAAAAAATCCTGGACGCTCTACAAGACATTCCTGTAGATATGGAAAGTTATGTGTACGCAGTGGCGGTGCTTCCATAGAAGCCGAAAAGACGGGCTTGCCTGCATTTTTTAACAATAATTGCTCGGTGCCTCAAAACTATTCGCCTTTGGCATTTATGGTGGACTCTCACCGCCCGCCTCTTCGATATGGCTCGCCTACTATACACATTCTGGGCGCGCCGCTGTTTGTCACCACAAACGAACGAGTCTTGTCACCTTAACAAACTTTTTGGTTTGGTGGGCATGACAGTCTTTAGTTTAAACGTAACACTAAAAAAAAAATTGTAATGCCACCAAAAATTTGGTATTGGCAACCATACAGATGGTTGATATAGTGACAGCAATAATTTTTGTTGGAGTTACACATCGATTATTGTTAAACTTACTTGATTGAATACATTAACACAATATTAATCATTATAAGACCGATTAGAGTTACGCATTTATATCTAACAAAATGACATAGAAAGACAAAATGGAAAAAAAATAGAAAATGAATATAATGGACACAAAATCTCAAGCCTAAATACTAAATACATACAAGAGAAAGTAAAAGTTATTTTGTACGTCGTGTGACATGGATTTTAAAGAATTCTATTACGTAGGTCATATATTAGTACAATTATTTTGTGCTAGACTCAGGGAAACCATCTGTATATTTATAACCTAGGCCCACGGGTATCAATGCCCATGTATTTAATAATTGCATCATATATGCTGTTTGATTCTATTAATTATGTATAAATTACTCTGATCTTTTTTCTATTACCCGAATTCAACGCCTCCGAATTATATTTTATACCGAGGATTCTGTATAATGGATACCCACTGAAACCGACTCCGATTTATATGAACAAATATTGCGGAAGTTGGATTACAACGTTTTGTTTGTATTGTTTTCAGGCGCCCTGCAGATAACGAAAAGCGAGGAAAGTGACAAGGGCAAATATGAATGTGTCGCCGACAATTCCATCGGAACAGAATACTCCAAGGTGACGTCGCTCTACGTCAAAGGTATTTATGGTCTTTTTTATGTTCTTTTTCATGTTTATAAAACTTAGATAAAGAATAAGGAAAATAAATAATACACAATGTGATGTTTTTCTAAAAATATCTAATAAAATAATTTCGCCGTCAATCTTTTTTCTAACGTCTCTAATTTTATTTTATTTTTCGTTTATTACAAAATCTAACAGAACATAGAATATTAAAAATTTTACACAGATACAATTTAAAACCATGCTCCGATTCGAGTGTAAGGGTTCGCTAAATTATGGTAAATACTCAACGGTAATATTAAAAAAAGTAAAAATAGATATAGTGGGTAAACAGCAAATAATATAAGGTTGAGTAATATTTAAGGTTAAATTAAATTTAACTAGTACTTAAAAAAATGAAAACATGATTATTTTCTAACCTTGAATAGCGTCAACATCCTGAAACATACTCAGAGCATATCCTGGAAACAACAGAGTTCTTAGCAATGTTGATGTTATGGTGACATGTATTAAATACATTTTTGGCTCTGGTTTAGAACTTATTTATTTATTTGGTTTATTCAACATATTTACAATTCCTTTCTTTTATGTACCAGCCAAGCTATCTGCTGGAAACCAGGTGTGTAAAATACAGATATTAATAATTGTGAAATATGTTCAAATTATTTTGTTCTGTATTTTACACGTCCTTTACAATATACAAATACACATATATTGACATATATTTTTATAGCATTTTTATTTTCTTACTTAGGAATGTTATATTTGAAAAGAGAAGGTAAATCTGTCGAGTCGAAGTGATTATTGTGATTTTTTAATAATATCATCATGTCAGACAGAATCCGATGATCAGACAACAAGGGAAGTTAAATTGGGATTTACTAAATTATTTGTTAAAAAAAGTGTAAAAAACTATATTCTTTGTGAAGAATCCCTCCCTGAACTAGTTGTTTGTGGGTTAAGAAAAGTTATAAGTTTCGTCACTAAGTTGGTATAGGTCACGATCCAGTAATTGGTGTCGGTAGTCTCACAACAAATAATTGCCTAAAAGGGTAAATGTTTCAGTATATGTATGAAAGTCAACGCGTTCTGCGTGCTGCATCTCGCTTTCTCTTGCGGCGGCGGCGCATCAGCCTATCTCACTCAATAAGCGTTATCTGCGCTTGTCGAAACCCGCTCACTGCCCATTTCTGTTCCGAATTTGTAGCCCATATTGTACACGTTCTGTGTACACATGTAGTTAACGAGCTCGACCTTTATCGGGGGCGGGCGGCGCTGGGCGGGCGGCGCTGGGCGGCGAGCGATCTATAAGCGATTACGGTTGCGGGCGATTCCTCGCTCAGTTTTTCTCGCCGTGACGTCAGCCGGCCATTCTGCCGAGTGACGGCATCCAATTGTTTTACTACGAAGTGGAGTGTTTATTTATTTGATAGGTGGCGTGTCTGCGCTAAATAGCTTTCCTCACACCCCCTCCGCCCCCCCCCTCCGACGTTTCCTGAAGCCACTCGATCGTGTATTACCATTATTCCCCAACAATCAGAAATACGAGTAGCTAACCCTATTTTATGCGAATTGTTTTTAATTCACTTAGTTTTTCTATGAACTTTGATTTTAGTGTGGATTTTGATGTGGTGTTTACCATTATTTAGATAATTTCTTCCGTAAGGTATATGTGTATAATCAATTTAAATCAAATTTTAAAATAGAAAAATGTTGATGTTTGTAATAAAATCGTAAAAAGACGCTTCTAGGGCGCTTCATGACTTTACGCTGACTAAACCATTAGAGATATATCAAATTAATATATTACAAAATTGTAGGTTCTAAAGGTATTTTTTTTACCGTTATTCGCGGATTCATGAGAATCCCGTATTACTCAAGAGATATTGGTTTCTTTGTTCCGGACCGTTTGACTAGATCGCGGGAGCACGCGTTATTTAGGCGATTAGCGTGTCGTACCGACGTATGCACAAGTATAGTCCGATTGGGAGAGCAGTCGAATTATTAAATTCCATTTCCTATGAGTTTGTTCGCTTAATGGTATAAAAAATCTGTTTTTTATTACACCTTTGTAAGAGCGTAAATTATTTTTTTGGTATTTTTTGCCCGGAGGTATTATTTTTAGTTTTTTAACTTTGTATTTTTCCTGATTAGTTCTGGTTATATTTTTCTTGCATCGAAAATAATCGTCATGATACCTTCACGCGTGATTAGAACAAACGATTCGCTAGACATCCCACGTCGTAGGACAAATTATGGGCAAAATGAACCCATTTATAGAATGTGTTCAACCTTAAATACGAAATATCCATAAATCGATAGATTTACTGTCAACCTAGTGGCGTTCAAATAATTTATCAAAAACCAAATGTTGACATGAAATTTCCCTTTTCTCTACCTCCCCCTCTTTTCATCTCTCGTGCATTGCTTGGACTCTTAGGTTATTCTCACTTGTTGGAAATATTTAATTGGTTTTATTTTATTATTGTGTACTGATTTCTTTGTTACTTTGATCGACCAATAACGGCACAGAGGGTTTATGATTTGAGGGCAAGCTCAAGGCTTTCGAGAAATATCCACTTCTTCTAGTTTCTGAGTGGAAACACAAAAAGGCAATACCCTCCCCCCCGTTCAGTCCACCCCGCAGCGAAATACGAAGACAGACACATCCGTGTGCAGGTTTGCGTGGAACTCCTGCAGACTGCAATTACGGGCATCGCCGGGTCTTGTTTACTATTAAACGCGCTCCAGTTTTCTGCCCCTAATCCGATTGCTTTTTAACCATTTTGCCAATTAATGCAATGAACTATGTTGCCGACCCCGTATAGTTTGCTTATTTGGCCCGACTTCGCCCGGGTTGTACTGATCTCAAATATTTCCGTCGCCGTTCTACTAAACGACTTCTTCCCAAAATCACAACAATTTAAATATTACATATGTTCATGATTTTAAGGATAATTATAATTAGTATTTAACCTAAATATTATTTAAAATATTTATTTTTATTTACTTATTTATTAAAGCAATAATCATTTTGTAAGGTTACAAATATAAATATACAGGTATACATATTAAAAATGATTGTATCCGTGAGCGTTTGGTGTCTGTTATTAAAAAGTTGTAATATAATAGACAGATATTCTATTATTTATATTAAGTAAAAAATACCTTAAGTTTTATACTAAAACATTTATTATTAGACTAGCCGTTGATGCGGGCAATTCCAAAGATTTAAATCTTCATATCTGCCGGAACAATCGTATAGCCATCATTTATTTATTTATTAATATACATTTTTCTTATAGATTTATTTACAATTTATTATAAATATAGTTTACTTATAATATATTAAAAACAAAAACCAGAGGAAAATAAAAACCTACTTTCCTCTAAAAAGGAATGGAAAGACAAACAAAAACAGTATTTTCGGGCGAAAATAGAGAAGTACATAAGCTACAAATTTAGAAAGCTGGGTACAGAAAAACCCTCGGGAGAGGACCCCCGGCTCGCCCAATAAACCCCATTTATCTACCCAACTCTTGACGAAGCGTCTAAAAGCCGCAAAATTTGCCTTAGAGCACGTCAAGTCGTAGAACCAGACGGTAGCCACGCTACTAAGGCTGTTAAAGAATCCGCATACAATAGCATTTAGTAAGTTGGATGCAAAGGGTTGTCCTTTCCCCGATAACCAATTGTTTAGCAGTTTGCCTAATACGAGTACCTTGTTGCTTGTAACCGACCGCCATCCTCTTGCATATTATTGCACGCTTTTGGACCTAAATATGAGCAACTTCCCTGTCCAAAGCCAGTTTTCCTTCTGGGAATAACAAAAACTTTACAGCTAGGCCCTGCGGGCGGCTTTGACGATGCCTTCAGCACGCGACTATTAGTATGTTTATACCCAATAGCAGCTCGGCATACCCACTTTGATGTTTAAGAGTAGTGAAGAGTTTTCTTTTAAAGATGTTTTTGGTACAGAAGGCGAACGGATCTACTTACGTGCGATTTTTATACCCAAAGGTTTAAAAAGTTTAGTTCAGATTTAAAAATAAAAAAATGTGTTTGCATCTCTGGTGATACTTAACGCCAACCAGGCATGCTTCCAACACCAAAAAGTTCCTATTATGAAACAATTAATTCGAATTTATTTTTAAATGAGATGGTATAAATTGACAGTATTTTTGGCCAGAGAGTAAATTAGGCGCAACGCGAGGAATTGTGGTGAAATCAACGACAAACCTAACCTAACCTAATTTAACATGAACCTTGCCGGTGCGCGCGTGGCCAACTCGCCTACCTACCGTTTATGACATGTAACATCTATCGAGTAACAAAGAACCCATTACACGAACCGTTTTATATTATGGCAACGTAAATTTTACATTATTTTTCCTCGGAGACCAGGACAAATTTTGATACAGCCCTTTGATACACCTTTTTGATATTCACAAATGATAATTAAAATCTTAGTACCATTTAGCGGGATTTGTATCTATAAAAGTAATCGACGGAACACGTAATAATCCTTTTTTTTGGGCTGCTACACTTCGGCTACATTCTTGAGGGTCCGTAGTGTTTTTTGTGGGTGTCTTGTTACTTAAACGGTCGACAGTGCTGAGAAAAGCGCCGTTGAATATTCTCAACGGTGAAAAAATACCCGGGCGGATTTAACCCACCGGGTATTCGAACCTGGGATTTAAGAAGCTGACGCTTATACCTCTGCACCACCAGGCTGTTTATTTGTTTGTATTTTAGATGTTTATTATTTATTTATTTATCTATATTTGGGAAATAAAATAGTTACGTAACAAAGAAATCATATATATACAAGCGATATATTATTATTATTATTTATGTATTATTATTATTTATATATTATGTATTATTGCATACAATTTATTTCAAATAATTGTAATTGTATGTTGCGCAGTGAGATAGTTTATGCTTATAAGAACGATGCTTCTAGTAAAGTCTACCATAGTACGGGCAATGCCTAGTTAGGTAGTACTTTGCATAATGTGAAATTAATGTTAAGTTACTGTCAATAAATAAATACAATAACAAAATAATAAAAAGGGTGGTACTTACCCACTAACAAGTATAAAATAAAACCAATTAAATATTTCTACCGGGTGAGTATAAAATTAGTGTTTAACCTATGAAATGCAGGAGGAATGAAGAGAGGGGGAGGGTGAGGAGAAGGAAATTTCATGTTAATGTTTTATATATGTATTCGTATAAAAGTGCACATATAAACATGTGTGTTTTAATTCGTGTTCAGTAATTAGCAGACTCGGCCGTCCGCAGCAGACCGCCCGCCCTCGTTTGTCTTCGAAATGAGCGGATGTCGGCGATGGATATCGCGACGCCATTTTGGCTATCGCTCGGACGTGACGTCACGCGCACGCCCGGACGTTTCCTGCGGGCGCACCCTTACCTGCCCACAGCCGTCCACCCTCAACCCTTTATGTGTGCCGATACGCTAATTAGGAGGGGTAATTCTGCACGGGACGGGGTCACGACGATGTCATTCGGTTGCATTTCTTATCAGAATGCTACAAAAATGCGAATTTTACAGGTTTTCAAAGGCGTTAGGAGAGATATCAACAGGAAATATAAGTAATATTATTCGAAAGAATTACTTAAAGAAATTTCTTTAAACGTTATTACTTTAAACAAAACCACCATTTTTTGATGTCGCTCGCTATGTAACCAGAAACAAACCATATAAAATAAATATAGTTTTATGATGACAATGAAGTGGATAAGGGATTTACTTAAGCGATTTAAGAATTATATGGTATAACAACATAGAAATAAAATAACAAAATTTGCCTAAAATTGAAGGTTTTTGTTTTAGTTTTTAAAAATGAAAGTAATAATTTATGCGAAAAGGTTTTAAATTTTCACAAAATGTGGATTTTTGTGTGATTATTTTAAAAAAACGGAATTAAATAATTTATAATTGGGTTTTTTTTCGAAAAAGTAAAATATTGCTATAACTTTCTTAGTATAAGAGATATCGAATTTATTTAAATTTTATTTTATTGCTTAAATATGGGTCTAAAACTTATCTAAGTAAACTTTTTGATAGCACCAGCCATTGGTCCTAGGGGTGTGATAAATTGCTTTTTCAAAATTCAAAAAAATCATACCTCTCTTAGATCAAATTAGTTCAAAGTGTTAATTATAGGTCTATAATTTCCGTACAAATTTTGTTTGAAACAATTTTTGATATGAGCAACTCTTACGGCACAGTATAAAAAGGGATTCAGTATACGCACTCTCGCTGCGCAAGGGTAAGTACGGCGCGGCGGAGCGGTTCGAAGTGAGAGAGCTGCCGCGCGGGGAGTTGATCGCGCGATGTTTGATTGCGTACAATTGGGGTTCACCTATCCCTTCTTTGATCCCTTGAAATCTACCTCCGCCTCTACCTCCGGCGTGCCGAAAGGGATTTTTTCGTATAATATAAATAAATAAATAAATAAATAAATATCGTTCACTCAAAAGTTCATTCTCCTTTTTTACTGAGTGATTTCTCATCTCACTCACTCCTTACCTGTTTCATTTGCTTAAATATAAATTACGCACCGACTGCCGTGCTTAATAGAATTCAGGAGACTTATATAAACGTTATGTAAACATATTCTATATCGCTGTTTTTAATTCTTTTAATAAATAGGTAATAGATGCGTGAGAAAGTGCTTTAAACCTGCTCAATCGTGAGCGGATTTGAACCCGAAATTTCTTGGCTAATAGTCAAATGTCCTAACCACTAGACCATTCCGATCTAATCGCCAGGTTTGCCTCCCGTGTCTATTAGCCACAAGTCAAGTCGCGACTCCGGTAGACCTAATTGACCTCCGCCATTGCGCTAATGAAAGATAAGCGTACGCGAGCGTAATGAAGCGTACATTTTTTATTCTGTTTTAGATAAGGGTGGTCTGATCGGTTTTTTATTTATTTCTTACACTTTACCTAATTAATAAATATATACGGCCTAAACAGGCTATAATTAACGTTAATTAGCGTTATTTAATAGCGGTTCTAAATTTTTATTATGTAATTGTAAATATCGCCAATATTAAAATGAAACACAAGCTAGTCGAGTTAGTACTGACCAGTTTATATCAGCGTTTTTTACCGGATATTTAAAAAAAAATATATATAAGCACATCCATAAATTATTAATTGAATACAAATTTCGAATTTATACTTTTTAATAAAAATATTTAACGAAAGAGTCAAATTCGCATTTAGAACACAAATGTATAACCTAAGCGACCTTGACAGAATTTCAAAAGAATTCGTATGAAATCGTCTTCGAAATTGCTACGGTACCTAATATAAGTACATAAGTACAATTAATTATTAAAAAAGATAGTCAGGCATATATTTTGAGGTATTATGAGTTGGCATAAATATATAGTTATAGTGTATTATTATTTGAAAAAAAATAATAAATAAATATAAATAAGTAAGTGAATTTAGGTACTTCTTTTAGTTTTACTATGTAAGATTAATATGTATTAGTATGTTCGTATGTAATTTATATATATAATATTGATTTCCTATATAAGTTTGTATTAGTATATAGTGTATTAGTATATAATAGTATGTTTGTTTGTACAAACAAACATACTATTATATACTAATACACAATGAATGTGTACACATTCAGATCTAATCCATGTTTTTGTATGTGTATTTTTCTTTTTTCGACGTGGCAATATGACTTAATATCTTCCTTAGAACAGGCGATAGCCTAGTTAGACAAGATATTTTGCATTATGACAGTATTCGCAAAAATAAATAAACCTTAATATTTAAAGGATTCCTTTAATCCCCGTAAATTATCGTGTTGTATGTATGAACTGTCCTCGATTTAATTGCATCTTTTTTTTTTTTAATTATTTATATGCGTTTATTGAACTATTTAATGTATCAATTATTCACCGTACCGTGATATCCTAATCTGGTGTGCCGGTCGATAATCATCTTGACTTCATCTCTGTTATTCGCATCCTACGGTGGTGAGAAAAAAACTATTAAGCTGCATGGGGTGCTTAAATGAGCCTTGACACCTATTTTCATGGAACATCCTGTTGTATTATACTTCATCCATCCAGTCCCAGAAGAGAAGAATCGTTTTTCTTGATTGGCCACGTAAATGGAATCTTGGTCAATTCCACCACTCCGTATAATTGCTTGGTTCCGGTGAAGGGTCTCTAATTAAATGTCGATACGGGCGGTGTGGCCACGGGATGTGGCCACCCGCCTCGCCCCTCCCCTAACCCACCCACACCCCTCTTTTCCAGACCTTGGGTTGCTGCATTTTTTATGCGTTAACGAAAAGGCCGAATCGCCGAAACACGTTTTTGTTTGCAGTAGGCTCAACCAACGTTTGGTACGTCTAGCCGAACTCCGGTACACATAAACGAACTGCTTTGTTAGCGCTACCGAAGTGTTCTGTGGAGAAACAAAATGGCGGAATTCGGCGATTGGATTGAGCGGCAGCTCGCTCGCATCAGTCAATCAATTTAAAAGATCGGCCTCAAAAAAATTGTGTGAATATGTGCGGTTATATTTTGTTTAGTTGTATTTTTTACAATACTCGAACAGGCATAAAAACAAATAATGTAAAACAGCCCGCAACGGGGTAGGTATGTTTAAATCTGAGTATTGTTTTAAAATAAAAATAAACGCTCGGTTTATGCTACAAATTACCCCTTATTGCGACTAATTTACGATTGTACTCTGCGAGCGAGTTGCAAGGTACGCCCGGCAAAGGATGAAGCGATGCCTCGCTCCTAATTAAATTATTTTTACGCTTCAGAGATGCGCTAAGCTAACTTATTATTCCTCTGATGCAAACCGAGCTTTTAGCGCGGTTTGCGGTTTGTTGCGTTGCAAACAAAAAGACATAGTCTTTTTCACTTCACCGAGCACAGAAGCCGTGCTAGACCACCGCTGTGGGCCTCGACCGTGATCCAGTTCCTCATCATACATACATCATCCATACATCAGTAGATAGAAGCTGAAAAGCCAGGCTTGCTTAAAATTTTTGATGAAAAAAAACAAATATACGCGTAGATTATTTTAAAGTTTGTGTAGGTAAGATTATATTATTTTTTATTATTTTATTTTTATTTAATTATTACGCCTAAATTACTAGGTATCTTTATACATCAATAATGTGATTATTTCGAATTCTAACGCGTGTAATTTAATTCTAGAATGTGTGGGTATAACCACCAACCCCACTACTGCCAACCAACCAACCACCCAACCATGGTCATGCCATTTTTAAAGCTTCATTACCACCATCTCCCCTGATTCTAGGGCAGGCATATTTGGCTTAGTTCAGTAGGGCCCAAAATAATTGTATATGACCCATATCTGCTATTAAAAAAAATATATACTTTTAGACCCTGATTGTTTTTTGTAACATATTTACACATCATCCACCTCACGTATGTACCCTACAATATTTTACATTTCGATATAGTAAATCAGTTAATAGTAGCAGTAGTTTCAAATATCACACATTTACTTTATTTTATTAAAGTTATCTTAAAATTAATATTTAGTATACAATGTGCCTTCCTAATTCACATGTCCCATAAAAATAACATCAAAACTGAAATTTGATAGTGTCGTCCTTACGGATTGTTGAGTAGAAAGCCGTTCGCTTGTACTCACGGATAAGAGCTCTTTCAGATTCGTCGAAACGTTCGAAATTGTCTTAAAATAACGTATGCCTTGCGTCATTATTGTGTTCTCCGTATTGTAACGGCACACAACCTTTGCAAATGTACTAGACCACCCTTCATCCCCCCCCCTCCCCCTTCATTCCCTCTGCCCAACCGCACTGCTTGTATTAAGGGCTGCCACTCACCGGTCCCCGCATATTTTAGCTTTTATACATACATTCACGTATAAGAATACCCGAAAAGTTCAAATGCAAGAGTTCATTTTTTGTATGTAATAACCGTTTAGATCACATCGGAGACTGGTCGGATGATATAGATTTATTTAACATTAACGTCAACACATTTTTAGAACTAATAAATGATACATTGACAGTTTGAGTTGACATTAATTTGGGTATTACAGACAGCGAAGAATTAAATGCAATAGTAAAATAATTTTAATTGCATCACTGAATAGAATTGATTGTATGATTGTCTTTATATTTAGACTATAACGCGCCATTTTATACGATGAAACAAAACGATGGTTGCTCTAGAACAGATTAAAGTCAAGTTGAGTAACCATCAACCCTTATTAAGGATAATTATATTGGTCATATTGTATTGTGAAATATTTACTCTACATATAATTCATAAAGGAAATTTTGAATTGAATTGAATTGGAAATATGAAAACACGGCTTTTGGAAACTTAACGACGTAGTATTTATTACTGGCCAGTTAAAATTAATACAAACTCATAACGATGTGCGCAAATAGAAACATGTCAAATAATGTTCAGTGCCACATTATAATTATTATAAATTGAAATATTAGCTATGTCCGTGTTGTTTCATTAAAATTTACTAAAAAAATAAAACGGTGTTCATCACAAGTTAAACTACAATTTGTGAACGAAATTCTATTTAGAATAAATTAAATTCTAGACTGTTTTGTTTATATATGAACCACGTGAATGTAATGCTTCTAAATAAATGATGGCTATTCATTGATTGGGCAGATAAAAAGACTTTAGTCTTTAAAACTGCTCGGTCGGCGGCTAGTCTAGTAAATATTAGAATAAATTAAATTATTTGATTATAAAATGTTTTTTATGATTCCGCTTTGCGTATGTATTCTCAGTTTGAACTCAGGTGGTACTTGACGGCAATTTTAAAAATATTACAAAACACCACCACTGTTTATTTAAGGCGAAACCAAAGGATAAATATTAATTTCAATTTATTTAGACCCTTTTTTCTTGAATTTGGAAACCATTGGATATTTAATCATAAAAAAATATGTTTAGATTCCTTGATCTTATGTTTTTAACATAGTAAAGGCAGATTTTTAAAATTAATTTCTATTTCTGAGATTTTTAATATATGATAAACGCTAATAGTTCTTTTTAGTTGAATTTCTCTCTTATATACATTACAGCCTTAGGAAAAATAGTAATTAAAAGGCTAATGAAGGGTTTAAAACATGGAAAAGTTCATTTTTTTAATTTCTATATTATGGAACTGTAATTAAAATAAAAACCAATAATTGCTTAAAGTCCGCGCGAAGAGTGAAACCACCGAATTTTAAGGTCAACTGTCAGTTTGATTCGCCTTAACTACAAATGAGAATAAATCTTCCTTAGGGCGTCCCTGTATTCGATCGAGCGTTCGTTATCCGTCGACGTTTTTTTAATATCTCCAATGCGTGTATATTTTCACTTTATTTAGTATCTCCTTTAAGTCAGAGAAAAATATCTCTTTTCTCGTATTTCTGTTCTTTGTACGCCCGCTTCTAGACGATTATCCTCGCATTACTTTCGAGTCATTCGAGGATTTATTTAATTTGTCATTATTTTTTCCGTTGTTGATAGCGTTGGGTGCGTTGGGTGTGTTGGGTGTTTTAACGTTCTCGATTTTCGTCTGGGGCAGTGACGCACCCTGCCGTCGGAGGCGCTCTTCTCATTCATCTAACGGCCTGTAAAAAGATAAACACTGAAATTACTGAATAAAATTAATGTATTATTTTTAAAAACTTAATTTCAATTTGCATCTCTATGTATTCAATTATACCTTTAGTTTTATCTATCGATTCTTGTATTCAGTCAATAAACGGCCTGCAGGCGCAGTGGTATAGGCGCCTGCTTCTAAATTCAGAGGTCCCGAGTTACGGAATCCCCGTGGGTCGAATCTGGCCGAGTCATTTTTCGCCGTTGAGTATATTCAACGGCGATTTTCTCAACATTGTCGACAGAGTTAAGTAACAAGATAAACAAAAAAAAAAACACTCATTCAGTTTATAGACTTGCGAGATGTTGTTTGTCTCTAATGAACGGCGCAATGGCGCTTCCCCAACAACACAAGGCATACGAATGAAGAAGAAGTCAATAAAAGTTTTACGTCTGCAGAATTAATAAAATATATTAAAAAATACAAACTTCAACGCTACTAATTTTTAGACAGAGTTTCTAGATATATAACTTATTGATTCCATATAACCCATATAAGCTCACATAATTTAGGAGACGAAACAACATCCAGTTTTATTTTTATTCTATATCTACTAATAAGAAAGTCACAATACTACAACGTTTGTGTCAATAAACCAATAGTTAATATTAGATTTTCTGACTACTGCATAAGCTAAGATCTAAGCTAAAACGGTAAGATATCGACAAAAAAACCTCACTTTTAGGAAATTTTTAGGTTTTTATTATGACGTCATCAATGTTTCTGCAGTAGGAAATTGACACAACTAATCACATAATAAAATTAAGTGACTAGTTTTCAATGTCACTTGTACTATACCAAGCTAATAATACAAATCCAATGACTTGAAGTCATAAAAATAAATTACATTTATAACAATATTAATTATTAAAATAGCTCGCGATATTTAACGCGTCTGACGTACGGTTTCCTATAAACAAACAAAAGAAAATTCTGACCACAGAAAAGGTTTTTCCATAAATGTGAGAAATATTTTGCATATAGACAAGTGGAATTGTCCACCCTCGTTTGCATACTCGTATGTGTACCGCGCCGCGCCGCGCCGCCCAAACGCGTTGAAGAACTCGCACCGCCGAGTGTTGCGAGTGACACAAAGGGAGTGGAGGAAAAAACGCCGCCGCCCGCCCCCGCGACTTGGCGCCCTCACAAAACGTGTTTTCACGGCGACGCGACTTAATTCATGCCTTTTGAAGCGTCACAAAGTCGCCTCGAGGTTTTTCTGCCCCCTCCCCTTGCCGCTCCCGCCCGCCCTATGACTGTGTCGCGGGAACCCGTTAAAAAAGTACTGGCTTGCTTACCGAGTTCGCGATTTTGACAATTTTTCTGGTAATTGCCGCCCTAGTCAAGGGCGTTAGCCTGTAAAGAAAGAGTATGCATACTCTGTAAAAACATTAATAATGAAAAAAATATTGGCAATGTCCTAATATGAAAAATTATTAGATTAAGCAAATATAAGACTGTATTTAAATCATAAACAAAATGGGAACTACCCATATATTTCAAAATATGTATTTATTCTACTATTTTATAAGCATATTAGATACATTATATTATTTTATCCATAATTATTATTGTAAATTTTCAATAACCTTTTTCAAAACACTTTTTCAATAACCCATCCCATCACGCACATTTATACACACATAGCTTCACATTATTCAATCGCTTTTATCTCTTGCGTTCGCACAATATTTATGAATCCTGTATTTTGTATAAATCTTAGTGCCTCTAGTTAAGTTTTCAGTTGCACATTTTGTTATTTAATTTTTTTGTTATGAAAATTGTGTTTTTTCCTCAAGAATTGTGAAATTCCTCAGTTTCACGAGTGATACAGAGGAATAATCTAGAAATAATCTGGTAAGAAAATGTAAAATGATTTACTTAACACATAAATAATGAACTATTTTTAACCATAGACTTATATAAAGTCCCATTTTGCAAGAAAAACGAAAGAGCGGTAGACCAAAAAAATCATACACTGGCACACAAAGACATTAAGGGCGATCACCGATGCGTCTTGATGATTACATGAAAGAAACGCAAAATAGCGAAGATGTATTTAACCATAGACCGGCGAGTGAAAATAGTTCTGTAAACTTCATATGCAATAATCTATTAAATCATATTTCAGCGGATCTCAATTCACCATTCACCGGGAATAAACGAGTATATAGTTTTTAAGTATCCGTTACATGCGAATATGTATTATTCAAGCTGACCCGACGAAGTTCGTACCTCCTCAGAATCAATAAATGCTGTGTTAACTTATTAACTAAATTAAATTCAGTTTTTTATTAAGAATACTCAAAATTAATAAGTTCAATAAATGTTTTAATTATTTTCCGATGTTTTAATAATTATTTTATTATTCGGGGAGATATCCAATAAATCAAAGATCATAAAAATCGGTCCAGCCTTTCTTAAGTTATAAATGCTGTAACTAACCCGACTTTTTCGAAACAGATTATCCATCTTGTTTTTTTTTTGCAGTCTTCATAAGCTATCATATAATATTATAATAATATTATAGCACTGTGTTTTGTTTGACTCCGTCCTGAACTGGCATGGTTCAATACCCCGTTCTTCTGAGTCAAGTGACTTAATTTGGCAATGTTTGTTTGTACTTGAAACAACAATGTATTGTTGGCTTAACTCTTCACCTTTGTCACTGTATGGTGGGCCGCACTGGGGCTTGCGTTTACTACATTCTGTAAACAAAGACTACATACTGCACATCAGTTCAGCGTGCATTCATGCATATGCACTTCAATAAATTTTTAAATTCTGGTCGATATGATAAAAGACCATCTGAATTAATTTCAATTCTTAATTTGGGAGCCACTATGTAGAATGCGTTTTGAATTCAGATTAACTAGTTGAAATAATACTGTGACGAATGAACTAGCCCGGTCTGCTGCTTTAAGCTCCCAACTCTCTAAGCATAAGAACATTGGGTTAAATTCTTTTCTTTCCAGAACAATTTGCCAGTGGAATGCTCTTCATAGGTCAGTATTTAACCCTTTTCCTTGTTCCAAGGCTGTTTTTACGCGTAGGCTGCGAGTCGTGAAGTTTTAATTTCTTTTTTCTCGCCTGAATATTGTAATTACTATACAACTATTACATTGTAATTGTAATAATAAAAAAACTATGATTCTTTGTGAAATTACATTGTTTAATATGTAAATTAAATCTCAAAAAACACCACAAATTACAACAAAATATACTTATATACCATTGTTATTTATTTATCATAAAAAAACTGATTTCAAATAACAAATATCAAAATAAAAGGCTCCTCAGGACGATGTAAAATTATTTCTTACTACCTTCTTTTCTTTTTACCTTTCTACTAAAGAAAATAGTAGGTACCTAGTGCATTATCAAAACACTGAAACATCTGCGAAGCTCAGCACTGAACATCAGTTTTGAACTGAACATCAGCTTAAAAAGTTACAACAGATGAATATAATTCGACTGTTACGGGCGGCGGTAGCGGGAATATATGCAAGGCTGACGTGACCCTCCTGACTCCAGGCACATTCCTCCAGTGGGTGCACTTTAAGTTTGCCCAATGGCTACAACTTCTTCCTACCCTCTCAGATGCACTCCGCTATTTCGCCCATTAATTAGCAACTCTTCCGAATTCCTTGCACTTTATACGGATGCTCGAAAACCTGGGGATATTCATTAGCGGTTTTCCCACTTGCCTCTTATTAACCGCGGCTAAGAGAGGTGGGAGGCATTTTTTTCTCGCTTGGATGTAAATTCCCTCTCGAGATATTTATACTATATATGAGATTTGCAAATTCGGTTTTATTCTACGAGTCTTTTGTTATATAGGTAATTAATTAATAATCTTTTTACAGGTTGTATTTAAAATCAGTACTGTCTTTTTAGGGGGTTGAATGTTGTTTGCTTTAATTCCCTGCAACACTTATAAAATTTAAAATGTATTGTTCGTAACAGTTACAGCTTGTATTTGTATTTATTTTTTTATATAATTTATTGTTAAGTTTAATTTTTACATATAAAAATAAACTTGACACTTATAGAAGTATAAGGTGGCATTAATAATTATTTTTGCTTGACATTACTACATTGACATTGACAGACTATTGATAAAGAAACATTTTAAATCATACAAAATTCACAGCTCGAAACTGTTTCTGTCCGAATTTCTGTCAGTAGTATGAACTTTTTATTTTATTTAGTTAAATGTATTGGTCACACATATTATAGATATACTTTAACTTTCTGCACTTCTGCTACATATAAACACACTCCTCCGTGCGCGCAAAACGCTTAGAAAGGGGTACAAAGGTATCTATAATTTAATCAAATAAAATTGTCCTTATTATATTTTTTTTCTAGCAGTAGATGTACTATGAAGATGACGACAGATCTTTTTTAAAATATTTTTTTTAATAAATCTTGCTATCCGTTAATGCTTAACTGAAATTGTAAGCAACTAGGAACGGTCTACCCATCGCTTGCGATATAAGAAAAACTCATAATAGCGTACTCGATCGCTGAGGGGGTGTCGTTAGGGGGCTTGCCACTGAGATATCATTCGAGGTATAATAGAAACATCTTGCATTCATTGAAAACACCGCTGCGTAGCTAGAGTACTTAGACAGCCGAGAGGGAATGTCTATTTGAATTGAAAGGGATTTTTATCGGTATTTTGGAAAGACTTGTTTAAAATGGGCGCGGATTTAACCGTTTGCAGGGCGATATAATGTTCTAAAATGATTGCACCTTCGAATGCCAGCGAAGTATTGCGACCGAATTGCAAAGTACGAGCAAAAGATGAAATAGTCTTTTGTAAAATTCCACAAGAAACTAGAAATTTTGCACGTCATACCTTCCAGATGGGACTTTTTGACGTTTTGTTCATTCTACCCGGAAAGGCGTCTTGGATGACGTGTACACGTCAAGAAACCAGGGGAATTAAATTTTATTATCTTTATTATGGCACAATAGTAAGTCAAAATAATAAATGATAATATAATATAGACAAATTAAACACCAGTCATTTATTGTTGTAAATTGCTTACTGACCGCGCAAAGAGTAAAATCTGACACTATAAAAAGAAACCGCCGAATTTCAAGGTCAATATGCTTCGCCTAGCGTAGCGTAACTACAAAATCATTATGGTAATCGCTTCCTTCATCTTTCCGTTGATATTTTCACAAGCTTTCACTATCTGGAAGTTCGGTTGAATCCGCCCTCGGATATTTACGAGTACGCTAGTTAATTTCCGCCTTGAAGGTGACTCGGAACAACATGAAGTTGACTTTATCGTCCTGGAAGTGGCGGGGGCGGGTCGGAGGAGCGCCGGGCGGTACCTCCCCCCTCCGCGCTGACATTTACGTACGTTCGCTCTAACTAATTAAAATTTCACTCGCGTGTCTCATCCCAGTCCATGTTACGCCTAGCAAGAGCTAGGGATGTAAAATTCAATCGAAAGTTGCGTTCGGTAATCAGTCAAATGAGAATGCTTTCAACTCTTTACCTTCTTCTGTTAAAATGCTAGTGATAATTATCACACTTAAATCTGCGACGACAACGCGTGATATTTTGTAAGTTGTATATTAAACATATTATGTTTAAAACACAATTTATATAAAATATATTGCAACTCCTTGAAATGAGCCAAATAGTTTAAAAAAATATTTCTCATTTAACGACAAAATACACCGTTAGCAACAATATGAACATCATGAATAGTCTAATTTTTTTTTCTAAATGTATGTTCGTGTGGCTAAATTGTTTCATTATTTCATATATTGCGTAATTAAACATGTTAGGAGTTTAAACTTTTAAAAGTTTAAACTTATTTTCTAACCCAAGAGCAGGTAACCAATTTGTTGTCGTTTTTGAAAAAGAATTCGACGCGTGAGAAAGTTTCATTTTTTTTAGCGTCCTTCGAATTCATAAAGTTTAATTATAAAACATGTTCTTCACATTGCATCATGTTAGGTAAAGGCGTGATACCAAAAGACATTTTGAATAACAACTATATTTAATATTTAAAAGATTGCAATTCCATTTTGTATTTATTTAAGCAGATAAAGTAAAACAGATGGTATTTGTGCCTATTTTTATAAAATATATGTATATTTATAAAAGAAACAATAAATAAGTTTTAATAATTAAAAATACGGTACTATGCAATATATAAAAACCTATTTTTTTTTTAAATATAGTAAAGTAAATATTATAATTTGTCAAAATCTCTTTGTATAATTTGTCTTTAAACAATTTTTAAATTAGAATATTGTGTGGTAAAAGTTAATCTAACTAGGCTGCCCCGCACTAAGATAGATTTTAGAATAGTGTTTGTGTATTTGAGTTGTAAATAATACTAAACATATTTAAACTATAAAATATTTTAAAAATTGTAGAACTCTGAGTATGTAAGGTGGGCACATTTCAATTTATTTCACCCCTGGCTGTGGAGAAAGTTTTATGAAGGTGTAATGTTTAGTCGTTAATGAATTTAAAAAAAGTTTTGACAAAGAATGCGGGTGTTCCTGGTAGATGTAGCTAGCTGCTTTCAATTCCGTTAGTGAAAGTAGTACAGCGGTCTTAGTATGAGCTGGACAATGTGTAGGATTCCTTTTACAATAATCGATTGTAAGTTATCGAACGCGCATCGCTATATTGGCTTCGCGAAGGGCGGCATGTAAGCTAAAACGACTTCCGACTCCGTTTTTTACATTTCTACCGTTCCTTATTACCTCTTTCCCATCTCTTCCTTCGGCGAATTTTCCCCTACCCTAAACTGTCATTTCATCACTTAAATTTATCTATTGTTAAACACTTGCGCCGTTACCCACGCATTTTCCTATAGTTACGGTTTCACGCTGGAAAAGCCAACAGCTAACTGGTATTTGGCTTTCTTCGGGTGAAGACAAACAGGCCTCGAAGCTCACTTCGCGCTGGTTATCCTTTCTACGAAGACCTGATATTTACCAACAAATCAAACTCACAATTCGAATTAAAACTTCTATATTATGGACTGTAAATACTCTATCGAAAAGTAAGTACTAAAAACACGAATGAGGTCGGACAGCATCTCTGTCCGTCCGATAGATTGACAATGCACACACTATCGACGCCGTAAGCTCGTTATATTCGACTTTACGACGCAGATCGGGAACTACCTAAAGCGGACTATACAAATCCGATCTTTTTTATTGATTAATCTTCTATGAAAATATACAGATTTTCAATTCTATATAAATCAACTTATATCTAGCTTAAGTAATTCTATATGACATATAACACTCTAAGAATACATTAACAGTCAGGTATTTACATTAACTTATAGTTCCTACGTATATATAGGACTTCTGACAGTTCCCGAGCCATTCTATGCCAATATTACTTACTTATATAAATGTACCTACACATCTATATAAGCCCTTAAATCGTACTTACATTTTATGTCAAGCTATAATGTTTAATAAACCGCAATATCTCGCAAAGATAAGAGATATGGGAAACACCTTTATTTGACACCTGCGTGTGATTCCCCGGCCACGTCGTAAACAAACGGACGCGTGTAACTTTCTTACGCAATATTGCATAAGAGGAGTTCACCGTGACGTCACCGGGGTTCCCTTGAGGGATTTACCTATCAAATATCAAGGTCCAAATATTGGCGGGGAATTCTTTTAGGCTAATTTAATTAGTTTACGTTGCATGTTAATATTTGGCTTATCCATACCTCCACCGGTATTTTCCAGTAGTTTGAAATACCTAATCTTGTAATATTAACATATGTTTCGACTGTTATAGCTTGACGCTTCATAATTATTTTTTAACATCTAAAATAATTAATTTATTTACCGACCTAGTGTAAATGGTTCCGTTACCCAGACGTATCTTAACGACTCTAATTTGTTTATCTATAACAATTGAATTACTATGGCCTTTGGCCAAACATTTCGCGGGTAACGGTTATTCTTTAAGCGATACGCCACTGTCGCTTCTTTTTTCGACAGTAGGTGACACTGCGCTTCGCCTGTTTGCTGGCGTCATTGTATAAATGCAATGGTTTTTTAATTAGCAAAATGCTCCTTGACGGTGTCTGTGAGTTAGTTTTATTATTCTTAGAATAACTTGTTTTTAAAACATACTCTACTCTATCATGACCCGATTTTTTATAGTAACTTAACAATAAAGCCGTAAAATTATCCTTACTATCTAAAATTACCGGATAAATCGTTGAAATTTCAATCGATTCTGCCCTTATTAATCGAGTATTCATACGTATTATGTTTTTCTTATCCAAAAACACATTTAAACTAATTAATTTGCTATCTTTTGGCAACGCCTTACTCAAATTGAAAGCTAATGTATCGGTTTCCGCACACCAGATCATACCTAATATTCGTTCAATATTTTCTTGTGACGATTCAATACGCGTTACGCCCTTTGACCTGTCGTGATCCGGTATGTCGTTTAATAGCTCGGAATTATTGGCTGACCAACTACCTAGCATAAATCCCCCTTCGCTATTTATATAACGTACATTTTTTATTAATAATTTAGCTTCATCTAAACTGTCAACCGAATCGAGATAATCGTCCACGTAAAACTGAGTTTTTATTGCGTTCGTTGCGCGCGGAAATTTCGTTTCGAAGCGTTCCGCATTACGGTTTCTAACATACTGTGCCAGAGTCGGCGAGCAGGATGTGCCAAAAAGAACGCTTCGCATTCTGTACACCTCTGGGTCACAATTTCTTTCCATTCCTCTCCATAAAAATAACTGACTATTCGCGTCACTATCTTTTATTTTCACTCTTAAAAACATGTCTCGAATATCCGCGGAAAATGCATACTTATACTGTCGAAATTTAAAAATTACGCCTAATAAAAGGTTATAAAAACTAGTTGGTCCGACCAAAAGATTATCATTTAATGACGTACCGTTTGAACGCGATGCTGCGTCAAAGACTAAACGAATCTTCGTCGCTGATTTATTTATATTATAAACTCCAAAATGTGGTAAATACCACTGTTTTTTCTCGGTTTCTAATTTAGATAAATCGTGAACCTTTTCTGCGTATCCGTTTTCTATATAATTATGCATTTTATCACAGTAAGCCTTTGCAAATCCCGGATTTTCGTCTAATTTTTTCTCAATATTTTTTAACCGTTTTAATGCCATATTGCGGCTTTCGGGAAGTTCATCAACGCCCTCTTTCCACAGAAGAGAAATTTCCCAGCGCTTTTCCGATAATAAACACGCACTGGTATCCATAATCTGTATCGCTCTTTTGTCATTTTTGCAAACGTAATTATTTTTCGGTTTTACGTCATCTAATCGGAAATTTTCCTCTATTAGGTCATGCAGTTTTTCCATAGAAAGTTCCTCAGACATATGAAAAATATTTTCAACACCTTTATGTTGATTTTCCTTCACATAACCGAGTGCGACCCATCCTAAACGCGTTTTCGCTAGACTTATCTCATTTTTCTTGCGTTGATATATATTTCTTGAAATAATTAAATCCCAAAAATCGTTCCCAATTAGGACTAATGGCTTAGCGTGTTCATTTTTAAAGGCAACTTTATTTAAATATTTATTATTCTTTAAATAAGACCTCGGCAGTCCACGTACGGTTGGTATATCTAAATTCTTTATTGTATTAGCTTGTATCTCGTACGACTGTTTTTCCGTTGTGCCTTTGACTTTAAAAGTTACCCTTTTCGACTTGTAGGTGATTTCGTTGGGACCAATACCCTTCACATCTAATTGTCTTGTAAACCCGTCTAATCCAATCTTATTCGCTAATCCTTCATCAATTAACGATATTGAAGATCCGTCATCTAAGAGGCAAATGCAATCCTCTTGGCCTTTCGGACCGTATACTGTAATAGGAATTATTTTTAATAACGCGTACCCCGTTGAAGAGAAGGTATTTGCGATTAATCCTTTATCAGATACATTTCCATTACTATTTTCGCTATCATTAGAGTTTGAATTTTCAGATTCATTTTCTGAAGAAACCGCACTTTTTTCTCTAATTAATAATTTATTAAATCTATGGGTCGACTTTATTCTTTTTGCCGTGCAATTTTTTGCGGAATGATTTTTCTCTAGACAACGAAAACACAATTTTAAATTCTTAACCGAAATCCAACGTTTATCTACGGATAGTTTTTTAAACTTACGGCATTTAAAAATCATGTGTGTTTTTTCATCGCAATAAGTACAAATATTTCCTACCGCCTTGACGGAATTTGCAAAACAATGACCGCTGTTCGGGTGCTCGCCTCTCGTCGCTTTCGGACCGGAGTCGTAAATCATTCTTCGCGCAGGGTCGAAAGAGCCGCGTCCAATATTTTTGCTTGAGACGCCGCGCCTAATAAAACTATTTTTTATCGCGTACCGTGGCGTTTTCTGTTGAATTCCCGCGTTTTTTAATTTCGTGGCTACATTTTCAAGCCACGTCGAATATACGCATAACGGTATTTTATTCTCATCTGTATGTTTGTCATGCATGGCCCAGAGCAACTTAAAATTACTTGGGAGTTTCTCTATCAAAGTACTCATTAGAAGAGGATTATATAAATGTCCTACATTGTTTAAACATTTTAAAGTTGCAACGAGATTTTTAACCTTACACGACATAGTTACGTATAATTGAATATCGGAGTCGTCGTTTAAAATAGGCAATTTATTTATATCACTAATTAAATTATGAATAATTTGGTTTTGATCCCCAAACATTGATTCTAACGAATTAATTATTGTTTGAACGTCTTCCGAGGTTGCCAAAAGCATCTGTATGCTTTCTTTAGCAATACCCCGTATCGAACTAGAAAGTCTAATGATATTTTCTTCATTCGAAATATTAAGTAATTTTGTACTTTTTTCAAACATTAATTTAAAGTTAATCCATTCTAATGGATTTCCTGAGAATATTGGCAATTGGCGAGACATAGATTGGCTTGAGAACTTGTCAAAAATCCTACCTATTGATTTTGCGAGGTCATCAGCTGTCATCGCCCCGTCGTTCTGTCGCGCCTCCACCTGTTGTGGCTGTCCCGGGAAACTCGTTGCTGTAGTCCCTAGGAAGCGCTTTTCAGTGGCGTCATTCCCCTGTTGGAGCTGCTGCAGTGTATCCTGCGGCCTCCTCCAGTCTTGAATAGTCGCTGGTACAGTCTGCGGCGTGAATTCTAGAAGATTCTGCGGACGAAGATCTTCGGCCTGCGTGGTCTCCCGTCTCATGAATTCGAGTGTCTCGTTCATGCGCTGCTGTCTGTGTCGACTCATGACGTTTTCTACGACCGTTTCATCGACCGTGAGTGTCGTCGATGCGTCGCAGTCCTCCCTCCATCGTTGGATACTTTCCTGGATGGATCTCGTGTCTGAGGCTTCCGACATTAATTCTGCCTCCAAGTCGGCGAATTCTTGTTCGGCGTTTATCACGCTGGACTCTGCCTCCAGGGTTGCTATAGAAGCCTCAATGTCAGCGGTGGATGACGCTGCCTTGGCCTCTGCTTCTGCCCTCTTCGCTGTCGCCTCTGCCTCGGCCCTCTTAGCAGTCGCCTCTGCCTCCGCGTCGGCCTTGATCTTCGCAGCCCTTAACCTGGCATGCTCAGCCATCAGCTGTGCTCTCCTCCTGGTCAGGCGCATGTTCTCTGCGGAGGCTTTAAGCTTCGCCATCCGCAGCTCGGAGCTTGTTCTGCTGCTCCTGGTGCTTCCATCTATTGACTTCGTGTCTTCCTTTTGTGATGACATATCTGTGATTTTCGTCACCCTTTTTCGGTCGCTGATCCTGATCCGGCTCGAAGGACCAAATGGAAAAGCCAACAGCTAACTGGTATTTGGCTTTCTTCGGGTGAAGACAAACAGGCCTCGAAGCTCACTTCGCGCTGGTTATCCTTTCTACGAAGACCTGATATTTATCAACAAATCAAACTCACAATTCGAATTAAAACTTCTATATTATGGACTGTAAATACTCTATCGAAAAGTAAGTACTAAAAACACGAATGAGGTCGGACAGCATCTCTGTCCGTCCGATAGATTGACAATGCACACACTATCGACGCCGTAAGCTCGTTATATTCGACTTTACGACGCAGATCGGGAACTACCTAAAGCGGACTATACAAATCCGATCTTTTTTATTGATTAATCTTCTATGAAAATATACAGATTTTCAATTCTATATAAATCAACTTATATCTAGCTTAAGTAATTCTATATGACATATAACACTCTAAGAATACATTAACAGTCAGGTATTTACATTAACTTATAGTTCCTACGTATATATAGGACTTCTGACAGTTCCCGAGCCATTCTATGCCAATATTACTTACTTATATAAATGTACCTACACATCTATATAAGCCCTTAAATCGTACTTACATTTTATGTCAAGCTATAATGTTTAATAAACCGCAATATCTCGCAAAGATAAGAGATATGGGAAACACCTTTATTTGACACCTGCGTGTGATTCCCCGGCCACGTCGTAAACAAACGGACGCGTGTAACTTTCTTACGCAATATTGCATAAGAGGAGTTCACCGTGACGTCACCGGGGTTCCCTTGAGGGATTTACCTATCAAATATCAAGGTCCAAATATTGGCGGGGAATTCTTTTAGGCTAATTTAATTAGTTTACGTTGCATGTTAATATTTGGCTTATCCACACGCATTACCTCTTATTTTGGTCTTTCAATGTTTTTCTGTTTGTCCGCAGTTCGGCGCGTGTCTCCGCAATTTTCGATCCCCCCACCGCCCCTCAGCGAAGTGATGCTGGGCGGAAATCTCACCCTTCAATGCGTCGCCGTTGGATCTCCGATGCCGCAAGTCCGTTGGAGGAAAGGTAAGGTGTTCTCAGTGGCGATACTTCTTCCATAGAAGCCGAAAAGTCGGGCTTGCCTAGGCGTTTTAACAAAAATTACTAGGTATCTCAAAAGATTTCACCTCCGGCGGTTTATAAAGTACGCTATGATATTTCCCACCGTTTTTATACTAAACAAAAAGCTTTGAGTGTACATTTTATAACTACTCTTGTTTAATATATAAATAATGTAAAATAAATTAAGGTTAAAAATACATTTTTAAAAACAAGCTTTTATTTAAGTGCTCGAATGCGTATACAAAATTCCGTATTTGTGGTGCTCTTAACCGTTGAAGAGTTCCTTCGTCTGTAGCCAATCCTGGGTGTATAATCAGGTCATGCTTACCATAAAAATTCAATGTCCTCGAAACTGAACCAACGTGTCAAATTTCAACTCTGTAGGATACGAGGAAGTGGTTCTAATTCAGCTTGCAAGATTTGACCTAAACCGGCACACAAATATAGCAAGCTAAATAAAAGCTCGTAATAAATAATTGATCAAGACCATGTATTTCAACACGGATCGGTTGCGCTGGACAGTATTTCCTAGTGACCTAAAGCAACTTGGGGCTTAACGACACTTTTACAAATATATACTTGTATTTTGAAGACTGTATGCATATATCCATAATCTTACGAAATTTGGCCTTACTAAAAGAGTCCTAATTTTTCATTATTAATTTTAAAATGTTAGTAATGAAATGTTGATTTTTTTGCAGGTTTAACGCAGGACTTAACAGCCGAAGAAAAATTACCAGTCGGTCGGAATATTCTGGAACTTACTGACATCAGAGAATCAGCGAACTACACCTGCATCGCAGCCAGCGTCCTTGGGCTCATTGAGCAGACGTCCGTGGTTAAAGTGCAATGTATGACATCAATGATCTATTATGACTACTATTTTTTTTTAATTTCTAATCTCCATGGTTTCCTCGACTGTTTTAACACATAAACGTTCAGGGTATTTTCTTCGGTGTTACCAGGGATCTATTTCATCAATTGTGCACGTCACAATCACACAATTTACCAAGGGATACTAGTGGGAAAATCTTTTACATATCTCTATCTTTTAATTAACCATAAACTGAATTAGATGAAATCATCTAATTCAGTTTATAAAATGTCGCCGAACGTGATTTGATTACTTCCCATATTAATTTTACCAAAAATAGGAAAAAAAATGGTGGATATAAAACACTCTATTAAAGTTTCTGCGTTTTTCATATATGATAAATTTGAATTTTTTATTTAGTCATCATAAAGTACTTACGAGTATTATTATACAATTTTCCCCACCTGCCTTGCTTATGCTACAGGTTAGGTTTATGTTGCACAAATTAATAGTCAACGTAATGATTCTGAATAATTTAGCCTGATTCCTATGGAGTTTATATTGTCCCTGAACCTCTCCTAGATTTTTTTTATAATTTCCCCGTCTTTCAATTGCATACATAGGTTTGATGGATATAGAGATATTTTATGGTTATTGGTAACATGACTTTTTGTTGTATTTTTTTTTTTCGTACCATAACGTTATGCCTTCCTAACGAGAAGTTTTGCTGAAACTGATTAAATATCATTTGTATGAGTATTCCACTCTCTGATTACCATCAGGTGATGAAAAACGAGCTTCTTTTTAAAGTATGTTTTGAATCTGTCAATTCATTCATCTTGTCGACCTGGAAGGAGTTGGGTTCAGGTTATGATGCTGAGTGATGAAATGAAGAAGACTGCAAAGAACATTGTTTTTATTTACATAATTCGTACTAGATTATTTGGGCAATAACCATTAACAATAGATTAATAATAGATTAAACATATATGAATAACGATTAAAAATGAACGCAGGTCAAAACTTCCAGTCACATCTTTTTAAAGTATATAAGTTTTATCTTATCTAAAGAAATGTATGAGGTTCTCGTTCAATCGCCGCAGCCCTACCCGGACCTCCGATCAACGTCAGAGTATCGGAGATCACAGCGACCTCAGTGCGCCTTACTTGGGCGTACAACGGCCCCGAGGATCCTCAGTACTACGTCATACAATTCAAGCCCAAGTACGCCAACCAGGTGAGTGCATTTAAAGTTTATGAACATATCATGCAAGTTTGGCGAAGAATTAATTGCAATAGTAAAATAATTTTAGTGGCATTACTGAATAGAATTAGTTGTATGATTCTCTTTATACTTTGACTATAACGCACTATTTTATACGATTTACTGAAACAAAACTCTAGAACAGATTAAAGTCTAGTTGAGAAACCATCAACCCTTATTGAAGATAATTATATTATTCCCATCGTTTTGTAACATATTTCCTATGTTATAATATCTGTAATAATATATAAAGAGAATTCTGAATTTGAGAAACAAAGGAGACAGTATCATGACACCCTATTTCCGTATGCAGTATGTAGTTTGTTCCGTAAATCGTGGTCCAATCAAGTAAGATGATCATTGTTGATCAGTTACATATACTGTGTTATCGTGGTGTGGTTAGTTTAAAAGTTATTCATACTTTTGTGATATTTCCAAAAACGCTGACCTCATCGTTCCCATTTGTGATAATTGTTATACAAACTGTATAATAATTATCAAATGATTAATGTAATCTTTAACAACCGTTTATATAATATGAACGTCGTATTATTTGCTGGTAATCCTAAAATTAATGCACCCGGCTTCCGGCCCCGTATATAGAATGCTAACTTTGCCTCAGCATTTATCAACGCGTGTCCGCACACGCGCGCGAACTTTGGACTCTAGGAAGGCTGTGAGGGATGGAATACCATTTTCGATGACAAGCAGCCATTCTTACGAATTTGAATCAGTATGGCCAGTTCTGAATTCATGTTTGTATGCGCCTTGGTTGTATAAATGAGTCGTACTATGCCGCCGCCACAAGTTTCCAAATGCTTGAAGTTTTCTATTGATGTCAAAGGCTTCATTTGTTTTCAAATTCCTAAATGAAAGACACAAGCATTTGCTTTGTTTGGAAAAAAACATTATTAATGGATTATAAATTCCTTTCTCACGGTTTAGTTTTCATAATCGAAACAGCCCATTGCGCTCCCGAACTAGACACCTTCCTAGGTAGTGAAACTAAAATACAAGTCTTTACCTTGTATCGAGTCAAAGCTATTACCGATCATTTATTAATTTCTATTTGTATTCTTACTGAGAAACTGGTTAAGATTTGTAAGTGTGTGAAACTCAATAAACAACTTGGTGACTCTGATCTAAACCCTATCTCAGGATAGGATAGTCCTTACCGCACCTTAATGAGAGATTTACATCCCCCGTAACGTTCCAAGGTGGTTGGAATGGACCTGGTATTTATAACCCTTCGTTCATGTTGTATGTCGTCTCGGCAGGCCTTCAGCGAAATATCCGGCATCATCACCATGTTTTACACCGTGCGCAACATGTCCCCTTACACGGAGTACGAGCTGTTCGTGTCCGCCGCCAATCACATTGGCCGCGGGCCGCCCAGCGTGCCGGCGCTCGTCACGACAGGAGAAACAGGTAGACCCTCGCTTTGATACACAAATGTCCTCCTCTTCCCTCCGACCTATGGAATGAACCAGGAATTCACAGACAGGGTGTTTACAACCATAGCGCAATAATTTAAATATAATGTAGTGCTCGATATTATTACCACTTTATTACAGGCATCAGTCTAGATCCATTTAAACCTGTATAAAGAACTTTTATGCAGGGTGAACTTAACTCGTGCACTTTTTTTGGTGGATCCAAGATTCCTCGAAGCCGCTTTTGCTCGCAAGGATTCTCGAACAAGAAGTAAGGTTATTACCTTATTTCTTGACCTTGGATAATAATAGTCAATTTAAGTAGCAACCTCCCATTTTAAAGTAATGCTGTCAAAAACCTGCTTTATTTGTAATGTCCTCGGAGGTTCGAGAGCATCCGTAATTCAGAATAACCGATGTGGTTATTCGGTATTTGCGCGGAATATAGCAGGATTAGTCGCCTTTCCCTGGGTCCCTGGGGACCGAAGTTGCAGGTCTCCCATGGCTTACGGCGCTGTGAATTATTATTTCCGCGCATATATATCCATTCATTATCATAGGAGCGTCCGCCATCGCGATGCGTTGCTCGTTTGAAGCGAACTTTCGCCTACGAGAAGTTTACACTTGTGCTTTCAAACCAGGTTTCAATTTTAACCTGAACGGATATATCTGTCCGCGTTATTAGGGAAACCTCTCTAATATATATAATAATGTTGAAATAATCAGTTTGAGAAAAGTTCATTGTGATCGTGGTAGTCTAGCGGTTAAGGCGTTAGGTTGACCCAAAGGTGTCAAAGGTGGCGGGTTCGAATCCACACATGGTCATACCATTTTAAAACCTTCGTTACCACCATCCACCCTGACTCTAGAACAGATATACTCGGCCTAGTTAAGTAGGGACTAGGGTATATGACCTATGCCATAGCAATTTAATGAAAATGTTATATTATTAAATAGAAATTTTATACTTTTTTATTACTTTATTTACAAAGATATTAAACGCTTACGGTTGGAATTTTTGATTGATGAGACCAAAATGAAAATATTTCTGATTTCTAAAATTGTTATGCGTTTAACACAAAAATGAATTCAAAAGAACACAGATAAAAAAATCTTTAAACATAATCCAGTAATCACGAGAAGATAAGTCGTTTTGTTGTGGACTGTTACATTTTTTATAAAATATCCAGCTTTTAGAACCGCCCCAGTCCAAGGTAAGATGTAATGTTTATAGAAACGAAAAAAAACTATTCCATTAAAAAAAATGTTTTTTTAACCTTTTTGGCAGGATTGCGTATTGTTTCATATTCAGGTTTGGCTAAAAGTAGACTTAAATGTCAAGTCATTGATTTATCGGGGATTATTTGCAAGTGATCATAATTTTATGATTAACTAATTTTATTATCCCAGGGACAGCTTATGAACTCCATATTTTGTTTTTTTAAAAAAAACTCTTATTTACTTATATGCGACTGGCTAAAGGATAGTTTTTGGCCCGTATGTAAGAAAAAAAATAAAAGTTTATTCTTTGAAAGCGAAAGAATTAAACTACACAAATCGCATTTGTGAGGTAACCTTTCAATTTATACTTTTATGAAATTTAATGCCTGCCTGAAAAATTGTGATTTAGACTGATTATAATTAATATTACTGAATTAGTGATAAGATTTTTCACAGATTTGCTCAAGAGCGGCGGATTGTCGACGTTCAGAATACATTTTTTTTTTGTTTTTGTTTAATTTCATATTAAAAGAAACTATTATTCTGCCGAATACGAAATGCCTAATTGCATTAGATTCATGAATTCATCTCCTGACGTTTGTACTCGTTTGATTACGCAGTGAATGTGCTTTCTTTTTCAGTGCCTGTAATCTTATATTAGAATGACTTGTGTGACTTACAGTACAGTACAGGCTCTTTCGCTTACTGTGTCGACAACACTTTTCTGACTTACAGTACAGTACAGGCTCTTTCGCTTACTGTGTCGACATCACTTTTGTGACTTACAGTACAGTACAGGCTGTATAGCTCATTGTGTCGACAACACTTGTTTGACACATGTACGAATCGATAGTCCTTACATGCCATATTTTATCAACTCTGTTTATAATTTCTGCATTAAGTTTAAGATATTCGTGTATTTAGGTGTTTGATTATGAATTCATTAAAGTTGATTTTTTTATTTCTGAATGAACGCCAAAGCTGAGCTTTATTACATTCAATCTGTTTTATCGTACTTGCTTGGGAACTGCTTGACTTAATGATTATGCTGGTCATTGGTGATGCTCTTGTTTGACTTTAATACTTTCATATTACCTATTATTTATAGTATGAATTAACATGTTTC
Source organism: Neomicropteryx cornuta (assembly GCA_020383195.1). Lineage (NCBI taxonomy): Eukaryota > Metazoa > Arthropoda > Insecta > Lepidoptera > Micropterigidae > Neomicropteryx > Neomicropteryx cornuta. The sequence continues at coordinate 15,078,250 of JAHKQU010000019.1, read as the reverse complement.
TTGTTTATCATTACTTCATAATTTGCATTTATAACTCTTTCTTTCTTGTAATACATTTTCCAGTTTTTATGAAAATGAACCACATTTGTAACGGAATTACTTACTAAAAAGTAAGCGAAACATTTGTGATGTCAGATCTCAATGATTTCAGTGCAGATTTTAGGTTTTTATAAATTTAACCGAATCTACATCTAGGTCGTGACGGAGATGCACTTAAAATTAGAAATAATACTTTGGTTTTAAAAAAGTAATATTTATTTGAAGTTCACATTTCTTCGCTCCAATATACTGCCAGCATAGGTTTCACCTTTGCCACTGTGGCTGCCAAGTTTTATTTGGATCTAATATTCTAGAAACAAAGAACGCATTTAGCATACTTATATTTAATTGATTCCTTTTGTAAAAAAAAAAATTGTAGCTTTTAATTCTGTCTTTGTAATAAACTTTATTAGTTTTGTTAATTTCTCCGGTTTTCGAAATCTAGGAAAGACAGTTTTTATTCTTCTTGGTTCATTTTTATAAATGCTGAAGCGTTTGTCATGACTAATGGTAATGGTATAACTCTAGTATTTTTGTGATGATTTCTTTCCATGTATCCTTGTGATTGCTTTCTTGTGTGGGGGCTGCTGTTGCCTCGATAACTCGATATCCTCCCTTCGGATGGATGTAAGTTGTATTTATAACATTTTTATTTTGAGTTTGTAGTCTGTCGTGTGTTTTGAAATTTGTTCCCAGGTGTGTTTAATTAACTTTTTAGACCATCCGCTTTTTAAATTCTGATTTCCTTTGGAAGCCATTTGAATATATTATTTTCAGATTATATTTGATTTGAATTAAATTTAAACACAAACAATATATACACCGTGTCCCAAGACAATTCCCGATAAAAAAGCCCTGTGATTTCAAACATAATTTGTATGTAGGATAACGCTGCTTATTCCGGGAACTTTACCGGATCTAACTTTAAAATATTGTCACTCACTAATATTAAATACACATACATTCCAAAAAAAAAATCTAGCTACTCTTAGTTAGATTACATTTTTGTCATTTTAAAATTGCAATATATTAATTGAAAAACATACTTAATTACTGTAAAGAAAAATGGGACAAAAATGATTAATAAACAGTAAATACTTTTCCGTAATACGTATTAATTACCCTTTGTACAACGCAATACTAAATCAAATTAAATAAACTACTATGAAAAAAAGGCTAGCTATTAGGTGTTTAATATGTTTTTCCTTTAGTCTCCTTTAGTATTACTAATTACTAATAAGTTATTACTTTACATTGTTTTTATCATACTTTTATTGGCCGAAAAAAAATCCCATTAATCTTTGAAAAGAAATTCCCTCTAATTTTCATAAAAACAAATTGTCGATTATTTGTCTATCTAATGTATTCCTCCATTTTATTTTTGTATTATTTTTTGTTTTTTAATATCAAATGTGGAGCAAAAGTCTTAATTCTGATATGAATACTTTGATACTTTGGTGTACTTGTATAACTTAATTTGTTTAGAACCCTTTTTATATTGTTTTTGATTATTTTAATGATGAGTACGATTATTTTCATTTCGTTAAGTGTCCATTATCTATAATTATCAAACAATATTGGTATCAAACTTAATCCATGTTCAAAACTTACTGGATAATATGCAATTTTCCTTATTTTTGTAAACTCAATTTATCTGAAATATCAACAATAAAATATATTTTAGCTTTTATATATTCAAGAGATTTTGAAAATAAACTCAAGTTTATAAAATTTGATGAGGTTTAACTTTCGCATGCATGAATAAAGATGAAACATTTTTTATTACAAGTTCAACCCGTTTATTCGTTGTTTGATGCATGCTGTTTATGGCAGTAATTATAAAATGGTAGTTAATATAAGATATTTTTAAACTAACCGCATCGTCGTCGACCATTCATCTTTTTTCACTTCCTAACCACGGAGATTCATCATTTTTTTATTATCTTCATGTACATCATCCGTATTTAGGTTTAATAATATTGTTGTTAATAACACAGAGAGCTGCTTAAGCTGGAGCTTTTTTTGTGCGTCCTTGTCATACCCTCTCTAACCATCTCTCTTTTCTCTCTTTCTCATTCTGGCTCATCGGCAGGCGATTCACCAGCTGGAGGCACTAGTAAGTGTTGAGACATAACTACCGTTTTGGTGCTTGGGTTTTTCGATTTATCATATTATTATGTTTCTTTGTGTTTTATAACAATAGTCTGTATTCACACTGTGTTCTGCTTTGTTCGCATTAAAAAATGAACCATTTTTGAATCCTGTTTCCGAACTACCAAAAAAAAAAACCTAAATATAGATTTCCGAGATTCACAGTCTTAGAAAACCCGTTAATTCAGTGGTTTTAAATGTTAACCATCATGTGTTGTGTGTTTTTATGTTTATTTTTTATGTGTTATGGTAATTCTAGGATTTATAATTTAATTTGAAAGTTTTGCAGAATAATAGTTTGTAGTTTTCCTAATCATTTTGACCTTTAAATATTTTAAAATTTACTACAGATAGTCTGATTATTAACTTTAGTAACCTACTCGTATAGTATATTCAGTTTTTTTCAGTGTTATAGTACTGATTTTTGACAAAATACCTAACAAATGAAAATTTGCATGTAGACTTTCTCATTTATGGAGGAAAATGTAAAACTTTTTTTTTTTGTAATATTTAGAACCCGGAACCGCCCCACGCAATGTGCTGGTTAGACCGCTAAGCTCCAGTACCATGGTTATCCAATGGGAGGAGCCTGAAATGCCCCACGGACAGATTACGGTAAGCTATTGATTTGTGGATAGCTTGGTCTTCGCCATTTGGTGCATCTGTATATGTTTGTTTTTGCTATCTTTGCAGGGCTACAGAGTGTATTACACTACAAATCCCACATTGCCAATTCAGAACTGGGACTCGCAGGTGGTCGATAATAATCAACTAACGACGATTAGTGAATTGACACCTCACACCGTATACACTATTCGGGTCCAGGCATCAACATCTGTGGGCCCTGGGCCTCTGTCCGCTCCGGTACAAGTTAAAACCCAGCAAGGTATTTATTACCGCTATTAAGTTTAAGAGTGTTATTGGTTATTGAATACTTTTGCGCGTGCATAAGATGACGAGTCTGACCCTCATACTCTAATCAGTCGCAAAGTACAGTGTTAGAATTCATCAACTATTTATCCACCCCTTTAATAGACCTGTCTACATATGAATCGCCCCTCAACTAGGTTTGCTTGCAGGTGTTCCATCGCAACCGTCCAACCTTCGCGCCACTGAAATAGGCGAAACACAAGTGACCTTGCAATGGAACAAACCTTCGCACTCTGCCGACAATATTGTCAGCTATGAGTTGTACTGGAATGACACTTATGCCAAGGAAAAGCATCACCGGTGAGTGGCATTTATTTCCATTCGCTTTTCCTCGGACCATTATTTTATGCATCTGTCCTTTAATCAAGTCCTCGTTTCCTTTTTAAACCAATTCGAGATTATTCGTTACGTATTTTACAATTTTACCTTAGTTTAGTTTACTTAAGACAAAACAAATTAAGTTTATGAAAATTATATCAAAGGCGAAGGATTGTCTTACATAATATAAACATATTTAAAAAATAAATAGATCAATACAATAGTAATAAAAATAACAATATCATCGGCGAATATTCGATGTTAAAATTAATAATGATAATTAGGAAAAAAATGTAAAATTGTAATATACCTTCAACAGGATTTAACAAAATTTTGGAGATGAACCAGTTAGCAAATAGTTTTTGTATATTTGTAAAATATCTACCTTTCTTTTGAACAATGACGATTGTTATAATACTAGCGTTTCACAAAATGCTATCAGAAAAGTTATCTCATGTAAAATGTATCTAAGTTTTGATCAAGTTAAGGAAAGAAAAACACTTCAGTGCAGATGTAATCAGCAACCCGGCATTTTCTTCAACTCTGTCATATCTTTCTGCTGCACTAAGGACACTTTCAAACAATCTCAAGTTTTGAGTTACGTAAAATATATATACAGGGTGTTTGGTGCATCGTTTGTCAAAATGAATTGGCCGATAGAGGGGGTCATTTGCTATGTCTTGAGGCGCAATAACTTTTTTTTAACCCCATGGTTTTTTTTTATTTTAACATTTTATTATTTTTTTGAAAAATTCCAGAATTCAGCATATAAATTTAGATTTAAAAAAAAGTTATTGGTATAGCACCCCGATTTAATTTTTATTTGTATGTGCACTGTTGTATGGTTCTATGAAATTCAGTATTACTTGCGAATACTGTCTAGTTTTATTTTTATTAAATCATAAATTTTATGGCAGAGGTAAAAATAATTTTAAGTCTCAGCTTTACATTGCAATTAAAAAAAAACTTAAAGCGATCATGATCTTCGAATTCTTTTAAAAACTTCTTCTGTTTATCCCCTTTCCAACGGTAGGCATTATGCCATAGAAACCTGCTAATAACTTTACTAATTTACTAAATTTGCGTATCGGGACACATCGGGTTGATATTCGATATTCAGGATGAAAACTTGTTTTTGCGGAAATAACACGGGCGAGACAGGTAGAAAGTACTATCTCACTCTTGCGCTGTAAAATCTATCTATCTTCTTCTTCTTCATAGGGTACTCATGTTCCTCGGATTTTAAATTAAAAAACAAAATTCCCCTATTATTCTTAATGTCACAAATCTTGCTCGAATTGGTGACCTCTGTTGTGTATGCATGCACGACATCTTCGCCTTATTTCCACTGTAGTGGTGTGTAAACGCATTTCTTCTTTATTAATGACGAAAGCCTGCTCAATGCGTTGAACTAAATCATCCCTAGTTTCAACTTCTGTGGCGTATATAACTTCTTTGGCCCGTCCCCACACGTAAAAATCTAATGGAGTTAGGTCTGGGGAACGTGGAGGCCATGGAATAGGGCCACCCCTCCCAATCCATGAATTAGGGAATACATTATTAAGGTAATCCCTAATGGATAATCTCCAGTGTGCGGGACAACCGTCATTTTGAAACACAATACGTCTCTCTTGATGGAAAATTGGCACCGCAGCTAACAATTCGGGCAAGTCATTATGTAAAAATTCAAGGTAATTATCCCCGTTGAGATGATTAGGTAAGTAGTGTGGTCCAATGAAATGATTTCCTATAACTCCTGCCCAAATATTTATGCTAAACCTTTTCTGGAATGCCCTTTGTCTTTTCACATGTGGGTTCTGATCTTTCGGCGACCAGTGGTGAAGGTTGTGTAAACTAAGAATTCCCTCTTTAGTAAATTTGGACTCATCCGTCCAGAGAATACTTCTTAAAAAGTCGGGATCATCCACATCTGTATGCAATGTATCTGTAAGAAGTCGTGCATGCATACACAACAGAGGTCACCAATTCGAGCAAGATTTGAGACAGGGCGAGGTGAATAATAAGGGAATTTTGTTTTTTTAATTTCAAATTCGAGGAACATGAGTACCCTATGTAAGAAGAAGATAGATAGATTTTACAGCGCAAGAGTGAGATAGTACTTTCTACCTGTCTCGTCCGTGTTATTTCCGCAAAAACAAGTTTTCATCCTGAATATCGAATATCAACCCGATGTGTCCCGATACGCAAATTTAGTAAATTAGTAAAGTTATTAGCAGATTTCTATGGCATAATGCATACCGTTGGAAAGGGGATAAACAGAAGAAGTTTTTAAAAGAATTCGAAGATCATGATCGCTTTAAGTTTTTTTTTTAATTGCAATGTAAAGCTGAGTCTTAAAATTATTTTTACCTCTGCCAAAAAATTTATGATTTAATAAAAATAAAACTAGACAGTATTCGCAAGTAATACTGAATTTCATAGAACCATACAACAGTGCACATACAAATAAAAATTAAATCGGGGTGCTATACCAATAACTTTTTTTTTAATCTAAATTTATATGCTGAATTCTGGAATTTTTCAAAAAAATATTAAAATGTTAAAATAAAAAAAAACCATGGGGCTAAAAAAAAGTTATTGCACCTCAAGACATAGCAAATGACCCCCTCTTTCGGCCAATTCATTTTGACAAACGATGCACCAAACACCCTGTATATATATTTAGGTTTTAAAATCTTTTTTGTTCCTTGTTTTAATTTTGGTACCACTACCTTTTTGAAATAACTAACCTAATAAAATGCATTTAAGACGATTGAACTCGGTCATTTCTCCATACAACTTTAGTATTAGAACGTTGTAGTCTTTTTTGCATATATAGAAAGCAAAATGGTGGATATCGTTTTATATTTTAATTATTGTCTGGATTAATTTAGCTTTGTTTAAACGTTAAGAGTTACCATAGGTACATTTTAACAAAACTTACCTCTACTCTTAAAATTTTAGTCAATACTTTGATAAAAGTTTTGATAAAATGTAGATATCCGGTGACTGGACAATGGTCCAGTCACCGTTTACCTTTCTCCATACAAAAGCGGTTGGTCCAGTCCCCGGCCATTAAAAAAGTAATTAGTCCAGTCCCGGGAACTTTTTTTCCATTCAAAAGCGATTGGTGCAGTCCCCGGATTAACACACTACCATAAATAAAATAGATTACTTCTATTTCTTCTGGATAACTTTGCTAACGCCTGTAAAATTCGCATTTTTGTAGCATTCAGGTATGTAGGTGCCTTAAGTAGGCGTGTGCCAATCAGTAATTCCCCTGATAATTTTGTATTGTAGCCGCATTGGGATCCAAGAAAGCTACACTCTAAGCGGTCTGTATCCTAACACCCTGTACTATGTATGGCTGGCTGCGCGGTCGCAGCGCGGCGAGGGTGCGACCACTCCCGCGGTGCCCGTCAGGACCAAGCAGTACGGTAAGAGAGCCATTTCCTAACAGAACCACCGACCAGGTAACGGGCGCTTCTGCCCAGGCAAATCAAGCAATGTCCGAATTTGAACGCATCGTAAACGTGAAAGTATCGTGGTAGGATTTTCGGCAGTTGTATGCTATTTTTGTCAGCACATCTATTGTACAATCGAGGATATGCAATACGTTCAATTTCATCTAATTACCGCCTTGTTTCGGAAGAGATTCTTCTCGTGCTCTGTCATTCTCATCGAGGCCGTCTTTTCTCAATGATTTATCTCAATATTTGCCTCGTCCTTTTCAGTAATTTGTTTCATTCCCTCGGTATATGCTTTCAATTTAATTATAATAAAATTTTTGGTTTTGCCCCTCGATTGTACTCTGTCCGCACAAAATAGTTAATCTCTTAAATCCATGTCTTCTGCACTTAGATCAGTAAAACAACAATATTTTTGTTAGTAATTTACTTACATACCATTAGTTATTGCTATGTTGTTATTTTTAAGATCCAATTTAAGGAAATATTTAAATTTGAACTAAATATGTGACCATATCGAGTGTTTACTTTAGTGCGAGGGTGTGCAATTTATAAGCAAAGTCAGAGAAGCGTGAAGTGTGGTACTTGTGAATCTGACGCACTTTGCATGCATAAATTATTTGAACGTATCCTTAAGTTTTGTATTTTCATTTAATTGATGGTTATTTTTTGTTTTATTTTAAAGCACTGCACTACCTTATGTTTTAGTTTCATGCATTCAGTGAGTTCGCACTGACACACCGACACTTGAGTTTAGGTTTTAATCTATAAACAAACGTTACTGGTAACATTTTTAGGAATTCATGGAGAAATCATTTCGTAAATCTTCCTAATAATTAAAGTTTGTTTTATCAATAGTTATAGTATTGCTGCCAATGTGGAGGAATCGTATATGGTAGGTTTAATGCAATTAAATATGTCAAAAGTTTTTCATCCACAGCTCATACAATATCGTCATTATATTCCTTTTTTATTATTATTTTTAAACCTGGTAAAATTATGCTAATTTATTGTTTTGTTAAGTTTTATTTAATTTTATCATTCAGTACAATCCAACTCAATGTGTCATTAATTTCCTCCCTATCCAACACATACATAGATGAATTATGGTTTTGTAGTTTTTCTATAACTGATTGCTCTCGGAATTCTGATTCATTTCTAAAAATTATTTTGAAACTGATTGTCTAAACTTAATGATAATAAATATAACCTTAAATAAGATTTATACTGAAGCTTATTATTAACGCATCTCAAACTTTCGATCAACTTTGAATCGTGAAACATCATCACTGATTCATTTTCTTTCACAATTTGGAGGTTTTTGTTGTCAATAGTGAATGAAAATACACCATTCAAATCAGATTTCCACTATTGAACATTTTGAACAATCCTATGGTTGTTGTTTCGTTTACCTTTAGTCTGATGATGTTTCTATGATGACTGAACCCACATTCCAGTACAAACTCAGGGCCGTTTGAAATAGTTAAATAGATGAATTAACACTGTAAAGTTCTCTAGAAATTTAAGCATCGACTGGACAAAGACAGCTGACTTCTCACATTTCAGAAATTCATTGTGTCGAAATCGTATAGTTGCAGTTCTCACTCTTTGCCGCTCGTAACGTCAAACGTTGTGAAAACTGCAACTATGCACAATGGATTTTCGAGTTGGAAACGATTCTAACTGTACCTTTAGCTACCCACCTTGTATCTCTTTCCTTCCAAAATTCCATTATATTTTGTTTTGTTTTGGAGCGTCGTTTTTTGCGAGTCCCCATGTGGCACTCCCAAGGCGACGCTCTCAAATGTCTCTGGTTCGGGGTGGTGCCGTAGTGCCCGGGGCTCCCCCTCGCGAAGTGACCGCCGTGGCCGTGTCCCCGACGTCGGTGCGCGTGTCGTGGCGCCCCCCGCCGGCCGACCGCGCCAACGGCCGCATCGTGTACTACAAGCTGCAGGCCGTGGAGTCCGGCCGCTCCGACTCCGAGGCCACCTTCGTGACCCTCAACGACACGAGCTTCGTCCTGGACGAGCTGAGGCGCTTCTCCGAGTACCGCATCTGGGTGCTGGCCGGGACGAGCGTCGGCGACGGGCCGCCCTCGTACCCCATCACAGTGCGAACCCACGAAGACGGTACGTGTTTTCACTAAACTTTCCTTACTAATCATTTCAAACATTTCTGTTGCAGAAGACGATATTCTTTACCTTAATCTATTTTCAACAAATCTTAAGGGTTTCGGGGCAAATTTGTTTTCATGAAGATATAATGCATATAAGAAAGATATTAGGATATGCAAAACATGTCTTAATATCTAATTACATATTTATTACAAATGCTTAAACAGACATATATATTTTAGAAGCAGTAATAAACATTACAAATAACTATTATAGTTAACTAAAAAATTACAAATAATTAACTACAATACACGTTAAATCCTGCAAAAGCCCGGAAGTAAAGAAAAAAAACAAACAAATGAGTTTTGTATTCAGACGATGACTAAATGACAGATCTATTACAAATAATTTCAATTATTATTCTTAAAATCTATAATTTTATAAACTAACTTCAGTGTAAAATAACAATATACAAAATAATACATAAAGTAGGTTCCGGTTCTAGGTAAAGTAGCTAAAAAATCGTTACCGTACTTTTTAAACTTTACGAAACGAATATGGGACCATTCTACGAAATTACCTATCATATATTTAAAAAAACAAACGGTCAGAAGCGAGTCGGGTTCGCCCATCAGGGTTCCGTACCTCAACATATTTTGATCGACCGAATTTAAAGGTGTATTTAGAATCACTACCTTATACTGCGATGCAACTAATTTGACGCACGTATTTATTAAATATGCGCTAACTCCAAATGTATTTATTTAAATGACAAATTTGATCGACACTTATTCATTTACTTTTATAAACATTATTACTGTCTTAACAAGTCTTAATTAAACTATTATTTTTAATCAATTAAGACGACGGAAATGGTTACTGTCCTATCCTTATAAGATAAACATATGTAATCTTTTTTGTAGATCTTTTTGTGGTACTTTATTTGATGTCAGTCTTATAGTTTAGTCAGCGTAAGCCAAAAGTCGTTTATGACTTTAAATGTTTTAACAAAATGTCATTCATTTTTTTTTTAGCACCTATGTGTGACTATCGAAAAAAACTGTAGTTTCCTAGGTATCTATGACTCAATACCTAGGTACTTAATACGATGTTACATCGAAATTTTGGCTTTAGAAACCTTTAATTGCAGTAAATTTTCAAGATTTTAAGATACATCTTTAAAAATAATTTGCCAAAAAGTAAAAACAGATATTCCAAATTATTCCAATAGAAAAATTAAAACTTTGTTAGTGGGTGCCCAATTAAACCTCATAAAAAATTAAATATAAGTATTTCATAATCTTTGATTGTCGTAATATGTGCGCGTCGCGATGATCTAACATACCATATTCCGTTTTTTCTTTTTGGGGTGCCGAACCCTAAAAACAAAATTGCTAAAGCTACTATGGCCAAAGCCGACACACCTTTTTTTATTTTTGATGTCTTTTAATAATATGGAAACAATGAGATATGAAAATAATTGTGCCTGTTATTTTATTATGATTACTATGTACCAATAAAAAATTAAATACATCTCTCTTTTCCTAATACAATAACATTTTTTAAACATTATAAGTTTACATCTGATATTCTTTTTTAAAATGTCATCTTTTATATACTGGTATAGTGAGAGTATGAATAGTGACAAATATACCAAACAGTTCTGGTTTTTTTAATTTACTCCGGTCATATTGTTATATAATAAGATTTTTTTTGCCTCGAAACCCGCCTGTACCTCGTTAAAGCTTAAAGTTAGATGTGAAAAGTTGTAAATTTATAATTACAATAATAGATTCTACTCCAATTTTTGCTTCATTAATAATATAAACCTTTCAATTGATGTTAAACTTATTTATTAAACTAAATTGTTTATTGTCGTCATAAATCAATTTAAAGTACAATATTTCATTCATATTAGTTATTTATTCGGGTACTTTCACTTTTTTTTTATTCTTGTTTCGCTTAGTATTTTAAAGAGTCCTTTTATCTATTTAAGATCTTTTGTGACGTCTTTTTAATGTTTCGTCCTTTCTATTCATTCCTCGGTGATGGTTATTACTATTGCATTTATTTTATTACCATTGCCTGATTTTCTTTTCGTTTTTGTAAAATTGACAATATTGGTGTGGGAACTGGTTTGCCATCTCCTTTACCTACATTTTTATTATGTTTCTTATAATTCAGTTGTTATATAAACATGTGCTCCTTATCTTATCTTATCCCCAAATGTTTTAACTAATTCTTGTGTATTTTTCTGTTTCGAACGCATATAACAGGAAACTATTATAAGAAGAGATTGTTGCAGTAACGACACACTGATTTTAGAAAACACTTGCCACTAACAAACTATACTTGTTATAAGTTACTTTTTTCAATATGACAACACATTACAAATATTACTTTTTTGTGACATTTCACAATTGTGATTTTTTCTATTAATCTCACTCACAATCACATGTAATGATTTTTGTTACCAAGAGTCAAATTAATGTCACGAAGCTGTACGGTAAATACAATTCATATTGGCATTCACTGAATTGCAGTTTTATATTGCACCGTAATGAATTGATCTTGTCGACGGCACCGTTATTTCCTAAGTTTGACGCACCGTTCTTATTCAGTATGTTAGACTTTTTTTTATTTTTGCATGCTTTTTCTTTTGTCACCTCTCAACCAAACTGTGAGTCCTGCCTATGATCCATTCCCAACACCACCACCACCACCACCAGTAGGGTTTTGCCGCACTTTATTCGTTATATTTCGCACATTATTGCACATTGTGTAATTGTGTCTACACTATGCACTACTGCGTGTTTGGAGAGTGTCAGATTAACGAATGGAGCATATGAATGGAATGGTTTCTCATATACTCTTGATATGGTGTGCGAGCGAGAGAAAAGCGTGTGGAATACAAGGCGGAAACTCGCCCACCAACATTATATTATATTCTTCGCTACACAAATTTACGTCATACTACATTTGAATACCAATACTTTTGAGAAACTTGTAACCAACTAACGGTACTTTTGAATCTCTAACAACAGGTCTTACCAATTACGAAGGATTTTTGTTACTAATCAATTGACTTTTGTTCTATGCAAACATTACTGGGATTAAACATCATACAACATTGTATATAAATATATATATATTTTTTTTTAAATCGTAGATGTTGTTTCGCAGTTTGGTTTTATTTTGAAACACTGACACGTGAGTAGTTTTTTTGATACCTCGAGGAGTGTTGGTTATGATCAAAATCATTCGCAGGCGCAGTGACGAAGGTCACAGCGCTTGCGGTGTGAATATATACTGTTTGAAACATTCAATGCAACATTATTACTATCTTCTAGTGAAACCTTCAACATCAGCTATCTTTCATCTCTTTTCTATACCTACTGCGTCTATTTCTACACATCTGTCGCCTTCTTCCTTCTTTTCTGAGACATCTTCTGTCACATGGAATACTTCATGCATGACTCTAGTTATTGTTCACGTTACTTACAATAATTACATTATACTTCTTTGATGACTGCCTTGGTATGCATTTAATTACTTACCTATTTATTATAGCACATACAATAATTGTTACAACAGCATATTCACTGTCGATATGCACTCACTAATAACATTGCCTACACGGGTTGTATGCTTTTGTATGGAGACTGAATGTTTGTAAGTATTACACTCGATCTGTCACGCGTCATGATAAAGAAACACAAAGCACGAAGCGACATTACAGCTACATAGTACTGCGGACTATAGTACTTACAACACTTCTTCGCTTTTTTGTTGGTAGGTATACCGCGTGTCTTCCTTTAGATAACCAACCCCCGTTCGCGTGTTATCAAATTGCACATAGATTTTGTTGAAAGTCTTCTGGGCTGGCTCTTTACTCTTAAAATATTATCTTCGGTGTCTATATTATGTATGGAAGGTTGATTCGCAAGCTTTTTTCAACAAAATCCACGCGCAGTTTGTTAGTATGACACCCTCGACTGCTTTCCCGCCCTCTCCACTCAAGATGGAACCTGTTTGGAACGGTCGCGATAAGTCGGTAATCAATACATGTGTGTGAGTGACGACCATCTTGCGATAGCTCGCCGAAACCTATTTTGGATTGCTGCCAAAGGATTCAGGTCCGCCATAGATAATAGTCAGTATGGATAAGACGCTTGGACGTAGCCATTTTGCAAATCTCAATATTTAGTGTCAGATTACCATTAGTTGATTGCAATCGCCTGAAAGTCTTAAGGAGATTCATGTTTTTAGCTTACGACCTTTATTTCGAACGATAATTTCATTCGTAATCATGGTAGAATATTATTTTTAATATAAAAATAGCAACAATAAATAATATTTTATCTCCTTTCAAACTTTTAAAATTCACTCCTTTTCTCATTTTCTCATTGGTACAACTATAAGACATTAATTTGTTTGTGAAATTTGATTGCTTTCTTTTACTTCCGTTGCCTTTAATAAATTTTAAAGATTTGCACTTGGCTATTGTCCAGTTTGATCGACTTATTTCAATCTCTCTGTATTGTATTACACATAAGCATATATACTCGTATACACATAAGCAATGTCACGCCTTCGCACTGTGCACTTGCATCTATGTACTTGTACTATCTCTGTATCGACACTCCCCTTTTGTGCTATAATCAACACCCATCACCATCACCCATCACCATCACCATTGTCGGCGTTATACTTGAATGCGTTTTTTTTCTCTTTTTCTCTATTCACTGACTTTGTTTGGGCCGCCACGGGTAACACCCATACAGCCGGCAGGAGTGAGTACACATATGTTCAATGTCGTTTTGCTTGTAGCTGATTTTACTGTTTACTGTTTACTGTGCTTGTCGCTCGTGTTCTGTGCTTGGCGTGTGTCCATAGTTTGTTTGGTTATTATTTATTCTCAAATATTATTTCTTTCAAAATAAGAATTAATTCTGTTTTAAAATTTTAACTACGTTTGAACGATGTGTTTTGTGGATTTAAGTTTTCCCATTATTGTCTTTTAAATTACAATACTTATTTAAGCTAACTTCCTTAGTTTTTATAACAGTTTGTCAATCTCATAAAATTATAGTATTTTATTCACATTTTAACAATAATTGATACGATTCGTCCTTCGATTCGATGTATTCATAAAATTTTAGAAAATTCAACTACTGCAATTAACATAACACATTGTTTATTTCTTTATTTTCTATATTGTCTTTTTATTTTAAACTTTACGATAATTGATGATTTCTTTAGGTCTGTATTGGAATGCATTCTAACTAATCATATAATCGATGATTGTGCTTTATCTTTCCCCAATTTATATTTTAATATTGTTTCATTATTAACGTTTTTCCCTTGGATTGGCCAGGTAACATCTCGTTTATGTTTAATACCCCTATAATTTGTGTTGGTATTCAAATGTTCTTTTGCTTCGGAACAAATCTAAAGTGTAATATTTCCATTTGCGAGAATTTCTTTCATAGCTGCCCACTTTTTATCTGGATATCCAAATATTGGGCATATGTCCAATTTATTTGAAAGTGTGTAATTGTATGAAGAAATGCATGATTTAGCTTAAGTGATTCGAAACCTCTTGTCGTAGAACATCTGTTATCTTGTTAGTATTTAGCATATCAAGCAATATATATAACTTCATAACAGATGTTGAGTTTTAGTTAATAGTGACTCTCACTGAAAATATTCGCGTACGGTTTATTTATTTTATATAGCTGCTCTAGTTCCTTGTTAGGTTCGTACATTTTTGATCGCGAACTATATTTCCAAAAAGCTTTTTAACACAAATAGTTTTTCCAAAAATGTCATTTAACCCGTGCCGCAATGGTAGTGGCCGCAATGTTCGTTGAAAAATAACAGCATTTGGTTTAATAACGTCATATTCGTGCTGAACCCAATTGGTACTAGTAATATGTCTCAAAAGTAATTCACAGTGAAAGTTGCTATGCATTCTAGTATATTGTTACAGTAAAAGTCCACCTAAGCGTAGTAGCGATTTAAAGATAATATTTTCAGTGCCCGGAGAACCTCAACACGTTAATGTGACGTCGATCAACTCTACTGCTATCCATGTATCTTGGAAACCGCCCCAGGAGAAAGAACGCAACGGTATCATAAGGGGCTACCACGTTCATGTGCAAGAAATGAAGGAAGAGGTACGCTATTATTTCTCTTCATTAATCAATCTGTATCATAGAATGATTTAAATAATTATATACCTTTAATTTAGTAGAATTTAATTATATTAGTAGGTATAACATGAATGTAGTAATACTTAAACTGTATTTAATATCAAGTAACACGTTAATATTTTTATGCATCAGGGCAAGAGCCTTCTCAACGAACCTATGCGCTTCGACGTCCTGGAAGCCTCAACTCTTGAGCTCAATGTATCAGGTTTACAGCCAGACAGCCGGTATAGTGTGCAGGTGGCGGCCCTTACGAGGAAGGGCGATGGTGATCGTTGTCCGCCACTCACCGTGCGAACACCTGGCGGTGTGCCTAACAGGCCTACTGTCAATCTCAAGTATGTTTTATGTTTTTTACCTTATTCCTATATTTTTTACATCAAATTTATCTCATATAAATAATCATATAATTAATATAACTTGAAGATACTTTTTCCTAACTTACTTTTTTTTATTTTATGTTTATGAAAATAAGTTAGTGTTTAGACACTACTACCAAACAACAACGAAACATACCCATTAACTTTAACTATAAATATCCTTGCAGAGTCCTGGAAAGAGATCCCATAGTTTCAATTGAACTAGAATGGGCTAGACCTTCTCAAACCTATGGAGAACTTTTAGGCTACCGTTTACGTTACGGTATCAAAGACAGGCCTCTGAAAGAAGAAAATTTACCAGGAATCAAAGTTACCTCACATCGGATCGATGATTTAGAAAGAGGAGTTGAGTACGAATTTCGCGTAGCTGGAAAAAACCACATTGGAATTGGACAAGAAACTATCAAATATTGGCTTACTCCCGAAGGTCCCCCTACCGGTCCGCCGACTAATATCTCCTATCAGTTTCAAACGCCTGATGTTGTCGCTATTACATGGGAACCACCAACGAGAGAACACAGAAATGGTCAAATCACTAAATATGATATTCAATTTTTCAAACAAGGTGACACATCTACTACAATCGACCGTACAACTAACATCACAAAAGCTGTTTTTGTCAATCTCGAGGAAAGTACTGAATATGTATTCCAAATAAAGGCATATACGAACCAAGGAGCTGGTCCTTTCAGTGAAAAAGTTTCAGCAAGTACTGAAAGAGATATAGGTCGAGCTCCTATGGCTGTCCGAGCAGTGGCGACATCTGATTCTAGTGTAGAAGTGTGGTGGGAACCTGTACCTTCTCGTGCCAAAGTTATCGGATATGTTGTGTTCTACACTATGAGCCCTGTTGAAGATCTAGATCAATGGAAACAAAAGTCAGTGCCTGTAACGGAATCTGCTGATATTGCAAACATTGAGAAATTTGCCGAATATGCAATTGCTGTAGCAGCTCGCCTAAAGACAGGTTTTGGTCGTTTGTCAGAAAAAGTAACCGTCAAAGTAAAACCTGAGGATGTTCCATTAGATTTGCGTGCTCATGACGTTTCGACACATTCCATGACCTTATCATGGTCACCACCCATACGATTGAATCCTATTAACTTTAAAATATCCTTTGATGCTGTTAAGGAATTTGTTGATTCTCAAGGAATGACACAAACCCAAATAGTGCCACGAAGAGAAATAATGCTTAAACATAATATTCGCTCACACACAATCAATGAATTATCTCCATTCACCACTTACTCTGTAAACGTCAGCGCTGTACCAAATGATTACAGTTATAGACCACCTACAAAAATTACAGTGACTACTCAAATGGCTGCTCCTCAGCCTATGGTTCAGCCTGATTTTTACGGTGTAGTTAGCGGTACTGAAATACAAGTTATCTTGCCTCAAGCCTCCGAAGAATATGGTCCTATTTCACATTATTTCTTGATTATAGTGCCTGAGGATAAAACCAAAGCACTTAGTACAGTTTACCCAGATCAATTTCTTACCGATGACTTAGTAAATAGTCATGGAAGGTCAGAAAAAGAAAATACTCCGTATATTGCTGCCAAATTTCCCCAAAGAAATATTCCTTATACTTTCCATCTTGGCACAGGAGATGTGCATGAAGGGTTTACAAACAAAAAGTTGGATAGAACTAAGAAGTACAGAATATTTGTCAGGGCTGTTGTAGACACACCACAAAAGCATCTCTACACTTCAAGTCCATTTTCAGGATTCTTATCCCTCGACATGCGCGAAGCTCCGACTGGCGAACCTCCTAAGAGGCCAAACCCAAATCATCCAATGGATCCTGACGTTTCGGTCAATAAAAACACAGAAGAAGCAGGGATAGTTTGGGTTATTGGCCCAGTTATCGCTGCGATGGTTCTTTCTGTTTGTTTTGTAATGATTTTCATTGTCAAACGAAGGCGTCAACCCTGCAAAGCTCCTGATCAATCAGCTGTTACCAGACCGTTAATGGCTGCTGATATTGGAATGAGCTCAGCTCCAACTGACCCAGTCGAAATGAGGCGGCTTAATTTCCAAACTCCCGGTATGATATCTCACCCACCAATTCCTATAACCGAGCTGGCCAATCACATTGACAGACTGAAAGGAAATGACAATTTGAAGTTTTCTCAGGAGTATGAAAGTATTGAACCTGGCCAACAATTTACATGGGATCATTCTAACATGGAAGTCAATAAACCTAAAAATCGCTATGCCAATGTTATTGCTTATGATCATAGTAGAGTTATTCTGCAGCCTGTCGACGGAGCTATGGGAAGTGATTATATAAATGCGAACTATTGCGATGGATATAGGAAACATAACGCTTATGTAGCTACTCAAGGACCACTTCAAGAGACATTCGCTGACTTCTGGAGAATGTGTTGGGAACTCCGAACTGCAACGATTGTTATGATGACCAAATTAGAGGAAAGAACAAGAATCAAATGCGATCAATACTGGCCCACCCGAGGATCGGACACATATGGTCAGATGACTGTTTCGATTTCGGAGGTTCAAGAACTTGCTACCTATTGTATTAGAACCTTCCAGTTATCGAGAGCTGGTCACGCAGATAGACGTGAAGTTAAGCAGCTCCAGTTCACTGCTTGGCCCGATCATGGAGTGCCAGATCACCCGTCTCCTTTCTTGCAATTTCTCCGTCGTGTTCGAAGCCTTAATCCTTTCGATGCTGGTCCAATGATAGTGCATTGCTCTGCGGGAGTTGGAAGAACCGGTTGCTTTATTGTTATAGATTCCATGCTGGAAAGAATGAAACATGAAAAAATGATCGATATCTACGGACATGTAACATGCCTCCGTGCTCAGCGTAACTACATGGTTCAAACTGAAGATCAATACATATTTATTCATGATGCACTCCTGGAAGCCGTAATTTGTGGAAATACCGAAGTCCCAGCCCGCAATTTGCATTCTCACATTCAAAAACTACTTCAAACTGATCCTTCAGAAAATATAACCGGTATGGAATTGGAATTCAAGAAATTGTCTAATATCAAGGCTGATTCCTCTCGGTTCATATCCGCTAGTTTGCCTTGCAATAAACATAAAAATCGACTTGTTCACATCTTACCGTTTGAGTCTACGAGGGTTTGCTTGGCTCCTGTGCGTAGTATGGAGGGATCAGATTACATAAATGCTAGCTTCATTGATGGATACAGGTACAGGAATGCTTACATTGCAACTCAAGGTCCACTGACTGATACAACTGATGACTTCTGGAGAATGTTATGGGAACATAACTCGACCATTGTGGTTATGCTGACCAAACTTAAGGAAATGGGAAGAGTATGTATATTTTCAAAGTAAGGTGCAAAATATACTCTAATTTATACATTTTTAATTATTGGCCCATTGTTTTAGGAAAAATGTCACCAGTATTGGCCTTCTGATAGATCTGTTCGCTATCAATGCTTTGTGGTGGATCCTATTGCAGAATACAATATGCCACAGTACATTCTTAGAGAATTCAAGGTGAGCATGGGGTATAACAAGCACAAAGCAGTAATAAATTCTACAAATAATTTTAAACATAATGTGAATTTCGACAGGTTACCGATGCTCGAGATGGGTCTTCAAGGACTGTTCGTCAGTTTCAATTTACTGATTGGCCTGAACAGGGTGTGCCTAAAAGTGGCGAAGGATTTATTGATTTTCTCGGTCAAGTGCACAAAACGAAGGAGCAATTTGGTCAAGATGGACCTATAACAGTACATTGCAGGTAAAATTTGTTTTCATGCAATTCCCGGTTCCCCTTCATGGTTTAATAGTCTAAATATATTGCAAGATTAAATACTAACCGGAACACGTTTCTTTTCCATAGTGCTGGTGTTGGCAGAACTGGTGTGTTCATAACTTTGTCCACTGTACTGGAGCGTATGCAGTATGAAGGTGTGGTCGATGTATTCCAGGCTGTTCGAGTACTGAGAACTCAGCGTCCTGCCATGGTCCAGACCGAGGTAAGAGCAAAGCTGATTGTATATCTAAGTTAATATTATAATCCTTCAAATAACTAGTAGGTTTTGACGACATTAAGAAACAAAGTGTCAAAATGCCTAATGTCGTCTTTCTAGGACGTGGATTAATTAACATGTTGAGTCAAAGATTGATGTTTTCAATAGTATAACGAGACTACTTTTAAATTTACCTTTAGGGAGTGGGCAATACGAAAACAAGTATTTACATAAATAGATTAAGGAAGAAAATTAAAGCAACACAGAATACCGGTGAACACCTTTATTGCTTTAAACTAGAAACTGGCTTTAGCAAATATTACTATACTTTTAATAAATTACTAAGGATACATAATTAAAGTTGAACATAATTTGAGGTGCAGGTGCACCATAATTTGAGGTTCCAATAATCCAGCCACCGAGCCACCGTTGGGCTCATCTTAATGAACATGGTAGAGTTGTACTGGTCTTTGTACGGCCAGAAGAGGTCGTACACAGAAAAAAAAACGTCAAAAATGAAAAACTTTCGATGCTTCCAAATTTGGTTAGAAGAAATTGAAAGATGTTTGTTAATGATGGTTTAGGAGTAATGTGGACGTTGATGGCCATACCATTTGTTATTTTTTAATATTTTATGTATTTGTTTAGGATCAGTACCAGTTCTGCTATCGTGCTGCCCTGGAGTATTTGGGATCATTCGACCACTACGCCAACTGACAACTCTGAGACCGGCTTGTCTAAATTGAGACAACTCGATCTCGCGACTTGCATCGCGTCGATGTGCCATGAACATTCTTAAAAGACATGCTCATCTGCTTGTGATAGATATACTCAATCAAATATTTCAAAGGCTCGTTTGCTTTTCGGTTATACCATTATAGTGAAGATATTTTATATCTCTAATTTCGTTGTTTGTCTGTTGCATCGTCCATGCTTATCAAATTTAGCATATTCATTTATTGTATCATCTGTTTTATCCACAAGTCCTTTTTCTCTCATTTAGTCTACAGCTCTAAATAATCTGGCAAGTACCTCATTTAAGGTGCCAAACTATTTTACTTCATAAAAAAAGATTATACTAGCGACGAGAGGTTATCCGGGAGCGAGAATTTGAAATATTTGACTTATAAACTAGTACAAGCGCTGCTACACGCATTTTTTGATATTTTAAGCTGTAAAGTTATGTAAAGTAGTCGGCCTCGTAGTGGCGGTGTATAGAGCACGATCAAGTTAGCTTCTGAGTCCGTGTTTAGATATCGACTGCGTAGTTTTTCCCTTTAAAATACGTTGCCTTTCTCGATGTAAGCGTACCGATAATTCTACCTTGCACATTTGTTAATAGAGCTATGATTATTTTATGTACAAAAGAGAATAAATAGACTAAAATGACGTTGGTTTTTTTGACTAACTGATTCTCTTACCTATTTAAGTCTAACGCGCTTAGGTTATATTTACCAAGACATATCTTAAAAATTCTTTGTGTGGCTGAAAGCGTACCTATTTCATTTTATGCCCTTTGACATATTTTTTTTATTATTTTTTAAATACTCTTAATTTTACCGTCCATTATATTTCAATCAAAAAAAAAATTTTACTTGCCAATTGACTTATTGCTTGCCTACTTTTAAATAAGCTATCTTTACGGCTTCAATGCTTCGTGATATTTCCTTATTACCTATGTGTACCCTATGTATTACATGTAATACTTCAGACATATCTTTTTGTTTTACATTCAAGTATATCTCTGCATTTGGTGGGACCCATTTACACCGTTTTGGACAGTTATATTTCATCATTTTGATGTGATTCGTTTGCTTTCACTTTATTAGTGCCGTAGATTTGACTAAAGTTATTCCCTAATACTAAACTCGACTTGACTAATAAGTAGACTTGCTTGCCTTTAGATTTTTTACCCACTCTAGCTTGTAACGAGAGAGATATGGAAAACTTTTTTTCTCGTTTTATTTTACAATATTTTCATGAACATTTATAATTAAACGTTCTCACAAGTCGAAGTTAAAAAATAATTTGCATTATACACCGGTTGCCCCACGACCATTCCCCATAAAAAAACAGCTAATGGGCCCTGCGATTTCCACCACCAGACCTGCTATCATCTGCTGATAGTAGACCTGTGTTATTCTTTAAGAAACCGTATCAAAACTCATTATGGTCACCGAGTAAAAAAATGTAAACTATGTGATAATATTAAATCGTTCTTGTTATAAAACCTTCCGCTGAGCGCGAGATGCGAACGAAAAAGCAAAGGGAATTTACACGAGCGCTTTGATAAAGTTAATAAATTTGCATGAATTATTTGTGCATTTTTTTCTTTGTACATTTTCATACACGTATGTAACAGGGAATATAAACATCCCTTTAAATCTTCGGAAATGGTCTTGGGGCACCCTGTATTTTGTAAAAACAGTTTGAATATTCTAACAAAAATAGTTTTTTTTTTATATTAATCTATGTAATGTCTACAAAATATGAAATTATTACTTCGATTCGTATTATTTGTGGTCACCTCGATAAACACCTCATACTTTGCCGATTTTAAGATTTAAGTCCGTTTTTTTTTTGTTTTTTGGGGAGAGTTTAACGCGTCCGTCCGCGTGAGGGACGGCTTGTGTGATCCTGATAATTCCCTTGATAATATTTAGATCACATAACCTAGTTTGTATTGTAACTTTTATTTCAATAATAATTATTACATTTCGAGTGCTTTGTAATATTTTACAATTTCTTTTATTTTTAATGGCTATTAAAACTCATACACATGTTTGTGAAGTGATTGTTCATAGTGTTTGTAATGTTTATTTAACAATGTGCATATACATAGATAAATATATCGATATTTAGGCAAATGTTATGTCTATGAATATGAGTAATGATGCAATCGTTAGATAGTGTAAGGCATACTTAAGAATCACCGATATTATTCTATACAACTTAGCGTAATATGAGAAATATATATGTTGATATTTTATGTTCGTATTTAAGATTAAGTGTTAACGGACGCGCTTGCTCGTTTCGTGAAAGACTGATTGATAGACGGGCGGTAGTTTTACCGCTATCCGAATTTTGCATTTAAACGTTCTGTGTGTATGTGTGTCTGTGTGTGGTTGTATGAAGTACTTCGCAATGTGAATCTTACCGTCTCTAATTGTTTATAATTAAATTTGTATGTATGGTAACTTGACGATATTTAAACATTGGATTCGAAGCGAGCAAGGGCGGCTGATGGCAGCCATTAAATAGCATTAGTTTTGTAGAAAGTTCGCAAACCGCGTTTAAAATTTACGTTATTTTTAGGTAATATAAATAAATATTATGATACGACACGTTGAAATGCTCTGTAAAATGTCCTATGCTGCGCTGTATAGGCGTAACTCGAGGTAACTTCTTCCTTCGGAATGTTAGTTTGATTTATGACAGATTCTTCGCTTTGCTCACTGCTACATCGTTTGATGGCATTGTGTGCTCACTAGTAGTAACACAAGAAAAATATTTGTGTCACTATTTACAAGTGTAAAATGACCTTGGAAAAAACGAACGAAGAAGTTAGCTTGTGTTCTTGCTAACAAGTTATTCCTTTAAGACTTTGAGAAATATTTTGTAAAATAATATAAGCAATAAAATAAATGCAAATATAATAAAATCTTACAGTTGATGTATTTCGATGAATATAGTTCGAATGAAATCTAAAAGCTGCCTCTGTGCACATTGATGATATAAGCACAAGTCTTTATTTTATTTCTTTGTTTTTTTTTTATATATTTTGTACAGTTTACCAAATATTATAAAGATATTAGAATTCCACGTGTGAATAGTAAATTACAATATTG
The DNA here is from genome assembly GCA_020383195.1 of Neomicropteryx cornuta. Lineage (NCBI taxonomy): Eukaryota > Metazoa > Arthropoda > Insecta > Lepidoptera > Micropterigidae > Neomicropteryx > Neomicropteryx cornuta. Next base: position 15,054,811 of record JAHKQU010000019.1, on the reverse strand, counting down.
TTTCACACCAGTCCTCGACTGACGTTATTCCTCAAGAGGTTCCAATCACTTTGAAATGTCATTTTTTATATTCTAATTAAATTCCAATGAAATTTGAGGCTCAAAGTATATATGTATGTGCTAATAATTTTGATAAACCTATCCTATAATTTTTAATCAATATTATTTTAGTAACTTTATGTTAGAGTTATGGATATTTTGATGATTCGCGTTAACTTCATTTGGTTCTAATTAATTACTCTAAGGCAGTAATCTTAACTCCTTTCATCATGTAGTCTCGACTAAATTCAAAAAATATTTATTTTAAACTCGTACTTTATCAAAATAAAAACTGCTCACCATACTCAATTAAAGATTTAAACCTCCGCTCTCGGAAGTAGTTTTACCCTGGACACACTCTGGTTTCTTAATTTCTAACTGAATGAAAAAAAAACCAAATATACACCCGCATAGAATTCACTCCCTAAAACGGAATTTTAAATTTGGTTACAATCAAAAATAGGTAGGTATTTTACAATCACACAACAATGGTATTTTACAATCCACGCATCTACACGACGCGTAGGCCAACACATATAAGGCCAAGTTTGAATATTGTATTTTATTTAATTCAAGAAATGCTTACAGCTATACATAAAAACAGTTACATAAAAATACATTAAATAACAACTTAAGCAAACTACAGACATGTCCAAAATTAACTTGTGTGTTTCACAGAACGAACGGGCATCTAAATTTGATAATGATAATAGTGTGTTGTAATCTGTGCATATTAAGGTGTGGAATATAAGATTGTGTTAGTGTATGTATATGTTTGTGTGTTCAGAATTAGATTAGAAAACGAATTACATATATATAGAAATAAAAAAAGAACCTCCTTCTAAAAATACATTCACGGGAGTGTCAGAAAAAATAAAAACATTTTTTGTCTGGCAATATAAATTTATTTATTGAATAAATTTATCAGAATACTACAAAACTATCATCAGAATACTATAACTGTGAGAGTATTGTTTTTTTTATCCATCATTGAAAAGGTAGCAACCGGAGTGTGTCGAAAGTGTGGATAAAATGACTCGTGGGAGCGAAAAATGCATTTAATAAATTATGAATAAAAAGTAGTTTTATATTTCAAAATAACCTTAAATAAAAATCTTGTTTAGGGTTTCATTTTCCGAATAATATAATAATAATTTTCAATCGTTCGAATTAGCGACCTTCGATCTCTGAATTCTAAAAGATAATTAAAATTTATATAAAAAAAAAATTTTTTTTTATTTAATTTAAAGCACCGCGATTACTATACTTAAAAAAAAAAGTATCTTTCGATATAGTCCGGTCCATCCGATAACCACCTAGTGTTTCTCGTTTTCGTCCCTGTTTGGCAGCTAGTGATGTCTCTTTTCTTGTATAAGGGTTCCGTTTGATTGAATTATTTGTGATTTTACGGTGACAGGATAGCCCATGATATTTATTTATTATGACCTAGGTCATATACAATTATTATGCCCCTTAATTCGAAAACTTACAATATTCATTTCCCTGAGGTCACCGTTCACCTAAGATGTCAGTCGTGCTTAGGGAAAATACTCTGTTTAGCTGTTAAATTTTAAGGTTACTAGCGAGCAAATCGCCTGCCAACGTTCAAAAGCAACTTTGTATGTTGACTGAAACAAACTTTTCGTTTTGAAAACAGTTTTGTTTATATTTTTATCGAGTACTGTTAAAACGAATCTTATATTCATTTTTTAATTGTTAAATATTTTTGCATAATAACACTATTAACATAGTGTTTAAAACACTAATAATCATATATAACCGATTGTATACACAAACATATTCACTCACAAACGCCTAACATATGGGATATGTACTAACGAGGTTATATACATACACATATAATATTATAAATGTTATTATTTACAATTTTAAAATGCAAAATGTCGTAGAAACCATGAAATTTGTGTTATTTTTACCTTTCTATGTAAAATCGTAAATGTGCACGATGTGTTTTTGGCGATTATAAATGATCAATAATTGGTTCGATTATAAAATATACATTTATATAAATTAAGAAGAGGATATTGAAAATGCAAATAAATATAACATTTGCGCAACTAATATTGTGTTTTAATTATTTTTACCTACCATTAGAATATGTAGTTTGGTATTTACTTATAAGATATTAGCTGTTCAACCTCGGGGTCGCTCCGGATTGGCAGCTAGGCCCTGCAGGCGGCTCTGTAGGGGCCGAAATGACTCGTGCCTGCGGCACTCGGGATGAAAGTTATCTCTAATTTAATAATGTACTGATGACAGAAAATTAATGTTGACGTTTATAAATTTAAATGACATACGATACATACTCGTACATTTCGACGAAGGAGATTATAATGCATATACGTAATTAAATATGTATTTATAATCTTTGGTGTGCATAGATCACGATAACTATATGTTTTTAAATTTAGGGCACTCCTTTTAGGATGTTGATCTATATTGAAATTCAAACATTAATGCATGTCATTGTAATGCCGTTGTGATTTGCTACTTCTAGGCCATTCCAGATCGTAAACTTAACTTGACATATAGTTCGTTTTTTTATTTAACATACTGTATTGTTAAATAGATAGACAGAGATAGAGAGGTTTTGTTTATGTAGAGAATATAATATATAATATAATATTGTTTATGTAGAGAATATAATAAAAAAACCCGCCGCAACTGAGTTAGTCAGTCGAACGCCTTAAATTTACAGCCAAAATCTTCCTAAATTAGTGAGACGAAATATGGCGCGTCGCCGGGTGCGAGGGTGAGAAGGAAGATGCGCCGCTCGGGTCGGCGGTTGCACGTTGACGCCTAATTGATGGCCAGTCTTAAAAGCGAATCAAGCCTTTCGCACAGGGGGGGGGGGGGGGGGGGGGGTAGATGGTTTATCCTGGGGTTAGTCTCAACACCTGCGCCTAGGAAAACTGTCAAAATTAATATTTCCAATGACCTCGAACTTTCTAAAAATAGATGAAAGTACAATATACCACCTGGCAATATCAAAATGGCTGCACATTGATAAATGTTTTTGAATGGGGCATAGACCTCAATTGATTAATAAGGCCTGCAAAACAAATAATTAACTATGCTTATTTATATTTAATTAATTAGGAAACCTACATGCTCGCCAGTCTATGTATGGGGCAAAACCTGCACAGGGCCCAAACATATTTTATAATTATATATTTTTATTATTTGCTCTCATTTCGCATTTGCCCTTTGAATTCGAAAATTTCTAGGCCAGCAGGAATCGATATATTAATACGTGAAGGAAAAACTTTGGAGAGTTAGATTTGGCATACTTAAAGTTTATATGTAGCAAGTGCAGTAAGCTAAAATTTATCTATAAATACATTAAAATAAATTATTCAAACTAACTGACAGATTGACTGAATGAGTTTCGAGCTGTGATTTTTTACTGGATTTCAGATGTTTCTTTTCGAAAAGTCAATGTCAATGCAAAATTACTACTATGAATGTCAAGTGTCATTTTTACAAAAAGGAATTTTATCAAAAAATAAATACAAATCAAGGAATTATTTTTTGTTTTTCAACTTTTCCTAACATTAAATTTAAAACTTCATAGGTATTGCAGAGAATTAAGGCAAACAACACATCTTACGACGTATTTTATACGCTCGTAGCTGATGTAATAAAATAAAATTCAAAATAGAGCTATAAGAAACCTCAATTATAGAGGTATAAGAATCTCAAAATTTGACCACTAGTACTAATAAAACAATGCCCAAATATAGGGCAAATAACGACCTATTTGCAAGCACACACAATCGTTCTTTGACGTTAACCCGAATTTTAACCTGAATTGAAACTCATATTTGGCCCCACAAAATATTTCAATTTTATTCCCTTTCCGCTCCTTTATATAGCAACTCCTGTTAATTTCGTAAGGTGAAGATGACTTCTCAATATATGCAATTAAAAATTTTTTGTTTTGTAAAATAATTTATGTTATTTATTTTTTTATTCCAAAACAAAAATTAAATTGAACAATAGTCGCACATAAGTAAGTGAAGGTCGATGCAAATAAATAGTTGAGGAACTACTCTTTTAAAAAAAATATATAATAAGATAAGGCTATAACGACGGCAAATATAATCCACGTGTCCACAGTCGCTAAGGTGAAACCTACTACGCTAGCAGCATATTGGAGCGGAGAAATGCAAACTTTAAACAAATATTTTTTTCCTAAAATTCTAACAAAAAGCGTGTTTATTATTTCGAATTTAAAAATTCCGTCACGACTTTTTCGTTTAAATTCGATTAGGACTTTAAAATTTTAAAATCGGTGGTGAAATCATTGAGATCTGACATCACAAACATTTCGCTATTGAAGTCAATCCATGAGAGCTACGCTTCGCTCCCTCTGATTACTTTTGTAGTTTAAATACCTTAATTAAGAAATACCAACATATACTGCGTGTCAGTAATTCATATATTTTAAAAATCAAAACTGGTGATAAACTTTTTGTTTTTTGCGTGTGTATTTATTTATTTATTTTGATAATACTATGCGGATAACGATTGAGCGGATTTACAGAGGGTATGTAGCTATACTAAATATCAACAGAAAGACGCTTTCGCCAATATAAAATCGTAAAGTGGTTCAAAAGTTTTATAAATTTTCAAACATAGTTATGTTGTTCAAACCGACCCGCGCCATTTTAGTATTCCGTAGCGACAAGGGCGCGACAGGTGCGTTTGATGTGTGAGGTGGACATCATTAGAGGTAAGGGTGACGATATGGTGGCGCGTACGAGTTTAACTGATAATGATAATTAATTATGTAATAAAATATATTATATAAATGTTATTTAAATAAGTAAAAATTTGGAACGAACTAGTTCACATAAAACCCCGCAACGGTTTAGTAAACAAATTGTCAATAAAATAAATACATAAATTGTATGTTTTTTTATAAATAAAAAAGAAATAAAACTACACAGCCTAATTGTGCATTTTGTATAATCTTTATTTTTTACTTCATTTTTGGGCTGTTATGTAATTATGCACTTAAAGACACAAATACATTTAAAAACGATTTCAGCTAATTTATTCTATGTTTGTTTGTCCCGCGAAGGAGTCAACAAAAACATATTAAAAATCCAATTGATCCGAAACTATTACATTAAAAAAAACAAATTTAATCGTTATCGGCCGATTTACTTTAACTAGGTTAAAAACCTAAGAGTAGCCGGATAAAATAACTGAATTTAATTTATACACATAAACAGGACAGGACACTCCTTTTAGCGTGTTTATATAAATCAAAATTACGAGAAAAACAACTTCAAAATTAAATAGAAATCGTTTTAATGTTTGAGAGCGCGGTTGAACGCATGGCGCGAGACCAGCCCCCGAGTGCCCGGCTTGCAAAGCACTTCGAAGAAAAACAAAGCTTTTTAAAAAATGATATAATTACTTTAGTATGACAATTTATTGTTCCGAATCTTTCTTAGTGAGACCTGTTTAGTTATCGATATATATTAGCCTCCTGAAAGGAGTGCTCAAAAATTTATAAACATCTGTATAGAACATGAAATTCAGAAAGAGAATTACCTAATTATTAACCTTAAATAGATTAGAAGAATATGACTTTAGAATATGAGAGAATATAAGAGATACCATATTTTTATACGATACAATTAATAATAATATCGATAACATCGATTTTCTTCAAAATGTGTCATTCAACGTCCCTTCATATATAACGCGAGAATACCGTCTTTTTTCACTCCCGCGATACAAAACAAACGCTATAGCGGCGGTCGCTCGATTGTGTCGGCAATACGATGACTTATTCTCATCGACAGATATATTTCTATTAAACAAATATCCTTTTCATTGCGAGTTGCGAAAAACCATGCAAAAAACAGACTAAATTAGCAAAACACAAAAAAAAAAAATAATAATAAAATAGTAATCTTTCAGTTTGTTTTCTTTGGCCTCTGACTATTTTTAAAACATACCATTATTTCACATAATATATGTTAAAAAAAAAAACAAAAAATATATATATATATCTGTATTTAGAGTGCTAATGCATGTAATTTAAATTAATTTTAATCTTTACATGTATCTCTGTACTTTTGCGAAAACCTGTCATCAGTCAATTTTACAAACAACTGTATGTACCATTCGTTCTTCTTAAATTATACTGTTGGTTTTCCGAATAAACGATAAATAAATAAAATAAATAAATAAATTAGTCGTTATTAATCTTTGACTCAATATACGGAAAAAATAGGTATAAACGATTTATGTGTAAGTTTCAGTGTATTAAAAAAAAAACACATTGACGCCTTGGTTTTGATTTTGGTTTGGTTTTGCATTTAAAAATTTTGACAAGATATTTGAATAATTCATTTTATTTAAAAGGTAATCAAATTATAAATAGATTGTTTAAATTATATGTAAATAAGTTTTCTACCAGAAAAAAAATATGTTTTCATATTAAGTTTGACAAACTTCCCAACATTGTTTGTGTACTGGTCTCGTGTACTTGTGTAAAAATAAATTAATTCTGCAGCCATAAAAAAAATATTCCTACTGGCATCGACGCTCGAGTATGACCACACCTTAAGCAGAAGAGCAAGTTGTCCTTAGTAAGCGCGTGGTCCAAACGAAGTCACCTCTCGACTCCCTTCACGCCGTCTCAACTACCCGAATTATGGACCAGACTTTATTTATTCCACTATGTTACAGAAATAAATTTACTCTTCCGTTATATGGGCCATTTTAAATAACTTCTATGAATACTGGTCGTGGTAAATAATATGCCTTTCTCTGTCCTACCCGTCTTTTCTTCCACACCAAAAATACAGGGCAGAGACGTCTCAGTTATCGGACGGCAGGGGCTTTGTTCTGACGCAAAACTCACAAGTATCCAAAAGACGTTAGGCAACAAAATGAAACCACCAGAATTCAGTTGTAACTTCATCAGTGCACGTCCTGACAGGAAAAGGTAGGTGGATTTCTTTTGTATTTTGGTATAATCCGTTTTAACATTTTCCTTTCTAGTCAGATATGTCCGTAACCCATATAGGTACGTAACCCCAAACCATTCAGTCCACTAGCTATATCGAAAATATTTACTACCTCTTACTAATGTAATCAGCTGGTTATTAGATTTATTTTTCTATAATAAGCTAAAACGCTTCGTTCAACTGAACTGCTTCGTTCAATGATCTTTGTAACCTTTTAACCTAGAAAACATAAATTTCTTTGAAGACATGTTATATAATCTAGCTTAGAGTATGTGTCGCGAGTTGGTAACGTGAGCGTATATCACACCTGTGAAGTTGCCAGATATTCAGTTCTCATGACCAGTTAAACTGGAAGTTTTCTATTTACGTCAAAGGCTTTTGCAATCTAAAAATAAAAATTACCCCACTCTTATTCAAGTATGGTCTAACGCTGTGTTTTTTCCTTATTGTTTAACATTAAGTATCGCCTAAATTGTAAAGTATGGTAAATATCTCCACTACAATTAATATGCAAACAAAATATTTTCATTATTATTTGTGTAAGAACTTTTTTTTTTGTTTAAATAAAATTACAACGCAGTCCGATCAATCATTTATCTACAATTGTTTGTTTATTTTGGTTATCCAACATTACACGATATACGATAATGACATTTATTAACAACAAACTTTTATTTAAATTTTTTTTAAAAAAAATTCGTGCTGTTGGCCGCTGAGGAGTTCCTTCGTATGGAGCCATTCCTGGGAGTAGAATCAGGTCACGCTTACTTAAAAACGCATTGTCCTCGGAACTAAACCAACGTGTTAAATTATAGTATAGGATAAGAAGAAGTGCTTATAATTCGGCTCAGAAGATTTGACCTAAACCGAAATATAAACATTGCAAGGTAAATAAAATCTTGAAAAAATAATTAATTACATTATCAATGTTCAGATCTTCCTCAGACTTTCCCGTGCCTTCTGGATTTAGATAATATTATAAATAATTACAAGCGATATGTAAAATACAACTTACAATCCTTACAAGCAGCCAAGTTTCTTGAGAATGCAAAGCACTCGATAAAGTCGCCGTTTGCAAATGGAGGCGCAGTCGTTAGAGCGCTCGGCGGCGGAAATGACGGTTTCCCGCGCAAATTTCGGCGGCAGACGCTCAGTTAATTATAACCGCGGAGAGGGCAAATCTTATCCGGGACAATTAATCGTTTGCCCCGAGGCTCTGGAGTTATGTATTCGTCCTACAGGAGGACTGATACATAAGCATCAGTAAAATTAAGTTTAAAAATTAAGACACAAACTTAAAAGAAAGCCTAATTAACTATTTGTTGATATATTAAAGTATGCAGGGCTAAACAGTATGCAGTCAATATTTTTTTTAAATAATTGCTATTACTTTGATCATTTACAATTATTTTGGGCCCAAATCAACTACGCTAAATGTGTCTGTGAGATGGTGGTAATGAAGCGTTAAAAATTGTATGACCATCTGCGGATTCAGATCTGCTTTGGGTCAGTAATCCAAAGCCTTAACCTATCTGCAAAATTGAACGTAGTCCTGCAGCGAAGAGTTTGAAGAGTGCTCGCCATGAGCACGTTGGAAAATATCAGAAAGTTAAATACATTTTAGGATATCAAGATTTGCGAATTAAACTCAAGGCAACCTCATTAAAATAGGTAAGGTAAAATAATACAGGTAAGTTCTCAATACCTTTCAAAAATATTTTAATTTTTTCACCCCCACAAAGTCAGTGCCTTTTCTGTGGGAAAAAAACATGGTTCAAGAAGCTTGTTGCTTTCTTAGAGGAGGTGGGAGAATAAACAAGATATTAAACTGCAAAAGCATGAAATTATAAGCGACAAAAAAATGTTATTTGCATACCTGATTCTATAGTTTAATATAACCAAAGCTTTACTTACGTAAATTAGTTTCATTACAACTTTTAATATATAGTTATTTAGGTAACTGTTTGTCTTTGAGGCAGTTCATAACTAAACGTATTTTTTTATTATTATCGATAAATCCAATATATTCGTGATGAAACCAATTATAATTTGTGGCAAGTATTATCGAAACGATTAATGGACGTAACAGAAAAGGTTCACAATGAAATCATAAGTTGTTGTATTTGGTTAAATGCAGAGCTATGGGCGGGCGGCGGGCGGTATGCAAATGGTGCCCGCCCACGGCTGCGAAGGCAGACAGACTGCGTTACTGCAAACAAAAGCTAGGCGGGCGATTCGTTCGTTTCATAATAATTTGCATGTTAATTATCAATCTGAGCTGTTTAACACAACAGTAGGCATGGGCGAGTTTGATTGCATAGGTGACGGAGAATAGGAGATAAACTCAATTTGCCTATGGATGAGCCCGGAGTGATCAATGCGCAGAATGGTGATATTAATTTATTTTAAAAAATATATTATGAAACAGTTTGCGCTATGTAAGTAGGTAGGGAACAAACTGAATCAATTATCAATATCAATATAATAATTAATATTATGTCTAAATTGTGCATAATAAGCAAATATTTACTCAGATTCACACAGGTAACTTATACGTAGTTATTATTCCACCCTCAAGTCGAAATAATTTCAGTGCATTGAAAATCTTTAACTACCTTGTACGGGGGCTGCTTGTAAAAATACGTCCTTTATTTAAATTTAATATTTTATTTAATCAAGAAAAACCAACGGGTACAAGAGGTGAAAATAAATCCAAAAGAAACAGAAGAAAACTAAGCTAATTAAGGTTAGTTCTGCATCCTTAGTTTTTCACATATAGAGTTATTTATGTAATTTCTAATGCTAATAAAATATTAAATAAATTTTCTAACGATGAGATCACGAATGATTAAGTGTTTGCTATGCACAACTAATAGTGTTTTCTATTGTATGCACAACTAATTAATAGCAGCAATATTTTACATATATATAAATAAAGTAATGACATTCTCATGACATTCAATGACAAAATAAAATAATGACAAGTTGTCAATAAATTTTATTATTCAATTAATGTAAAGTTTCCTTTTTAGGAATTTTTTGAAAATAACGTAACCTGAGATATATCATCAATGTTGCTTCCTTCTACTAAAATTGTTAACAATAAGTACAAAACCGAGGAAAATAGGCTTTTCAACGAAAGGGGTAAAATGTGGTGCAAAAAGATATCTTATCAATAAAATTTATTATCGTTGGTTGCAATCTTCTGGTTTGTATTTCTCTCCTGGTCATTTCCTTTTTAAATATGACATTTCTAAATCGACAATATAGTTACGAGAGTAGTTATTCGGAATTATGAGGTTTCGTTAGGGTCAAATGAATCTTCTTAAATAGGTCGAGATGTTTTGGGAGGGACCATCGCATCCATCGGGTCCAATTCTGCGAATGCTTCATCGGGCTGCAGCATCCCTCCGCCCGGTCTGCGCCGTTGTCTGAGAGCTCCTTGCATAAGTAATGCTTCTCGAGAGTTCAGCGGCGCACTCCTGCCCTCCCCCCTCTAACTCCCTGCCCCCTAACTCCCTCCCCTCCTTTGCTTGTTTTGCGGTATTTACGAAAGCCGTTCCACTTTAAATATTTTGCATCCACAAGTTTGCACTAAAACTTTTGAACAAATCCCTCAATACTTGGTCTAGTAGGATCCGCTACAGAGTATGCAATGTTCATTATGCTAAGATGTGTAACCTACCGAATGCACTTTCTACATGGATATGGTTTATTACGATAGTTGACTTTATTTTAAATCACCTGCTGTACTCATCAGCGCACTCCTCTATCCTCTCCCGAGAGAATAATGCTATATGTAGGCCATAAAGCAAACGGTATTTAATACAACCTTTTATTTAGCTTGCAATGTTTGTTAGTCTGTTTACCGCGGAGTTAAAATTTGACATGTTGTTAGTTCCGGTGACATTGCAATTTTATGGTAAGCATCATCTGATTCTACACCCAGGATTGACTTCAGGCGAAGGAACTCCTCAGCGGTCTTCTTTTCGGAAAATATTAGGTACCTATGAGTGAGGGCCCATAACGTGAGCCTTTTTCTGCAACGGAATATCTATGCCCTGACCTGAGGAAAGATCCGAGTTTAGAGGAAACGAAGAACGCTAGTCCAGAGGCAACCATTTGTCTGCTAGGATTCGCTTCAACAGAATCTCCACTTTTCGCGTATGATGCGTAGGTTCCCCACTTCGCAGTGCCGTGGTGTTAAGTATTCCGACACGTTTTTTTCCCAAATTTAATATTCAATATTGGAATAAACAGTCCTGATCCGTGAACAATAATGATCAGTCACGTTAAAATAATAACAAAAGCAATAATGTACAGAACAAAAGTTACAGAAAAGTTATAGAAAACAAAATCGTCTGACGTTTTAATGACGCCGTGACATAGAATCTCATTTGATTTTTACGCTTTTACGACATACGCAGTCTGGAGACGCCATCGCATAGAGTAATAGTAATAGTAATTTATTACTCTGTAAATTAAATGCAAATGCGATTATATCACAATAGACCTTCGAACATGCAAGGTACACCACACCGTATGTCATACAACTGACTGAGAGAGTTCGTCATCTATATTAGCAGACTTTTAGGGGACTCAACCCGGTCATTGCTCCATACAAACGTGTTGTAACCCTCTTATTTGTAGATAAAGAAAAAAATCTAATACTGAATATCGTATGATCTCTCAATCACTAAGGTTTATATAAAATTAAAAAATAGATTTTTAACTTTTTACGGGCCTCGAAGTTTATATTTTTCCATACATTTTATTAAGACTTCAGACGTAAACATATTATTGACTAAATACAAGAATCGAGACAATAAAACTACAGAAACAGCGTCGATTTCATAAAGATGCAAATTCAACTAAGTTTTTTATAATTGAAGATTTTGAAAGGTCATTTTTGTACTTAAATTGTGGCATCTTCGCAATTTCCCTGTTAGCAAATAAATATCTATGTAAACTAAAGAAACGAATCCCTAGGAAACCTGCTTTATTGCATTTTAAACAGATAAAAGTAATAATATTATAATAAAAATTCGTTTTGAAGTATGGGAGCTACTGAACCCTTTCTTCTGAATTTTTTTGTTCTGAAATTGTGCTCTGATCCGTGGTAGTTGTCGAATTTGTCTATGATCATGGGGTGATTTATGGTTGTGGGGAGTGGGAAAGACAACGGATCGTGAACAGCGGTCTAGACACTGCGCTTTTCGTGAATATATAAATATCGACCCTTTTAAATAGTTCAAGATTACGTGAAAAATTTCTAAGAGTATTCCGTCGGGGAAACACCGCTCTATATATTTACTGCTGAAACGCTCGCGAATTGACTCGTTGCGAGCGAATTAAAAAACAATTCATCCGCCGGGAAATCAATCCGCAAAATGCGAATCGAGAAAAGGCATCCCGTCGGATGAACTGCACGGCGCTGATCTGCATCATGTATCTGAACCTGAACTCTCGCTAGTGATTAGTGAAGATATCCGTGCCTCTCTGCAATATTTCGGCACAAAACATCTGTGTCACGAAATATATGAAAATTTACAAAAAAAAATCCCCAATTCGAAAAATTCATTGCAGCGTTTGCAATCCTTTTTACCTTACAGAGGTCAAAACTGAGGTGTTTGTTCATTACATGAGCTCACCTCAACATTTTGTGTTGGGAAATGTCTTGTGGAAAGTACTTTTCTGTTCCGCTAACCGCACCGCCCCTGCAGGTCCCGCTAATCGCACCGCCTCTTGCTCACTCGCGGCTCGCTCGTTGGCTGCTTGACGTAACAGTACAGGAGCTAGCAACGTTTCCGTCGCTTGATTCCTCCGTGAACAATGAGTCTCGCTAAAATCAAGTGACGAACTACTTTATGTTGATCGAGTGGTTAAATGCGCGATTCAAATGTAAAGATAACATTTTTTATATTTTTAGGTGGAATGTTCTTTCCAGCACAGCTTTTGGTTAACGGTTATAGACAAATATTTATAAGAGGGTATTTTTTTCTAAATGCAGTTACGATAGTTTGGAGAACACGCGTGTATAAGCTTCTTGTATATGTTTTATGTTTCTTAAACGTATTTCATAATTTCTGTAGTTATATAATTTAAAATATTATAATTAGTTTTTTTAATATTAACAAGGTTCAAAATTAGGAGGTAAGAATGTAATTAATATATAGGAATGAACGTTTGACACCACAACAACCTCTATTCGCTGCCTTTTAAGCAGACTTGAAAGTATGTTTTAAAAAAGGCGTTTGATTTATGTGTACTATATTTTAAGATTCCAACTGTCAACAGTACATGTCAGATAATACAAAAGTGGTTGTGTATTTCGCTAATGTGGTGGTCAAAAAGAAAAATACAGTTAAAGTTATTATTATAATATTTTTATTTAATTCTGTCGTCGCGTACCCGATATGATGTAGGTACCTTTATTCTGAAAGTGCATGGAGGTTCCTAATGTGAGTTTCTGTGACTTATGACGTCATAAAGGTGTGCCTCTAATGTGCCACTCACATGGCCATACGAGGTGATTTTATATGCCTATCTATACATGCTCGTGCTTACACCGTATAGCCTTGCGCCGCGTCGCAACGGCATATTTCAAAATATATAAGGCGGGTGGGCACTTTCAAAACAATTTATATTAATATATTAAGATATATGTGTTTAATTTCTGAAAGTTAATAATATTTGTAACTCTTATAATTTGGCTTAAATATTTACCTATTTGATTTTCAGTCAGCCACAGTAGTTTAATATCTAAAAGTTTGAAATATTAACTTGAATGTTTAAACAAATCTAGCTTTCAAATACAACACGTAACAAAAAAGATGAGGTAAATAAACGACCTTGATTTTGGAAAAGATGTTGGGATTTGAGGAGGATTTTTTTTTTTCCTAAGAGGACTGAACCCGGTCAATTCTCCATACAAACGTTATACTGTTGTGACTTTTTTATTTGTAGATATAGACGAAAAATAAAACTATTTAACGTTTTATTTTTATTATTATCTGAGATTAAATCGAATGAATTTGTCTAAAAGTAAAGAGCCTCGATTTTTTTTTACTTTTCTATACATTTTATCAAAACTTTAGACGTCTGATACAATAAAATGACATATACACGATGACTAAATATAAGTTTTTTTAAAATACACTGATTCGGATTTTCAATATCAGAAAACCGAATCACAATTACCTATTAGCAACTAAAGAGCCTGTTTGGCAAAAATCACGCACGCGCAGTTGGTCCCGAGCGTTTCCTTATATTATGGTCAATAATAAGTTTAAATAGTTTTTGACTAAATAGCTAATAAAAAATATTTACAAACTCATAAAGGTTATCAAAAAAAAAAACCATTAATTTTAATGATTTTAACTAGTACATCAGTTTTGTAATTAAAATTATTGTATATCGAATAGCGGTATAGCAAACTGACGGTTTTCGAAAAGTATGATCATTCTTTTGAAGGATCGCTTTTTGAAATAGGTTCGCTCTGAAAATGTTTTTTTAAACTCGTACTTACAATTTTACTAAGCTGTAGAAACAGTAAAATTATATAATATGAAAATAAAACAACATAAGGAGTTTGAACGTAAATTAAAAAATCCATAAAGTTATAACTAACGTTTGTAAATTATAATAAAAATGATACATGAATTACAGGCAATAAGTTACCTTTTCTCTGATAACTTAGTAATAGACAAACTCCCCAGTGTGCAGCGCGCTTTGTATTTCACCTAAAACAAAAAAAATAGTGCAGCGAGTTACGCACGGCCAGCGCGAAAGTTGATATCTACGGGGACAAAGTTGGAACACGGTGCAGTTTATACACATATAACCAACGCCTGTGTTCTATTTATCGATATAGGAAGAAACGCACCGCAACAATTTCTAAACTACTATACTTGGCATCCAGGTGGTTGGACATTAAACGCGGACCTAAATCTTACATATTTTTATAGCACCGACACTCGAACGGGACCGAGCGGAATTTGAAAGGTTATTTATTATATACACGAGATTTTTTCTACAGTCTCATCTACAGTTCTATACCCTCCAAATACTACCAACTATAATACTATTCCTACTAAATTTGGATAAACATCACTTAGGTTAACCTCACTTTCAGGGCCGTACAAAGGTCTTTTGGATCCCGGGGCAAGTGGTAGAGTTTGTTTCTCTACACTCTACAACCCCACCAAAACGCTAAAACGTAATTCCTGTCAACAACAACTAAACAAAAGACCTGAGATCTCGCGCCGGCTCCCAGACACAACACAGTCAACTTGACCAAATTCCATAATTTTAAATTTTTAATAATTTCAACTAAATATTAAGTAGAATATTTTTATATGTTCATGCTAAAATGTATTTTTTTTCTTTTATAAGTTAAGTTACTGAAACAATTTAGTGACCGAATTTTATTAAAATTCCTGGCCTTATTTTGGCGCCCTCTTTGCTCTTGGGGGATGCCTCGGTGCCCAGGCCAACCGCCCTGTTTGCCAGCCCCTAGATACGGCCCTGCTCACATCGCTTGACTTGTGCAACAACTTTGATGGCTTTCGGAATTTGTTTCGATTAAACTTTTCGGTTTGAAAAAATGTTTATAAAAAATCCATACGTCAATAGCCTATCATTGGTTCACTCTAACTAGAAGTTTGCGCATAAAGGCCACTTTTAATTGCTGGGTTCTATTTTTAACAGATATTTTTGGTACACAACTCCAACTGGTTGAGGCTATGTGCCATGCATCTCACACAAGTATTTAAATAAAGTCTAACTACTTTTAGAACCGAATTATTTCGGATTATTAGACAGATAGCTCTGTATTTATATACACCGCTATCTGTCTGCGAAGACAAACAGGCGAGTACTATGCTACAAAAAAGCATTTAATGTTGATCTTTGCTAATAATTATTAACGCGCGTTTAGCAACCATAATTAAAATACACTATCTAAACTCGGTTATCAATTTAATCTCTTTGCCTACATTGAAAATATGGAAAACATAAGGAGTCATTTTCAAAAAAACTATTTATGTATTTCGTGTGCATAAGTATTTTTTTATCGTTATCTTATAAAGGGATAGATGCAGCTTAATGTCTATATTTTATGACTAGACTAATTACATAATAGATACGACTCATATTAAATTCCCTGATTTTACGGGCTAACTTGAATAACTCGATTATGGATGCGCTCAGGGCCCGCAGTATGGGAATAGTCATTCGTACTTTTTACCCAGTTGGATAACTGCTACCCGCGGAATGTCCCTGATTCAGTGCCTATATATTTATATCATGAAAACTTATAGAGTGAGGGTCAGTGATTTTTTAAAATTTATTTAATTGCAAAAGAAATCCACAGATTTACATTTAGATACGAAGAGAAAAATAGTTAATGCAACATAAATCATACACATATTCCTACATTACACTATTTAGATAATAATAAAATTAATAAATATAGCATTTAAAAACTAAACTAAGATATTGAGAGTGAAACAAAAACCTATACATACATATTATTCACATTTTTCAGTTATTTATAACACCTAGACATTTTTGTTAATGATGACAATTAATTCATTAAACAAAAGGGAGATTCGACAAACAAATTGGTGTATTAAATACATTTGAAATACGTGTTTTGTACTTTGTTGGCACACTTAAATTAAATAGAGACAAATGAAAGGTTGATCACAGCGCGGCGCTAAGTCAAAGATTGTAACCGATAAAATGATGAGCTTTATAATTAGGGAATTCGACATCTCGGTAGAACCTAAACGTGACTGCTCGAAATAATAGGTGATAGATATTTCGAGTATTTTCGTCAATACTTATTATTTTAAAAGTAATCTAAGTATACTTTTTGT
The DNA here is from genome assembly GCA_020383195.1 of Neomicropteryx cornuta. Lineage (NCBI taxonomy): Eukaryota > Metazoa > Arthropoda > Insecta > Lepidoptera > Micropterigidae > Neomicropteryx > Neomicropteryx cornuta. The sequence continues at coordinate 15,037,878 of JAHKQU010000019.1, read as the reverse complement.
GGTCCCTCATCATGTATACACATATGTACATATATGTATAACTATATGATCAGGAATACTAATAATAATCAAACAATATAAATAAATAAATATCACAAACGCAAGTAGATAAGTAAAATTTATATGATCTCTAAAACAATTCAAATAAAAAAGGTAGTATACACCGTCTTCCAAGACCGTTCCCAAAAAAAAATCCTGCGAATTGGCCCTGCGATGTTCGAACGTTATTTGTAAAGAATTTATATCATAAATCATCATGATTTCCAGGAAAAAAATGTAACTTCTTTCGGTAATAATAAACGAATCATGTCACAAGGTCTTTGTTGTGAACACAAAGCTGCGGCTCTCAGAAGGAGCGGAAACTCGGCCAAGATCAGTACATTGATCCCCGCGCGCGTCGAAATCTGACCGAATTACACAATCCGTTAAAAGATATAAAAAAAAATGGATATGTTTTATATTCGCATTTTTTAAAAATAATTACTCACTCATAATAGGTAACAACCCCCCCCCCCCCCCCCTTCTAGGACGTGGGGAATAGTATTGGTAAATCCTGCATACAGAAAGGAAGTTCTTCATACATGTTATCACCCGCCAGTCGGTCAAAGGTCACTCAACCGATGCTTGAGCTATCAAATGTCACCAGCTCGGCTAAATGCCGGGTAGGAAGTTCGTTCGGCTACGGATAAAGTAAAATTGTAACACATGCTCCTAGTCTGTTGTTACGCACTTATAAGTCATTTCAAAGGCTTTAAACCGACGAATGCTGCGTTGGCTAATCCGCTTAACCCAGGGTTAAATCCGACTTAATGCCATTGTTAGGTTAAAAAAAGCCTTTAATTCACGCGTAGAATTATTTATTTGACTTTAATGCAAATATACAAAGGAAATTTATAAAATACCTAAACTCTAAACTATAAAGCAGGAAGATACCTACACGATTTTAAAGTTGCGATTTTAGAATATACTATTTAACCTCAGAATGACCGACGAATCATAAGGACACTGTGTTTTCATACAAACCAATCGATAAAATCGATTTTCTTCGAAATGTTTTATTCGACGTCCTTTCAATATGATGAATTATTCACTTCGATTCATATATTTTTATTAAATAAATACTCATTTCATTTTGAGTTGCAAACATTCTAAATTTAAGTAACAAATTAAATTAATAAAGCATAACAACAAAACAAAAAAAAATAACAATGATAAAATGTTTAGACATCATTTTTATTCCTTTGGTCTATTACGCTAGTGTGAGTGTAGACTAGTTTTAATCTTTTCGTGTGTTTCTGTACTTTAGCAAAAACCTGTTATTAATCAACTTTATACTTAAAAGTATGAACCAATTCCTACATGTTGTATTGTTGGCTTTGCAAATAAACATTAAATCTACAAAGGCAAACAAGTAAAACAACGGAATTGGTAATAAAATGAGACGTCCTGTTATGTAGCTGGCTCTCATACTATTAACCCCCTTGGGATTCTATCGGAGTTGGTCCACCATTAATTAGGGCCTTTTTTGTGGGAAAGGAGAGGGTTTGGCGCGCGGTGCGTCACTGCCAAGCGCCGAGCGCCTGTGGGTAGGCTGGCATACAAAAAAAAACTTTAAATGCAAACAATGCGAACTCACTAATGTCGCAGGCAAGTAAGCAGGAAAGTATTTGTTAGATGGCAAAATTTAGGTAAAAAAGTATGTAATTGTGTATTAACCACAGTAGATAATCTAAACATAGTATTGAGAGTTTCTAAAACGGAACATTGGGTTGAATTCGTTTCTTTAAGCGTAGGCTGTGAGCTGTAAAACATTATTTTTTTCCTCGCCTACTAAACTCAACATTATCACCGGAGCGGAGCTAGCTCCTAAATATTGTAATTACCTAATAATAATAATAATACATATTGTTCCGACGTCACCCTATAAATTACTTTATTTAAATTTAATATTGAAAATATTAATATTTATTCCATAAATGTTTATTATATATTGCAAAATCACCATTCTCCAATTTCCCCAGTTTTTGTTACTGGCAACTCTTGGCATTACCACAGCTGTCGGTAAGTGTCAGTTGAAAAGGAAATGCGAGAGGGTATAACCCGCGCCTCTGCAATTCGCGATCACGCGTGCAAAACAACGCCTTTTTCGCCGCGAACTATTCCTGTAATCCGTGACATCTCGTCACATCGTTCACCGAACTCGTGAAACCAACTCAAAGCCTCAAGGAAGCAGTGAGAAAATAGGCTAAGGCAGGCGAACCACGACGACCCTCATAGCACAGTAAAGGTTGGTCTTTTGTTTTCTTGTTGATTGCCATTTACTCTCAGCTGTGAACCTTCCAATCCATCAAAGCATACAGTCCGCTCCCCCTAATCTATGTACAACCGTACACATATATACTAAATGGTAACAATCTATGTGAGTATGTTGGCGTTAGGTGAGTTAGGAGTCATTAATGTGAGTGTTAAATGGGTTGTTTAACCTTTGACTATGAAAGCTTACTCAGGCTTTAGGCTTTACTCAGAAAGCTGAATTCGCTTGACTAGTTAGAGTATATGGACGGTGGTAACGAAGCGTTTTGAACCAGCGATCGCTGGGTCAGTAGTTAAACACCTCAAAAGCTACTCTACAACGATCTACTTTGGGAAACATGCCCGTGAAAATAAATATTTTTTATGAAGCCATAATCGGCCATTGTATGTGAAATATAAGATTTTAATAAAGTTATAATTTGTGACCCACCGTAACGGGAGTACAAACGCACGGTCTGAATTTAAATTTAGATGAGTCGCAATTTGATTCGGGCCCCATATTGTTTTCATGGCGTTAATTTAATTCCCGTTTAGCATATGAATGGGAACTCCGGGACACCGGGACACCAATGGCCGGCCCGAACGGACAATGGCCCCGCGGGACCATCGGGAGGACGCCGCGACGGCACCTTCAATTCCTGGTGCCATTGCCAGCATCATATTATATACAGACCTCAAAACGGGAATGCAGTTGACGAATTGCACCTCAAATCACGACACAACCCCACCGTTAAGCGTATTTTGCATTGTTTCATTACTAAGCGTACCACCAAAAAATTAAACCGGTCAACATACGGAACTAAGTTCACATGCCACTCTAGAAAAGTTATAAGAAAAGAAAAAGAAACGTTAGTTATTATTAAAGGTAGATAAAATTATAATTCTATAACTTTTCTCTCGAAACTACTTACTTTATTATCTTAAACTTTTACAGATTTAACTTCCGTTACAGATAAGAAGAAAATATTTTATCTGTCAAAGATCAAACATTAAAACCGTGCATCTTGCGTTTTTTTTCAAAATCAGCAATCAGGGGACAACATTTTAACATTTTAAATATTGTTGGATTAAACTTTTGTAAAAATACTCACTATATTTTTGCCAAACAAAATAAATTAATTATTTAAGTAAGTTTTAATAACGCGCTTACACTAATCTACAGGATGTATAAAAAATCAATCATGACCGATTTTTATTAGAAAAATACTTCAGTTCGATAATTTATTTAACACCATTGGGAATTAACATAGCGAGCTACAGCGGATATGACAAAATCATGACACGAGGGTCAGGCCCTTCGCTACATTACGCAGTACGTAGATTTGGCTTGGGCCGCGTCCACTCAATTCAAGTGGTTTGTAGGAATTATGAATGTAACAAAAATATATGGCATGCATGCATGTGAATATGCATTACTTTTTAAGTCACACAATTTATGGAAAAAAACCATTTATTATTAGTTTTTATAATGTGTGTATTTTTTTAGGGTGATTGAAATATAATGTTTGTAAACGCTCCCGGTACGTTAAACATTTTTTACTATGGCGAGACATCGGCGAAAATTGTCAGAAAAAAGTTAAGCCGTTATAAAAACGTGACTTGTTTTGGCTATTATTCATTTATGTATTTATTTTATAAAGTAAACATACAGAGATTAACCTCGATAATTTTCCAATATTTCATACAAAAGTTGTTAGCACTCGATACTCTCCAATTTCATATTCACAAAACATGCATGCGTATGCTTACGTAAAAGTTTTATATAATAGATTTTAATTTTAAAATTATTTAGAATATGATAAAAAAAATACCAAAGGAAAACACAATAACAATTAGGTGCTCTTTAAGAGATATATAACTAATAAGTCAGGTAGGGTAAAACCTGGTACGGATAGTTATGTTTTATGTCGAATTGTATTTTGCGGTTTCCGGTGAAATGTTTGCAAAATAATTGTACTTAAAGTTTCATCGCGTTGCGTCAATCTCTGATCAATATTAAAAACAACTAATAATTACATCGGTGATTTACTATTATTTGTAATTTCACTAACTAATAAAAAAAATATTGTATTATTGCTATTTATATTTCACTTTAATCTTCTGTGTTTAGCAACAACTTACCTTAGATAAGGGTTCGGTTTGTTTCTTTGATTATCTTAGCACTTCTCTATGAGTTGCGTTCTACTTGACATTTCCCACAAAGAGATAGTTTATCAATGTGTTTGGCGAACTATTTTGCCAGAACGTGATTATCGACATAATTCCGTTACCTTTGAGCCCGAAACACAAATGAAGCAATCTTTTCACGGGCGGCCCTCCGCGCGCTGTGTGTGCCGCGCTTAAGTGGGTCCCATTGTCTCGACCGCGGCATCGGCCTTATCCGGCTGCGCTGAAAGGATCCAACTTGGCTCATTCCGGCCGAGGCCGATAAGGCGTTTCAGCCGAGTTACAGCTGACCCATTCAACGCTCAAATCCGACCTTAGGTCGAAATCAATTCTTATAATTTATTTATTTTATTTTATTCATTATGGCACAATAGGAATAAATGATATAATAACACCAGAAAAAAATAAATTATTTTAATATAGACAAATTAAACACCAGTCATTCATTGTTGTTTGAAGTGGCATGGCCACTCTAACTGGGTTAAAGAAAACCTTTGCAGAACAAATAAAATACTTATTACGTACGTGACACATTACTTGTAAGAAGAACCATAGAATAAATATATACAAAACATCAAATATACAAAAAATAGGTCATATGATTTTTATTTTTTTTTTCTATTTTTATCCAAAACAATACATATGAAAATAGCATAAAACAGCAGCAGGGGTGCTCAAACGGTCGATCGCGATCGACCGTTTGAGCACCCCTGCTGTACTGTGTACTGTCTATTCTAGAAACAACACGGCTTTTCTTTGAAAAGTGCCGCGCGTTCCTTTGATAAAGCCACCTTTTGTCGCAAGCAGTGTTATTTTATTACGTAATACATTTTTGTAGTTTAGTTACCTACCTACTTATTAAAAAAAAAATTCTTCTCGAGATCTACTCAAAAAGCACTCGCGATCGACCAGTCGATCGCGATCGACCGTTTGAGCACCCCTGGTATAAAGGAAACGTTGACGAATGAAATTAATAAGTTCCATTAAAGATATTTTAAATATTAAAAAAATATTCCTCTTAAATCATGCATAATTATTAATCATATAACTGAACTATGGACGTGTTTAAGGTCTTTTTAAGGATTTTTCAATGCCTTCAAAGATGTTTGACACTGAATAATAGTTTACAGATGAATTACGTAGTGACAAAGTGCTGTTTAGTGTAAACGCGTTCATTTATCAATAAGTTCCATTAGCTATCTATTAAGGGAAATGGCCCTAAATCCATACATTGTGTCATATTTATTTTTATTTATTTATTTATTTTTATTGAAACATTTACATATCATTTATGAGATTACAGATTTGTGTACACATATTAAAAATTATTGTTTTTATTTATTGAATATTTGCCAAATATCAATAATGAGCGTATCATATTTAAAAAAAAACACAAATATGAACTATACGACATGCATATATACTATGTATATATTTAAATAAAGCTTTAAAAATATAACTATGCCAATTTTTAATTTTTATTTTTGTTAAATTCGATCAATATACTACAGGTATAAAAAAGTAAGATTTTACAACTTATAAAATATATTTTATACATTGTACAAACAAAAAAAAATGCATACAGTTTGGAAATTTATTACCCCGCTAGACATAGTCTGTTCTGGGGTAATATATTTATACTTATATTTTGATACATATTTTTTATTTTATTTTATAAATATAAGGTACAGCAAAATGTGTTATATAACCTCGAAGTAAGGAACAGATAATGTCTCTGATCGAAGGTGGTATTCATTGTTGGTAGTTTACCCTAAGTATTTCGTGTTTGGTGTAATGTCCTATTTCGCGATGACTTGCGTTCCTGACGAAGAATGTTAAAATTGTCTCCATGTTTAATTGTCTTACATCAAGAACTTTAAAATCACCAAAAAGCTGGTCCAATTTATACCAATATAGCTTCCTGTTAATTTTATGCTGACATTTCATTCCCTTCGGTTTTGCAAAATATTATTTGATTTATTTTTCGACGCCTTATAGTGCGAATGGTCAAAGAATAGTTAATATAGCGGTCGAAACATTAATTCCGTTATCTATGTAGTATGGACCCTTTTCTCCATAGCAATTGACTAATCTCGGTCGTTAAATTATACTGGACGGGTCTCTATAATACAATACGTTACTCTGACCCAGACAGTCATGGGGTCCTCTCATAAAATATACCAACGAAATATATCGGCCTCCACTATCGAATTTAATATAGAATGCGGATATGTTTTTATGTATATAAGATTGAAATATTATTATTTTTAGCGTATGGATAGCGCAGAGAAAAAGAGTGAAAAAGTAGAAAGAGCTTACTATGGAATTGCCAGACGCTTCGACGCGGAGATACTGCGTTTGGATGTTTATATAATTAGTTTATATCACAACACCTATTTATTTTAAAAATAAATCGCTTAACCTAAAAAGTTCACAAGATCTTAGCTTTAGGTATATTTTTTTACTGAGTCGCTTGTATTTTTCACAAAACGTTTTTACGCGTTTAAACATAAATTAAATTTTCCCACAACATATCACCTACACATCTATCACTTATAAACTTACAAAAGTGAACAAAAGAAAAAGAGGTAATATATATATATATATATATATATAGAAAATATTAGAAGAATATATCAGATACAACGAGCTCAACAAGAAATCCTTTAATTTCCCCTGAGCTTGAGTTTTTGAAACATTCACTCTTGTACTAATCCAAAAAATAAAATGTGTCACTATTTTAAACTGCTTTAAGAATACCGCAATTTAATCAGTTCGATTAAAAATCCAGATCCCACTTAATAATATTTTTCAGGGATAAAAGGGAATTTTAATAGGTATCATTACTACTATTTTTTTTATAAGGATTCCTAAGAATCCTTATAAACCATGTCCCAAGACCATTCCCGATAAAAAAAACAGCTAATTTGTCTTACGATTTCTAGTGGTATTTGTTAATACCACTAGAAATTTTTCAAATCTAGTTTGTATTTGTTAAACTATATTTATTTATCCATAAGTACAATACGCACTGACACAAAAAAAACATTTTTATTTTTTAAAAATAAATTTCAAAGTTTTAACCAAGATCAAAACCAGGGTGTATCAAAATACATCATGGTTACCGAGAAAAAATAGTAAAAATATAATGTAATAATGTCTTTGTTGTGAGCACATAGCTGTCGACGTACACCATAATGGTGTCAAGGCCATTATCGATCGGCGCGGTATCAGGATTCGCGCTCTGACCGAATTGACACAATCTGTTAAAAAATATAATAATTTGGGGATGATTTTATTCGCATTTTTATATATTTTTTTTACCACCCCCTTAGGTCTTCGGGAATAGTCTTGAGACAATCTGTTTGTTTATTATCTATTATATTTTGAAAGATTTTACTTATTATAAGTATTTAAAGCGGTTACATTACTCTTTTAACCAATTAATAAAAAAATGACATCTAAAACAGGCGATAGCCTAGTCGGGTTACATAGGTTAAAAATTTTTCTTTCAAATAATATCTTAATTTCTTAGTGCAATTGTTATTGAAAAGCAACAAAGTATTTTCTTTACAAAATTTATATTAAATACAAGTTTATTATTAGTTTTCACACAATACAAGATTTTTATTACTTTGAAAATATGCGGTTAATGTTATGTTTTAAAATAGTAAAAGTCAATATACATTTTATTATATAAACTAATAAATCATTTTACTAATAAATCATTAATTAATCATTATTAATCAATCTTATACGGTTATCGCATTAAAACGGATTTGTAAAAAGCGTTAAAAATTCGATGAAGCGTTAAGAATTAAAGTTTTCTTTGCACGAAAATTATGGCTAGTTTATAGTCTAAAGATTTGTGATTGACATGAGATATATATTTATCAATGTCGTGTTAAAATTAATATTTTTTAAACTTTTGATCTTATTTATCCAAAGCCTGTAAATAATGTTATCTAGTCATCTTAACGCACACAATGTAACACCTAACAGAAAAGTCTACCCTCCTCCGTATAGTATTAATTTTATTCGCATATCCGATCCGACCTTTTGGTAATTATTTGCAATCGGCAACCCTTTCGCTCGCGTGGCTGATACAAAGGGTTGAAACGGACGCCCCGGGCCGAGTCATGGGACCTTCGGCTAGTTAGGGTTGTCACTTTTACATTCATGACATATAGAAATAAAAAAAATGTACGTATTATTATCTGTGATAGCTAATAACCTCTTATATTACTCTACAAGTGGTTATTAACTGTCCATAATAAGCAAAATGAGGCGACCAAGCGAAAATATTATAAAAACTTACCGATGAATAAATTACGCAGTCGCAAAGGTGAAACCTACGCTAACAGCATATTGGAGGGGAGAAATGAAAACTTCAAATAATTTAAGGTGGGATTTCCCATAGGAAAAAAAATTTAAACAAAACTTTTTTAATTTTTCGAATTAAAAAAGTATTTTTCATTTAGATTTGATTTAAACTTCAAAATTCTAAACTCGGCGATGAAATCATTAAGATCTGACATCACAAACGTTTCGCTATTAGATCGATCCATTCACACGTTATTTTAACAGATCATCAAGCAAGCTTTACTTCACTATCTTCTGCATAAAACGTTTATGGGGGCTAATTTAGTCATATTTTTCTCTCCCTCCCCCTACCCTCATCTCTTTGATTTTTCTTAGGCTAAACACTAATTATACTTTATACTCATTCGGTGGAAATATTTAATTTGTTTTATTTTATACTTTTAGTACCGTTGATTTTACTATTTTCACTAATTATTGTTAAAAATAAATGAATACTAAAAATACATTTTTAAGAACAAGCTGAATGCTGTGTTGTGTCTGCGCTGTTGACCGTTGAAGAATTCCTTCGTCTGGAGCCATTCCTGGGTGCAGAATCAGGTCATGCTTACCATAAAAATACATTGTAATTGGAACTGAAGCAACATGCCAAATTTCAACAAGAAGAAGTGGAAGATAAGAGGAAGTGTGTCTAATTCAGCTTGCAAGATTTGATCTAAATAAAAGCTGCAAATAAATCCTTTTATTTAACACTTTCTCATCGCCGGCGCTGACAGCCCTTGCTGATAATTTTATTCTTCGGCGAAGGTGTCCGTAAGAATTGAGCACGATTCCAGGCCTGGACTGGAATGTTTTGCGTTGCAATAAAATTTACGGTCCGCTTGGATGATAAATGGCCCGATGGACTCGGCGATTAATACTGAAACAATACATTATTTCGGCGGTACTACACTCGCACAGGTATCCAACAGATAAACAATTGATAATATTGTAACTCTGTTAATATCTGAACCTCGCTTTGGATACACCTAAACAAGAAATTGACCTAATATCCAGCGGGCAACTACGATTTAGTATTGGAAGTTTGCGATTTATGAAGATGTTACAAAAAATATATATTTAACTTTCAGTTTACTACTTTAGTAATATTTTTGATTTGTAAACATTAACACCGGGACCCGAAAATTTTTCAAGACTATAGAGTAAATTGCGATTTGGTTTCAGGGCGTAGGGCCTATCTGTTATACAGTACTGGAAGTTGGTATTTATTTACTTAGTAGCCGACATTAATCGAAAAAAACTAAATAGTATGGAATAGTACGTACTTAGTAACTGATATATATTAATTTGATTGAGAGGTTAAGTAAAAAAATAAATCTAAAATATAAATAACACTTTTTTATATACTTAATTAATTTGTATGTCGGTTAGGTCAAATCTTGCAAGCTGAATTAGAATCACTTCCTCTTATCCTACGGAGTTGAAATTTGACAGGTTGGTTCCGTTTCGATTACAATGCAAATTTAAAGAAAAAAAACAAATAAATAAATAATAGCTTAGTTTTAAAAATGTATTTTTTTTATGAATTTTATTATTATTATGTGTACATATATCAAAACGTAAATCCTGCATTCTTTGTTTTTCCCTATTTTCAAAGGCATAATCTATTTAAGTCAAATATGAATACGCTTTTGAATTCGGTTAGATATTGTCCTTATGGTCTAAATTTCGGTTAGAGGTCTCCGCTCCCTTCGCCTGACAATAGATGACTCGCTTTTGTGGTTCGCCTGAGCACGAAGGGACAGTTTCTCTTCCAACCCCTTATATTATCCCCTTTGTTGGTCACGCTATGCAGCGGAAAGTTTTATTTTTGCATGATTAAATCGCATACATAAAATTCCTTTGCCACGTTTTTAACTTTCCCAGACCTTAAATAAAGTGCAGCATGCGTTGTACGCACTTTAGGATAAAATTGGTGGTTTTAGGGCCGAAATTTCAGTCCTTGCTTAAAGTCAATCTAAGTTAGGAACAACTTACCTTTTAAGGATGACTTAAATTGAATAATACGTTTGACTTTGCTAAGAATATATTTTCGCACTCGTGATTAGTTTGCTACTCGCCGCTATGGTATCTGTATACAATATCTGTCGCATCACTTTTGACAAATGACCTATGAACTGATGATGTTTTAAGGTTATGCTGTCAGCTGTGAGATATTGCCGTGAGTGTTTGCTTCGATCTAAGATGCCAATGACTTTCAAAATATGCAAATTCAGTCAATTTTGATAAATTAGAAAAAATAAAAACAAGCACGAACGGGAACCACAGATGACAAACCCATACATGGGTCATGGCGCGTATTCCCGCCGCCAATAATTTTGACATTGGCATGCCCGACGATAGTAGCGCCAATATTGTACTGAAATCGCTCCTAGCGGCGTATTTGAACACTGACTTGAGGATTAAGTCGTGGTTGTTTTGATCGTTAGCTAAGACGGACATTTATGTTCGATTTAACGCTAAAAGTGAAATACAATGTTTATCGGTTAAGTAATTTAGGTTAGTTTTAAGTAAGACATGAAATTTCGACGCTCGCACCTTGTGTTACAGTTAATTTTTTTTTTTTTTCATAATTTGTTTCAAATTTAATACGATAGATTTGACAAATTAATATTTTTTCTTTACACCATTTACTGAATTTCGCCAAGGTCAAGGTGAGAACAGACCACCGCGACCGTCCGCTACTGTATGCCAGGAAATCAATACATTTGAAATAAGCTACTTTATCCCTCTAGCGTCCTCCATACACCGTTCCCGGTAAAAATCCAGTTAATTGGCTCTGCGATTTCAAATATTCTTTTTAAAGACGAGATATGAAAATTCATTATAGTTTTCGAGAAAAAAATGTAAATTTTACGTGATAATATTAAACGGTTGTTGTCATACGTACGCGGCCAAGGTTATCGATTATAGGGTTTATCGATCGGATGTCGCCGCGGGTAATTTACTACAAAGGCCGTACTACAGCGCCGTTAAAAAAATAAAAAGGGGATGAATTATTTTCGCATTATATACTTTGTTGGTGTTTATATTATATAAACATCCATTATCTTGTAAGAATGGTCTTGTGACACCCGGTATATTGTAATTTTATAGGATTTGTATTTACAGTGATTTTATTTATTTATTTAACAGGTTACTCCATTTGCACATTTAATTCAAAACATACAAGTAAAATATTATAATATTAAAAGAAAAAAACAAGAAAAAATAGGAAAAATACAAAGTAACTACCTATAATTAAAATAACGCTCCCAGGCGAACAATAACAAATAAATAATTTACGCTAATCTCACAAAAGGTGTAACAGAAAGCGGATGTATTATCCTTCTGGGCGAACAAACGGATATTTGAATTTCCGCGGAAACATGAAACACTCGTTGATTTTCGCCAGGCGTAATTCGTCGCAGTACTCGTACGAGCATTTACTACTGAGTTCAGTAACAGTTCGAAAACATTTTCAATATATTTTTAATGAAAACTTTGTTTCCAGATAGGTATTGTCGTCTCCCTCGCGGGGCAGCTAAGGTGGTCCACGCGGGGCGTCGGCTTATTGGATCCTAAGGGGATCCCCGTCCGCCGCCGGCCTTCTAATAAGTGCTACTAAGCTGACTTATGGGCATTTGCCGGCGGGCAGAGGCGATATGAAACATCGTGGTTTTTGTGTCTACGGTTTCGAAATGTAACAAACGTGTTTTAATAAAAATTATCATCGATGTAAAATTTACATCTATACATAGTATTATACATAATTTATACATCTATACATAGTATTTTACACATATAAATTAAGGTTACATAAAAAAAGCGATTTTATTTATTGACTTTATTAAAATAAAAGCAAATGGTGTCACATTACTACAACAATACTACTTAATACAACAAGTCAGGAATCTACTGTAATAGTATGTTATTCAAATCTTTCTTTAATTTTCTAAGCGGCTGATAGTCATGCAACACTAACAATTAAAAAAAATTAAAAAAATCATATATTCTAGAGCAAGTTATTGAATGCATCGAATATTTATCACTTCGATACAGGCATTATGCTTAGTGAAGTGATTAGAATCCGATATACCTGTACCTCTTTTCTAAAGCAAATTATATTTAGGACTGAAATATTATTCTTATAAAAAAAAAAGGAAATTTGTAAAATTATGTACTTATGTGCTTATGGATAAATAAATAAATATTGAACCTCGTAAATTTGTATCACTTTAAGACAGGCACCAGCCTAGGGAATAACAATAATAATATATCGCTTGAAGTTAGACAACTTAAAAGAAAATCGGTAATAAAACTTAAATTAAAATAAATTATGGACAAAAACATATTAAAAATTATTCAGGTTTTAAATAAATTAAGGTAATTTTGTTTGTAATCACATGAGTTAAGTCAACATAATTTTTAAGTATTTTGTTATATTTTATGCATGTTTAAATAAATTGTTTTTAGTTAATACTAAGAAACCGGCAGATAAGACAATGTCTTAGCTGGATCTATACATTGTAATTGTATAGATTAATAAAAGTTGCATCTGGCAACATTGAAATTGAATTGAAATGAAGTGATAACATCCATGCAAACCTGTACTACATAATAAGGAACCTTTATTACAAATATGATTTGTTTAAATGTAGTTATATATACCTAGATTAATAAGAAATATGGATGTTTAAATAAATAAATAAATAGCTTTAGCGGTGTTTTTTTTTCAAAACTTTGTCATTATTACAGTTTTTATTTCGACCAATAACACGGTAATAACGTGTTTTGACAGAGAAAGGTTCCGCAAATTTCCAAGCCGCCTACCCTACACGACGCAAAGTTAGTGTACTATAGTTAGTGACTGTGAGGGTCAGGAGACACTGAGCACGCTAAATTGCGAACGATGGTTTCGACTTTCGATTGTATTTATACGTCAACCTGTCGACTGTGTATCCAGCCACAATAACTCACACTAGTTTATAGTTTCACTATATTTGTCGCTCAACGTGTAAACTCAAATTACAATTGACCGGGTTTTTTTTTTACATTGTGAACCCCAAAAGCAAAATAGTCAAATGTCACGCGATGACATTTTACTTTTTAAATTATTTTTCTAAGAAGTTATCCTCATTTCTTAGGACCTGCTTTAAGGCTGCATATATTAAGGCCACGTTCCCGTTAATTTTATATCCATTTATGGAGAATAAAGTAAAGTGCACTGAAAGCGGTCGTTTTTAATCAAAAATCCGCCCCCAAACGGAAAGAAAGTACGTAACGGTGTCTTAATGGACTTTATAGCATAATTTAAGTTTAATTTACGCCGTAAAAGGGAGTATTGCATAAAATTTAACTACTTTTGTAGCGGGCTGAGGCTAATGGACATTTTACGCTTATGCTATCATAAAATCTTGTTCGGATTGGCCGGGCGCCATTTTCTCTATCTTTTCGTGTTGGTTGCAACGAACATTTAATAGAATAACCCCGCACAGGATGAACTTAAAGTCAGCAGTATCGTTTAAAGTTGTGATTCTGGAATTCTGGAACAACTTTGTAAATAAAGCGAAAAAACTGGTATAAAATGACAAAAGTAAAAGACCCAAAAACATTTTAAAGTGTGGCCACCTAGCAAAATACCCGATCGCACAGCGTCACTACGTAGCGACCCCGTAGCGTATACCTGTAGGTATAGGGTAACAGTTACTGTAGGTATTGAAGATTTTGAACAACGGGTAGTTTCCCGCGCGCAAATATTGTAATGTAGGTCAATTGGATAGGACAGGAATACAATACCAATTCAATAGAGTATTTTTTTTTTGTTATAATTAGCGTCCTGTATAATTAGCATAAATTATTAGTAAAAATACATTTTAACGCTTGAATGCGTATACAAAATTTCGTTCCTGGGTATACTCGAAGAACCAGGTCATGCTTACCATAAAAGTGCATTGTAATCGGAACTAAACCGACATGTCAAATTACAACTCCGTAGGATAAGAGGAAGTGGTTCTAATTCAGCTCGCAAGATTTGACCTAAGCTGACACACAAACATTTCAAACTAAATAAAAGATTGTAAAAATATATTATTATTGGCTTGATATGGTTTGAAATATATTTCATACATAATAATAAAGTAATTTATTATATAAGCGGATTATATAATATTGTAAAGGACGTGTAAAATACAGGAAAAAATAATTTGAAAATATTTTACAATTAATAATATCTATATTTTACACACCTGGTTTCCACCTGGTTTCCTTGGGCTTAGCTGGTACATAAAATAAAATAAATGTAAATTTGATGAATAAACTAAATAAATAAATAAACATGATCGTACCTATTTATAAACTAAAAACCGAGATATAGAATATTATAAACCTGACCTATGTTGCGAATAAAGTAGCGTATCACAGTGCGCCTGCTAATTCGGTTTATTATAGAAATATATATATATATATATACATTGATCTTATAAATAAAGATAATAAATAAATAATAAATAAAAGACTTATAAAGAAATATTTTTTATCAATGTACTGTTGGTTTTCCAAATAAACAATGAATAAATAAATGTCATCGGTTATACATATGCACACAGTTACAAGTTAAGGTTTTACTCTCTACGCGCCATGCGAGTAAGCGAGACGTATGGATACGTAAAGTGGCGTACTCGATGCAAAGTGGCGTACTTGGCCTGGTACGTCTTTCACCCTCAGTTGCCGTATCTATAAGGTTTAGAAGATCGTTGGACATAGGTCTTTAGGCCTTACGTCTCAAAGCAATGTGAATTTTGTTTTGAATCAATCCAAAAGTTAGTGACAATTGTTTTGTGTTAAGCGCCAAAACAGCTAATATTGTAATATATTTTATTACTGAAAAAAACTGTGGGTGTTGAACGGCAACAAACCCCTTATGTTTTGGTATTTTTGATTGGTTTTAAAGGTTTAAAGTATCGAAAAAAATGGCTTAGAAGTCTCTCGTCAATATTGTGTCGTAATAATAAACCAAAAGTTAGCTAAACTTGCTGTTAAACAGGCGCGAATCGAAATGTATCAATACGGCCCGGAAACTCACTATCAATCAGGAAATAACGGTCGCGGCTTTGTCACTACGCCCCGCATCGACGCCATAATTCACATTTTGCGTTGAATTATAAAACAATTTGTCTAGATTAGCGTGCCGAGGATTAGCTGTGCGCCGACCACCACCTGCTGCCTTCGTTTAACAAACTGCCTTTGGCCAAAACTGCTTCATTACATATTTATATTTTTCTTAAATAAATAACAATGACATTCACCAAAGCCGGGTTTTTACATAAGTAGAGAGAAAAGTGCTTCAATGAAAAATGTAATCTTAACATGAAAATAGTAGAAGGATCATGTGACAATGGTCGAGTTGTCGCCGTACGCTGTAGCAGTGTCAAGGCCATTATCGATCGGCGCGGTAACGGAATTCGCGCGCTGACCGAATTGACACCATCTGTTAACAGATTTTTACTCACAAGTTTTCATATAATTTCTTCCTAATAATAGGTTAAACAACGCCCCCTTAGGTCTTAGGGAATGGTTTTGCGACGTCGTGTATTGAAAATATCGATAATTTGAAAACATAACTCTAGATATTAGCACACGCTATTATTATATATCAATAAACAACACTTCTTGGTAGCTACTTTCACAAGAAAATTACCATTTGACATCCCAACGAAGTTAATAATATTTACTTCAGAAAAACTCTATGTCACGGGCTCTCAATCTGTATTGATATCGGAAGTTGATGTACTGGGGAAGCGCATTTATACGTGTGTTTGCTTGAGCGGGAACAATCACATTAAATTATATTAAACGTAATTAATTAACGCAAATATTGCAGCAATGCAATCAGCGGTCAAGTACCGACCGACAATTGAGTAATAAGGGTAAGTGATATTAAGCCATAGGATAATGGCGCAATGAACTAAGATACGACTTTACAATGAGTGATGCTGGGTTTAGGTCTTTGAATTATTTTTTCGTGACCGTTAATTTTAATATTTCAACCAAAAAACTATTAAACTTTTTCATACACGGCTCAACAAACAGATGGTTAGTTTTAGAAGCAAATTACCCGCCCTATAATAAAATGTTTTAGTCGATTTGATAATCCGACAAAATTATAGTCACGACTTGAGATTCGACTTACAAATTCAATTATAGCCGCCACTGATAAAACTGCCTAGTCAACTCACTAAGCCAACAAATAAGGTTTAAATCACTATCCTGATAAAATGAAAAAAGCAATTAGGAAGAAAAATTCTTTCTAATTACTTTTATGTGCTTTTCTTTCTAGAATAGTTCGCGAAAGGAAAGCCTTACTTACCTCGGTATTCTATTTGCGGATTCATCCTAAATCCCATAGTACTCGGGGATATTGATTTCTATGTTTCAGAACTTATGACTAGATCGCGGACGCACATGTTATTTAGGTGATTGTGAGAGCAATCGAATTATTAAATTCCATTGCTGCGGAGATTATTTGTTCACCCAATAGGATTACAAATCTGCTTTCTATTACACCGCGAATTATTTATTTGTTATAGTACGCTTGTGAGCGTAATTTTTAATAATAAGTAGTTTACTTGATAGTTGTGTTTATTCTTTGTTTTTTATTGTTATTGTTTTTGGTGTATGTTATGAAATAACAAAATGTGTACATGGGGAAACCTGTTAAATAAATAAATATTTACGGAACCCCAAAGAGGGTATGACACCTACGAAGTATGTATGACGTAAACATGAACTTTAGCATTAGTCGGTTATACTCTTGCATAAAAACAGAAGTTGCTTCGGCAGAGACGAGATCAAAAACATTACATTTGAATAACAAGATTTTGGCGGGAAATAGTCAAGCTAAGGGAGTAGAGGATCTTTCCGTAGGGCGGCCGCCAAGACAAGATTAACTTCTCAATACAAGCGCCGCGCTGTATTATTGTGACTATCTTATTTGGAGCTATATATAACCCATCGTTTTATATCCTAATTATCCAATTAATTATCTATTATCTTAATTAAAAAGGTAATTTGCTACTTCATCTAAAAGTTAAGAGCCTCGAACGATCTGTATTTTTCCATAAATGTAATCAAAAGTTTAGACATTCTCGTAAATATCTTATTGACTGAATACAAAAATTGAAAAAATAAAACTACAGATGCACAGTTGATTTCCCAACTAGCTGTTCAACACGCCCCGCATTGGCAGCAAGGCCTGCAGGCGGCTTTAACGGCGCCATCGGCGCACGCTACGACTCGTTCCTACGGCACTCGGGATGAGTCGCTTCGCGGCTAGAGCATCGTACGATTATCTACGTATGTTATTATATATAAAAAATAAGTAAAGGTAAATATAATTATTTATATTCACAACATTACTATTAAATTTTCAGTCAGTAAAAATAGTGACTGAAACTGATTTCATAGTGACCAAAAAAAATAGAAACCAAACTGGTCTCATATTAATGAATCTAGGTTGGAATTTAAGGAGTTTCCCCTTAATAATAGAAATAATTATTTATTCGTAACCATGTTAGTATATGCTAATTAAATCGTGAATCGTAATAATCTAGTGGCTAAGACGTTGGACTATTGACCCAAAGGTCCCGAGTTCGAATCCGCAAATGGTCATACCATTTTTAACGCTTCATTACCGCCTCCCTTGACTCTAGCACAGGCACATTTGGCCTAATTGAGTAGAG
Organism: Neomicropteryx cornuta; assembly: GCA_020383195.1. Classification (NCBI taxonomy): domain Eukaryota; kingdom Metazoa; phylum Arthropoda; class Insecta; order Lepidoptera; family Micropterigidae; genus Neomicropteryx; species Neomicropteryx cornuta. Next base: position 15,019,300 of record JAHKQU010000019.1, on the reverse strand, counting down.
CCCAAAGTAATTGTATATGACTTAGGTCATAGCAATTCTTAAAAAAAAATACATACTTACAATCATATTACATGGGCTACAAAATGACATAAAGCGCAATAAGAATTAACATTACAACATAAATGAAAAATATATTATTTAATAATATATTTAAAGCTTACACCCTGCAAACCGCCGCCTTTGGAAACGGTTAATATAGAATAGGACGGTTTAAATATTAATCATCCCTCGAAAGTCCTTCAATAACTTAGAGGTCGGTTCGTTTATTATTAACCGTCTTCAAAGAAAGGGTGAGGTTTTCTAATCCGAAATGTATTTTTTTTTTTTTGTTTTTAATGTATGTTCACTAATTACACCGGAATGGCTTGAGCGATTTCGAATATTTTTTGCATACGATAGGAATTTCTCAAAAATCATGGTTTTGCTGAACATACGGTTTTGATGCATCGTTTTTTTATGCTTTACTTACAATAACATGTTTATTGTATAATTTCTTAGTTTTATTTGCTTTGAGATTTACGTTGAAGTCAATTTTATGATTTTTTATTACTAGTCCTAATCATAGATTATCTGTTACGGCCAAAATATTAACATATAATTACATACAAATACAAACCTTTAAAAAAGTTCTCCGCTAATTTTTTTTATATAAAACAAAGGGTACCTACGACTTGTTATTCACACACGGTAAATCCCTCAAGGGAATCCCGCGATAGTCAAAATAGTCATTGAGATAACATCACGGTGAAGTCCTTTTACGAAAAAGCATAATAATAAAATGGCACGTTCGCTGGTTTACGCGTCAATGGGGATTTTTAAGCAGGTGTTCATTTGAAATAAAATAAAGAAGTTTCACACATCCATTATCGTATGAAGAAGTTATTATATATTTAATGTTTTAACTAAAGATAGAGTGTAAGTACGCTTATAGAAACTATGTTATTTTTACGGAACAATTATAATATGTTAAAATATTGGTATATAATGGCTTGAGAACTTACAGAGGTCCTAGAATAAGTAGTTTTTATACTTTTATTTAGGACATTTAAGAAAAAATGTATTTGCATAATGTAACATGCAATACTGAAATATTTCAGCTAGATATTAAGTTGATACATTTTAAAGGAAAATAATTGATGTTCGATACAAAAATAATTATTAAAAATATTGAAAATTATAAAGCTACCTTAAGGTAAAGTCCCATATACGCGGGGATTTTTTAGCTTTACGAAAAAAAGGTGACGTATCAAGACATTCTGGGCGCATTTCCATATTTTACGCAGTGCCGTGAGGCTGCCGATTATTCCAATCTTTGTACCTACTTACTCTTCGGATCATTGATACAGTGATCGGATCAGTGATACAGTCCACAATAAAGAAGTTTATATTCGAATCGCGAGTTTAAATTGACTGGGTAGCGAGCTTGTTCTTAACCTGAGGGTCGAGTTTATATGCTTGTGTCTACAAATCTCTGTGTCTACAATCTTCTTTGTACCAACTCGCAGCTGACAAAATTCGAAAAAAATAACGCAATGATTATGTAAACTATCGTATTATAGAGGTATACGAACCTCAATAATGCTCAAGCTTAAAGGTTAATGAATTACGGTTTTAATTTTATTATAATTGTCTAATATACTTGTAATAATTTATTTAAATAACATATACCAAATGCGCGGAGTATCTTCTGCACTTTCTGCCTCTCATTTTAACATATAGCGGCCATTACCACCAGCGGCTATTTTTTTGGTTCCTGGCTCGGCGGTGGCGGTAGATCAGGGCGACGCTCTCTGCCCGCGGAGAGTTTAACGCGCGGCCGACGGCAGACGCCTCTGCGTGGGCGGGCCGCCCTGATCTTAACTAATGTTTCATTTCGCGCTGTCCGCTGCCGCCCAACTTCTACAAATTTCATCCCGAGCGGGAAGCACACTACTGTGATGGTGTCTAGGCATTTCATGTTATTTATAGCGTAATATTATATTTTTGAAGCGGATTTCTATTTATTTATTTTTTTTAATATGTTTGTTGTTAAAAAATATTATAATATATATTATGTGTCGGGTCTTTATTGTTTGAATGTATTTAATTGCATTCAAATTTAGCAAAATAATACACATTTAGCATTTATGAAGAAATATTGTCTAAGAAAATGAAATTAATCCACTTTTATTAAAATATCACTATTGTAGTAATAAAATTTCATTTTTAACTAAATAAGAGATCAAAATACCTAGAGATTTACTTTGAAAACAATTTTTTTGACTAAATGAAGCTTTTCTGTTCTATCTCATTGACACCACTACATTAAAGGATGAATTTTCAAACCATCTTATAAATAATCGCCAAAATTAAATTAATTAATTTATTTTAATAAAAAAAAATGATTATACATTATATAACATAATTGATCATTTCGCGGATAATCCACGAAATAAATTAAGTATTTTTTTTAATAAATGTATGTAATATTTTTATAACACACGTTAAATCCCCAATAAACAAAAAATACCCCATTAACTAAACTTAAAAAATATATATTTTCATTTAAAAAATGAATGGAAATAATATTAGCAACCGCTTAACAATTAAGTCCGATGAAACGTGGTGGTAATAATTATAAAAAATGCTATCTAATAATAATTATTAATAATATTAATAATAAGCACTTTATTTGAGACGCATAACTACGGAACAAAACGGTGATACTTAGACAACCTCTACCAGTTAACCCCTTGGTACTCTTGGCAGGTTGGTTGGTTTATTGCATGATCGTACTTGTATTAAAATTTAACTTGAAAGTATACCACTTATATTATTGTGCGCTAATTATTTTAAAAGTGCTTGGTCTATTTCCTAATAAAATAGTGTAATGCCTAATTAAACAGTAATATTCCTCCGTCGATATTTAACCCTAAAAAATCATCTGATGTTCATCAATTTATAGTTCATAGAAATCATTTATTTAAATTAAAAACAAAATTGGCCCTAGAACCCTACTTTGTGTAATTCTTAGAGATAACGGCTCCTGAATAGCTTAGACTCGATTTTTAGCTCATAAACTATTAAATCTAGAGACATTCTAATTTACCCATATTTTTTACGAACTTGGTGCAAAGCTGACGTAGTTATTATTTAATTTAATAGCTGAATAGGTCAAAAATACTCAAAGAGAACAACTGTGCCTGATCATATTCAGTAGGCATTATAGTATAGTTAATAAATTAAGTAAAAAATAAGTAGTTCCATGGCGATGATAGGTTACGCATCAATCTGAGAGGAAGCGTCGTTGAGTGGAAATATTACTCTGCTTTCCTTACAGCGGTGTATGGGGTCGCTACTATTCACTTAAGTAATTTATAGTGGATAGTTGTTTATTTATTACATTTAAGTGCAAAATTAACGATATTACAACAGCCAGGTAAAAATAGTCAACCATTTTATTCTATTTGTATGTGTGCAGAGCGTGTAGTCCAATGACAGCTGTCATTGTTAAAAGCCTTGCAGACATATTTTGTGCCGACACACGGATTTGGCGTCACGCCATTTTTAGTCGAGAAAAATACCGTTACCGGCGTGAAAAATATTGGAGACTTTCTGTTACATACCCCTAAGTATTTGTACTAGGTATTGAGAAAAATATTAAAGGGAATATTTATGAAATTGATAGGTTCATTTTCAATGTTAGACAAAAATAAAAAAATACTTTTACATAGAGACGAGAGTTTTGAGAACCGATATGGAATTATTTATTAAATATACGCATTTCCACAAACCAGCATAAACATAACATTCGCAAAATTGTAACACGAGGTTCTAGTTCTAACCAGCAATCTGTTCCGAAAAGTAATACAAGTTTTGAGCAAAGGCACTTTAGTTTTCTCGTATCTAAATTGTACAACAGAGTAAGTGATGGCGTAATAATAGTGTCTCTAAAAGCAAAAATTCAAATTCAGAAAATGAGAAAATTACAGCACGGGTCCACAACACAATTTATTAGAAAAAATCCTTATTATTTTATGTACCGTCCCTGCATGTCATATTATAATTATTATTATCCTATAAATAACCTGAAAAACATATATTCATAACATAAATTAAAAATATAAATCTTAATATAGAAAAATCTATCTTAGTTCTACCTAGTTAGGTAGAACTTTGCATATACGTCAATATGTGTTATGTTACTAAGTCAATAATTAAATAATATATAATAATGATATGATTTTCAAATGCCAGAATAATAAAAATCAAAAAATATGTTTTAATTTTATCTGACACTCCGATGACTGTAATATAGATAGATGCTCTTAATTATTCAAATTTAGTACCAGAGCCAACGCGAGGCTGTGAAGCCACCGAGAATTCTCCTACAGTCCATTGCTATAATATCGTGAAGATTTTAATTTCATTCCCTAACCGTAATCCAATGTCCATTCCGCAGGTAAAAAAAATACGATTATCTTTCTATTTCATTATTACACGCCCCAAAGCGCCGCGGACAAAAAAGAACTGTGTTTTCCAGGCGGGCAGCGGCGTAGGGCGTGGGCGGCGCTAGATTGGGCGGCATGGCAGGGGGGGGGGGGGGGGTCGGCCGGCATTTTAAGTAAATTAAGTCATTTTTATCCGTCGACGGGATTTATGGCAGTCGCAGTGAGATACGTAATTAAAATGTAGAATTTTCAGTCACGCTGAGCCTGCGAAGTGCGAAAAGACGCATTAGAGGTGTTACTCCGTATGGTTTCTTTATCTACCCTCAATTTAGCGAAGTGATTTAATATGACGTGTTTTATGGTGAAATATGTGTACACCGTGTCTCAAGACCATTCCCATAAAAAAAAACGCTAATGTTCCCGCGATTTCTAGTGTTATTTGTTATGAAACTATATCAAAATTCATAATGGTTACCGAGAAAAAAAATGTAAACTTTATATGAAAATAGTAAAAGGATCATGTGAGCGCTCAGCTGTCGCCGTAAGCCGTAATGGTGGCCAGGCCATTATCGATCGGTGCGGTATCGGAATTCGCGCACTGATCGAATTTACATTATCTGTTAAAAAATATTATAAATTTAGGGATGATTTTTTTTTCGCATTTATTTATATCATTTCTTACTCATAATAGTTTGCACACCACCCTCCTTAAATCTTCGGGAATGGTCTTGGGACACCCTGTATTTTAACCATTATTTAAGGTATATTTTTTAATATACCTATTCAATTTTATATATTCAATATACCTATTCACAGGTAGCAGGAAAAACTCTCGTTTGGGAGAGCGAGACGCACTCACTGGCTTGAAACTACCATCGATGGGATATACTAACTAATTTAAAGGTCCCAATTTACTCCCCCTCCCATCATATTAAAAAGAATGTCAATATACTGTCAGATTTGTATATAAGGTAAGCTAATGGCATTTGCCTATTTTATATATTTAAATCTAAATCGAAAATACAAATTTATTGAAAATAATTAAAAATCTCTCAAATCGGACAATAGTTAACGAATTACTTTCGATGTTTCCTTTGTAGTGAGTTCAAATTATACCTCCAACCAAAATGTTCATGTTTCTAACCCTAAATGCGTTTTTTAACATTTCAAACATATTTACAGAATCTTGCATCCTATCTTCGAGTGCTCGTGATAACGTCACGCCATAGTAAATATGCAACTGACAAAGTGCAAACTAAACTATTTACTTTTGGATAATTCAGAATATAAATATTTAAAATATCTTTTGACAAAAACTCAATATGATATATGTAGCTCAAATTTTCATCTATATTTATTCTAATAAAGGTATAAAATATATGTATTTGTTAAGTTAACCTAATGTTGGACGTCGTTGACTAAATTAACCTTTTTTTAATTGATTAATTCTTGCAAATTAAATATGATATCAACGCAGCGGACTGCGGCCGTCGATCCTGGATTTCGCGGAATACCCTACAAAAGACACAAAGCAAGCGAATAATGCGCAGAGGGTTTTAATGCATAATAAATGCTGCATAAATTACGCGCAATAATATTTATGAAGTCTGAACGCCGCCGCGAGGAAAATAGACGCGCGCACAATTCAGGGTTTGTTTTTTTTTTATGTCCTTTCAATGGCACAGAATAGAAAGGCATTTTTTTTTTTAAATATATACTTAGTTACGAAACTGTTACAATAACTCCCCGATACAGGCATTTGCCTAGTGAAGTGTTACTAATCCACACAAATTGTACTTTTCTTCTATAGAATATTAATAAAAAATTACAAAGTAATACATATGTTACATGATTTCTTGATACACGTAATGTGCATATATTTTACACTTTTCTTTTTATTTTTAGCCATGACGATTCATTTGCATATCCTACGTTGAACGTAAGTCATTCTTGTAAATATTCATTAAACGATTCACTTCTCATTCATTATACCTCATATTCGTTACATTTTCACCGTTTTTCATAATTATTGTTTAATTTTTAAATCATTTATTCACTACTTTAATGAAAGTTTGACCGTATTGCTTGACGCACAGATAAAATACAGGCCTGTATTTACACCAGCGTGCATTACCTCAAGCGATGCAACTATCTGTGCGTTCAATATTAATTTTTCTTTGAACAATCTGGCTATATAATTTGTTTGTAAAAAATTTAAATCCTTAAAATATTAAAAGAATTCAAATTTTCCAAATGACAATACACTGTTAGACTTTAATATAAGGTAAGCTAATCACTTTGCAATAGACATCGTCGCTCTGCGAATAGCCACGTCTAAAACAAGACGTCGAGATGCAAAAATCAATTCGAGATAAGCACTCAGACTCCTGGTCCACCCGACGAGGGAGGGGGGGGCAATCGAAACTTCAATGTTTAAACTCTCTACTAACATATTTTAAATCTGGTGTATTTTGACAAAATTTTAAAACCGCATCGAAAAATATTTTTTGTTTGTCTATACTTTACAAGCAATGGCATCCATGCAATGCCTGGATAAGGACCAGCCCTGCAGGTCGTTATTTTAAATGAATATCCTGTAAACCCTTTTTTGCATAAGGATTTAAATGATATAAACCGCGTTTACGCTTCGGCTCATGATGTGACTGCAGTTCGCGTCTATTTAAGAAACATCGCAGATCATACGCCGAGAGCATTATCGCGTAAAATCATGATCAAGAGGACAGTACATCCGGCATCACTCCTAATCTAAGACTTCATTTATTTATTTACATATTTAATAAAGCAAACATACAAGCAATTCACTAATTAATTTATAAATTACGTAACATGTATTGCCATAACCATACAGAGCTTTTAGATAAATTTCAAATTTATATGTGGATGTGCGATTAAGTTATTTATTACATTTAACTTTTGTTTTCACATTATTTAAAATTTAATCTGAATACCAAATTTAGGTATTATACGGAGTATTTTCAAATTTAGGGCACTCTTTTTAGGAGGCTGATCTAAAAATCGATAACTAAACCGGTCTCACGGAAAAAATATAATTTCGAAAAAAAATCATATAAAATATAAAATATTATTAAAAAACTTGAGTTTTCTTCGAGGTGCTTCGCGAGCCGCACGCACCGGGGTCACTGAACGACCTTGAACTATACGTTCAACCGCGTTCTCAAATATTAAAACTATTTCTATACAACTTAGAAGTCGTTTTTCTCGTTATTGAGAAACATTTTTTAAATATTTTTTCCTGATTAATGTTTAATTGTCGTAATAGATCAACATACTAAAGGAGTACCCTAAATTTAAAAACAGCCTGTATTTTCTTTCATCGATATATAACTATTACATATATTATTATGTATGTGGCATGTGTTGAGGGTGCGTGTATCATGCATGGCTGTGCATATACATGTATTAGAGTAATAAATACGTGGTAATCTAATAAACTATATAAATAATTATTTCTTCTCAAGATGTTATATTTTATTAAAATAGGTAGTAAAAGGCACTGGCTAGCCATTGTGAAGTGTGAACTAGCCAGAGCAGTTATAAAACTGAGAAAGTTGGGTTAATCAAACAACTGAAAACTTTTCTTTTCAAACAAAGTTATTTGGCACTTAAGTAGTATGATTCTATGAGTTTGTGTGTTTGTCTGTAATGACGCATCAGTCTAACCATAAATCGGGTTTTCTTTAATAAATATGACTACGTTCCTCAGTGTTAGAACGACTTTTTTTTTTACTTATATCCCAAAAATTCACTACACAATCAAATTTCTAAAAATCTCTCGCGTTTTCCAAACGTTACAGACAAATCAACCTTGAATTGCGTGTAAATAAACGGGTGTGTCTATGTCAGGGTCCACAACCTAGGAATTTATTTAATTCTTAAAAATAAACAAAAATGCTTGCTCTTGTTTAATTTATTTCACTAACTAGGCAAAAGTTTTAGAAAGCATACAACGAATCTAGGTTTATCGTTTGATACTGAAACAAGCACCGTAGCTGCTCGGAGTCTTAAGATGTCTTTGTTAAATCACAGAAATTTCTGAATTATTTTATGGCTTTCTATTTCCATATTTAGTGTAAAATTGGAGGAAATAAAAATAAATTGGTACTTCTGTTGTGAATACGAAATTTGTTGCAGTTTTAACCGTTTCTACATTCAAAAGTATTCATTTTTAATACTATTCCGAAAACCAAACCGACTCCTAGTATTCCCTATAGACGCGTCATTAGCAAAATCGACAATAATAATATGGAGTCTTTGTTACGGATCTCTATTCCGAATAGCGTCACGCACAGTCCGCAGGACGAAGTCAAAGCCGGCCGCCGGCGGCGCGGCGCTGCGCTGTCTTCCCCCGAGACTTCGCCGGCCCATTAATCAACCGGAGCCGCCCGCCCAGGACGGAGCTGAACATCGGATTGCGCAACTTTCGTCCGACAGACGGACGGACACGTCGAAGTAATGCCATCGACAAATATTCTCAATTCATAATTCGCAACTTATTCTGTTGACATATCCTGAGAGTGGAGTTTGCTAATCGAACATAAGTGTAAGCACTGATTATTGGTAAATAATTTTCGGTTAGATTTACCATATTTCTTGCTATGGCAGCAAGAAATGATTACAAATCAAAATGGCGGCGTGACTGAACAGCTGATAGTGAAATTGACAGTTAGCTGTTGTTAATTGTAGCGATTGCTAGATATTAAAATCAAAGGCAGATCTAGCTGGTCTGCAATTTGCAGATTGTGTTCTGATCGAGAGCGTTGCATAAGATGGTCGCGGCTGAAAATATTTTGGGAAAAGTATTAATTGGGGCGAAATTTTTTTTGAGATATATCTCAGTTGCTAACACACAATCACCGAAACACACAAAAACACCATATCGTTAATGCCACACATACCCCCCCCCCCCCCGCCCCCACCCGAACGAGCAAGGCGTTTCACATAATGAGCATAAAGATGTGCTGTATGATTTCACTCAAAAGCTTCAATTGGCCATATTATTTTCAATTACTTCACCTACATATTACTAAATATATATATATTTTGTATGATTATTAAATAAATAAAAGTAAAACGATTATTTACGTATCTCACAAAATAACACACATTTCTGAATAAAACAAACAAATACATGCAGTTACTTCTAGCGACATAATAAGACTGTTGTTGCGTTATCTAGTTTCTTATCCAAGCCGGTTTCATCACATATTGCATGGTATACAGGATGTTTTTAAATTTAGAGCACTCCTTTTAGGATGTTGATTTATTACGTCAATCAAACCAAAAAATATTTGAAAAATGACTTCAAAGTTGTATGGGAATCGTTTTAATGTCTGAGCACTTCGAAGAAAAACATTTTTTTTTTAGTAATACAATTATTTTAGTATGATTTTTTTCGAAATTATATTTTTTTTCGTAGATCAGTTTAGTTATCGATATAGATCAACCTTCTAAAAGGAATGCCCTGTATAATATACTTTAGAGCTTTATGGCAGTCTATGGCCAGCTCTATGGTATAAAACTATTCCCTATTGATTTTCGAGTTTGAAAAAAAAATCAAACTATCAATAGTCGCATGACATAGGCGACATGGAACGCTCATCGCCTTTGTGCCAAACACTAATAACCCGTATACAGGATGATTGCCGGCGTGTTTTAATCCAGACGGTTTTAAGTGGCAATCTCGTCCGTGATTTTTTTCCACCTTGTGAGTGAGATTTTATAATCATTCAACAAGCAAAATAGTTTCCATAGAATGTAATTTACATTTCACATTTGAGTATCGCGGTGTTATTAATTCAGACTAGAGATTTTTTTATTTATTCGAAAATGCCAATTTACAAATTTCTTATGGGTGGTTTATCCATCCATAAGAATCATATAATATATAATTTATATTGTTTCTAGTTATTATAATCTGTGTTTTATCTTTCATATGCATGCGGTATGCTCTTTTTATTTGAATATTGATAAGGTTTTTTTTTACTTTGGTGTCTAAGATTAATTGTTACCATGTTTATGTATTTCAATAGTTTGTTAGAGTATAATCTAAAAATAAATAAATAAAAGAACAATTTCTATTCTAAGACTTTAAAGACCAAACCTAAGAAAATTCAAAATATTTGATGAATAAAAACAAATGTTTTTACTGAAAGAAATGCGTTTTTTTTAGTTAACAGTACCAGTGGCAATTGGCTTGTTTTAGTTTAAATTTTTAAATTTCATATTTGTTTTTAGCTTAAAAAATATGTTCTCTCAAATCAGATAATTTGGGTTTTCTTATACTACTATATTTTATTATACACGAAAGATTCTTTCAACACTGTCACAATCCGAGACGTCATACTTGCATTCTGAGAATGCAACGTACGACTACAATGCAAGTTTTTTTTAAAAGCTGACGGATTTCACTTAAGTAAGGTTATGTTTATTAGAGAAATGAGAGACAATATTATTTCCTAAACATTATTATTGGTATTAGACGCACACATTAATAATATGATTTTCAACCACACGCTATAACTCACATACGTAGCAATCTTACACACTTTTGATTTATTTTATTCTAGTTCCGCTCATGAGGACCTTTTGCGTTTGCGTTTAAGATATTTACAGTAGATACTTTCGGCTGTTTGTTATAAATTGTAAATTGTAAGCATTTTTACTAGCTTTTATTTAGCTTGCTATATTTGTGTGCCGGTTTAGGTCAAATCTTGCAAGCTGAATTAGAACCACTTCCTCTTATCATACTGAGTTGAAATTTGACACGTTGGTCCAATACCGATGACAATGCATTTTATGGTAAGCATGACCTCCAGGAATGGCTCCAGTAGAAGGAACTCCTCAACGATCAACAGTATAGACACGAAATTGTGTATAGCATAAGAGCTTGTATTTAAAATTGATTTTTTATGTAATAATAGCCGTTTTGTTTTGTTCTAAATTTGTCGTAATTTAGATAGTTTCGGGTCCTTCAGGACCGCAACCCCATGATTCGCCCCCCATTTCGTGTGACAAAGTAAATTACTCGAGAATTATTGGACTTGAAGTAGTTACACGGAAAGGGTCGAACATTTCGTTGACATTTTGACTAATTAAGCTGATTGGCCCTCGATGTCAACAACAGTGGAGTTGCATGCCAATGTTGTTATTGATCGTTAGTGGGAGGGCTGTTGCACGGGGTTGTTCAAGTGCCCGACACTGGAAATTACTTTAACCAATACTATTAACCTAAATATTAACATTATTTAATTTGTATGTATGTATAAACTATGCGCATTTCTTTCTGGGGTTTATATCTTTTCACCTTATTATATTATTTTTCACACGAGATTGTGGTGGTCAGTTCAACTACTAAGGTGTTCTTAACACTTCTTAGCCGCATTCTCACCTCTCTTGATTTTGGTAAATTTAGCTGCTAAAATAAGCAAATTTTATTCTCAAGACTAAAATGAACAGAACATGAAAGCACATTTCTAGCTTTATGGAAGTACATACAAAAACATTTTTACATTCTTATTAAACACAATTTAAATCTGTAGGGTAAAATAAACCACAAATATCAAATAATAATAATATAGGTGCTTATATAAATAAGATTTTATGTTATATAGATAACAATAATTGATATCATTTCAAAATATAAATAGTTTTATTTGGTTTTTTTACCAGCTTGGTAAAATAATCGGTAAAGAAAAAAGAATTTGTGAACTTGAGATCCCAGATTTAAACCAGCGCTTATAACAATTCATATTTAACTCTCACGTATAGTCATGCAATATTATTATCGAACTACCTAAGTGGCATATAAACAATTCTTTTCGACTCGCGGGAAGGCAGAGGTAGATTTCACCGGATCAAAGTAGGGGATAGGCGATCTACTCCCCGCGCGGCAGCACGCGCACCTCAACCCGCCCGGGCCGCGCCGTACACTTGCGCAGCGAGAGTGCGCATCTGAATCCCTTATACCGTCTTCACCCCCGTAAGGGTTGCTCATATCAAAAATTGTTTCAAGCAAAAGTTGTAGGGAAATTATAGGACTACAATAAACATCCTCCGCCCATTCCCCCCCACTGGTCCGATTTTGCCCATTACCAAACTTGACCGAGATTTCGTGCCTTTAAATTGTATGTATCAATTTGAAAGTGATTGGTGTGAAATTACGGCAGTTATCTTGTCCAATAGATAAATATATAAACTTTTCAACTGAGTGTTTTTGGGTTTTAGGGGATGTGACTATGATATTATAATCTCACCATGACATACAGTTAGTGACTGCCTGATAGTGCCCGTGGCATTATCAGGATGGATCAAATTATGAATCAAATTATCAAAGTATGGATTGAATTATATTGCCAATGTTAATATATTCAATGTCTAAACATGAAAAAAAAAATAAGGTTAGGTACATAATTAATTATATATATCTACATATATTCGACGTCATTTCTAAATACGATTTTATTGAGTATTTCAGGAAAAACGTTGTGACGCTAATTGATTAAAACTATGTATTTATTTTTTTATTTTATGTGCCGTGGTTAATTTATCCATTACAGGGAAAGCATTTTGCAAAATTGCAAAATTTTATGTATGATGCTGATAAGAGATAAGTTCAAGTAAACTTTTTTTTAACGGGTTTTATTTCGTTGTATTAAATTCTCTTCGAATCAAAATTTTAAGATGAAGTCTTAAGAGTAGCGGGATGTAATTTGCAGGTTAAGTAGGTTGCTGATAAAATAAGAATAATTTATTATTAAATAGGTAAGAAAAAAAAATGAACTTTGTTCTAAACGTCATCAAAAGTTATGAAAAAACCAACACAGAAGCTCAAAAATTTCTGAATAACCATAGGGGTTGTTTATACTATAAGATTCTATAAATCATAAATAAATTAATATTCATGGAGAAGTCTCCAAAAAAAAAAACAAAACTGTGACAAATTTATGACGGTCGACATATTTCGCCTAAACTGAATGAGGAAGAAATGTGCGCGCGGCTTGATTCTTGTTTGCAAGGCAAACTTGGAAATTAAAAAGGCCCCCCGACGCGAGTTGTATCGGTAAGACACTCGCGCGGTCTCTGTCGCTCCCGCGCAGCCGCGCCTCCAAAGAAGCGAGACGGAACGCGCGATGCTAATTTGCGGGTCGCACTTATCAGAATTCCGATCATTTGCGCGCGTCCTCGAACCGAGGGCGGGCGGGCGGGCGGCCAGTGGCGTAGGGAATATTCGCAATAAGTAAAGTATTTTAAATACTCGATGTGTTTAAGTCCCGTCGCTTCGTAGACTTCCAAATACTTTTAAAGTTTTTGGACCAAGTATTAAATACTCAACTGCACATCACGCGAGTGCAGTATACCAATGTAATATTTAGTAATTGCCTTTTCCAAACCTACATTATTTTTTTTTGTTTAGCTTATTTATTTTTCACGATTTTTTTTTTATTTGTTAAATTTTTTTTTAGAACTAAAATATTGTATGTAAATTTGGTACGCAATTTTGTAAGACTTGCCATAAAGTTGAGTTTCTGGCAGCCAAAACCATGTTTTTTGTCAGAACCCATTTAATGTAATATGTGTCTCGTTTTAATAAATACTTTATAAAATAAATAAATAAATAAATGCTAGTACTCTCAAAAAAAAAATCGTCTATAATGTAAATCTTCCACAATATGATATTTTCAACATCAATAAACATTGAAATAAATAATATGAACACTCATCACACGAACTGTGCGAGGAGCCGATGGCCTCAGATTTACAACTACAACCCAGCACCACCCAGCAAGGTTCTATAAAGCGATGCCGACTCTAAATTTTAAAGTTATTCACTTTGGAAATGAACTATATATAGGCTTGTGGAACTAACTCGGAAAACCTTTTTGTTGGCATAATTTAGTTTTACCTCGTTTCTAATCCCTAGATCCGCGTTCAGCTTTCTATCCAATCTCCAGTAGTCACTCACTAAAATAATATGATTATTCTAAATTTCATTAAAGTTTATTTCCTTAATTTAACTTATTTAAGTCTCACTTACAAATGTATAGTCTATAAGTTGGTTAACTGGTAGATATTGCCTTTAAGGCAATAAGTTCGCCATAAGTACACTACCCACTCGCCAGTCTGAGACATTCCATTTGTCGCGGTTGAGTACGAATTATGCACAGAATTCATATATACATCGAGCATGTAAGCTTTACAACAGCATGTTGAGCGCCGTCGATATATTCAACACTACCTTCCCGGCATTCAAGAGAGTGTCTACTCTAGCTCTAACCCTAGTGTAGAAATTAATTATTATTAAAGAGTTAGGTTATATTTTATATTCTGGTAATTATGTAAATTCCCCAACCCCTCCTATCTTCTAATCCCAACCTCGCTCCCGAATGTATTTTTCTACTTTATTAATCTTGGATCTCTCTTATTGGCTTTGTTTAATTGTGTTTGTGTTGTATCGGCTGTTGTTTCCTAAAAGAAATAAATAAATAAATACGTATTACAAAATATGTAATTCTGTATTAAAGTGTAAATAAATAATGCAACGTATACAATTGTCCGTGTTTTACTTGTAATTTTAAGTAAGAATAGGAGAGACCTCATATAAATAAAATACAGAACGGTTCCTTGAATTACATTTGATCCGCGTGAGTCGAAGCCATGTTAACTGTCATTAATGAAAATGTTTTATCGCAATTCGTCCGACGCGCCGCCAATGCCGCCCGCCGCCCGCCGCCCGCCGCCCGCCCGCCGCCACGTGACTGCCTTATGAATTACGGGGCATTATAAATAATTTCGGTAGTCGCTTACCGCGGATCCGTGAATTATGTGCGTAATCGCTATCCGCGGCGAAACGACCAGCGGGTTGCGACGATGACAATTATTGTTGTAGTTATCGCTTTTGTTGGCACGCGACAATGAAAATAATATCCGACAACGCGACACTCGCTTATCTTCCCGCCGCCGCCGCCGCCGCCGCCGTTGCAGACTGGGCATATTAACATTCGTTATTTGTAACAAAATGGCCATTCGCGATACGTAATAAATAAATCATTGGCACATTTTCAACTTGAAATGGGAAACTCTGCCAAAAAATTAAATCGTAAATGGAAAGTATATCTTCGTACAGTACTCTGAAACTCAATGGTGGAGCCTTTCTATTTTTGATCTAAACCCTGGATAATTATCGGTAAATAAAATTTACACAATCACACAGAAAAAATTTGGTTGTTAAAAAAATTGCACCCGCAGCAAGAAATTTGCTAATCGAACACAAGTGTAAGAAAATCGTATAGATGTACAGACTGATTATTGTTAAATAGTTTTTGGTTAGATTTACCACATCTCTTGCTATGGCAGCGAGAGATGTAGTTAAAATATATTTTAGCTAAAACATTTTGCTATGATTACATACAATATGGCGTCGCGGGTGAACCGCCGACGAAATAAAACGACGTTACTTAAAAATTTGGTAGCAGCAACCATAATATTTTGTTGTTTTTACTTGATACCATTTTATTTTGCTGCGATTCAAATCAAAATGGCGGTTTGACTGAACAGCTGACCGTGAAATTTGCAGTTTGCAAAAATGATTGTAGCGAGAGTTAGATATTAGGTTAAAGGTAGCCAAAATTATGGTACTTGCAACCAAGTAAAGTTTAACTCTAACAAAAATTGTTGCTGTCACTGTATCAATCTTTATGGTTGCCATTACCATATTTTTTTAAACTTTCACGACGTAAAGGAATGCATTTTATTAGTATTTTACTTAAACTTTCCCCCATCTTTTCCGTGTGAATACGAATTATACCGAGCGAAGTCTATATCTATCAGAAAATAAATTATAGAAGCAAGAAGTGCTTAAAATAAGTGTCTGTTTCTAAGATAGGTGTGTTTAAAGCGATCCTGGGTCGATTAATCACTGCCACGGGGGAGATCTCTCTGGAAGAAACGTTTTACAAATGGAATCTTTCAATTGAGATTAGCCTTTCTCCTGAACGTCGGCGTTGTAGCGTAGCGACTAAAATGCACTTTATAAATACAATGAGGAAATGACACCAGCTGTTTATATCTACTATTTGCACTGCGAAACATATAGTAAAATCATGTGTGGACCAATAAAAAATATTACCATATATGCGCCGAATCTAAATTACTTACTACTTTATTAAATACAGCAGAAAATAATATAGTAGTACCCCTAATGATTAAAATATATGGTTACAATGTCCTTATTTTAGGTTAAGGCTGATTCGGGAGATATTTTATGAGTCACTTTTATCTTCTATAGGAGATTCATGTACGAGAAGCTACTTTGGTCGTCTGTACTCGGGTCCGTCCGTTAATCCGTTGCAACTTTCAACTCATTCATTACTAGCGGTGTTGTTTTATTAGAAGCCACGCAAACCAGGTTCTGGTTAAATAATTTACTACTACTAAACAATGTATAGAAACAGTTGATATTATATTTTTTTTTTTTTTTTTTTATTTTTATTCATTTATTTAAACATTGTATAATATGTAAGATCCAACCAAGCCCAAGGCTTATCAGTTGGAAATCATTGAGCGAAGCATGTTTTGTAGGTTCCATGATTGAGTAGGTCCGTACAGAGCATGCTTCACCTTCACAATTTAATATTTACACTGTTTTACTTAAGTCTAAAACATTATTCCATAATATTAAGTAGAGATAAATATCTTATGTAACTAAATTTTTGCGCTTATTTATCAAGTGACCAATCTCGGTATTATTCGTTATCAAATTCATAGCATTTCGTTTTTAGGTCATTTTTGACTAACGATTTTTTTCTATGCTTCCATGAAATTGGCAACTTGTTAAATAGAGTTGGGATTAAATAAGGAAGTTTTCTTTTACCGTAAAAATTAATGTACGAAGGTATGAATAATCTTTCGTTTTCTATCTGTCTTGTACTATAAGCGTGTTCTACAACTATTTTATAAGTGTCCAATTCGAAGAAGTGCAGAACAATTCTATATGTAAATAAAGCATGTACTGGAAGGATATTGCAGTGTCTAAAAAGGCCGATTTCATTGTCTTGGTACTTTTTTTTTATTATTTTAGGTACTATTATTTTTAATATTCGGTATTGAATTTTTTTAATTTTGTCTAAATATGATCTGAATGTGTTTCCATAAGTCATAATTCCGTAGCCTATAATTGATTCAATTAGTGCAAAGTAAAGCATCCTGAATTCGTTATATTTTAAAATGCCCTTAAGTTGGTAAAATTTTACCATAATTAAACGCAGTTTATCGCATAATGAGTCTATATGAGGTCCCCAATTGAACCGTTCATCAATCGTCACACCAAGATATTTTTCTGCTTTTACCTGAGTTATTAGCTTACATTGACATTCTATTTGTGGTTTATGAAGGCAGTCTTCTCGGTGAATTTTTACCGGCACGTCGTGATTCTGAATAGTCGATTGAGATGACCTGATGTGTTTTTGACGCATTAATTATAAGACCATTGTTGTGCGCCCATTCTTGTATTTTATTGAAGTCCCTTTGTAACATAGCCAATGCTTCATCTATGTTCCTGTGAGTTGCTACTATCGCTGTGTCATCGGCGTATGTTTTTATGTGGCATTCAGATACGCACTCGCTAATGCTGTTAGTGTAGGTGACGTACATAATTGGACCCCATATGCTTCCTTGTACGGTTCCAGAAGATATTTGATGTTTGTCACTAAATTTGTCGTTTATTTTGACAACCATATATCTATCTTTTATAAAATTACAAAGTAGGTTTTTCAATTTATCTCTGAATCCGACTCGTTCAAACGCCTCCGGAAATTTGTCATGTAATAAAGTATCAAAAGCACGCGAAAAATCAATTAATAACATAACCACATGTTGCTTGTTATTGAGTGCTGTGTTCACATGGTTTGAAAAATCTAACAATAACGTGGTTGTGCTTTTCCCCTTTAAAAACCCATATTGGTTGTTAGCTATAATATTATTATTTTTGAAATAATTTTGAATTTTGCTGCCGATATATGACTCTATTATTTTATCAATTATAGATAATATGGCTATAGGCCTATAATTCTCGTATTTTAAATGTGAACCTTTTTTATAAATTGGCCTTATGACAGATATTTTTAATCCTTGAGGGAATTTTCCGAGATTTATAGCTAAATTAATAAGTTTACAAATGACCGGGCTGATTTGTTGTTTGATTTTAATAATATCTTTAAGTCTGATTCCATCGATACCCGGGGATTTATTTTTATCGAGGGAGTCTATAATTTTTTCAATATCGCATGATTTGCTCTGCGGTATGTGAATAGACATGTTCGCAGCGGTCAATTTATTGTAATCGCAAGAAGCGCGCGAGTTTTGTCCTACCCGTTGAAATTTGTCTTTTAAATCGTTCTCAGTTGTTGTTGAGTTAAAGCGGCCTATTTTTATTAGTTCTTGACAATTATCGTTGCTTTTATTTACTTCCGCGTAGTATTTTACAAAATTGTTTGCAATCTGCACGTCGGAGTAATTTCTGCCCATAAAACGCATTATAGTTTCGTCTATATTTTTTGATGTTTTGCCAATAATATTGTTTATAACTGACCATATATTTTTTATATTGTTATTAGCGTTTTGTAATTCCGTCCGAAAAAAGTCATTTTTTGCATATCTTATTTTGTTGGTTATTATGTTACGCGTTAACCTATATTTATTTTTTATGTGGATATTGTTAGGAGAGTTTTTAATCATTCTGAAAAGATTGTCACGCTCATTAATTAAATTTATTATTTCTCTATTTATCCAGGGTTTGTTTATGCGTCTTTTTTTTTTGTTACTTTTTTTAGTTACTTCACATTTACTGTATATATCGCAGAAAATACTTTTTATTTTTTCATATAGGGCATCAGGACATTTTATGTTTTTTGTCAAGGACTCCCAATCAGTTCCAATTAAAAGTTCGCTTATTTTACTGTCATCTAAGATTTTATAATATTTTTCTGAATGCATATTTGTATTTTTGCATATATTTTTTAGTCCTATTTCTAGAGTTACAGGGTAATGATCAGAGACCTTTGTCTTAATTATGCTTGAGCATAAATCAGCGTTTGCAAATCGGACAAATAAATGGTCAATACAGGATTTAGTTATATTTTGCATTAATAAACTTTCGCGTGTAACTCCATAAATACATTGAGTTAGTCCCTTGGAGGCGAGCGTGTTGAGGTACTTTGTTGACATCGGATTGTTTTTATCAGATATGTCAATATTTATGTCCCCCATTAATAGAACATGGGTTTGTTTTTTTATATTCTGCATTATACTGTTGATTTCTTCAATGAATTTTTTTTTATTTTGTTCATTTGGAGGTCTGTAAATACATAGAATTGACATATATATATTATTATTTTGAATGAGAATTTTACCAGACATTCCCTCAAATGTTTTTTCACCGTCAGAGTAGATTGCATCTGGAGTGTAGGAATGCTTCTCGTTTACGTATAGAATCAGTCCGCCGCCCCTTCGCTTCGTTCGCAGGTTGCAGTACATTCGAAAATGAGGTAGTTTGTAAAAGATAATACTTTCTTTTTTTATGTTAACTTCCGTAAATAATATTAAATCTATATTTTCTAAATAATTGTGTAGGATTGATTCGATCTCGTTAAAATGTAGTTTAATTGAAGCAATGTTGAGACTAAAACATACTAGATTATTCATACCTTTTTTGATAGTTTTTAACCATTCATCTACACTATTATAACTATTTTCAGTACAATCGTTCGGAGGAGTATAGTTATTCATTGTTAAAAATAAAATAGTTAGTCCGAATTATTAAGTAGTTTAAATCACAATCGATTCAGAGTAATTACAGTTTAGCCAGATCTTCGTCCGAGTTAATCCGAATAACTGTTTTGTCCTCCTCCGTCCTCTTCGCGAGAATTACTCCTGTTTTATGCCAGATGTACCTGTATTTCCCGTCGGCTTTCAGTTTTGTTTTGTAGAGTAATTCCTTCATAAACGGCGTCAGATTTTCATTAATGAAGATTCGTGAACTGTCCTTATTTCGAAATATATCGTCGTTCGTGATGCTCTTTTTTTTGTTGGCAAGCCAAAGGTCCCTGTCCAATTTTTCCTTGAATTCCACGACCACGTAGCTCTTCCTTCCTTCATAGCGGGATGTAAACATTTCAGAATTTTTGATATTTTCATTACTCAGTTGCAGTACCTCGGCAACCCTCTTTACTATATTTTGAGTTTCTTCTTTATTTTTTGAATTTATTCCGCAAATTTCGATTTTGTTTGAACGTAGTTCCGTCTCTAGTACATTTAGTCGCTCTCCCAGTTTGGTGACGTGTTTGTCCTTTTCGTGACAATCTCTTTTTAGACTTTCCACCTCCGAGTGGTAATTTTTGATTTCCTTGGATTGGTCCGTGATAATTTTCAGTAGATCGTCGTACTTATCACTTAAAAACTGGTTAGAGTTTTTCAACTCACGCACTTCTTCGATCACAAGGGTGAGTTTCCTGTCCATCTTCGCAAGTAAATCCTTTACGCTCTCCGATATGCCCTCCTCTGAAGAAGCAGGACTCATGCCATGAGTCTTGCTTCGGGTTACCGTTGAAACCGATGTTTTAGACATTTTTATGTTGTATCGGGTGTCGCGGGTATGCTGCAGTAAAACGAGTAACAGATTGTTACGTGCGGGCGCAGCTGTGTTCGCGACGTGACGTGATAGCTACATTGTGTCATACCCATTCTTCTTTAAATAACAATGCGTTTCTTCGCCTAAGGAAGGTGCATTTTAAGCGTAGTTAGTGTGTTAACGATTTATATTAATAAAAACTTAAACGTAAAAAACTTTTTTTTACATTTAAATTTTCAAGGACATAAATCATAAAGGCCGTATTTGTGCCCCATAAGTTTGTGCTAGAGGCGTAAGTTGGATTACGCTCTTACTAAAAAACTTCAGCAATACATACGACTTAATTACCTTAATTTTAAATTGACTTTATTATTACGTAAATCACAAAAATATCATTATGCAATACTGGCGTGACAATTTCATGACAATTATAAACATTTAATTGTAAACAAACCAAGCAGAAAGTGCAACCCTTATCAAAATCAATTTAAAAAAAAGGAAAGTTGAAGACTTTTCCAGCGAAGAGGAGATTCCTCTAATGGGTATGAAAATGTTGAAAATAAAACGTAAACCTAACTAATTTAGGTTTTCGAGCTAGTATTTGTTTTCATAGTTTATTATTTTCTCTGTCTTGTCGAATTATTTCTTTTTTTTTCGTTTCTAAATTGTAATTTTTCGCAGGTTTGAAGAACAAAAACTTTTATTTATAACATAACTTTTCAAAAAATAGTAGGTGAGACTGATATGTACGAATTTGAAATAAATAAATTGATTATAATAACAAAATCGTTATTTGCAGAAAAAATAAAGCTCAACAACTACTTATATTGTTAAAAAAAAATAACTAAAAAATATTTTTGACCAAGAATGAGGTGTTTTTAGGACAGTATAATATTTTAATATATTCGCCCTTTTAAATATTCGACCGTTTTGCCAAAAATAAGTATTTGTCATAAAATATTTTTTTTCTTAAATTAAAATATACAAACTTATAGCTTACAAAAAAAGAGTATAAACAGTTGTTTATAGTTCAAAAGTAACAAGCAAATTAATGTAATGAAACTTTCCTTTAAACTGTTAAATACTCAAAACTACTGATACGATCTTTTAACGGGATGTCCTATTATTATTTTTGAGATACAAATTGGCTTTTAAAAAACATAGATAATCAAAAAAAAAAAATACCGCACAATCCGATTACATTCGAAATAAATCTTGAACTACAAGTTGACCTTTTTTACATTAGTCAAACTTGCATGAGGCATATAGTCTCTTTCTCTTTCATTTTTCAATTTGTCATATTACCTATTTTAAACTGTCCCCTGGATGCATCTGAATTAATATCCATTATCAAATGAACACAGTTTAAGATAGAATGCAGCAGATTAATTGCTCTATTTTCGCAGTAGATCGCATCCGAAATGGAGCCGCAAACGAGCCACGGTGCAACTATTTGCCACGGGAAAGCCGTCCTTCTGTTTACCTACGCAAGGTACAGTTTTGCGCTTCAAACGCCCGCACGGCAGAATAAATAATACTGTTAGTCGTGTTCCGCCCCGACAGATAGCAATGCAGTCACAAAGATGAAAGCGAGCACAGAGCACAGCTACTTTTATCGGATTAAATACTAAATATGATTTTAAAATCAATTAATAGAAATATTTTTAGTGTCGTCCATAAACTAGGAAAGGTTGAAAAAATTAAGAAAGTATTCATTTCAAAATGTTTAAAATAAACGCTTTTATTTGTTATCAAAAATAGTAAACTTCTCCACTGGCCACTTCTAATGTGGAGTATCGAATTCTATTCATTTTTGACATGTATTTAGACGGCTGTAATTTGATAACCATTAAAAAAAACAATGTGTGTACCGGTCCTATTTGTGGTTAAGGGCCGGACTTGTGGGTAGGGATGCAGGAAATAAACGCACAAGGTAAGTTGCAGCCTAATGACAGTGGTTAAGCACAGTCAGATAGTAAGCGCGGAGACTCGAGACATACTGAACTGTCTCGCTGAAGAGATGACTGTGAGATAACATATTTGTTACATTTCCCACGATTTTGTAATGGTGTTATGGCGTTACTGTGAAAGACTGATAATGGAGCGGACCGATTGAGACCAGTTCGGAATAATTATATAAAGTTCGCGGAGAAAAGTCGGATTCTTGAACTACTAGAATTCTGTGCACAAAAAATTCATTATAAAAACAATGTGGCAAACCGTCGTTCCAGGATTTCCTTGCTAATTAAAATTCTACGTAAAAATAAATGTAAGAAATTACAATTTAATATATTTTAGAATATCTACTTGCGTGAGAAAATGACTTGGTAAAGGTCAGTTTATAACTGCCTCAATAGATATGTAACTTTATTGAGATTTGAAACGAGATTTCAATGGAGAAATAATAAAAGAACAAAGCGGTAGTGATCGGAAATCTAGAAAGTCAACAGAAATGAGACATAAAATAATTGACTACAATAAGAAATTTCCAGCAGTTGAAATTCTAAGACTACCGTGCCAAGTAAATAAATAAATAAAAAAAAATAAAACAAATAGTAACAGTGGGTACCCTGTTGAAAAGTTTTACGCGGTAAGTCGTGATGCGTTACTATGATCATTGTTTAATAAGCTCATAAAAGTACCCACTACATTGTTAAAGCGTATAAATTTTAATAACAGTATATAAATCATTATTTAGCGAAGTACTTGTTGTTCGAGGGACATTTCAAAAATAGCGCAAGTGCCATGTTGACCGACTAATCTAAACATGGCTGCAGGATGCACTGTTTACTCTCTGGTTTTCCGATGTATCTCTGACGTCCATTTCTCTCCGTTACCAGTTGTAGTTAGAAATCTATTCCTTTCTATAATAATTCTTCCACGACAACTATTAGAATAAATAACTTTGTGCTGTTTAATTGTTCCCTTAATGAAGGTATGTCAATCATAAACAATCTACCCTCTAGTCTAGCAAGACAATATATAAATTGACTATAAACATCTAAAATTTACTTATGAAAAAACATGATTTTTACTATCATATTTTTTTTTTAGCTTAATCATTCAGGGCACTTTTCGCTTAAGTATGAGATTTGCATTCTAGGGGTCGTTCCTCAGCACTGCCAACAGGGTTAAGTAACAAGACAAGTTCAAATACATGCTTTACAAATGTTACTGACAACATTTTAATCGGTTGTGCTTTTAGTAGCGTCTTTTTATTTTAAAGCAATTAATTATTTAAGGAACATTTTTAGGTATGTTAGAAAATTGCACTGGAAAATATATTTTAGCAAAACGTATGGTTGTTTAAAAATTTGCACACGCAGCAAGAAATTTGCTAATCGAACAAAGTATAAGCAAATCGTATAGTTGTACGTACAGAGTGATTATTGTTAAATAATTTTTGTTCAGATTTGCCATATTTCTTGCTATGACAGCAAGAGATGTAGTTTAAAAATATTTTAGCAAAAACATTTATGATTACAAAACAATATGGCGTCGTGGCTAAACAGCCGATAAAATAAAACGACGTTACCTGAAAATTTGGTATAAGCAACCATAATATTTTGTTGTTTTTAATTATTATCATTTTATTTTGATGTGATTCAAATCAAAATGGCAGTGTGACTGAACAGCTGATCGTGAAATTTGCAGTTTGGAAAAATTATTATTGCGAGAGCTAGATATTACGTTAAAGGTAGTCAAAATTATGGTACTTACATTAAAAAATATGTTACAATCAATATTTAACAATAATTGCTGTCACTATATCAACTATATGTTATGGTTGCCATCACCATATTTTCAGTTTTGCCTATTTGTTGTCATCATTCGTCGTTGTTACAATGTTGCACGGTAAAATAGCAGAAGTAGGGAGCGAGGGGGCGAGGCGCCAGGTCTAAAGCTGCTCGCCTGGGGGGCGGAGTTTTATTGCAGATCTCAGCCGGACACCCATTATTACTGCGGTGATTTGTTGCAGGTCTAGCGTTAGTGTCGCCCGGTCGCCGGTCGCAAGAAGACACCCAGTCTAATTCAAATATGACCGCAGAGGATTTTGCTCTTAATTAATATGGAGAGTAAGGGAGAATGAAGGATTATACTCCCAGAATAACAGCTATTATTTATTCTGTGGTATATCTATCTATTAACTCATTTATGTCATAAGAAATGAACAACTGTTTTTAGATAAAATTTTCACATTCACCAGGTATTTGCTGACATTGTATTCAAATATAGGAATTTGTTTAGCTTGCAGTTTTGGTTTTGGCTTAATTTTAGTATTTTCCGGGCAGATTTTGCCAGTATACAACTACTAGCTAGATTTATTTATACATAAATTGTTAGGTACCGCTTTTGCTCAAGATAAACGGCTATTTTCACCATCTTTGGTTATGCAGTGGTCAGAAGATCAAAAGTTAACTATCAGTTGACAATGGATTAAACATTAATTAGATTATTTTAAAATAACACATTAATAATTGACGTCTTGCCGAAAGTTAACCGCAGTTTGACCAAAGCGTCACTTAATCTGCGAAAATGAACACGACTTCTGAACCGATTATTAAACCGACAAACTAGAGATGGTAAAAATAGATATAAGTGGTACAAATACATGATCTATTGCATTCAAAACTTACTATCAGTTTCTCATTTCCAATTTGGCAATTTCCGTCCATGTTGCTTCCCCCTCCCCTTCAGCTCACTTCGCCCACCCCCCACCATTCCCGACCGCAAAATCAGTCGCCAGGGCAGAAATGGAAAGGCAAGTTGAATAGTAAATTATTCAAAGCTTAAATTCAAAGCGACGTGTCCTGACAGCGTTAAATGGAGAATCGAAATGAGCGGGTACTGGGTGGCCGAATTCGACTCTGTACCGACGACGATACAATCTAATTTGAAAAAAGAAAAATCGATCTTATTAGAAAAAGGAAAACTGCTTTTCGAAACCTTAATGGTTATTTTTTTTTTTCCTAAGTGGCCTTAAATCTATTTTTTCCTTGCATTTTAAGAGATGAGAGAGGTAGTTTCAATAAACAGGGAAGATTGTCATATGTATAAATTTACTCACTACTTGAATTTGGGCGATATTTTTTTTTTTTAAATTTTCAAGGTATTACTATCGTAAAGTGCGTTAAAAAGTACATTAAATCAAAAAGTGGGTTTTCTTGACATGTGCTTACTTTTTAGGGTAAATATATTTCACGATTATTTTTTTATGACTACTTGTGTGCACATTTTTTTTAGTCCACGTAGTCTGGATGCTGGGATTCGCTGTCCATAACTAAGTTATCAATTTAATGAGTGCCTTGAGTTCATTGAGTGCCATTCTTAGTACAGCATCCATGGTATCCCAAATGACTGTTAATTCGAGCCCAGCCGGAATTATTGCTAGAAATGTCTATTCACAAAACTATTCGCGTTTGAAGAATTTAATATATATTTGTTTTTTTAAGTGACTCCATCCCTACTAACGCAGCGGCTCCCATCCCAACATAGCCAAATCCCTCGGGAGATTACGAGACGGCCGGCTCGGTGGCGGTACAATTAAATCGGGATTTGCATTTTTTCGCGGCCGCTAAATTATTTCTCGCGCTCGGGACTCGCGAAGCAAAAGGCGACATCGTATTTACTCGGACTATGAATAAGCAATTGTTATAAATCACGAACGCTATTACGCATTAATTAATTGTAAATTAGAAGCACAGCGAGGCGGCCATTTCTACAATGCTCCACAGATTGTAGAAATGCGGCGACTGGTGCATGGGCGTGCATTTGGGAGTATGTCTCACAAATGCATGCCTCGTTCCTGAAAGCCACCGTCGAAAACATCTATGTACAACAAAGATATTAATTAATTACTAGGAAAAAAACATTGAAAAATACTCGTATATACCTACATAATATTTAAAAAAAAAATATGAGTAATCACGCAGAAGACTTTCCGAACTTTCTTTACGAGCATGCCGAAAATAGTAAAAAGGATATTAAAAAAATTGGGCCAGTGTCGGACCAAACGGTGGAAGTTATACTTCTTTGGCCATTCGCACACACCCACTCACACACACCCACAGACTAGATATATAAATGAAATATAAGACATTTGTCTCTGTTATTCGATATATTTGTCTTTAATATATTATTATAAGTCACTTCATTATTATAATATACACCTATACATTATCATTATTAAGTTCGTATATTCGTATACTTTCGTATAATTTGTGAAAAAAAATTCCCAGCCGGGGATCGAACCAGGGACTCTAGCGTGGTAGCCGAGTGCGTTAACCACTGACCCACCGAGACTCTTGGGGTATCTTTGGTAGAGAACGTATAAAAAGGCACTCTACGGATTTTACTCCTAACGCGTGACGCGGTTTCTCCACCAACATCCCATCCCAATGAGTACAACGGCCGCAAAGAAGTATAACTTCAAAAAAAACGAAAGAAAAAGATTAACAATATTTAACATTTGTGCAACGTTACTGATGGTATATAAATGTACAATGATAAAAAAACTATAAATTAGAATTTGTAATTGAAAAAAATAAAGAAAAATAATTAAAACGAATAATATTAACACATGCACAAAATAGTCTTTATTAAACGCTCCCGACATGAATAGTAACCGAATTAAGTGACCTCATCAGTGAAACGACCAAATTTACATTTCGTAATAAAAGCAACAACGCAAATTAAAATCGCGGGAATTCGGAGCCCAAAATGGCGGAGATTATAAATCCCCTGGCCTGGCTATTTGGCTGACGCGACGGCGGCGTCGCGACGGCGCGGCGTTATAAGAATCATAATAGAATAATAACAAGCAAACAAAGGCGAGCCGCCGAACGAAACGGCCGCTAAGCTGCCGTTGGGCGGCGTCCAGATTTAATCGCGGCCCGGCGACTTTGTCAAAACACTTTTTAATCTGGACGCGGAGCGGCGCCGCCCGCCCCGCCGCGCTTCGCCCGCCCGCCCAGCGCCCGCGGCGATACAGGCGCGATAAAAAAAAATCCCTTTCGGCACGCCGAAGGCGGAGGCAGATTTCACCGGATAGGCGAACTTCAATTGTACGAACTCGTATCAAACAAAGTGCGTATACTGAACCGTAAGGGTCTCTACACTGTGCCGTAAGGGTTGCTCGT
The DNA here is from genome assembly GCA_020383195.1 of Neomicropteryx cornuta. Taxonomy (NCBI): domain Eukaryota; kingdom Metazoa; phylum Arthropoda; class Insecta; order Lepidoptera; family Micropterigidae; genus Neomicropteryx; species Neomicropteryx cornuta. The sequence continues at coordinate 14,991,068 of JAHKQU010000019.1, read as the reverse complement.
ATCAAAAATTGTTTCAAACAAAAATTGTAGGGAAATTAAAGGCATACAATCAACATTTTGAACTAGTTTGATCCGGTGTCTTTTAGGATATGTATGATTTTTTGAATTTTGCTTTTTCTCACCCGTAGGACCAATGGTTGGTGCTATCAAAAAAGTTTACATAAATAAGTTTTAGACCCTTATCCAAGCAATAATATTAAATTTAAATTAATTCGATACCCTATATACTAAGGAATTTATAGCAAAATGTAAATTTTTAAATTACAAGAAAGTGATATAGACAGATGGATAGATAGACATTTAAAACTGAGGGTGGTTTTGGGTTCTAGGGGATGTGAAACGCGAAGATATGACGAAATTTTCCGGAAGTCACATTGTACCCATTGAAATAGGTAGCTTCCCTAATGAAATCTACCTAAAACGCTCTACGATTAAAAGTCCCAGTGACTAGCGACTAATGGCATTTTTATTTTCCAACATCTCTACAGAAAATATTACTAGAATTTTTCGCTATTTTGTAAACTGTTCGACTGCCTATGCGATAGAGTTATTATACCCTATTTATTTATCTTTGTTTGGGAAATAAAACAGTTACATGAAAGAAATAATAAAAACAAGTTAAAAGTTTTACACTTAAAAGTATAAAATAAAACCAATTAAATATTTTCTTCGAGTGAGTATAAAATTCGTGTTTAACCTAAGAAATGCAAGACAGATGAAGAGAGGGAAATTTCATGTTAACGTTTGGTTTTTAATAAGTTTTTTGAAGACCACTGGGTTTACATTAATTATATCAATTTCTGGATATTTTGTAAATTTTGCCCATAATTGGTCCTACGACGTGGGATGTCTAGCGAATCGTTTGTTCTTGACACCCTGAGACGCATTCGCTCGAGTAAAGCTGCAGGTAAATGCACCTGGCATTATTTTGGATGCATATACAGCATCAGTTTTAGCCCTTTATAAGGATTCAACTTTATAAAATAGTAAAGAATCAGATCTACTTGCAAAGTGCGTAGAGGACTTCCGATCTAGGTGCTTAAGGAATTTATTTTGAATCTTGGATACATGTGTCGCGTACTTTGGATTCCAAATTAGGGTGCCATATTCTAGGACACTACGCACATAAAAGAAAATTAAGGTCTTTTGAGAGACACCTGATTTAAACTCCAGGCACTTTCGTAAAATGAATTCTAAAAGATTAAACGTTTTTGCAGTATTTTCGACCAATGTGAGCCCAATCCAATTGTAGTTCTTAAAGTACCGTAGTAATGGATTGGCGAGTAAATGTTTGATTTTGGCTTCACGATGAATACTTTTAGGAAAGGCATTTTTAAACGGTACTTACATAAATCGCAGTTAACCAAATCCACAAAAAAACTACTAAATCTGCTATTAAAGTAGTCTGACTCAATTCAAAGCGTAGGTTCGTACTCTCTCGCCGGAAGAAATGTAGGGTAGTTTACACTGTTTCAAATAAATGTTATCAAATTTGGCTATAAATTATCCCTAGAACATCCCCTTTCAGTTTTCGGTATCTACCGATATTTTTTTTATACTAAATAGTTATTTTTATTTTATAAGCCTTGTAAAAAAACTGTATTCCAAAACAACATGTAAAGTTTATTTTATTAGTGTATAGTAAAGGATAGAATTTTACTCATAATACTATTTTGTAACTACCCTAAAATGTCTCTTAAGCCGCCATCTTCAAACGACCATTCCATTCGTCTTATTCTTAATTAAAAACTTTTATAATCATAATTTATTTGATTAATTAATTTAAGTCGCTTCGCCGGTCGCGGCGCAGACTTCAGGCGACGACGGCGCGGGGAATTTGGCGTTATATTACGAGCGATTTACCCTAAATATGGCCGCCATTTTGTTTCGTTTCGGTCTCTGTTAAAATATACCCACGCGTATTTTAAACTTAAACTTGATAGCGTCTATCAAGTATATGATTTATTTTCTTTGACATTATTTGTAACTGCCAATTGTGTTTGTGAGTAAAACGGCTGTCATTTATGTAAACAACTGATTTTGTCCAGGCAAATAGCAAAACATATTATTTTTCTGTTCAGCTAAACGCCTAGGCACTTAGCTAAAAAAAAATGTTTAAATTCAATTCTATTTCTGAGAAATTTAACCAATAATAAACTGCTAATAGTCCTTTTTTAGTTAATTGCTCTTATTTCTAATATTAGTTAAATAGTTGAAGATATTAGAGCCATTAAAAATATAACGATAAACTGAGTGAATATTTTCAGGACGGCAAGGAAAAAGAGACGAGTTGTTTCATCGGCCGCCCTAAATTACGGACCTTAAAACCTTAATGTTGACAGCAGAGAGCATGCGTAATTAAAAGGGAGACGGCACGGGACGTCAGCAGCAATATGAACAAAGCTGCCCTCATTCAATGGGAATCGTGACGTCATAATCCCAGAATCTTCGTTTTGAGGAGTTAATGAATATAGGGGACACGGGAGCAGGTAGGGGGCAGGTGGCGCCCGGCTGGAAAGCGACTTTTGTCACGCGGATTATGGAGATCGCGCTCTCCCTACTCGCCTCCCTAAAATCCGTTTCGGCACGGCGGAAGGCGGAGGTAGATTTCACCGGATCAAAGTAGGCGATAGGCGAACTCCAATTGTACGAACTTGTATCTAGTGTTTTAAGTCAGAATGTACACTGTTGGCAACCTAAGGATAATATGCAGGACATACCTTTTAGCTGGACTGTGAACACTCAGGAAAAGTGCTTTCCTCGACTTTGTTGGTGGTCTTCCGTTACCACCGAATGGTTTTAGCGTTCGCACTATATTATTTGTGAAGAACAAATTACGATAAAAGCTTATATTATTGCGATGATCGCAAAAGATCGCTCGACACTAAACGCACGTGGCCTTCGAATGTTCTTTTTTCGCGATGTCGCCGGTTGAGGGCGCTAGCGTCGCGGCGTCGGTAAAACAGGTTTGCTTTTAGGTAGGTCGGTAAGTAGGAGCAACCAACGATGATATTAGGAAAGGCGCCAACACATCTAATTGGGAATTTCTCATTGATTCCTGGGGTTCACAGTTTAATTTGAGTATTATTAAAGATTTTCTTTTTTAGGTTGTTTAACTTTAAGACGTGTTTTATTAAATAGGCTGGGCATTACATATTTTAATTGTCGATACATTCGACATTTGTCTAGTAGAATACCTATTAGTAACAATATTTTTCCATGTTTCATCTGAAAAGTGGTTGATTGCAATTCTATAGCATGTTGCTGTATAGCATTTTATTAATATATAGGTTTGTCTATAGAGTCTGAGATTAGCCTTATGTATTGTTTATATGCTATTTAGTACACTTAACACTTTTGGATGTTGGATCTACCTTTCGAGATTTTCGATATCCCGCAGCGCTGCGATCCTTACAAAGCGGCCTGTCTTTTCAAACGTTCCATTTAATTTGCATCTTAATTGTCACATTAAGGGGGTGTTTGAACGTAGGCGATTCGTCGCAGGTATGATGGTAGATGAATGGCATTAGGTGCCAGTCTTCGATACAACAGCCTAGCCCTTCGAGGCCTTAGTGACGTACCCACTCCGCAGTAAGTGATTCCTAAAGCCAGTGTTTATTTTTTTTATATCTGATACAAATATCTAATCAGTTCTTGGGACGCTATTCAGAAGAAAAGAAAGCAAAATTAGACATACTGCACTGATATCCAGTGTTAATTAATTTACTATACATAGTTCCGAATTGAGGGCGGTAACGATAGTATGCAACGTGTCCCAAGACCATTTCCGATAAAAAAAACAGTTAAATTTCCCCGCGGTATTGAATATGGTTCGTAGACATCGTATCAAATTCGAGATAGTTTCCGAAAAAAAAATACGTGATAATATTAAACGTATTGTTGGCATGCGGTGCCAACAATGCGGGACGAACGATACATCACACAATACGAAATATCTATCGCGTTTTGATACTTAAAAAAACTAGGTAACCGTAGTCGTAGGTAGTACGTTTAAACCTATGATAGCGGAGAAATGCAAACTTCAAATAAATAATTTATTTACTAAAATTCGAACAAAAAGAGCACGAAAAAATATGGGATTTCCCATAGAGAATATTTTTAAACGTATTTAGTTTACTATTTCAAATTTAAAAATTCTGGCTAGTAATTTTTATGCAGATTCGAGTAAAAGTTTAAAATTCCAAAATCGGTGGTGAAATCATTGAGATCTGACGTCACTAACATTTCGCTATTGGAGTCGATCCATGAGAGCTACTCTTCGCTCCGATTAATAAATTTGGAGATGAAGTATTTTCCCGTTTTTTTTATATTTCTCACTCGTAATACGGTATGTAATAAGGCGTCGTGGGCGAAACTGGAACCTCGGCAAGAACTGTTTCTGTGGCCCTTAAAGCCTTAATTTGACACCGAACAGCCCAGGAAAGAGTATTAAATTATTATTTCTTGCCTATTAAACAGAGCAAATGAAGTATATTTTGTATAATAACGCCATTGCGCTAAATCATCGTTTGAATCCTTATTATATTTGATATCTTAGAATATGGAGAAGGCACATAATGGGGTTTTAGTAAGCCTCTAAGGCAGCCATGTCAAACTCGAAGTCACGGGTGGGCCAAATATTTTTTAAACCATTTAAAACTAATTATTAAGATCATTAAAAGAGAAACATATTTAAAAAAAAAAAGATTGCCGCTTGCGTTCAATGAATAAGTGCTTCAGGTCGACCAAGCGCACCGCAGGGTGTTATTCTAAATCACTGCTGTCCTTTTAGGGAGTCATCAAGAATTAAATCAGTCTCACGAAAATATATATATATTTGAAAAAAAAGTTTATTTTAAAAATTTCTAAAGATATTATATTTAAACTTTGTTATTTTCCGCCTTTAAATATTGTGTGCGGTGCGGAATATATCTAGGTCAAATACTTGCTAAGGTCGAGAACAGCCAGTCGGTACTCAGTACCTTGACCGTTCCCCCGTGGCCAGGTGGTTAATTTCGCCCTTTAGCGACCCCAACATGACAAGCATGTAACTTTGTCAAACATTCCAACGATTTTTCAACTACCTAAAAGGACAGTCGTAATTTTAAATATATCCTGTATAGACAACATAGGCAACACGGCCAAATTTTATAAAATCTATTTGGTGGATAAAATTGTATAAACTTTTCATGAAGTCCAAGTCCAATATTGTTTTGATAGTTTTTTCTCGTTAAATGTAAACAGACATATATGTAATTCGTGGTATGTATGTATTATAAACTATCCTAAATTTAAGCTTATTAAACTTTTGATTTCCGCCTGGATAAAATAATATCCTTTATTTCGATTTTAATAAACAAATTTTTAGGCTAAACCTTCTGACTCACCTGCCATTCTTGGAGAAATGCATTTTTTTTTTATTGGTGATAGAGATTGTGATAATCACTTATCTGTCCTGACTTTAATTATTAAGAAAAGTATCGTGACTACACCGTAACGAATTGCTGCCAGTAGCAAAATGCTTGCGTTAATCCACTCACGCCATCTCATTATTCATTTCGCCTTAGGGAAGGATAACCTTTGGTAAGGTCAAAATAATGTAACTTAATTTGTTTTCATACGCATTTGTCAACAAGGTAAATGGATATACTTTCAATCCATTTTTTTTCTGTAGTACAATGAGCAACATGGTTAGATTTTCAAGAGTTTCTGCATTCTGAGTTATTCTGACCTTCGATTTTTGTATGAAGGGAAATATTCTATGTCAAAACGGCCTTACAACTGCAAACATTTTACAACAGCTACCACTACCATATAGGTTATATGTAAGTCCTGCGTGATCCATCTGTCATATTTTTGCGACCAACCTTCAGAGTCAATGAAAAAGCGCTATCTATAATGTAGGTAGGTAAATAAATTCGTCGTCATTAAAAAAAGAACTACAAAAATTGGGTAAGTAAAATAAGAAGATAAATGGCATCACACCATAAACGTTAAATTTAAAATATTCAGAAATTGATATATTTAATATTAAAACCTAGTGGCGTTCAAAAAACTTATCAAAAACCAAACGTTAACATGAAATTTCCTTCTCTTCATCTGTCTTGCGGAAATATTTAATTGGTATTATTTTATGCTTGTAAGTTGGTAGCATTGTTTTTATTATTGAATACCGCCTGCACATGATTTCTTTTATGTAACTAAAGATAGATAAATAAATAAATACATGATTTGTGTAATTTGAGTATGGTGTAACGACGGTATAAAGGACAGAAGAATAAGCCATCTGTGAACCAACAAATGTTCTGCATTCTTGATATCAGAACAATCCCATTAGCACATTTTGTTCATCATTACGATGGATATTTGTGGCATTGCCGCGTGTAATATCAAAATAAAACCTATTTGTATTAATAAATGAGCGAAAAACGACTTGTTTATGAAGATTTTTTTTTAAAGAAGATTAAAGAAACCTCCCCGTACAGAAACGGGATAGAGCGTTATTTTTTTATGTGTTGAAAATCAATTGATTTTAAAATCTAAAAACTGGTCAAACGTAAATTGGCATTTGCCTTGTATTTGTTTTTTTTTTCACAGTGGTGAAAATATGTATCGAGGTTTATAAATGTAAGATCCTTATGTACTCGTATACTAAAGACGAAACACCGATGACACATATGGGTTTGTTTTAACTTGAAAGCTTTTCAATAATTTCAACACCATCCACGCAGCGTTGTCCAGAATCGCAAAATAGCCAGATTACTCTCATTTCTGTATCATTCATATTTCATGAATCGTTCATTCATTAGTACCTTTTCATTTTTGGATGCAATGTTGTAAAATTATATTGAAGTTGCCAGTTGGCCACCCATGAAATGCTCGAGGGCGCGAATAACTTCCGCGGGCCATTACCTCTTCGCAATAGTTTTAAACAGCAAAACTGGAGCATTTCCTTCCCCAGGCCTGGCTTTATTATCTCTAGTTACGTGTGATTTTCCTAACGTATGAAATTGGCTATTTTCATTACTACTTTGTCGGAAAATAGCATTCAGAACAGCAGTGGCGTTACGTTGAATTTTTAAAAAAAGTAAGCCTCATCTATTTTTTTAAGGCAAAAAATTGTTTCAGTGAGGCGAACTCCAGATTAGTCTGTGATTGTAATTTAAATGAAATGAAATTATACGTAATAAATAATAAATTTCATTTACTCAAAAAATAAGCAACAACCGTTTTTTCCCGTACTATATTTTATTTTGTTTCCAATTAATAAATGTCGGTTACTAAGTAATTAAATACCAATCTCCCTACCAGTCCAGTGCTGTCTTTCTCTGTGAGATACGCCCATCCGCTCCCAAAACCCAATCGCATATTCACTCTAGGTTCGGTGAATCCTCGGGTCCCGGTATAAATGTTTACACATCAAAAAAATAAGTCCGTAGGCCCTTTTCAAATAATATCGAAATGATATAGGGATTTTTTACCCGCCGCGCACTTTTAAGGGAAAGGCTTCCCTAATTACCGAAAGAAGAATTTGAACCTCGGATCGTTGCTACCGCGGGCAGATGAATTCCTGGAATAGTATAGTGTTTTTGTGAGCATGTTTCCATTTTCGATTTCCGTTTTTATTTAAAATTGCATTTTTGTATTTTCGTTTTGACTTTATTACAGTTTTAATCAAAAAATATTTGTATTTATTAATATTTATTCCATTCTGTTAAAATAAAACATATGAACATGATATTAAAACAAAAAAACAGTAAACTAATGATACCATGAAAATTTTACCGACATAGTGTAAATTCAAAATTTATGATATATACAACAAACAAATAAAAACAATATATATGGTAGTGGGTAGTGGAAGAGAAAAAATATATACCTATTATAGATAAAAAGTTAATAGTAAACTAGGTGTGGATGTGTGAGAAAATGAGGGTAAGTGTGAGGGTGCGCAGGTATGTAGGGGTGGGCGAGGGTTAATTAATTATTGGCGGCAAGTCGGGTTACAGAAATCTGTCAGTAAAGATCATCGGATGGAATTCAACACAGATGATTAGCAAATAGTACAAACCTTGATGATGCTGATGTCTTTGCGTTTCTGCTGCGTTTGAAGCTTGGCTGCCAAACTTCCACACCTTTAACTTATGTACGCGCAATAATGTTCGTATTTTTGAAACCGGGTGATTACTTTACCAGGGTGAGGGCTGGTTACCCAGTTGCGGAGTGCACGACCGATCTCCAGACGACTCAATTCACGTGGCTACGATCGGGGTCTAGTATTCCAACGGGTGAAACTCGGATCGTTCACACCAGCTCGTACAATCGTATCGGATCGACTGGTCGCTCGCGGTTTATTTCGCTATTATTCGTTTGGCTCGTGCGAAACTACCCCCAGATGTACATATTTCCTTTTAAGGTAAGGACAGAGCGTACGTTTTATCATAAAGGTGAAGATATAGGAGCAGGAAATTATAGGGAACTGGTCCGAACGCTTTTGAATACTCTCGACTCCGTTTTATGGGCATTGCATTGTGGACTTCATATTAGTGTCAGGAATTCCAAAATACTTCTTACTTATGCGTAATAAACCGATTTCAAGGTCTCTGGATCAGTAAAATGTTTAAAGGATCAAAATAAAAACCAGTGTTTTATTAAGCCTTGTCAATCGCAGTCAAACTCGCAATCAATCTAGCATATCATCAAGGTCACGGATGTTTTGGTAATGTTTTCAGTACCAACCTTACAATTGTAATGTATTTTATTACTTTTTCTTCATACTCTATATTGAAATTTCAATATGTTAATAACAGTTTACAGATAATAATAAGCAATAGATTTATTTATTTATTGTTTATTTGGAAAGTACAATATATAAGGAATGGTATATTGCGTATAAATTTGACTTATAACAAGTTTTCGCTAAAGTAAACAAATACGTGAAAAGATTAAAATTAAATTACACTTGCGCTAGCGTATTATTTTGAAACATTAATAGTTCAAACTGTCAGAGGCCAAAGGAAAGAAAATGATGTCTAACGATTACTATTATTTAGTTTTACTAATTTAATTTGTTTCTTAAATTTAGAATAATTTGCAACTCAAGATGAAATGGGTATTTATTTAATAAAAATATGTCAACCGAGGAGAATAATTCATCATTTTGATGTGATTTGAGTGTGACCGCGCCGCGTTAGCGTGTTTTTTTGTATCGCAGTAGCGAAAAAATACGATATTCTCTCGTTCTACGTGAAGGAACGTTGAATAAAATATTTTATTATTGATTGTGTTGTATATGTTAATAATATATAAAATATAGGTAAAAAAATAAAAGGTTTATGTTATCCAAATTCGCAATAAAGGAATGAAGGAAACATTAAGGCGGCCGGCCGTATTACGTGCATTCAAATCCAATTTGCCTAAAAGTTTCAAATGGAGCTCGCATCCCGTCCGCTTATATATACAAGGTCCGCTATACAATTTCACTTTTAATTTTCTTACTTTTTTTCCAAACCTAGGCAGGCCAAACGGTAACTTATATGACTTACCGAAACAGGAAATAAATTGTCATCGCGAATTACCCGCTTAATAAAAATGCTATACAAAACAATCTTGGTCTAATAGCATAAATCTTGCACATGTCAAATACGCCATGCCCCAGTTCGATACTAACGAATTTAGTGTTAACAACTCTGTTTTAACCGCATTGTTATATATTTGCAAAAAAACGTTCAAATTGTGACCAAATCTAAACTACTAGGAACATCTATCTATACACAGTGTTCTGAAAATAGCGGATAAAACATAAGAAGGGGTCATTTGCAATAAAAAAGTTTGTTTCAATATTGGTTTAATTGTCAACCATTTTGGACTTATTTATGTCTTTGTTTATATTTCTCGAAAATGATACTTTTCGTTGATTATGCAATTATACTAGCAACACCGCTTTATATTTTGTTTATTTTTTTTTTTGTCTTACCGGTAATGTTTTTTTTGTTAATTTAATTCAAGTAACAAAAACAATTTTTGAGAACAGAAAAACTCCACGAAGAATGTGCCCAATATCTCAAAAAGTGATTTGATAGTTTATCTAAAAATATTACAATTATGAGTTTAGAATTTAGTAAAATGCCCGCGAATAAATACAACTGCTCGTTAAAAATAATTTCAAATCGATTTCATAAAACTTTTCTTGTAGCAAACATCATTATTACCTATTTTAAATATGTTTATTTTAAAAGTATGCTTTTTTTTACATACATATTGTATTTAAAATTCGATTCAAAATTATAGCGTCCTAAGTGCATCATCGAAGGCCGATGCACCCAATTTAAAAAATTGGAAATAAAATGAAATATTTAAAACATCAAAAAAAAAACAATTTCATTTGTGACGGCCATGATAATGTGATTGTGTCTGTATATGCAGAGGCACAGCTGTGCAATATGGTTATTAACCCGATATCATAATAATAAGAACAAAATTGCTGTCAAGTGCTAATTTAGTACGTTTAATTTGTTTTTTTTTTATCTATATCAACGCTTCATATAGGTACCTATCATGTTTAAAGTCGAGATTTCACTACGCGACTTTAAAAAAAAGACGAGGTTCTCAAATCGTTATGTTTGTTCGAATATTTGTTTATGAAACGCCCGCGATAATAAACAAAAAATCGGTGGATGTTAAATAATCCTTATAATAAATAGTCGTAAATCTTGCGATTGCTGCTGCAAATAACCCCTCACCCCGCCCCAGGCACTTCGCCAACCCCCGAACTTGCATTCGTCTCTTTCTTTTCGATGACAAGCTAAAATACGTTTACTCTTCTGTCGATTCAAACAGTTATATATGTAATTAAATTAAGTATAAAATATAATATGTAACATAATATATACTACCCTACATGGTAATGTGTCTAACAAAAGCTGTGATAAATAGCATGTTTCAAAACCAATCCCGAAGACTGAAGGGGGTGTTTATGTTATAAATTATATTTAAAAATGCGAAAGTTATCCAACCCGAAATTTATTATTTTTATTCATGCGCTTGTGTGAATTGCATGTGGCGTCGCGACAAGCGATCGATATTGGTATCCTTGTCCGGGGCGCGGTCCATGACCCGGCGTCGCTAACAGACGATCAGCTGGCGAACATATTAAAACAATTGTTTTAATATTATCATTAATAGTAAATATTAATATTAATAGTAAAGACAAATATTAAAAGTAAATAAAAATAAAACCTAATTGTATTGTTATGTTGTTAATGGTTAATTGTAACATATAAGTACGCGTAATTGCAATTACATATAGAATATACATACATATTATATTTATATTACCTTCATAATAAATTATTTTTATACATACCAAAACCATACTTAATTTATTACTTTATTTTAATATATACATACAAATCACACACACTCACAACTACCACAAACATCACTCACAACTACCACAAACATCACTCACAAATTACACATAACACATCAAAAAATTCTACTGTATACGAAGTTATATAATATTCATAATCTATATATATTTTAAGAACACAGTTCCAATTTTTTTATTTATTTATTAAAATGTAAGCATACAGCGTAATCATAGTTATTTATTATTTTTATTATGCTGATGTTAATATGTAAAATTTCCGAAATCCATAATTGGTTTTGTTTGTAATTATAAAAATTAATACTGTTGGATTTTTCAATAAAGATTAAAAAAAATAAATAAATAAAAAATCATGTAAAGTTTATAAATATTCTTTTCTCGGAACCCATAATGAATTTTTATATGTCGTTTTTACTAATCATATTTGTAATTGCATTAGCAATTAGCTGTTTTTTAATCGGGAATTGTCTCTGGTCATCCTATATAAATTTTTTTTCATTATTTTAAATATCTACCCTTAATAAGCAGCCGTACTATGTTATTTCCGCCACTGTCAGAAGAAATAAAATATTCAAAGAATAATCCAATTTAACGATAAAACATTTTCCGAAAATATATAGAAATTAGAATATATTCTCTTTTTTATGCACGTGTGTATCAGAATTAATTGGAGGTCACATAAGGTCACGTTTACACTTGCCGTGTCAAAAAAGAAACGTATGTCAAGATATTTTCTGTCCATGTGTACGACTTCTAGCTGAATTAAATAGTTCATTTTTATTTCAAAAAGCTAAGCGAATTTCAATCCTATTTAGTCCTTATTTAACCTATTTACGGAAACACATTTCAGGACGCCAAATTCTCATCCGCCAATTAAAATCAATTGTGTAGGTTGTCATAAAAGGTGGTCAAATCCCGATTGGTTTAATTGTCAAAAGTAGACCTGGAAGTGTGCTTTAAATGTAACCTTATAGCGCCATCTATTAGGAGGCCAGCGCAGCGTCGGGACAAAGGCCGACATAAGCCAGGGAATGTTGAATAGAAGGAAAACTTAGATAGCAACTTATTAAGTCAGTAAAGTTTACTTGCTTCTTCTTGCGCGAGGGGCACTCCCCTCACCTCCCCTCACCGCTACACCGCCAACGAGACTCTGCCCTGCTGGATGAAGAATTGAGGAAGTTAAAAGTCTCCTGACCCTAACGAAATTCATATGCATATAGAGTCAACTTTTTCGCTTTTTTTTTCCTTTTCCCATCGCTTTTTTACTGGAAGGCTAGGTAATCTTCTATACGATAGGTAATAAGAACCTAGGCAGTGGTATATTATTAGACTAATATAAGTCACTTTTAGTTGTGGGCCTATTTAATAAAATTCGTCTAAAAGTTAAACAACTGAAAAGAAACAATTTATAAAATTCAAATCAATAGAAATTATGAAAAAAAATATTTAATTTTATTTTTATTACTAATAATAATAATAATTAATTAAATTAACTTGACATTCTCGCTGTATTTACCTTTTTTTATAATACACGAAGTATGAACTTAATTTGTGAGTATATTTTTTTTTTTTTTGTAATATAATTGTATTTTAGTTAAGATTAAGAAACTGGCAGAAAAGACAGTTTCTTAGCTGGATCTATTTACAATTTACTTGTATATATTTAGTAGAATAAAGTTGTTTTTGGCCACGTTGAAATTAAAAAAAAAATACAATAAAATATTTTTTAGTGCTACCTTTATATGGCCAGAAAATGTATTAAATATAAATGTGGTCGAATACATTGTTTTTTTATTATAATGTGTAGTGTGTGTGTATTCGTTTGTGTGTATTAATTTTATACTTATGTATAACATATGGGACTATTTCATCTGCCTAAAAAAAATAATCATTTCGCTATTTTTTTTTTTTCTTTTTCCGTAGCTCCTTTGTAAAAGGCGAGATCACTTTTTATTATAGTATAAATATATACTATAATAAATAATACTGACCTTACGGAAAAGCCGACTTTATAATGAAAAAAAAATATACAAAAACAAATTCAGAAAATTTAAGAAGCCCCCGACACAAACGGCTATACCGATTTTTTTGGCCACAATATCCCAAACTCAAATTCTAATTGTTATAGCAATAGGTACGCATGTGGGTACCGTTATACGAGTAGGTAAAAAACTTGTATGAATTTAAGCATATTTCGCGAGATGATCTCGATAGACACCAATCACTTTCAAAATTCACGTAATATCATCTCAAGCAAAATTGATTTTATCCACTCAGAAGGTAAAGCAGGGCCCGCTTAAAGTATAAGAATACAGGTTGTTCAAAAATGCAGTGGCGTAGCTATCGGGGGGCCCGGCGGGGCAGTGCCCCGGGCCCCAAGCTCACGGGGCCTCTTGGCCCCCTGAGAGACATTCGAAAGAGTTATTTAAATATCCCAATCGAATATAGAATTTTTAACTTTTGACTTTTTGGCTCTTGGCTAGTAATCCTCGAACGGCTTGAACTCCTTCAGCGATCCTTCAGCAAAGGTCTACATACTAACGTAACAGGATGTATTATCTTCCTTCGCCGTCGCGAGTAGAGTAGAGTAGAGTAGAATAGCAACTATGAGTTGGAGTAATTTTATTTCACTCTAATTACTATAAACACACAAAAACTCCACACGCACACGTCTGAGTGTGAGTGCGAGTGTAAGGCGTCTGTGTGTTGGATAAAAAGATTATCTAACACACATATACTCAGTATCTAAGTAAGCTTTGTTTTGTTAAGCTCTGCAGTGGGCGATAAAGAGCTGATGATGAAGTGGCTTAGCACCTATAAAGTATATGTTTTATATGAAAAAGTGCATTTTCGTATTAGAATTAGTACATTAAAAGTGAGTTAACAGTGAAGCGAACATTTATTAGGTAAACAAACTATTGTGTAATTTCCTATTAAAATTATATAAACATTAAAATAATCATAATTTAATACCTTAAGTATTTACTATAATTAGCTAAGTATGACTTAAGATACAAATAAATAAAAAAAAACATTCCCAAATTTTTAATATTTATTATATTACATTTATTATTATATAAAAGATGGTGCCAATTCGTTCAGAGCGCGAATTCCGATGCCACGCCGATCGGTAATGGCCTTGACACCGTTTACATTTTTTTTCCTCTGTATGAATTTTTACATAGTTTCTTAACAAATAACACTAGAAATCGCAGGCCAATTAGCTGTTGTTTTTATCGGGAAAGGTCATGGAATATCTTAATATTATATATTTTATATATGTATAAATTTTACAAAATATTTAGGTCACAGTGAGTGAGTACGCCTTCGCACAAACCTACCCTACCCTAAACCTGCGCTACGCATGTGACGAAATATTATTTCGAAGAAATAAATACAGCTGTATTGTGTCTCATTATGTTACTATCAATGGAACGATGTTCAGATTTTCACTAACACCCGTTATCTTTAAACGTTGTCGATTCACTTTACAACACGCTGTATCTTATTTTGTGCTGACGTCTTCAATATCGAAATGGCTTTGTTTCATGCGCGGTAATAACGCATGCTTCGATGGATGCGCCTAAAAAAACGTCGCTCGCGGTGTAAAAGCTATGAAGCTGGGGAAAAAAGAGAGGCGGAGGCTGTAATCCCATTGCAGGGGGCGGGGGCGGGCGGGGACGGGCTGGGGCGGGCGGGAACGGGCAGGGAGACAGGGCGAGAGATTCCGTTACGGAAAACATGAAAGTCGACGAGGAAAGCTGGCGAACAGATATGCAGCACTGAAAAAAACATAAAAGTATAAATTTCGGGTAGGAATCTAAACACACAGGACATTTTGTTCTTAAGGCGAAGCATATCGACCTTGAGATTCTCTGTTTAATTTTTATAAGGCGTCAGGTTTTACACTTTTCGCGATCAGTAAGCAATTGTCGGTTTTTATTTAATTACAGCTTCATAATATAGCAATTTAAAAAACAATCTTTTCTATATTTTAGACCCTTCATTTGCCTTTCAATTACTATTTTTCCTAAGACTCTAAAGTCCTCTATAAAAGAGCAATTCAACTAAAATAGAATATTAGCAGTTTATCATTTATTCAATTTCTCAGAAATAGAAATGAATTTCAAAAATCTGCTTTTACTATGTTGAAGATATAAGCACAAGGTATCTAAACATATTTATTTTATGATCCAATTTTATGATTTATTTTATGATTTTATGATCCAATGGTTACCAAATGCCATTCATAGAAAAAAAGGGTCTAAATGAATCGAAATTAATATTCATCCTTTGGCTTGGCCTTAAGAGGCTGTTTATGATCAGGTTATCTCGTTGCGGGGACTGAGCCGTCGATAAAATATGTTTGAAAAAATTCGTCTGCCAAATAATCGAAATTTTCATCAACATAATGGAATTTTTGAATTAGTTTTATAAATTCATCTAAGAAGTGAATTTGGGTAAATTAACTTTAAGTTGCTTAACAAACTCTTAAGTTGTGATGTAAGATTGAAAATTTAAAAATCAATGAGAAAAAGAAAATATTTTTATTCATCGAAACTTCGAAATACATGTTAAATGTATTATTATTTTATCTATAAAAAAATACTAGCGCTCTCTATTGAGTGCATAACATCGACTTACTTTGACGTCACTAGTGTCAATGACAGAAACATCACTAATCTATATAAAAATACGCGAAAGGAAAACTTTGTACTCGTTTTTAAGTATATTGCGCAAACGGAAGTCTGAGATTTGGCATAGTTTATATGAAGAAGTGCAGAATTTATCTATAGTATATGATACAAATAAATTAAATTTAATTAATAAATAAAAGGTTCATACTACTGACAGCTGATTGACAGAATGAGTTTCGAGCTGTGAATTTTGTGGGATTTCAAATTTCCTTTTTCAATAGTCTGTCAATGTCAAGCAAAAATAATTATTAATGCCATCTTATACTTCTATGAATATAAGGTCTCATTTTTATATGAAAAAAGTTAAAACGACAATGAATTATATTAAAAAATAAATACAAATCTAAGCTACAATTGTGTTGTTTTTTTTTTCAACTGTTTATTTTAAATTTCATAGGTATTGCAAGGAATTAAGGTAAACAACACATGCTAATGACGTCTTTGTAAACGCTCGCAGCTAATAAAAATATATGCAATGAATATAGAGGTATAAGAACCTATATAATGCTCAAACTTAAAAGTTTAATGAATCATGGTCGAATTTCGACTACTGGGCGACCACTTTTATTATTATTGCTGGGCAGAATTAGTGTTAACTCCATGACTACATTAGTGGCTAATTTGGGTCCGGCATTATAACTCTGTCGATCGGCATTTTTATAGTCTGCAGGGACTATTCAATTTTATATGGTAGAGGTACATTTTTATAGACTCCTTGGTATGCTATACCGAATATACCACAAAAGCAATATTAGTAACTTTTTTCATGTTTCAAGTTCGTACAATCTCATTCTTTGTACGAAGAACAATGTATTAGATTAGACCGTTGTAGTTATTATGCGTTGCGCCACGTAATGGCGTTTACGACGTTTCACCACTCCTTCCTTCCGTCACGCTTTGTTTGCGATGCTTTATCAAACGAAGAAACCTTATTCATATCATTTTTACCCTATCTATTTTTACCCTACAGCTATTTTTACCCTACCCTATTTATCTATTTTTACTCTACAACAATATTTTCCGTTTCGTGATTGAATCTTACCGAAATTTATAAAACATCTAAATAAATCAAACAAACCAATGTCACAATTATCGTATGCTATAAACAATACAAAGCGTTTTAGTTTCAAGTGCACAGCCGTTGTAATGTAAAACTATATGCAAAATAATCGTCAAAAATCTCTTTTAACTCAAATATTATTCATTTTTTAATTTTGTTTTAACCATAGCCGTACATGTTACACTCTTTTTTAATATTCTTTTGGATGGCTTAAAATTAGAGTTTCAAAACTAACTTATTTTATAGACATTACATTGTTTAAACCCCATTGTGTAGAGAAAATAGTTTTACGAAATACGACCACACACATGCGCTTTTGTTTATGAGAGAAAGGGATAAATGCACTAGATAGTAAAGTAATTTATTTAAAGTATTAGAGCGAATCAATTGTTTTGATTTTTAAATGCAAAAAAATCATTTTATTAGTTTTGAACTCATTATATTTTTAAACGAAAAACATAACATTTCATTTAATTTTAAGCTGCAGAGTCTTAAAGTCTGGAAAGAGGAAATAAATGAAATTTAAACCATCTTAATTTTATATCAACGTTGTTACTTTTTTAACTGACCTCAAAAAAGGAGGAGATTCTCAATTCGATGTTTCATGTATTCATGACGGTCTATTTTTTAGTTTAAAATTTATTATGAACTCGGTTTATTTTTTTCCTTAAGTTTTGTTTATTGAATATAAATACCATATTAATCATTTAATTTATCTTTTACGTTACGATTTTCAGTTTTTCAACTGATTATCATTATACCTATCTTAACTAATTCATCTAATCAGATTCAATTTTAAATAACACAAGAATGGCTATGATACGTTGTAGCTATCATAACATATCAACTGCTTTTATTATTAACCAGATCCTGAGGTCTTACAGCTAGGCCCTACAGGCGTCATTGCCGGCATCTTCTCCTAAACCATTCGCGCCTGTGAGTATTTAGGAATGTAAGTTTATTAATTTATTTTATTTATTAAAGTTGGTACATTGTTCGCAAAGCGAGGGATCCTTAGAACAAAAGTACAAATCAAATTCACTTTTTTCTGTGCCGTAAGGTACTAAATTTTGACAATATTTTGATAGGTATTGAATCAACAGGATACATTGCGATAATGGAAGTGAGAGAACGAGATAGGACCCATAAAGAGAGAGAAGGGCTGCTTCCCATCCACCTTTCATATAAGGCAACCTTATTCGATATTTTCGATGGAGAGGTTTCAATAGGCTTTGTCTGCCAACCCCATATCATCCATGCGTTAGAAAAACAGCACCTGACTGAAAGCGACATGTCCCATTTCGTTTTTTGTGGGGAACTGATAATGCGCTGAGCCAATTTACACGCGACGACGCGGTGCTAATGGAAGAACGCTGTTTAAAAACAAATGATATTCGCTTATTTTATTCTGACATTGACAGCCAGTGGTACCACGTTCATAAGAGCTGCTAGCATACATAGAGTTCATTACATCATTCGCATAGCGAGGGTTCCGTAGAACGATGGAGAGAGAACCAAATAAATATTAAATAAATTAATGTTTTATTTATCTGATCGTCGCTATGTCGGTTAATAAAATGTCTCTTTTTTTTTAAACGACTAAAAAGAAAGGAGATTTCTAACCCGATTATTTTGATTGATTCACTATTCCAGTTTTTCAGAAATGATTAGAATGTGTGTCAAGGGTCGGAGATCAAATTAATATGGTTTTGAAGAGGTACTTTTTGACAGATTTGATATCAGAATATTTAGTTTGTCGAGAACTTAATTTTTTGCTTAGGCTAATGACAATACCAAGGGTTTCAAAGAATGAAATGGATGGAAGAATGGATAAAGACTTGGATTTTTCTATAAATTACAAAACATTTCTTTATATGCATTTTTTTTAGCTATTACGAGTTAAAATTTATATTTAAAAAATGGCGTGTGGTATAAATACATCTCAAATGAATTACAGCGTAAAAATATATATGAGAAAGGCTACTAGCATACCCACTCATCTATGGTGACGGTCATAGATTACAAAAAGATGAATCTTTTACTTACCTCTATTAAAGTTTTTGAATTTATTGTAATGTATTTTTTATTTTAGGTGATTTTATAATCTAGTTTACTGACCGTTTTATCGGAATACTCTGATTTGTTTGCTTGTCTCGCTATAATCTACGTATTATTTTATTTTAGCTATAACTTCTCCTAACATTGCCGAATTTAGAAAGAGCAATACTCGTCTACCCGCCGCGTGCATGAACGCTAAAGTCTTCCATGGCACAACTACTCGACGACTTTGAAGTCTCTGAAATGTTTTATTCATGTTTTACTCGCTAGAGAGATGGCTAAGTAATTCAATATCATTTTAACGAGAAAATGAGGCTCCATCGCGCGGAGAGTATTTTGCTAGCCTGGCAGGGCAACGCAATACTCCTCCCGCGTATAAAACTCGGACCATTATAAGAAGTATTTAGGTAGATTTCATTAGAAAGCTATTGCAATGGGTACCATGTCATGACTTCCGAAGAATTTCGAGATATCTTCACGTTTCACATCCCCTAGAGCCCAAAACCACCATCAGTTTTAAAGTTTATATATCTATATACCTTTCTTGTGGACGTGAAATTAATAACTGCCGTAATTTTACACTAATCACTTTCAAATTGATATATAAAATAAGGGTACAAAATCTCGATCAAGTTCGCTAATGGGCAAAACCAAACCAGGGGGAGGGAATGAATTTTGATGCAACTTTCTTAGTATACAAGATATCGAATTTATTTAAATTTTATATTATTCCTTAGATAAGGGTCTAAAACTGTTGAAAAGATGTCAAATTTACCGACGGATGCAACAAATCGCATCAAATTAGCGCCTCACGAGCGGACTCGAGGCCGATAAAATAAATTGGAAAGATCCAGCTCGGAGGCTGCAGCCAACGCCGCCGTCCCGAACTATTTTTATCTCGATTGGCAGATGATTTATTTAATATTTACCATTCATTTATTCATTGAATTTTGTCCGGACTTCCTAGCCGGAGTGTCAATTGTATTTAATTTTAAATTCAACGTCATTGTAGGATATAAGTAATCCTATCAAAAGTGGATACGCTAATTTAATTTAAGTGAATATTGGTTAGGATAATTGTGTGAAACTCAATAAACTACTTGGTGACCCTGTTCTGAACTATATCTCTATCCTTACCTTATCTTTACCACACATTAATTAGATCGTCATCCCTCGTTACAACATAATCAAAACTTGCATTTTCACTTGCAGGTTGAGAATTTATTGCATTTTTCCTGTTTACTACGAATAGTTTTGATGCGCATGATGGACTCTATCGACCGTTTGTTGACTGTTCGGTGAATATCGCAAATGCAGAAAATTGAATTACCTAATGATGGAACTCCAAATCAATTCAGAATATTAATTGTAGGCCTTTAATTTCCACAAGTTCGTACAATTGGAGTTTGCCTATCCCCTACTTTGATCTGATAAAATCTATGTCCTGCTTCCGGCTTACGGCGTGCCGAAAGGGACTTTTTTATCGTGAATGCTCTAGGCCCTAGGGACACGGTGTATTACGAAAAGTAGAAATAAAGTTAAACGCGCATTTTGATCAAACAAAAAATCAAATGTTTTAGATTTTTGATTTTCCCTACATAAATAAATTTGATTTCCATTAGATATCATTACAATCAAACCTACATCTTGCAGACGTGTTTTTCTGAGTTTTTTTTTTTCTTTTTTCTCGGTTTAGCTGAGAAAAAAGCATAGACAAAATAAGTACTCACAGTTGATGCTCATTACTTTGGCTGCTGGACGCGTCTCAATAGGTAACCGATGGAATGGCTGCAGGCGTTGGGGATGGCTGGAGGTACTTGACACTTCAATTATGTACTAATTATGGTCATTAGATCTTTTAAATAGCGGTAATAATTTGGTTAATAAAGTTCAATGAATCACACGCGTTTTCACAGGTATAGCAGTGACAAAGCATGCCTGTTTTCAGCGGCGGAGTTAAGCAACTGGTGACAACTAAACTACCTGCTGTTTAGTCGGAAGGTACGTGCGTTTATATGCACCACGTTTTTGTACTATAAGGTGGGTGAATATACCAGGAGAACATATTTTGGAAGAGGTGTTTTAAGATCGTTGCTCAAAACAGAGAAAAAGATTATATATTACTTTGCAATTAGCGCAACCACCTGCGTTTAAACTATGTGTAAAAAACGATTATACCATTTTGCAAATCGCTGTTATTATTTTGAATATACCATAATTTACAGCGAGTTAGGTACAATGAAATTATTTTTAATATACTTTTAGCATTCAATGAGCAATCTGTAAAGCAATCTACGCGATAAAAATCATATTGAATGGTAGTTCCCACCAGTGTTGCCAGATGGGAAATGCGTTACCAGTGCTTGAGAAACGCGGATACTAAACAAAAAAGCAGAATCATCCTGGGGTATGCAAGTCAAAAAAAAAACTAATGCTCTTCAATAAGTTGACTAGGAATTGGAATCTTTCAAACAAATCTTACAGCAAATCAACCAACTTATGTAAATTTTTGCATACATTTGTGACTCGGAATGAAAGCCGATGAATTGATTTTGGATTTAGTCACATTACTACTAAAATAATAAAAAATGTACTAGTGAAAATTCACCATAAAAAAAATAGTTTTTCACGCACTCGACGCAAAGTGGCGTGCTTGGCGTGGTGCGTTTTTCACCCTCAGCTGCCGTATCTATATGTTATATAAGATCGTTGCTTATTTATCACTTGAGAACAGAATATCATATCTCGATGGCACATCAGACTGGCAGGTAGTATTAGGGTGATTTTAGTGTGCGAAGTGTTTTACTAAAAAACGACCCATTAGAAGCAACAACGAAGCAACACAGAACATTAGTTAATAAAATTTTCCAAAAACTTGTCTCATCTTTGTGTACTTGCACAATTTCAATCTGATTTCAGTTGAACCTATGATAATTTTTTATACCTAAATATCGATGAGATTGTATAACTTCTACCCTAGAGTCACAGCTTATCAGTTACATAATATACTTTTCCCTATTGACTTAGTACTATTTGTTACTGATCTTTATTCTACTTTAGCGCTATTAAATAATTTAAGAGAATTTCGCACTTCTTTATAAGAAAGAAATAAGATTTAATTTTGTTTTCTCAAATTAACAAGAAATCGAACCAGCATATTTACAAATATTATATTTATTAGGTATTAAAGCGACTAAGACGACTGTAAAATAACTGTTTTTGTTTGCATGAAACTCTTGATTCTAGTTTATTACTTGAACTTTTAAACAAAACTCCCACAAAAAGCATAGCATAGTGGCCTAACTAATAAAATTACCTTCTAATAACATTACAATTGTGAATTCAAAGGTTATTATTTTCTATTTAAGGTTGAAAATATTTGAGGTTTGAAATAAACAATATTTCATTTTTTTCATCATGCGGGTTTTATTATAATTCGGGTATTTTATGTGCTGGATTGCGGGGAAAGTAGTCACGGCATGGCAGCCCGGCAGACCGCTGAGTGAGTGTCGCTAACGTCCGTCACCGCTACAAAATGATAAAAAAAGCGTCAAATTGACCGGCTTCTGTAGAATTCTGTGTTTGTTCGTTCTGTCTCTTTGGTGCTGGATTTTAGGTTGCTTTTGTGACAGCGCTTAAAATAATTTATTCTGTTATATTTTCTTTCAAAACTTTACATTAACTTTGCGTTATGGCTGTGAGCATTTTCGATAATGACCTGAGGGATTCGATCGAGCAATCTAAGGTGCTAGTCGTTGGAGCCGGTGGTATTGGATGTGAAATTCTTAAAAATCTGGTTCTGTCAGGATTTAAAAACATTGAAATTGTGAGTGCCGTCGTATGGCATTATAATTGTTACATTAAAGTATGTTTTCTGTATACCTACTACTTACCTAATGTTATAATTCCTTTCAGATTGATTTAGATACTATTGATGTAAGCAACTTGAACCGTCAGTTTCTGTTTCACAAAGAGCATGTCGGCAAATCAAAAGCAGAGGTGGCAAAAACCAGTGCCTTGAAGTTTAATCCTAATGTTTCTATAAAGGCTTATCATGACAGCGTTATGAAGTAAGTAAAAACATTTTTTGCTGCTTTACAAAAATATGTACCTAATCATTAAAATATATATATCGATTTAAAAGATATTAGCAGGCTAAATTGTAATTGTCATGTAAGTCCCAGGATCGTGGAAGGATAGAAAGGGAATAAAATTGAAACAGGTTTAGGATTGTAATCCTTATAATTAAAAAAAGAGATGTAAATCTATGGGGGAGGGATTGTGAAACCGTCCCTGGTAAGCATGTAATGAATGTACTTTTTTTGGCTTCTTTATTTTATTTTTATTTATTTTAGACCAACGGTTTCACATTATTTCAATTTCAATTACGATATCCATGATTTACCCATGTAAAACTAAAATAGGTTTCTAGTAGTTAATACATCAAATCTATTACTTCTCTATTTCCAGCGACGACTACAATGTGGGATACTTCAAAACCTTCAACCTAGTGCTAAACGCATTGGACAACCGTGCCGCTCGCAACCATGTCAACCGGATGTGTTTGGCTGCGGACATTCCGTTACTTGACAGTGGAACTGCTGGATATGCTGGACAGGTTCATTTTAACTATTTACTAGAACTTTGTAAATATGCACACGAAGATAAAGATTTTTTTCTCAATTTTGCGGTTTAAGAGACTTTTCTGTCTTGCGCGTGTTTTTAAATCGTTCTGTCTTATCTCACGCACAAAAATTTATTTGAATTTGCATCTTTATAAAATAAACTATGCTTCTTTAGTTTTATTTTCTCGATTTTTGTATTTATACAATAAGACATTTACGTCTAAACTTTTGATAAAATGTATAGAAAAATACAGACCTTTTGAGGCTCTTAAATTTTAGACAAAATAAAAATTAAACTCATTAATTCCATAGATTCCATAGCATATTTAAGAGATAAAACGATACCTAGTATTATTTTTCTTATACACCTACACATCTACAGCGTTTGTATGGAGAAATGACCAGGTTGAGTCCTCTTAAAGTTCTAAACTAATAAGTCTTGTAATGACCTTTGTAATGGTCTGGCTCTGGCTGCATGTTCTGCACTATACTGTCATATAGACATAAATATTGGGACACCTTACATTTGTAGAAAGTTTGTAGCGATTGTAAATATCCTGAGAATGACACACCCACATTCCCAATTCCGATGTTGATTCACCAAATTGCGTTTGAGTGTCAACTTGTCCTAAATCCAATTTGCTGAAAATTCTTCCACTTCCAATATTGAATCGTGTATTGCTTTCAGGTTGAGCTGATAAAGAAGGGTATGACGCAGTGCTATGAATGCCAGCCAAAGGCCCGTCAGAAGACGATACCAGGATGCACAATCCGAAACACACCCTCGGAGCCGGCTCACTGCGTGATGTGGGCAAAGCACCTCTTCAATCAGCTTTTCGGTGAGGAGGACGCTGACAATGATGTCAGCCCCGACACGGCTGATCCTGAGCTTGAGGGCAGCACAGAGGCTCAGAATACAGTAAGCATAACATATAGTCAATGACCTCACTAATTTCAATTCAGTATCAAAGCAGCATTGAACGGTTTCAATTATTAGTTCCGATGAACTAATCATTTTCGGAACAAATTCGTGTCCAAAATGACTGAAATTTTAGTGAGTACCTTTCAACGCCCACCCATTTTTGTTGACGAGCGCTGCCATCTTCATGTTTTCATGAGATTGAAAAATTTTCAGATAACCCTAGCATTCTTAAAAATATATGCCTTATATTAATAAAGCGTCCACCATGATATTTTACAGTCGATGTAAGATAAGATACCTCCAGTTCCTAATATGGATTTTGAAATTTGTCAAAAGCCAAATGAAGAATTTCTGATCAAGAGTACAAAAGCACAGTACAATTAAGATGCAAGCAGGATTTTCCTCTAAAATATATGCTTGGCAAAAGTCTCAAGATTCAAGTCATGCCCAAAATTTAAACTGGGATTTTTTAGATCACTTAGAATTAGTATTTTCCTCCCCCTCCCTCTTAAGAATAGTAATACTTTAGTCACCCCCTCGCCCTTATAGTTTTATCATTTATGAACAGCTACTATAAGCTTTACAAAACAAAAATAAAGCTAACAAAATACTGTTTCAGCATAGGTTAAAAATCATCTTAAGTATTGCAAGGGCAAAAAATCTGCTGCGCGTTTTGAAAACGTAACTGAGAACAACCACCATAATTTAAACCTGATCGATGGCTGAAGTTTGCGGAAAATGTTAAATTACCTTTGAAATTCATTTCCAGCAGAACTCGGGCGACGTGGCACGCCGAAGTACTCGCGGATGGGCAAAAGACTGCAACTATGATGGCAAGCAAATCTTCATGAAGCTCTTCAACGAAGATATTAACTACCTTCTCACTCTGACGCCGTTGTGGAAGGCGCGAAGGGCACCAGAGCCCCTACAGTGGGACAGTGCCTACGATGTCGCCGTACCTGTCCCCTCCTATACCTCCAACCAGAGACTGTGGACCCTTGCTGAATGCACCAAGGTTAATTGATTGTGAAGTAGTTTTTTTTTAATGTTCATCATACAGGCGAAGTGAGCGAAGGGAGGTACATACTATAACTAGCCTCTTCCCTTTCCTTCCTTGGAGATTTATATCTTCAGAGAAAAAAATACTGCTATGAGTGTTCATAGGTGTTCCAACAAAAATGTTTATTTACACATAACATTAAAGCTTAACATCCCATTCGTTTTTGCGATAAACCAATAAGCCTGAAACAAAAATAGCATCAGGTCACTGTCACTATTTCTTATATCTTACTTTAATTAGTTTTAATTTGATTTACAGCTAATAATATTACTAAAAGAGTTGGGTATGAATAATATAACTCCCAAAAAAGATTAAAATCCAGCTTCTGAAGCTTTTTTATTTTAGTAATGGCCTATCGATATGGTTTATTTTTTGATTGGATTGCCCATTTCTATAAATATTTTAAAGATAGTTGAAACATATATATAGTAGTCATTTAGGTAAACGCATCGCATTCATTGCCCATCCCACTGTTCTACTATGTAAAATAGGGAACCAAAATTAATTAATTTTAGTTTAAACTTTAAAATATATGCAAAAATTTGAATGAAAATGTAGCAATCGAGCGATTGTCTCTTTCAGGTATTTTCAGACAGTATCACAGCTCTCAGAGACGAGCTTGCCTCGCGGCCCGACGGAGACCATCTCGTTTGGGACAAGGACGACCGCAGCGCCATGGACTTTGTCACCGCCTGCACAAACATACGGGCGCGTATCTTCGGTATTTCCGAGAAGTCACAATTTGAAGTTAAATGTAAATATTCATCCCATTTGTTCATAATCTCTTTCATAAATTAATTCCATAATTGAGGTGATTGGAGTGGATCTTGAGCTACAACCAAAGAGAACATTTGAGATCTTGTAAGTGATCCAAGCTTAACACATTCGGCTCCGTACGTCAAATGCGCGGATGAAATACGTTGCCGAACTGAATATCCCATTTGGGACTGACACCCATTTTTAGTTTAAGTTATAATTGGCAAATAATATGTATAAAACTTTGAAAATGTTTGTTTTTTTATAATTAATATTATATTAGCATAGCTTTTATTTACCCCGAAATACATCCAAAACACTTCCGATTCACTAGCGCACTTTTGACGTAAACAATCAAACGTCAAAACCGAGCCAAAATGAAAATAAAACGTTGATTATTATTATTTTATTATAGGCAGGCAGCATAGCTGATAAGCCTATATCTTTTAAATTGGTTGACTGTCTTTGATTCTATGACACTTTCTGGCAATCCATTCCATGCTTCCACGACTCTGTTACTGATGAGGTTCTTCCTGGGGTTGCGTGAAAATTAATCTATGCCTTTCATGAATTCAGGTATATGTCACATGCAGCGCTTTTAAATATTAATAGAAATGCATTACCACGGTAACGGTTTTACCCGAAAACAGCACCTGGCGTATACGGCGAATGCACTAATGGGTCATTGTTGCAAACTCCGGATGCCCTCGTTGTGAGAACCAGCAAATAATTTAATTTATGTACATTCAGTTGAAGCCAACACCATTTGCAAAAAAAAACATTATTTGTGACTAACCAATCGTCATATTTTATAGTTATTCTTAAATAATACATATTTCAGAAATTCTTACTCTGAAATTAACCCATTTATGAGGGAATTTTAAGGTCTTCTAAAATATTATATTAACAATGACAGTGAACTTAGTCTATGAAAAAGATATATAATTATGCTAAATAAAGTTTCTGGCAGCGTTGAAACCTGAACTTAAGAACTACAGAACATAGGTTAGAGGGCGGTTTAAAAAGCTAGGTAAATTTGTACAAGATAGTGCCACAATTTTTTTTTTTTTTTATTAATTTGGGAGACGTATTAACGATGTTTATGGAGAATATTAACCATTTCGATTGCAGCTATCGCAGGCAACATAATCCCGGCCATAGCAACCGCCAACGCTGTGGTCGCCGGCCTCGCAGTCCTCAGGGCAATCGGTATTCTACGCGGGAAGATTAATGCTGCGACATCCGTCTACCTACGGCCCCAGCTCAACCATCGGGGACATCTT
This sequence comes from Neomicropteryx cornuta, assembly GCA_020383195.1. Lineage (NCBI taxonomy): Eukaryota > Metazoa > Arthropoda > Insecta > Lepidoptera > Micropterigidae > Neomicropteryx > Neomicropteryx cornuta. The sequence continues at coordinate 14,963,218 of JAHKQU010000019.1, read as the reverse complement.
TTTGTTCCTGAAAAAGGTGAATTATGATATTTTCATTATGTTTTACCCTGTCAGAAATCTTAACCGATGGTTTGTGATACTCATGACCTGCGTAACTAATTAAACTTTTAATGTCCAGGACTAGGGTTGCTAAATTATTCAGAGCTGAATCTGATAATGTTTTGTAGTTTGGTAATTTTTTTTTTTTAATACTATTTATCTATCTATATTGTTCAGAAGTAGCGAATGTTTTAATTGTATAAAAATAACTCATTCGCACATACAAGTTGAAATTGTGGTTGTTATTTGAATTCCGCACACCATAGTCATATTATATTTTATGCTCATTCGCCACCATCTCCACTGACTCTAGCACTAACAAATTTAGCTTAGTCGAGTAAGGCCCAAAATAACTGCACATGACCTAGGTCTTGACAATTATTTAAAAAAAAAACAAGAATGGCTACGACACCCTGCAGCTATCATATTATATCAACTGCTTCTGTACATGTTTAGTAGTAGTAAATTATTTACCCAGAACCTGACGTCTTACAGCTGGTGTCAAGCTCTACAGATATAATTACATCTTCCTCCCAGACTACACATGCCAGTGGTACCAACTGGCTACGAGTTGCTTCATTACCCGTCGCTACTCACATTCGATATTGTTTTTTGGATGGCCATAGGGCGATAGCGGGTTATTTTTTAGGTGTGAGTAGATTAAAATTAAAAAAACATACTATCACGACACCATTTTAGGTTTTAAATTTTTGGGTAGGTTTTTTTTTGTTTGTATACATATATATAATCAAAGCTTAAGTTGGTTTATTTTGTGTTTTTTTTATTTTTGTTTAAATTTAAAATTTGTTGTTTATTTTATCTCATTTATTTTTTTGTAATTATTGAAAAAATTGTTAAAAAAAATCACAAATCAAGAAATTTATAAAAAACACAAATCATATTTATTTGTTTTCAGTTCTTACTCCTCCAAATCCAAAGTGCTACGTGTGCGCTTCGAAGCCAGAGATTGCGCTGGCGTGCAATCTTGCCACGTTGACAATTCAGGGACTAGCCACTGCACTAACCGAGGGACTCAGCATGCGAGCACCCGACGCCACTGTCGAGGGTAAGAGCACCGTTATTCTATCGTCGGAGCCCGGCGAATCGGCGCTCGACAAAACCCTCCAGGAAATGGGTCTCGTGGACGGCAGCGCCTTAATCGCCGACGACTTCTTGCAGAACTACGAAGTGCGCGTTTGTCTACAAAACGATCCCGAGGAAAAGGCATGGAGGATCGTCACGGAGGGCCCCGCACCCGCGCCGCAGCCCGAACCCAGTAAAACGGATAACGCCGACAGTCACCGCAACGGCAGCCCCGCTCCGGGGCCGTCCAACGACAAAATGGACGATAACGATGATCTGGAAGTCATCTTTGAAGCCGCTGCACCCGCCAAGAGAAAACTCGAACCCGATGAAGATGAACCGAACACGTCGAAGAGGGCACGAACGGAATCGGATGACGACGATATAATCGAAATTAACTAAGAATGATGTGTTTGTTGAGAGCTCTCCATGATATTGAACAATCGTTAAACGTAAAGCACATTTGTCAATAAAATGTTGAAGTCGGTTCAAAATTTCTATCCATTTGAAACAGAGGGTATTGTTCTCTGGACTCCACAACCTTTAATGTTAGCGCGTTTCATCATCAATCCTAATAATTACGGTGCAAAAAAAGTATACAAGCGGATAAATGTTGACATAGTAATGAATTATATGGATAGTATCCTTTTTCCTTATCTAAATGATTTTAATTAGTGTAAGTTTATTTTTTTACCCATCGGCAAAATTGAAACTGTGTGCATAGATCTTCTAGTAACGACCCCAAACCAATATCTCTCCTAAGTACTCTATTTGAAACAGCATTCCTACTTACCATTACTGGATCAAAATCAATTGCTGTCGATAACTGGTTTCTAATTCTCTTGGCTACTTGCTCGACCCATATCTGGGCAATATGCGCTTAATGGTTTGAATCATATAGACGCATTGAGAGAACTCCCAGTGGACGATGTTGGCTTCGAATCTCGTTACCCTTCTTCGGAAATGGTTCTGTGCGCCATATTTTCTATTGACATTTTTGTTGGGTTGATTACTCCAGTTTCGACTTCTGATTTTCAAGTTCGGAGGATAGTTTGGTGCCTTGCCGGATCTAAGACCATTTTTACGGTACTGGATATTGTCAAATGGAAACTTTTCTTCTTATATATTGGCGTCATAAGAAAAGTGAAAAAAGAAAGTTATTATAAACTATTCACTGAGTAATTTTCTCGAGATTAATATTTGTGGTGGCATTAAGAGTAAAATATTTGTGTCCATATCTTTTTATCTAACCACATTCTTGCATAATTGCGATAGAAAGACTCGATGCGTTGCTATACTTATACTCGCAGCACAAAATAATGTTTGGGAGACAAATAAAGAATTACGCATCGCTTATTGTTGCCTTAAATGCCTATGATAGATAGATCGTACAGTAGTCAAAGCGAGTGCTTGACGAAACATGTCGACGCGGGTAAACGACTGAATATTTCAAAAACAAGACAACAGTAGTCTTATTTTATACAGCGGAATTTTAATATGTAATATTTAAGAAAATTGAAACGCATTAACCAATTCAAAGATCTGCGCTTCACTTGATAGTATTATCATTTATTATCTCTAATAAAGATGAATTTAAAGTCTTAAAGGAGTGTTTTATTATAATATATTTTATAATTCCTAAGTGTTCTGATCGATTTTTACTCCGCAGTTAAATAGGGTTTTTTCGCAAAACCAGCATTAATCAAGTTCGCCCTTTCATATCCGCAACGCCTCAAAAGGAAGAAAATTAAATACGTCATCGTTACCCCCTGGCCCCTGGAGCTCGTCAAATTTTTTTACTCATAAAGGGGTTGCGAATAGGGGGGGGGGGGTTGAACCCCCCCCAGGTCATGATAATTCAAGCTAGGTAAGATTTTTCTGTGGTTTTTTTTTCTAAATAAAACCTTTTGCTATTCCTGTCAAAAGTTAGTTATTGAAGAATTAGTTTTCTTTATTAAGTTAATTTTAAATTAACATTAAGGAGTGAAGCGCATTACGCAGCTTTTGAAATATACATATTAAAGTGAGAGACGATTAAATATCTACATGTGTAATGCATCTTACACATACGGTATTGGGCTTAACTGGAACATTGAAAAAAATGTTTAATAAAGAGAAATAAATAAATTTCTATAAGATACAACTAACCGGCCAGACGAGCCCATTTTCAAGGCGACTGAGGGTTGCGCAGTGTCACTCTTACAGCTTGCTGCAAGTAAATCTAAGTGACTTAGACGCATTATCACAAATGCAACAGCTTAATATTCTTTTTGAGAAATAAATCAAATATAATTCATATAAAAATAAAATGGTAGGTATTTTTGATGTTGTAATAACACCATCCCTGAATCTTAAAAATAACTATTTTCTGACCAATGGTTGTACGATAGATAAAATTGTGCTGAGTTATCCAGTCAACAAATCCTTACTGAAATAAACGACTGATCAAGAGTAAAACCACAGACCATTTAGAGTAAGCGAGTGAACCAGACCATGACATTATCGTGACAAATATGTCATTTGAGTCATAAACCAAATCTCTGCTAGTGATGTCTGTTTGCTATTGTTTCTTTTTTTAACTTAATATGGTGTTTGTAAGGAGCAATTTACAACAATCAAGGAAGAAAAATCACATATTTTCACCAACACATCAGTTTTTACGATATTTTCAATATGTTTTACCCGGTCAGAAATCTTAACCGATGGTTTGGGATACTCATGACCTGCGTAACTAATTAAAGTTTAAATTTCCAGGACTAGGGTTGCTAAATTATTCAGAGCTGGATCTGATGTTTTGTAATTTGGTAGTTTTTTTTTTAATACTATAAAATAACTCATTTGCACATACAAGTTGAACTAGTGGTTGTTATTTGAATTCTGCACACCATAGTCATTATTTTTATGCTCATTCGCCACTATCTCCACTGACTCTAGCATAACAAATTTAGCTTAGTCGAGTAGGGCCCAAAATAACTGCACATGACCCTACAGGAGTTGTTAACGGCTTCTTCCCCCAGATTACATGCGTCTGAGATACCAACTTTCTATGAATTGCTTTATTTCTTATTTCCACTTGTACCAGTGGTACGTTTAGCCCATTCGACGTACGTTTTCGATGGTCATAGAGGCGACAGTGGGGGTTTTTTCATCATAAATTTTAACACCATTTTAGTTTATTTTTTGTAAAGTTTTGGCGTGGCTAGTAACCTCTCTTTGGTTACTGAATTTGTGATTTATTTAACACTTTTAGTTCTGTATTAAATCAGTTTTTGTTTATTTATTTTATCTTATTTAAACTCGTTTAATAATATTTAATAATATTCGTTTTTACCTCTATCTTTATTAGTCTGTTGGTCTACCCTAGATTAGGAATGTATAGGTACTTCAATTTATATTGTCTTTACGTCACTACCTGTATTATAAACAATTTCTATTTCGTAACCACATTATCCGACCAGCCTCCGATGTGATCTAAACGGCTATGGTTGTTATTCGAGAGCATCAATCTACACACGAAAATTGAAAATTAAACTCTTTCACATTCGTACCTTTCGAATTGATAGCTGAAACGGACAGACAGATGGCCAAAGAACGGGGATAGTAGCTTCTTATATATAGTAAAGAAGTTAAAAATATAATTTTAAAAATAAAAATGTAGGGAATCACTTTACTTTACTAAAAGATGCTAATAAATCAAAATTGTAGTTATATTCACAGTACTTCAAAACTATTTATTAATTTAAAAATTTAGATAATGTTATTTGAATATTAACACCGGACAGAATGCTTTTTAAATTACAATTTTATGTTTGTCCCATACATCTGCAACATAAATTTTATTTTTTTTTTTTTAACCAATTAAATTATCAATAGTTAACCAATGTGACCAAAACTATATTTTTTTTTTAAGAAAAAAACAAAAGTATTCTAAAGGTATTTTAATAAAGCATATACGGACGTTACCATGTGTGCTGGTACATTTTGATAGTCCAGAAAAATTGTCAAGAAAATATTTTTTCTTTACATATTATCTAGACCGGTTTTCATTGAATCTTGACAGGAGATTAGTCCTATGGAAGTTCCACAGCCTGTAGGTGAAAAGTCCTGGTAACAGCTTGTGTGATGTTCATTCCTACTATCAGGATTCATTAACCCCACAATTACCCAACTTTATGCCGAGAATGATTGATCATCTTCGATTCACCAACAGTCATGTATGTTAAGTCTGAAGTGGTGAATTCCTCTCTATTTTTATTCAAAAATAAAATATCGAAACAAGAAAAATTAAATGAAGACAATTTCAATTGAAGCACCGATTTAATTAAATAACGGCAATTGGCAGTAAAATTTAGTACATCTTATCAATTAAATGGAAGCTTAAAAGCTACAAAAGTATTTTTTTTTTTTGCAACTGTTGGCAATGAGAGTACAAGAAGTGAATGAACCTTAGTGGTTGATAGTCAGATCCACTAAGAAACCTCAGATCTAATTATCTACTCAAAGTGAAACTATTTAAACGCACATTTTTCTGGGAGTTATAACATAATTGTCCAGTTTGCTAATCTTTAACAGAATATGGTCAATATCGAAGGGTCACCAAAACCAGGCAATTTTCTTATCATGGAAGTTTGTACACTAAAAAAAGCACTAAAACTACACATAAGTACACAACGCAATTTAACACACAAACAAGAAAGTCAAATAATTAAGAAGAGTTTCAAGTATTACTTTGTTGATTCATTAATCTTAAGTTAAATGCATTAATTACCTTACAATTAACACTAATATATACTGAACTACTGACAACGTATAGGCGGAACCATGCGCTTATCAGGAAGCAGTGCATGCTCTTGCAAATAGCTCTCTAGATCTCCTGCGAAGAAGTTTTCACCCAAATCATCAGATATTTTCACAAAATTGCCAATCATTTGCCCGGCTTTGTAGACAAGCAGAGCTGGCAAGCCTTTCGATTTGAATTTACGACTAAGGCCGGCCACGGTCACGTCAATGCGGCAAAATTTGACTCCGCCGTACTCCTTCGCCAACAATGTCAAACATCCGTCCATGGTTCTGCACGCGGGAAGTTTACTATCGTAAACATGGGTAATGACAGTCACGGTTTTGTTTTCTTTGTCAATCGCTTCCAAAAAATTATCGCTAGTATTCAGGTTGACAACCGTTCCGAAGTTTGGAGTATTGCGCACCTGGCTGAGTAGCTCTTGCATTCTCTGCTGCTGATATTTAAACAGAAATTCGTCGTCGAGAAGTTCATCCAATTCATCGTCGAGTTCTGCGTTCTTCTTGGCTTCTTCTTCTTCCCGTTCCGATCGACATGTGAGACTCAGCTTCTTCATTAGTTCGACGCGTTCGCGCTCCTGCTCCGCGCGGTGCTCGTTCTCCAGTTGCTTAAACCGCCGCCAGTCCTCTATGACCCCTTTGGGGCCAGTGTTTGTGGCCGTGCCGTTCCACTTGTCTATAGGCGGGGGAGCCACGGCGGCAGCCGACGCTGTGGCTTTCGGTTTTCGCTCACTCTCTTCCCCGGAATCATTGTCCGAGTCGCCATCGTCTTCACTGCTACTACAATAATTCTGAAGTTTCTCCCCGAGGATTTTGTCGTCTAACGTTGTCATTTTCACAGAAAATCAAGGCCCCAATAAGATTTTTCAAGTAATTATTATAGTAAGATGATAAACAATTCGAAGTCAAGATACATAAACTCACGCAAAAAACAACTGCACTAATATAATCGTATAATTTAGGTCAGATTCTCCAAACAACTGCTTGTGAGAGTTTGAACAGAACAACTAAACTGCCGAATTCTAAATTCTAATTTTAAGTAAATTTAAATTAGAAAGTAGCTCATACAAATCAGAGCAACTGTCAGTGTCACGACATTTTCAAGCGCGTGCCGTTACGGTTTTCGATTGGCCGACCACCAATGTGTAAAACGAGGCACGAGCACACAATCGGTTTAATTAAAAAATTGAGGGCTTTAGTTTTTTTTTAACGTAATTCAAATCAGAATAGGTTTCAAATCTTTTTCCCAAATTTTGCTTATATATTTACTTGTCAAGTAGGTTGCAGTACAGAATGTTTTTTTTTTTTAAATGACGCAACCGTACCGTTAACTGTCAAAAAGTTTGAAGTAGTGATGCGCAACTTCTAAATCTTGTATTCGGATATTTCGAATCTGTCAGACGCTGGGTTTGATAAAATGCTTGTGTATTTGAATATTCCGATTACAAACAAGTAAACTCAAGTTGTTACTGATGTAGATCTAGATAATCGGCTGCCAGCCGTCCTCCTCAGTCACGCATGAGTTGCGGGATTAGAGATCCACCCCAATGAAACAAATGTACTCGAATGTTTATCGTTTCGCTAACGGTATTTGATTATCAAGTATGGATTTTATTTATTATTTTATAAAACACACGACACTGCATTTTAGTATTTTGTTTGCGACTTAGAGACCTCACTGCTTCATTCTTGGCATGACATATTATTTATTAATTTGATTTGCCCACTAACTGTAAGTTAACTATTAAAAAGTATACTCATTACGTACCTACTCTCACTTCATCAAAATCAAGTTGTCTTACTAATGAACTACTTACACTAACGCCCGTGGTTGAATTCCTGAATAATTTTAATTTCACATGCATATTCTCTGTGGTTAATTTACCTGCTGGATTGGTATTTTACAAGCAAACATGTTCATCAGTATTACGCAATATAGCTTAGCTTATAAAAAATCTTGTAGACCTTATTTTAAACAACTGGGCATACTTATAATTTATGGTATATATACATATATACTAGAAGCAATTTGCCTTTTTTATATTAATAAAATATTTGCCAATAAGCATAGTGATATTCATGAATACACGTCATAAAAGTAATTATGTTCAATCTGTGTCAGCCCGTACCGCCAAATACCAATCTACATGTCATTATTTAGACTTAAGATATTTTAATATGCTACCTAAAAGCTTTAAAAGTATAAATAACTTTCGTGAGTTAAAGAAAAGTTTAATAGGTTTCTTAGGTTGAAGAAATATATTCTGGAAAAAAATATTTATAATTTTAAGGAATTTAGATAGTTAGTGATAAATTAGGTATACACAATGTACATGTAACTTCTGTTCTTGTATTTTTATTATTATTATTATTATTATTATTGTATTCTTTATTCTTGGTTCTCTACTTTCTTATTCTGTTGTTTTTTTTTTAATTGAAATGTAACGGTATGTAGAAATATGTAATTGTCATTCCTGTACAATAAGTTTGTTCACGGAAAATAAATTATTTTATCTTATCTTATCTTAAATCAACGGTGATTACATATCGGAAAAATACTAACACCATAAATAACGTTAAATCAACGATATTTATTAGTACCTATATTTTGTAATAGCACACCCGAATCGGTTAGCGGTTACTTCTTGTTACTCACCCATTACTAGTAAAGCACTTTCGGATTTGCGGACTACGCGGACAACGAGATTTACGTTTTTAACTTTAAGTTCTAACTTTGGAAAGGAAAGGGGGTTTAAGTTCGCGAAGTAACGTTCATTTTTTATCCACAGTGTTTGTGTTTGTACCCTGTTTCTATCGAAACGAGTAAAGACGAGTTCAAGTCAAGCTGTTACTTTTGCTTGTTTATTGGTACTTAATTGTTGTTAATCAAACCTTGCATTCGAGTGTGTCAAGAGTAGATTCTACTAGTAGATTAGTGTTCTTTTTTTTTGTAGCATATTTTTGTGTTCGTTTACAGTTCGTTCGTTTAAAAAACAATCTTGGATATACGAGTTTAAGTTTGATGCTGAGTCTATGGATATTTAGAGATGAATACGAGAAGGAAGAATCGCGTCGAATTCGAATGCGATTCCAATAATTTGGGTAACGCGATGGTTACAAGTGCAAAAGTTTTTAAAAATAAATCTAAAAATATTGATGGCGATAGACGACTTCGTCCTACACCAAAAGTTACAAGTTTTAGTCGGGAAGTAACAACTTCTAAAACAAGGAAAGATAACCGCATTCATTCAAATGCAATCAACAATGGAAGAGGATTGGCAATACAGTCTATCGCTAAGACGCCCCCTAAAAAAAAAGTCACCATTTCGCTCAAAGTTCAAACTCCACTGCAATGCGAGCAAATGCCTAGGACGAGTAAAAAATCTTCACTTACTGTTCAGTCCGCGGAAAATAAAAGCAAGGAAAACCTCTTACAAGAGAAAAGTAGTCGGTCTCTTCGCAGTCGCAAATTAAAAGAAAATCTTATAATAATAAATACAGAAAGTGGAAAACCCTGTGATAAATTAAGCCCAATAAATTTAAAGCAAAGACAAATATCAACATTGAAAGATACTTCAGTTGTGCGTAAATCAATCAGCCGGAATGTATCATTGAAGTCCAAAAAGAATCCTATTTATAAAAACCTTAAAGCCATTGCAAACATCACGGAGAAGGAGAATATTAATGAGGTTTATGATTTTGAATGTGACTCCAATGAAGAGCCTTTGAAAAAGGTACAAAAGTCAAGAAAGCCTCCTAAACCTAAAACAGATAAGAAACATATTCTGAATAGCAACTATTTTAACTACGGAAATCGTCTGCGAGGCATTAAGGCGGCAATAAGAAGTAAAGAAACTATTTCAGCTGCTGTTCAGGAAACGAAAAAACCCACATTGAAAAAAATTATTCGAAATATTGGGAAAATACCCATTATTCAAATTGTTCCCACTGTTGAAACTCCGAGAGAAAACGCGGAATGTAATTCAGCAAGCAAACCTCCCGTAGAAAACTTAGTTTCAGAACGTCCAGTTGAATTTGAAGAAAATTTAAATTTTGATGATGTACCTGATAAGCGCTTTGAATCTCCTATTCCCCATAGCCCAGCTACTCCCACTTCGGACGGTGTGGTGTCGCCAATACCTAATTTCGATTTCGATGTCCCCACGGATCGATCAGATAGAAGCAACGCTACCGTGACATTCGCTAGTGCCACAGAGAAATCCTACGATGATTTCCAGCCCGTCACTTGTAGCAGTGCCATCAAAAGGATGCAAATTGATCCTTGTGCAAGCCCCTGGCGGGTCGAGCCTGTCTTAGAAGTAAGCTCAAGACGACAAATCTGGTTACGGCCAACTACTACAAATGTAGATGATTCTGCTGATGTTTTACCAGCGAATAATCTAACTACAGAAGATATCTTTCAAAATAATGTGTATAACTCAAGCGAAGATCACTCATGGAAGAAAGATAGCATTCTGTCGCACTATAGAGATGTGATAAAATCAAAGCATCAGCATCCAACAAACAAACCACACGAATCAGGAACGAATGTCGACGATCATTCAACTCAATCCGGCCAGAACACCACTGATAAATCTGTAGAATCTACGTCTCAATTAGCAATTTCCATTGATTCGAATATAGTTCACGTACAGACTCCATCTTCACCCACTAAAATGAAGTCCTCAACGCCTCACAAAAAACGTTTGTCTTCACCGAAGAAGACGGTCGATTATTTTGGCTTCGAAGATGAGTACGAAGATCAAGAAAACATATCGCCAAACAAACAATTTGTCAATTACAATAGGAGAAAAATACCCAAAAGGGTTGTTAAGCGACCGTGTCTCAGAGAACTCAATGAAATTACACCGCGCGTTGAGGAGCCCAAAGTTGCAAAATTAATTGACGTTGTCGACCATGTTGTTTTACCTGACATAATCTCTAATGCTCCTGATATACAAGAAGATGAAATTATGTCGGACTCTCTTGTCACTGATCCAGAAATCGCTGCCAAACAGGTCGCACTTTTTGAAGATCCAGTATTGCCCGAGATATCCACTTTGGAAACGGTAATCAAGTTTATTCCTTTGATTCCAATTTAAATTATAACACGATTAAATTTTCTTTGAGATATATCTCAATACGCCATTCAAATTTGATGTCACTATAATGCAGTGGTTCTTAACCGGGGCGCCAGCGCCCCCTTGTGGGCGTTTTAAAGGTCTGGCGGGGCGTTTTTAAATTTTTAGCATTTATGGGGCGCTGCGGCAGTTGAAGTGGGCGTTGTGTCGCTTCTGCATATTGCACGAGTCTGGGCCGGCTGGGCGCTCGCAGCGCGCGCGGCGGCGAGCGGGCCAACTGCACGGAGCGCGGCGGCGAGGCCGGGGTTGGGGGGAAGCGCAGGCCGCTAGCTCCGTCGCTATATCGGCGGGTCTCACCAACGCACCAACACACGCACAGCTATTCGTACGATAGACAGAGTCTTTGAGTGTGTGTGAGCGTAGTTCTCATAATCTGGGAGCACTGATGCACTTAGTCATCTCTGTCAATCCGTTGGAGACGGTCGCGTTCACTTATAAGCGTTAGTTTATCTGAGGGGTTCGGCATTAAATTCGCAAATCGGCCTTTATTTCAAGATGACAACCAAACAGAAAAGATGTCGACAATATTCTATTGACTATTTAAAATTCGGTTTTATTCCATCTCCTACAAATCAACAATTGCCAATGTGTTTACTCTGTCAACACGTATTTTCTAATGAGGCAATGAAGCCATCGCGGTTAAATGAACATTTTTTAAAGAAACATCCCGACAAGAATAATAAAGATATATTGTACTTTCAAGAACTTAAGAAAACATTTGAAAGCCGTAATACTCTCAGTAATGTTTTTAAGAAGATTTCAAGTCGGAACGATAAAGGACTAATAGTATCTTATGAAATAGCACAAATTATTGCAAAATGTGGTGCACCACATATATATGGAGAAAAATTAATACTACCAGCTATACGTGTATTCATTAATAATATGATCGGACAAAATCAGCAAGAGATTCTTTCTTCAGTCCCATTGAGCAATGACACGGTTTCAAAAAGAATTGATGAGATGGCAAATGATATCGAAATTCAGTTATGTGATGAACTACAGTCCAACGATTTTTCATTACAATTGGATGAGAGTACTCTGCGTGATAATGAATCTCTACTACTTGCTTATGTACGATTTGTGAAGAATGAAAAAATTATCGAAGAAATGTTATTTTCAAAATTACTTACTACTGACACGAAAGGTTCGTCAGTATTTGAAACCCTTGAAAACTTTTTCACTGAAAAAAAGATTCCCTTTACTAATGTTATTGCCTGTGCTACTGACGGAGCACCAGCTATGGTTGGTCGGCATCGTGGTTTTATATCAAGGTTGAAGAACGTTGCACCAAATGTTCTAGCAATTCACTGCGTCATTCACCGTCAACATTTAGTCGCAAAGAAGATTAATGGAAGACTTCATAAATCGCTGAGTATTGTTATAAATGTCATCAATAAAATAAAGTCTCATCCCTTGAATGATAGATTATTTCGTCAACTGTGTAAAGAAAATGATGAAGAATTCGAACGACTTATCTTACATACAGAAGTAAGATGGCTATCAAAAGGAAATTGTTTAAAAAGATTTTATGCATTATTTGATACAATTGTGGAATTTTTGGAAGTAAACAATGAAAACATATGCTATGAATTAAAATTACTGCGAAATGATGTGGCCTATCTTTCGGATATATTCGAAAAGATGAATGAAAATCTCCTGAAGCTTCAAGGAAACAATATCAGCCTTATTAAAGCCAAAGGTGTTGTACTGAGCTTTATTAACAAACTCAAATTATTTAAAGATAATCTTTGTCGGCGAGAACTCAATCAGTTTCCTTCTTTACAACAATTAAAAAAAGATATACTTAAGGATTCTGATTTGGAAACATACTGTAGCCACATTGACGCCCTTATCGAAGATATGATAATACGATTCAAAGACTTGTATGAACTTTTAATACCAGATTGGATAATTAATCCATTTTTATCAAATGTAGAAAATGTCAGTGAAAATTTAAAAGAGCAGTTTATTGAGCTACAAAATGACTGTGAAGCTAAAATTGTGTTCAATCAATGTAATTATGATGTTTTTTGGGTCCATTTTCGCCATCAATACCCTCTTCTGTGGAAAGAGGTAAAATTACCCATCGTAGCATTTCCTTCATCATATTTAGTGGAAAAGGGTTTTAGCGCAGTAACGCATATATTAAAAAAATCCCGAAATCGATTACAGATAAGCCAAAGAGGAGATTTAAGACTATATTTAACTAAACTTGAACCTAATATTACGAAAATAGCCCAATCACATGAGGCTCAAGGATCTCATTAATTTTTTTAATAAAAATTCTCATTTCCATTGAATTATTTACTTTTTAGTTAAAATAATAATATAATTTTGTATGTAATGTTAATATGACATAAATGGCAATAAATACATAATTTTTATAAAAATAATCATGTTTTTTATTTGTTTTTCTTATAATTTTTTATTTGTAAAGAAAATCATTGCATGAAATACATAAAAAAGAGAGTATTTTTTTTTGTGGGGAGGGGGGGCGCTGGATAATTTTACTGTGGTAAAGGGGGCGATTCTTTCAATATGGTTAAGAAACACTGCTATAATGTATAAAATTAATTTGTCCTTGTAGCAATAATATTCATCGAAGTGATTATTTTAAAAAAAGGTATTAAAAAGAACAATTAAAACACTGCCTTAGTACAAACATAGTCTATGAAATATATATGACATAGTATAGGGATATAGGAAATGAAGCGATGCAAATCACTCTACATAATCACATTTTATGTTTTAATTACTGCTTCATCCGTGATTTTTAATGAATATAATATTCTATTAATTTAAGCCATTACCTCATACAATTATGCTAAATCATATTTTTAATCTAAATATTTATTTGACATCAATAGGTGGTTTCTGGGGACACTGCATTTCCGTTGGACGATTAGCTTTACAATTTAGGCGGTTTTCGTGGGCAAACAGAACATTAGAATATTGGGGTTGTAATGTTAGGGGAACGGAGGGTTTGCAGGGAAGTGGTATAGCTGGTATCCATTTTAAGGACCTAAATGTTCTCTTTGCCAATAGTGTGATTTTGTTCATTTTACATTTTATTCTTATTTATTACTTTTTTCAGATTCCGAAAAAAGTTTACGATATTCGCAAACGCATCAAACGCAATACCCAAAAGAAGAAAACTGTGGTGATTGCCGACAGCGATCATTCTGATAATTCGGACGCCGAAGACTACGTAGCTAAAGCCATCTTCAGGCACAAAAAGAAAAAAAGAAATGCTAATGTCAAAGAGGTGAGGTTATTATTACGATTCCATGAAACTGCATTAAGATCTCGGCCCATACAAGGCTATGTTTTCAGATTTTCTAGGTCACCTAGGTCGCAAACAATTATTCTGGGGCCCTACTCAACTAGGCCAAATGTGCCTGTGCACATGCACATGCAATGTGTGTGTGTATGTGTTAGTGGAGATGGTGGTTAATGAAGCATCAAACATGAGATGACCATGTGCGGATTCAAACCCGCGTCAATAGTCCAATGCCTTAACCTTGTTTTGGTGTATTTGAGGTATAGTTTGAGTCCTAACAATCATGATCTTCTAATATATAGTGATAGATTTTAGACCAATGTCGCCGCCCGCACCCCCCACCGTGTACGTGGCCCGTGTAAGCATGACAATAGATTTTAATAATATTTAATACTGGCAACCGAGACTTGCAACGCCATAAATAACCCATTAAATTCTACATCCATTATATGAACAAGACAGGTATACTCTGTAAGCTTCTAAAAAAAAATCATGAAGGACTTCCAACTGCTTTGATCACCATTCTGCAAGCTTGCCTCGCTGTGTCAATTGTGTCGAGTTGTATCCGAGAGTATCCTGGATTTACGCAAAAAAAAAAGAGTACATGTAATTAATTTCTTGATATTACATAAACGTAGTTTGGAAAGTATTTTTTTGCGTCTGAATGCCACAGAATTGAAAAAATCATATTTTCATTTAGCGTCTAACCACAACAGTGAATCCTCCATGTTTTAAGTTAGGTGTTGTGAAATGTTTATATGCCTCAATATTCTGATGTAGTAAATCTTGTAACTGCATTGTGGTGACAGACCTGTTTACAAATTGACGTGTCAACAAATACTCACCGACAGTTCTTTCACAATATAAATGTTTCGATATACAGTGTTCCAAGACCATTCCCGATAAAAAAACCACCTTATTTCCAACACGAATTGATTTCATATCAAAATTTATCACAATCATGTTGTTAAAAAATATTTTACTCTCTTTTCAGAAGCACGAGATGGACGATTGGGCTGAATCCTTTAATTCTATGCTTCACGAGGTCGAGAGTTACGATTTGTGCATTGAGTAATGCATAAATCGTAACTGAAAAAAAAAATGGTCACATATTTGATACCTTTTTTTTTAATTTCAATTTGCCTCTCAATATATTATTGAAAATGTGTTATATAGCCGAAGACTCCAATTTGACAGTTAAAGTGGATTGATGTTAATGTAACAAAAAATATTAAAGGTCTAAAACGGATTGAATATAACAACATAATACGTTAATATTCCTAATGTTCATGATACTGTAACTTCAAAGCTATGCCTGCAGATAAGATGTTGATGTTGATTTTTTGATGTTGAACTATTTGGAATTCTATGTATGTGAGCAATAATTAATGAAATGAAGTTCGTTCAGTACATTCTTGCTCGCTATTAGTTGCTGTGCACGACTTCGTAGCGCGAAGCATAAATAAAATACTTTCCTTGTTCTCTAAAAAAATAACTATACATATCTATAAACGTACACCGTCATATAGGTGACTTCCAGTACAAAAAACTGTCTCGATTCCTCTGTAATAGTTACTAATTCATGGTCGCACGATAGATGACATTCGTTCAAACAATACATAGACAATCGCTGCTAAAATGTGTAGATCACAATAAAATCTTACGATAATTGATGTATTTATGTAAGATGTATTACATTAGTATTATGCAATATTTTGTTCCAGCTTACAAACACCACTACTATGTAACTGCTTATTATGAAGGACCGCTGTCTGATTTCCGTTTAGTCAAACATTTTCCTTTCACATAAACTATTTTCTCTTTATTTCTTTGTTGGGATGACTGGGCCGTAATCCAGTCAAATTACTCATTTCAGTCTCAAAAAATACTTTAGCTTAAGTGAGTTTAAAATTAAAGTAAAATAACAAAGCGTTAAAAAGAAATTGCGCTAAAGTTAAAATATGAGCGCGATGATATTGATATTAAACATAGTTTGATATTGATAAATTATATAGAATTTCAAAAAATGACTATAATAGAGATTGTGCCTTTGTTCCGAAATGTGTTTTATTCAGTTTTTTACTGAGGATCATGTTATTTTAATCAAAAGGTTGACGTCACGAATATTTGGTATGTATGCATTGCCGAAAAAGTTAGTTTTTTACAATAAGTTTATTACTTAATAATATACTTCTTAATTATATGTAAGTGATCATTTTAGTCTCAATTTTAATATTCATGTTTTACAAAAATAGAGTAGTGTGTTAAGTGATTGCGTTGTATTCATAGTTGACATTATGACTATTTTAAAGTGTATTCATATTAAAAAAAGTTTTTCCAACGAATGTGCTTTCTTATGTCGGTAGGTGTTGGTAATTTATTTTAAATAATATGAAAAATTCAGGTATCGTGTTTTGTTGCCTTTGTCATTGTTATTAAACAAGTCATATGTAACTGTAGCAGATGAAATCTTACCATACGTTGTATTTTTCAGTTGTATCTCAAGAAATATTGAATTTGACTTGTAAATAAGTAGGTAATTTCCTAATTAAAAAAAATGTAAATTAAATATTTTTTACTTAGTATCTAAGTCACTAACTCACTATCATTACAATTCGTTTATAACTATCGAATATTAAAGCTAAATAGTTAATTTTAAGGAAAGAATAAACTAAAAAAATCTGTATAAATAAAGATGGTTTTTTTAAAGTTCGCTTATGCATTTATCGATACACGGTTTAAAGATTTAGTGCACCTACCGATATTTGAATAACTTTTGTACCACATTTAAGGAGGATGGTCACACGGCGTCATTCATATGTGACCACTTTTGTTGCAAGCTATGCGAAAAAACGAAATGATCGTTTTTCTCGTTGCGTTTCAGCCGAACCCAGAAGTCTCTCATCACTCTCGGGCCAAATTTAAGCGATCACATGAATGACGCAGTGCATACATTTGATATAATTTATTATCATTTTTTTAATATTTTGCGATCATGCAATGAAATATGTTATTTTTAGACTACTTTTGAGTTGTTTGCTTTACAATAATGTGTGTTTTATTTTTAAATAAAGTGTCGCCTGATTTATATGCCATGTAATTTTTAAAGTTTGTTTTGATTAGTATTAGAATTGATTATTTTTGAATACATCCGAATGTATTTTTTTTTTTTTATAGTTCATGGATTATCTAAACATTACAAGAAATGTATATACTATTTCTTTGTATTACAATTTGCCCCAAAATTATAGAAAATTAAGAAATGTCACCCATCTACTGTAAAATCAGCTGTGCGGGAGTGAGACGCCACAAATTGTAAATAAGTTTGAACAGCTTATAAAATTCTCTAGAATTTTGGTTCATTACTAACTATACAAATAATAAAAAAAAAATCTAAGTTGCAAAATACTTTTTTTTACAAAATTTTATTTTTGATATGCAATAAAAGAAAATTTAAAGCAATAACACCCGTTTTTTATGTTTTACTTGTGTTCCTTGATATCGTAAGAAACTATTTATAAATAATATATATTTTTTTTATCGTGAACAGAAAATGAAAAAAAAAAAAATACCCATAGATACTAAATTAAAAGGGGGTTGTAATCACCTAATTATTGTATATTATTATGTGTTACAGATAAGTTACCATATAAGTCGTTTATATGTAATAAGAAAAGTAAGGGTCCTATGGTAGTTCCTTGGGAAGTCCCCATTTGTCTATGTTCTTTTGATTTATGATAAATGACCGAGCAATGGCCATTAATGGAAGTTTTTTATTTCATTTTGAAGAAATTACAGATTTACATGCACAATACAAACATTGCATTTGTTCATTAAGATCATGTTTGTAACCACATTTCATATATCAGTGGTTTAACTGTATTTTTGAATTTTGCGTTTTCAAAAGCAGGACTTAAATGGCATTGAATGCGATCGAATATTCATTTGCATTTTGTTAATATATATCAATACTGCTAATGGCCCTCAAAATGTCATTGAACATAATTAAATAAAATCAAGAGACTTCCTTACTTTTTATTTAAAGATTTGGAAATATAACGTTTTTGTGGTGCCCGCTGCTTTTTAGTTTTCTGTTGGTTTTTTTTTTAAAGTGGTCTGATTGTGTGGAAATTAAACATAAAATATAATTAGACCATGTTTTTTTTCTCATTGATTTTCTTTTTTTTTTATTTTCTTAGTTTTTTGATGAATTATATATACTATGAAAAATATTGTTTTGCTGGTGTTTAGAAAATTTTCTCATTTTCTGCACATTTTAGAGATGTTCATTGAATATTTTCGTGAATTTAATAAAAAAATTATAAAATAAAATTCAAACCATACTCCTTAAACGTACTTGAGACTTTGGGCCTTAGCACAAATCCGATTAATAACACTTTATTTTAAAATAAATCTCAATGCATGATTATATTATACATTATACTCTATTTAATTTTGACTAGAATAACGAAATGAGTATTATAATTATTTATAAAAAATAAATATATTTTATTTTTCCTTTTTGCAAATTTCAGTTTACCGTAATTCTTCCTTATTCGAAGATATTTTCATGGCTTTTCAAAAGGAAAATTAAAAGCTTATTTTCCAGTCTCTGCAAGCGGATTGCCGGTGCCTGAAGCACTCCGAATGGGTTGCTTCCCTCCCCAACAACGTTCACACTAGAAGCCATTTTGTGATCATTAACTTTGAGGGCGAGCATCTAATGCAGCATCCCGGCAAAATTCAGTAGGTTACAGTTGCCATTAAATTCATCGGTGCAAGTCAAGTTAATAGGTTATCTTAAGTACATCTTAATAGCCAATAGCACTGGCAAAAAATAAATGTGGACCATATAATTGGAGGAT
Organism: Neomicropteryx cornuta; assembly: GCA_020383195.1. Classification (NCBI taxonomy): domain Eukaryota; kingdom Metazoa; phylum Arthropoda; class Insecta; order Lepidoptera; family Micropterigidae; genus Neomicropteryx; species Neomicropteryx cornuta. The sequence continues at coordinate 14,944,010 of JAHKQU010000019.1, read as the reverse complement.
GAGACATGACGACATCTATGAGATTTATGATCTATATAAGATTAACATAATCTTACAGACTAACAATCTTCAAACTATCCAATTTGCATTTTACACCTTGACCAGAAAATTACACTTATAAAACAGCCAGTTGATTATAAATAAATTAGCTTATAAATAAATAATGTAAAACCGCATTCTTATTCGTAACTGATTTTAAGCTTTCACATTTAAACATGATTTTTATCCTGTGTGTACAAGAATTAATACTAACGTATGAGAAATGATCACACATCCCATCCTCAGGGGGGGGATATTGAGACGTTCGTCCAACGCAAATAATGACGCAAAAAAAAGAGGGGCTGTAAGATTCATGTTTATAATTTTTATTAGGTGATTGACAAAAAATATTCCATTTCATCAAATACAAATTATTTTATGACACAAAAATATTATTTTCATCAGGTAAGTTACCGCAATTATCTTAGATCTTTTGATTAGCATTTTAATTTTGCATAGAAATTCTAAGTGGTCTGCATTATTAGCTAAATTATATTTGGTTAAACTAGCAAGCTCTATTAAGGTGTGGGGCCTCAAACTGTTTCCTACATCCAAAAATTTACAACTTACAGGAGGCACCAACATAACTAATGCGAGTTGTTCCAAAGTAGGTACAATTATCTGAGTGGAGAGAGTTTGATTTGTTTAGTTATTGTAGGCCGTAACCGCCCAACGAGACCTTGGCATGATCATTTCACATAATTTAAAATGAGAGCCACATATAACTTCAATGGTATAAAAGCCAACTCCTTGATTTATTTGATAAGGAAGTCTTTCCGCAACATGGCCCCAGACTTGATGTTGAAGATTTACAAATCGTATGCACGACCGCTTCTTGATTATGGTTACCAACTGTGGAGTCCTTATTTCGTCAAAGATATTCAGTTACTCGAAAAGGTACAACGGAGGTTTTCAATTGAAAAATCTTAAGTACGAATAAAAGCTCTCAATTTTAAAACTGCCAACATTGCAAGAGAGACCTGAACGTGGTGACCTTATTGAGTCATTCGAAGTGATTTCAGGGCACTACAATTGCGATAATATGAAGGACATGTTTACTTTCAATCGTAATCCTCATCTTTGGGGACACAAAATTAAAACTCTCAAAAACCCATTTCTCTACAAACGTGAGTATATATTTCCTAACTAACGGAATCGTTGACATGTGGAATCAACTACCACAATCAATCATCGAAGCCAGAAATACCAATCAATTTAAAAATCTACTGGTCAAACAAACTGAATCCAGTCGTCATGAGGTTGTGATCTTGATATGGGCATATCAGCCCTAGCTGCTCACCTATTAACCAATTATAATTATAATATTTTCATAAATCAATTCCAGTTAAGAAAATGTATGGAGCACAGCTGCTTCGTGAATCCTGTATTATATCACTGATATATGACTATAGTGGTTTGTCGTCCTACCCGTACCCATTGATATTAACTATGGATCACCCATATTCACGAATATGTATCGCGCCTCTGCTGAAATGAGTGTGAGACGCAAATTCAATACTTTGTATTACATTGATTACTTGATGGGCTCTCTAAAGTAGTCTGTGGAGATATAACAGCATAATACTAAAATTGGTCTCAAAAATATATTTTTTAATTATATCTAAGAATAGAGAATTCATCATTGGACTCGAGATGATTTTTCATGAAACTTTACATATTTAAAATTCAAAATTTTTCAAGAATGTAAAAAAATGTAAAACACATTCTCCGGTGTCCTTTCATATGCATATACCTACCTATACCCAGGCTGTCCCGCTCTGCTCTGTTTGGGCGGGAAATGAGATGAAAGATTGCCGGGACGCACGAAGCGACAGACAGAGACGACAATAGCCAGCCAATGCGTTCGTGGCGAGGAGAGAGAGAGATCGCTGCATCAAATGACGCGAGCGTTGAGTCAAAGCGTCACATAGAAAAGTGGCACTGCCATGTGTACTAAAATAAAACATTTGGTTTAAATTTTTGTGATTGCCAAAACAAAAAAAGCGGTCTACTCAACATCGTTATTTTTTTTAAATACGTTATTTATTTACATCAAAAGCATTTTTAATTAAGTGTATAAATAATAACATTTCAGTTTAGCCTCCGACCCCAAAGAGTCCTCGGGCCACAATCGCTTTAGTGCTCTGCTGAGCTTAAAAGTGACCTTACACCGACTTTACTAAAATGCCTGAGTTGTAAGTTTAGTTGAAAGGTAAATCGATAACACATATATGTATCTGCTAGGGATACATGTAGGAGATTGCACATATCTACAGGTTCGTGGGTAAATCAGTTGAATGATTTCATTTTGGATATACTTAAAAGCTACTTCGATAAAATATCGGTCTTTGGCGACTTACAAAGCCTGGAAAATCATTGGCAATTTTTAGAATTTATTTATCATGTATGACTTATGTCTTCAAGGTGCTGATCGCAGTTCAAGTGGCCTTTCATTCTGGCAGCAGCATCTCGCAAGTCTGGAATTGAATGAGTGCTTTTGTGCGTATGTTTTCTTACTTATTATTCTTGACTGCGAAGGATAACATGGCCGATTTTACCCCACTCGGAATGGAGTTCCACCAGGCCGCTTGTTTATTTATTTAGCGCATAGCCTGTGTTATCGAAGAGGCGATTTTAAGCGCAGTTCCGACTGCCTTATTTTTGTTTTCCTGGTGCGAGGCCATTCATTACAGGCAAACAACATCTCTCAAATTTATAGTACTTGTTTCACGAATTGCATATTATTTGTGTTGTGCAAAAATCCTTTGCTGCCAAAATTCAGTTAGATTGGAAACGAAACTTATAAAATATTACGAGTGTTTTTAAATTAAAATTTGTCAAATGCCTTTGACTACTGTTTTTAATTTAAAAAAAAAACTTTTTAAATAGTCGTCTTAGGTCGCTGACAGGCAGACAGTACATTTTCTTTAGATTAGTAGTCATTTGTAACTAACTTTGGGTATTATCCTGAAATATTATCTAATACGAATCCATTGGGCAGCATTTGTGTTTGTGTGATGATGGATTATAAAACACTCATGTCTAAAAGATGGGTTCATACATTGTTTTACTTTTGTTAAATGATTCACAAATTCATCGTCAGTACCGGTGAGATTTGTTTATATCTTCCGGATCATTTTACCAGATCACGGAAACATACGCTTTTTGTTGTAGCAATTAGCGTGTCGTAACGACGCGTCCGCAGTGTCTGAATATCGCTCAACTAAATACATACTTGGCAACATTTTACGCATGCGGCTCAGATGGTAGTTTTTAATAATCACAAATCTACATATTATAGTCTAATAATTTTTAGTGAATTCTTTTGTCACTTAATCATAAAAATACATAGATAAAATTGCTTTAAATGCTTTAGGATTGTCCAGTTCACTAGTTCTTTTAAATTTACAAATTAATATCTATGACGGATTCGTCGATTAAACTTCTAAGAAGTTAGTAGTATTTAGCTCAATTATACATAAAGCTTGTACAATTGACCTTTTAAGTTAAATTTTTATCCTAATTTAAATGTCGACTATGTTCAGTGTAAAAACTCTTATATTTAAGTGTTTTGCCCGCATATACTTTAACTCTTGTATAAAAAAAGTATATATATATATTTTGTTGTGTTTTTAAGTTTTATTGCCACAATCTTTAACTACGCTGATAAGGAATTCGAGTGATGGCTGTCCAGTTATTGGCATCTTTGATAAAATGACGATAATGACAATTATCCGCAACCTGGCAGCACCGCCCGGCCCCCGGCCCCCGGCCCCCGACCCCACGAACGGTCGCCGGACGCTGTCGAGTTCGCCTCTCCCCAAAACGGAGCGCCGAGATAAACGGCGCCGTCGATACTTGCTGAGCGACGGCGCCGCGCCGTTGACGCCTGACCGCGATTTTCCTCGCGCGTGCCAAAGCGGTGACAAATCAAAATAGACTTTTCCAGGATTTTCACGGGTGAGTTGAATTTCTTATTTCTGAGATCTTCCCTGTTGGGTTCGCGCCTGCGCCCTGTTCCCACTGCCCCGAGGTTTCTTTGTTTTCACATTTGTTGAAAAACTAAAACGATTTAAAAACAACAAACAGTCGTATAGACAAAATGAAAAAAAAGCGGTTTTATGTAGATATTTTTTGTATTATTTTAACTAAACATTCTTTTACGGTTGAAAGATACAAGTATACAATTCATAAATTGCAATATAATATAGCTAGTAAATATAGTTTCTTTTTATTTAAAAACGTCTATTTTACTACTTTAAATTTACCCGTTAGTAATATTGTAAACCAAATTTCAAATGGAGGATTGAAGAAAATTGTTTTTTTTTTATTATTTTAAACGATTACAAAAATGTAAATAAACCATGAAAGAATGAATCATGAATGAGAATCTTATTTTAGTCATGTCATTTCATCTGAAACTTTCGTCCTATAAATTTTATGTTTTGATCCTTCCTACATAATAAGAACTATATTAATCTGCGATCTGTTTATATGTTTATATTATGTTATGTTATATTTATAATCTGTTTATATTTTATGCTATAAGGGAAAAAAAACTTTGACCCCATGATGTGGTTCCGGATGTTTTCCTATCCATAATAAATATCGAAGTATAATTCTGTGCGCATTGTATCTATTTGCTACTATGCTAAAATACTTGTGCCAGTGCAGTTTCTGATAATGAAGCGGTCAAATCACGTGCCCAGAAACAGAAACTATACATTCTGACGCAAAATGTCGCATCTACTGAAAACTAACTTTCTTGAGAAATATTAACCTAAGTACTACCTGGCGAAATCCACTGAGGATACATTTTAGAAAGTCGCTAAAATAAAAATTAAACAAATCTATAAAGCAAGATAATTATTGGCATGTTCACAAACGTTGTAATTTAACCTTACTTCAATATCGCGAGTTAAGGACATTTATTCTGGAAAAAAATATTTATAATTTTAAGGAATTTACATACTTAAATGATGAATTATACACAATTCACTATGCAACTACTATTCCTGTATTTTCTTTAGTATATGCACTTGTAAAGCGATTGTTATGCAAGTATCAACAGTATATAAACTGTAAATTAGGTAAAAGTTTATTTATTTAGATCTATATCAATTTGATTTCTAATTTTTAATTCTCTTGTCTTCTATATTTTAAATGTTTGTGGCTGTACCAATAATTTGTATTGTTAATTCTGTACAACAAGTTTGTTTATGGAAATAAATTATCTTATCTTATCTTATCTTATCTTACCTACCCAAAACACGTTTGTAAATTATGTCAATGTTACATTGTTTGAATTTGGCGGTAAACATCTGTCGGATGTGGTCTGGCCGGGGAATTATCACAGGTTTCCATAATAATTACCCAGCCATCGTCCTTCTCTCTCTTCTAATATAATATCAGGTGAATACCTGATGAAATTTCACAATAACAGTAACTGACGTTCTGAAAAAATTGGCTTCAAAATAAAATAAAATACGAACGAGTTCATACAAGCTAAGAAGTGAGCGCGTGACGCCATTATATCGAACGGAAAATTTTGTGTGATTTTTGCTTCCTTAAAATAAGTGTGAGATTGGACGAAACTTAACAAAAGTGAAACGGGATTACCCCTGCAAAATTCCACGTGCAAAATGCAAAATAAATAATTTAAAAATATCTGCAAAAAATCCTTGAAATCGCTTTAACCACTCTAAAGTGATAAGCGAACAAACATGAGAAATGAAACGTACGAATTGATTTAAAATATTTTTTTGGAGTCGGTTAAAAATACAATAACACTTATTCTAATTTATTAGTATATGAACTATTTGGTAACACAACCATGTTCTCTTTAAATGCGTATTCAAGGATTCACAATTAGAGTTGAGTCGTACTAGGTAAATCTCATACCTGTTCTTGCTAGTATGAGTCCAAAGAAATACCTGTTCCAAAAACCTGTTCCGCCCGCACTAGCTAGTATTTGCGAACGAGTCTCAAATCTGTCTAATAAGAAAATACTTCGGCTAATAAGAAAATACTTCGGTACGTGGTGATACTGCAATCGAACAATAGGTCGTTACCTGAGTGATATTTACGGTGATAAATCTTTTAAAAACTAGTTATCGACTATCGTAGCTACCTATCAAAATTGTAGCATTTTAGTTCTCAATTATAGTACATACAGACAAAAACACCCGTATTAGTAAATATTTATTAAAACAAAAAATCAAAGTTACTTTACGCCTTCACTAATCACTATCATTACTGTCATCACTAGAATCAGTATAACTGTCATTGTCGACATTCACATACAACTGATGTCACCAAAACTCATCAGGCATCTTATCGATATCCTTATTGTTATCTTGAACGAAATGAGCTTCAAAATGTGTGCTTTTAAGACGGCGAATTCTGTGGTCATTCAACCGTGAATATATAAATATGATGTAAAATTGACTGTAAAAGTACGGTTTCAAATGAACAAACTTTATCAAACAAAGTCTAAGACGATTGCATAGTAAATCGATGTAGTATGCGCTATGCGTCCATCGGAATAATAAATACTAATTGGCTAGTATGCGTCCATCGGACAAATACTAGTTGGCAAGCTAGTATGCCGTGGAACAGATTGTTCCTAGTATCGAAATACTAGTTGGCAAGCTAGTATCCCGTGGAACAGACTGTTCCTAGTATCGAAATACTAGTTGGCAAGCTAGTATGCCCGTGGAACAGATTGTTCCTAGTATCGAAATACTAGATTTTAAAATACTAGCTTCTTGTCGTCTCTCTCTCACTCTGTGTTCTGTCGTACGTGCGAGTGGGGCAGACCTAGTATTTCCTCAGTTCTTGTCGTCTCTCTCTCACTCTGTGTTCTGTCGTACGTGCGAGTGGGGCAGACCTAGTATTTCTTCAGTTTTTGTCGTCTCTCTCCCACTCTGTGTTCTGTCGTACGTGCGAGTGGGGCAGACCTAGTATTTCCTCAGTTCTTGTCGTCTCTCTCTCACTCTGTGTTCTGTCGTACGTGCGAGTGGGGCATACCTAGTATTTCCTCAGTTCTTGTCGTCTCTCTCCCACTCTGTGTTCTGTCGTACGTGCGAGTGGGGCAGACCTAGTATTTCAAGCTAGTGTGCATCGCAATTCGCACATCTATTTATTATCAAACAGGCAGGCGCCAGGCAGGCTTTATGGCCACAGTGCAGCCACCTTTTAAAATTGAATTATCGTACCTAGCTAACAAAATTATAATATTTTAGGTCTCAATTATAGTATATACAGATAAAAAAAACACTTTAAGCCTTCATTAATCACAATCATTACTGTCATCACTAGAATCAGTATAACTGTCATTGCCGACATTCACATACAACTGATGTCACCAAAACTCATCAGGCATCTTATTGTTATGAGATAGTTTCTTGCCTATGTTCAGTTTTGTTAAAAAATATCTTGAATGAAATGAGCTTCAAAATGTGTGCTTTTAAGACGTAGAATTCTGTGGTCATAGTAGTGTTACAAAAAATGCGTTTTGCTTTATAAATGTCTGAATATATGTCATAGTATGTATATGCGCGTTGCGCAGAACAATCTAATTGATACAAATGTATATTATGGTACATTGGCGTAGGTACGATAATAACGTTGCTATCGTACATCGTGCGTAGGCAATGGTTTATAGTACAAATACGATTATTATAGTACGAACGACATCATTGTTTAGGCTCGGTCTTTGCTTGGGTATTATTTTAGGTAGATTTCATTAGGAAAACTACCTATTGCAATGGGTACCATGTGGCAGGTCATAAATTTCAGAAAATTTCGACATATCTTCGCGTTTCACATGCCCCAGAATCCATAACCACCCTCAATTTAAAAGTTTATATATACGTTTATAATCTATCTATCTATTTAACTATATAACTTTCTTGTGGACACGATAACTGCCATAATTTTACATCAATCAGTTTCAAATTGATACATAAAATTTCAGACTAGGGGGGCGGGAATGGGTGGTTTTTCGAAACAGCGAAATTTTGCTATAACTTTCTTCGTATATTAGATATGAAATCCATTTAAATTTTATTTTATTACTCAGGTAAGTACCTAAAGAAGGTAACTTTTTGATAGCACCAACCATTGGTCCTAGGAGTGGTAAAAATTAGTTTTTCAAAATTAAAAAAATAATAATACCTATCTTAATAGTCATCGGATCAAATCAGTTCAAAATGTTAATTGTAGGCCTATAATTTCCCTACAATTTTTGGTTGAAACAATTTTTGATATCAGCAACTCTATAGCCACAGTTCGACAAGTACGACAAGTATACGATGTGGCGGCAGGTTGAGTTGCGCGAGCTGTCGCGCGGGGAGTAAATCACGCGGCAGCTCACGCAATGTTTGATACAAGTTCGCGCAAATTGTAATTACTTTGATCCAGTGAAATCTACCTCCGCCTTCCGGCATGCGGAAAGGGATTTTTAAAATTTATTTCAATTTCAACATTGCCAGAAGCAACTTTTATTAATCAAATATATACAAATACAATGTAAATAAATTCAGCTAAGACATTGTCTTTTATGCCGATTTCTTATTCTTAACTAAAATACAATTTATTTATACATGCATAAAATATAATACAAAATACTCACAAATTAAGTTAAAGGTGATTTAAAAACAAAATTAAGAACTTATTTTAATTAATACCTAAATAATTTTTAATATGTTTTTTCCCATAAACTCCTTTCATTTAAGTTTTATTAAAAATTTTCTTTAAGTTATCTAACTTCAAGCGGTATTTTATTAAATAGGCTAGGTATTACATATTTTAATTGTCGATACCCATACGTATTTATACATCTTTCGACAATATTCTTTCATTCGACATTTGTCTAATAAAGTACCTACTTATTATTAACAAGTTTTTTCCATGTTCCATCTGAAACATGGTTGATTGCAATTTTATAATAGCAATGTTGACGTACCAGAAGAACTTTGAAATGGGTGAACAATTTATAGTAGTCGCCTTGCATTGAGATTTTTTTAATTTTTCGAATAATTATTTTTAAGATACGAATTTGTAGAATATAAATTCGCTCTATAGGTATATGTTTCATATATAAGACACCAAATTGTCATACCATACAAAATAATAGATTCCTACGTGAATATATAAATATGATGTAAAATTGACTGTAAAAGTACGGTTTCAAATGAACAAACTTTATCAAACAAAGTCTAAGACGATTGCATAGTAAATCGATGTAGTATGCGCTATGCGTCCATCGGAATAATAAATACTAATTGGCTAGTATGCGTCCATCGGACAAATACTAGTTGGCAAGCTAGTATGCCGTGGAACAGATTGTTCCTAGTATCGAAATACTAGTTGGCAAGCTAGTATCCCGTGGAACAGATTGTTCCTAGTATCGAAATACTAGATTTTAAAATACTAGCTTCTTGTCGTCTCTCTCTCACTCTGTGTTCTGTCGTACGTGCGAGTGGGGCAGACCTAGTATTTCCTCAGTTCTTGTCGTCTCTCTCTCACTCTGTGTTCTGTCGTACGTGCGAGTGGGGCAGACCTAGTATTTCTTCAGTTTTTGTCGTCTCTCTCCCACTCTGTGTTCTGTCGTACGTGCGAGTGGGGCAGACCTAGTATTTCCTCAGTTCTTGTCGTCTCTCTCTCACTCTGTGTTCTGTCGTACGTGCGAGTGGGGCATACCTAGTATTTCCTCAGTTCTTGTCGTCTCTCTCCCACTCTGTGTTCTGTCGTACGTGCGAGTGGGGCAGACCTAGTATTTCAAGCTAGTGTGCATCGCAATTCGCACATCTATTTATTATCAAACAGGCAGGCGCCAGGCAGGCTTTATGGCCACAGTGCAGCCACCTTTTAAAATTGAATTATCGTACCTAGCTAACAAAATTATAATATTTTAGGTCTCAATTATAGTATATACAGATAAAAAAAACACTTTAAGCCTTCATTAATCACAATCATTACTGTCATCACTAGAATCAGTATAACTGTCATTGCCGACATTCACATACAACTGATGTCACCAAAACTCATCAGGCATCTTATTGTTATGAGATAGTTTCTTGCCTATGTTCAGTTTTGTTAAAAAATATCTTGAATGAAATGAGCTTCAAAATGTGTGCTTTTAAGACGTAGAATTCTGTGGTCATAGTAGTGTTACAAAAAATGCGTTTTGCTTTATAAATGTCTGAATATATGTCATAGTAAGTATATGCGCGTTGCGCAGAACAATCTAATTGATACAAATGTATATTATGGTACATTGGCGTAGGTACGATAATAACGTTGCTATCGTACATCGTGCGTAGGCAATGGTTTATCGTACAAATACGATTATTATAGTACGAACGACATCATTGTTTAGGCTCGGTCTTTGCTTGGGTATTATTTTAGGTAGATTTCATTAGGAAAACTACCTATTGCAATGGGTACCATGTGGCAGGTCATAAATTTCAGAAAATTTCGACATATCTTCGCGTTTCACATGCCCCAGAATCCATAACCACCCTCAATTTAAAAGTTTATATATACGTTTATAATCTATCTATCTATTTAACTATATAACTTTCTTGTGGACACGATAACTGCCATAATTTTACATCAATCAGTTTCAAATTGATACATAAAATTTCAGACTAGGGGGGCGGGAATGGGTGGTTTTTCGAAACAGCGAAATTTTGCTATAACTTTCTTCGTATATTAGATATGAAATCCATTTAAATTTTATTTTATTACTCAGGTAAGTACCTAAAGAAGGTAACTTTTTGATAGCACCAACCATTGGTCCTAGGAGTGGTAAAAATTAGTTTTTCAAAATTAAAAAAATAATAATACCTATCTTAATAGTCATCGGATCAAATCAGTTCAAAATGTTAATTGTAGGCCTATAATTTCCCTACAATTTTTGGTTGAAACAATTTTTGATATCAGCAACTCTATAGCCACAGTTCGACAAGTACGACAAGTATACGATGTGGCGGCAGGTTGAGTTGCGCGAGCTGTCGCGCGGGGAGTAAATCACGCGGCAGCTCACGCAATGTTTGATACAAGTTCGCGCAAATTGTAATTACTTTGATCCAGTGAAATCTACCTCCGCCTTCCGGCATGCGGAAAGGGATTTTTAAAATTTATTTCAATTTCAACATTGCCAGAAGCAACTTTTATTAATCAAATATATACAAATACAATGTAAATAAATTCAGCTAAGACATTGTCTTTTATGCCGATTTCTTATTCTTAACTAAAATACAATTTATTTATACATGCATAAAATATAATACAAAATACTCACAAATTAAGTTAAAGGTGATTTAAAAACAAAATTAAGAACTTATTTTAATTAATACCTAAATAATTTTTAATATGTTTTTTCCCATAAACTCCTTTCATTTAAGTTTTATTAAAAATTTTCTTTAAGTTATCTAACTTCAAGCGGTATTTTATTAAATAGGCTAGGTATTACATATTTTAATTGTCGATACCCATACGTATTTATACATCTTTCGACAATATTCTTTCATTCGACATTTGTCTAATAAAGTACCTACTTATTATTAACAAGTTTTTTCCATGTTCCATCTGAAACATGGTTGATTGCAATTTTATAATAGCAATGTTGACGTACCAGAAGAACTTTGAAATGGGTGAACAATTTATAGTAGTCGCCTTGCATTGAGATTTTTTTAATTTTTCGAATAATTATTTTTAAGATACGAATTTGTAGAATATAAATTCGCTCTATAGGTATATGTTTCATATATAAGACACCAAATTGTCATACCATACAAAATAATAGATTCCTACGTGAATATATAAATATGATGTAAAATTGACTGTAAAAGTACGGTTTCAAATGAACAAACTTTATCAAACAAAGTCTAAGACGATTGCATAGTAAATCGATGTAGTATGCGCTATGCGTCCATCGGAATAATAAATACTAATTGGCTAGTATGCGTCCATCGGACAAATACTACTTGGCAAGCTAGTATGCCGTGGAACAGATTGTTCCTAGTATCGAAATACTAGTTGGCAAGCTAGTATCCCGTGGAACAGACTGTTCCTAGTATCGAAATACTAGTTGGCAAGCTAGTATGCCCGTGGAACAGATTGTTCCTAGTATCGAAATACTAGCTCTGCCCCACTCGTACGTACGACAGAACACAGAGTGGGAGAGAGACGACAAGAACTGAGGAAATACTAGGTCTGCCCCACTCGCACGTACGACAGAACACAGAGTGGGAGAGAGACGACAAGAACTGAAGAAATACTAGGTCTGCCCCACTCGCACGTACGACAAAACACAGAGTGAGAGAGAGACAACAAGAACTGAGGAAATACTAGGTCTGCCCCACTCGCACGTGCGACAGAACCCAGAGTGGGAGAGAGACGACAAGAAGCGAAGAAATACTAGGTCTGCCCCACTCGCACGTACGACAGAACACAGAGTGAGAGAGAGACGACAAGAACTGAAGAAATACTAGCTAGTATTTGAATACCTAGTATTTCGTTCATGGGATACTAGGAACAGTCTGTTCCACGGCCATACCTGTTATTTATACCTGTTCTAGTATATACGCCTCAACCCTATTCACAATCGGGCCATACTTATTCAAATATTGATATGTGCACGAATTGCATAATAGTTACGATCTATTGTTTGCTTGGCGTTCGAGCCGGTTTGCTGTTTAGAAAAAAATCTTTGCTATTTGACATCATAAAGCAAATTAAAACCTTGGATTTGTAAGTATAGTTTTTAGATGCATAAGTTATATTCAAAAAATATATTTATTAGTGTGACTCGCAAGTCTGGGAGTTTGAACATTATGGAATGAATATGGTAGTTTTGCATTGGATATGTGCCTAACATAATTTACACTCAGAAGCGATTTATTTACCTTGACTAGGTTAGATCAAGCCTGTCGAAAAATTACAAAAAATAATCTAGTTTTTAAATAACTTTTTATGATTTACTCCAAAATAACATACAGGTTCGGACATTCAAATATATGTCATTATTTTCGAGTCACTATTATAACCGGTTAAGTGGGCTGTCATGAATCTGTTTCCTTTGCATATGTTCTTTTATCTGAGAAACGTTCGATACAATAGTCCTTTTAAATGATATCTTTAAAAGCCTATATTTTTTAGAAATTCGTGAAGTCATGCAAAAGTACGCCATTATCCCAGTAGGTGCGTCCCTACTGGCACTGAACTCAAAGCCTTGATAGATATTAGAAGCCACTGCGATGACCGACATACATTCAGGTTAAGAGTAGTAAGCGCTAACGAGGAAATTAAAAATATCGCTTCTGCCTGCTACTCGCATCCCTAGTTATCAATGAAGCCATGAATCAAAGAAACGTTTAACTTCGAAGTAGCCTTTTTCTTCCATTCTTTGGCCGTACTCAGTTTAGGAGTTTGTATATAGAATAATGCACTGACTGTCTATCTTACTTACACCTTTATAGACGGCATGAATGATAAATGAGTCAGTATTTTTAAATATTTTAATCAAGAGAGCTTTCGTGATTATAAAGTCTATATTTAGCCGCAGCCGAGCTAAGGAATCCGTGCCGGTCGATAATGCAGCGAGTGTTCGAAACGATTATTTTCCAAGATTTCGCGGTGCCGACCCACTTTTTAATACTAGTAATAAAGCACGCGAGTCGAAACGAAACGTTCGCCAACTTTATTAGAAATCCCCCCATAATAGGGCAATGCTTCTGCACGCCATTAAAGCACGCTGTGCCGTCACGTTGTTTTTTACTACGAAACCACATGTGTTTATTAACATAATTTACAGATACAAAAACACAGAAAACATATATTTAATTTTTTCCATAAATGTTTTCTAGTTCACTAGGTACCATATTAATTCTGATGATTTTCATCTACATAACGCGACGCGGTTTTAATGTGTAACAATATAGCAATTTAAAAAATCAGTGAATGTTCCTCTTTAATGGGAACCTAGTCTTTTTTATAAACGCTTAAATCTGGTGGGATATGCCTTTAATGACGGTGTAAGATGACAGGTTTTCTGGTTAAACAATTTACTACTACCATTGTTTACCCCCATATAAAATCAAAACTACTAATAAACAATGTATAGTTAATATTATATGCTGATATATTTTTTATTATTAGCTATAACATTAATAGCTAACATTATTAGCTATATAGTTATTGCTAGCTATAACATAAATATTGCCGTAGGACTGACGCGAGCACCCCATCCTCCTGAATACACCGTGGCCACCCACCGCCTCTGTTATTTCAAGGGTTGTATGTTTTTTTAGAATTAGGGCACTTATCAAGACTACATTTAAGGCTCGGAAGAGTTTTTTGTTTATTTGTGTTCTTTTATTTTTATTTCTTTTATTCGGTTGTGAATACAAGATGTTTTCGTCACCTATTTATGTCATTCACCTTATTGCGAATATTAAATTGTTGCCTCTTCTAATAAGGCTTTAGAAGAAAGTGACCGCACCAGTGGCGACACCTGTTGAGGTTTGAGCTGCGGTGCGGCCTTCGATGGCAATGCGGGCTTCTAAACCTGCTCGTCTCGGGTGAAAACTGTTTTTTTGTAGCAAACTCGGCAGGCGTTCGATGGTGCTTGACTTTCGCAACCGGATCGGAGCCAAGGAAAGCTCAGGAGCATCGCTGACTGCTACTTTCGATAGGTGCCTAGTTAGTTACCTGCCTGCGCCAAACAATAGTTCGTTACAAACACAACCTGGATCTACCTGATCCCAACTCATTTGCACAACTAGATCGTAAAAAATCTTTTACTGGTGTTAAATGCGTTTGACACAGCCTGCAATAAGGATATATTTATTATAGTCATTTATCAAAATCTTGTGTACCAATTCATGTCTTCATATCTGCAAAGTTACTAACATTTTTTAAGAACAGGATGGACTGCATTCTTTGGTACCCCTGAGCATTAGGTAGTGCCAGTCTTCTTCGAAATTATTTTTTAAATCCGTCAATATAAATGGATTGTCTACAAAGACAATGAATAAATACAGATTCGTATAGATCTCTTTGTGACATGTCATCAGACAACTACCGGTGTTGTTCGAACAGAAGACATTACGAACATTATTTCGAGCACTCACCGATAAAATTGGTGGCTGTCAAATGTCAAGTCAACAATCACAGGTGAGCGATTGCATTGCATACGGAAGATTGTGAATTTAACGTGCGCGTTATAAGGCGACACCGTTTAAATCACCCTATTATTCTAGCGCAACGAATAGCCACGTTACTGAAGCTGGCTCGAGCGGTGACGAAATCGCGTTCATTCACAGCCATAGCTACAGAGTCGCTTCGCTAGGTCAGTGACACGGAAATGTCGTTACAAGTGACACAGTGACGATGTAACAAGGTGACGAGTATAGTAACCAGTCACGCAGTTATTTTGTAACCGTTTAAGTATTGGGCTATTTTGAAATCGCGTGTAACGTAATATTAGTTATATGATTATCTCGTTAACGCCCACTGCTAATTGTAAAACGGTAAAATGATCCAATGTTCCCGAGTTCCATTTACATTTATACATTTTGCCGCGATTTAATCAATACACACAGACTTTACACACTTTTTATTACAGACTTTGTGATGTCGATGCCTTGAATGACCTAGAATCACGATAAAGACAGTACACGAGGTAGTCTGAACTGTGCTTTACAGCACAGTTATTCTGTGAAACTTTCGTGCGTACTTAACACACATAACACATAATATTTCGCGCACATAATGACGTCATCTGAGACTGCCTAACTGACTCATAAAATACTCACAATAAAATAATAGAATCCTGGTATTTGTTATTGCCTGCCCATCCAAAGTAGGTGACACCCCTCGCCATTATTTAGATGTAGGTGGTTGGGTTGGGGCGGTTGGGGCCATGTCACCGCCATCTATATTTCTTATGCCGGCGGCCCTGTCCAATTGTCCGTCCAGCCCAGACGATAAAATTTATTAACTTCAGCCATAGCGTTTAAATTTCAAAATATATTGACATTTCATTAACCAAACGTAGGCTAATGATTTTATTCTATTCTCTCTGCGAGTAAAACATATTCGTAATGGTAATTTCAGGGCCGCTCATTCGCTCATTCGCTCATTCGCTCATTCGCTCATTCGCTCATTCGCTCATTCGCACGGAGATGACATCACTCGTTATGTCATGTCGGCTGGATGATATCGATCCAGAGCTTTATTCTTTCCTACGTGTATATTTTTCTAAGTAATATTTGCGTATTCGATAAGATAGCAAAATGATGGATTAAACTAAGGGTCATTATGAAAGTAACATCCTAACCTATAACACGTTATTAGAGTAAATTAGGTAAGAACTGACGCCCGACTGTATGCAGTCAGCATATATATAGGGTGTTTTTTTTAGAGGCGTGGTTTTCAATCTGGCACTACTTTTTTCGTAGTTAGTGTTTTTGACAGCTGTCACTTGATTTATGCTCAGTTTGGTTTGCCATTTCATAATGAATAGACTTACTCCTGAACAACGTTTGCAAATAGTGCGAATTAAGAAAAAATCACTCTAATTTTTTTTAAAATCACTCTAAAATAAAGTGAAAATCGCGTCGTGGGCCTGTGGCGTGGCCTCCAAGATCGTGCGATTTAACACCGCTGGACTATTTTTTGTGGGGTTATGTGAAGTCGCTTGTCTACGCAGATAAGCCGGACACGATTAACGCCTTGGAAGAGAATATTCGGCGCGTTATTGCTGACATACGGCTCAACTTGCTGCAAAAAGTGGTTGAAAATTGGGCCTCTCGGCTGGAATTTGTTCGAGTCAGCCGCGGCGGCCACTTACTCGAAATCATTTTTAAAACATAATGGCAAACCCTTATCTTTATAATAAAACTAAATTCTTAGCCATAACATCAAATTATATGCGTTTCATCTCTTCTTGAAAACCACGCCTCTAAAATCATTATAACTGCGCGTGCAGTTGTCACGAATGCATTGCGTGCGACTGCAAATGCAGTCGCGGAGAGGTGACCTGTTAGAACATAATGAAATCAATTTTAAGATGGATTCCGAAGAATAAACAGAGTATTACGTTTCACTACCAAAAGAGGCTTTAATAACCTTTATATTATATTTTTATTTTCAAAATACGGAAAATAGACCTCTGGCCAATAAAAGAATAAATAATAAAAAAAAAATAAGCTTTTAGATGCGTATACAATGTGTCTGTGCTGTTGACCATTGAGGAGTTTCTTCGTTTGGAGCCAATCTTGGTTGGGGAATCAGGTTATGCTTACCATTAAAATGCATTGCCATCGCAACTGAACCGACATGTCAAATTTTCTCCGTAGGATAAATTAAATAAAAGCTTGTAAAAACGCGACAGGTAGGTATGTATCACAACTCAACTAAAGAAACAAACACAAAAATACTAAGTTACATATTGCTTTAATCACTAAACATTTTTTATTTAGCCTTTTTTTAATTTTTATAAATATGTAAGGAAAAACCAGTAACATTAAATAAACACATATTTATCGTCAGTGATAAACGACAATATTCAACTGGTAATTTAATTATATAGATGTATGTTTAATGCAAAACAAACGGTTGGAAATAAATAAAAGCATGTTTAAAAAAAAGGTATGATATTTCAACATAAACGATAAATTATTAAACTTAAATGATAAATTATCGATTAATTATTCAAACAAAACAACGAAAAGAAATTAACTAAATGCTAATGGTAGTCATGTGAATTATTTCGAAAAATGGTTTGTTATTTTTATGAAATTTTTATTTTAGTAATGTAATTTGTCGTGTGTGTTTTCATTAGTGAGTAGAATAAATTAAAATTAATATATTCCTATTAATTTAATAACATAGAATTAATTCCTAAAATACGACTATGGAAAAAAGAGGAGCCCTGTCATGGCCCCAAGAAATAAACTTGTTTTAAGAAAATGTATATAGAATATAGTTTTCCATACATGTAATAAAAAATGCCCAAAAAATCAAAGCTAATTACTAATTACTTACTAAAGTATTTTCTTAACCTAACGTTATACCAGAGTTGAGATTTCATGATATTTTACGGAAAATTCCTGCCCATAGTCCAGACTATGGGCAGGAATTTTAGGTTATGTTTGAGTCCACTTGTCAGTCCGCTTAAATATGAAGTTGGCGAATGTGAGGCTTCCACTGCAAAGCAGCCTTCAATTAGTTGCAACGACATTGGATTGGATTTGGCAATCTATTCGTCTGCTGATGTTATTTTTAAACAGACGGATCCACCCGCTTTTTGTTTTATAATAACCGTAAAATATCATGAAATCTCAACTCTGGTATAAGGTTAGGTTAATAAAATACATTAGTAAATAAAGTAAATTAGATACAAATTTGTTTAACATTCAACTCAGCTCAAAGATTTTAACAAGTTTTTCATTGCATCTCACCTTTCCGTTTTGCGGTATCTTGTCAGCAATAGATATTAATTCTTGAGCGGTTTTGTTTTATTTCTTTTGTATACCTCTACCACTACCCACTTACTAATTTATTGTCGATAGTGATAGAGGTGGTGAGTGCGGAGGTATATAAAAAAAACATGTTAAATGGTTATGCGATTCGATGGCATTATTTTATTACCATTAGTGATATAAAATGTGTGTCTTCTCAGGCGCATAATTAAAAACCGGAATCTCAAGGCCATGAGAATTATGCCAGCGGGTAAAACATTTTAAAAGTTGATACATTTAGTCGTTTTTACATCAGGTTTTTGCAAACTATCAAATTAACTGTAGTAGTTAATGGAGTAGTAGTCATCTCTCATGACTTTTGCTGTGAGCCGCTCGGCCCATCTAGCGGAGATTTTAGATTACTTTCAAGTTGACAACTTTTGGAATGTTTGAGTGCTAAGAATCAATAAGTATCTTCTAACTAATGTATAGATTAGATAAAGTGATAGATTTTAGGAAATATACCTCCTTCAAAGTTATTGGGCATTTAAAAAGTCATTTTTGGATAAATTTAAACATATTTTTCGTATTTTACACAGAGTTAATTTTTAGAAAAATATTACCTACTTATTTCATGAAGATTATAGAAAAACAAAACGTTTTCGCCATTTTCTTCGCGATTTCTTTATTAGAAATAAACAATCCTTAGGTCTCTGTTACGATTATTGAGTCTGATTATTTGCTTACAATGGTTCGATATCATTCACGCACGCTTGTCGCGAGCCTCCGCCTTATTTTTCCACTTTGTATAGTTGTTTCGGAGAAAAATGATCTGACCTGTATGGATGGATTGGCTCCATGGGACCGAAGATGGATCGAAGAATCGACGAGAGCCAGCTGATCGTCAATCGCATCTCTTGTTGCCTCGTTGCCTCGTCTAATGGCGCACTAGGTCACCAACAATTATTTTTTTTAATTTAATTTCTTTTTTTACAATAGGTACCACCCCCTATAAAAAAATACCTGTTTAGGGATATCGTTTAGAGTTATAATTTTTATAGCATAATATAGCGAAGTATCCTTATATATACACTATCTATATATTCTATTTAGTATAATCGTGTTTTATCTTTTATTCGCATGCTCTTTTTATTTAAATATTGATAAGGTTTTTCTTACTTAAGTGTCTAAAATTAATGTAAACATGTTATATATTCAATATTTTGTTGGAGTATCGTATAAAAATAAAATAAAATATATACTAAATAACCAGGATATTTTTTGTTTTCGAAATATTTAGGAAACTTACAATCAAACATACATATTACACGCGTAGGCAATAAAATCAACGTCGGATTAATTGTTAAGAAACAGAAAAACTAAAAAGATACCTAAACTAACAATATCTACATATACAAATTAAAAAATGACGTAATAAAAAAGGTGATTCAGTTAAAAAGAGGCAACGCTTACTGGTCAATGGCTCGCATGCGCAGCCATCATCTTTTCAACCTGATTGCATTACCTTTAATCTTACGCCATGAAGTTAATGCAAAAACAAAACGATGTGGTGAATTTATAAAAAAATAATAAATATTTATGACAATGGCGGATGTGAGTAATATTCGCCTAAAATATGTATGTTCTATACCCGTTGCAATGTATTTATACATAACATGCCTGTATCGATAATTACCACTCTTTGCTTAGATAAGATTACGTCTGATTTTTATCCTATAAATGTGTTGAATGAAGCAAGTAGGTACTTAACCGCTATCTGGTCAGCACCGGGTAGGTATACTTACTTTCATGTGGAAATTTGTACAACAAAAGGAGCCTTATCTATATCTAACAGTAGCAACCATACATATGTACTAGCAGTGGGCGTAAAAGTAATAATCATATACCTGAGGTCACATTATATGCGATTTCAAGATAACCTAATACTCAAACGATTTCAAAATAACTGCGCGATTTGTAGCTGCAACGAGATTTCCGTGTCACTGAAGCTGGAGTCTGGCCGATAGGGTAAAAACAATTATAGGGCGACAAATATTTACGGCCGGCGATGTTCCTGAATGCAGCATATGGTGTCCATCTGTGTAACTGGCGGAAAGTGCAAGCCAGGGAATGGGTAATTCTGTAACTATGGCTATTTCGTCACCGCCACGAAACAGCTACAGTAACGGGGCTATTTGTTGCGCTAGATTAATAGGGTTATTTAAACGCTGTCTAATATGAACATTTATAAAAAAAAGGTACAACGGTCGAGTTCTTAATTCTTATGTACACATCAATTATATTCACTAAATTTTACATTTTTATTATTTATTAAAAAGGACAGATGAGAGTTAAAAATTAATTCTATAAAACTAAGCGCTGGGTTTAAATCGACAAGGCGAGAACCCATTTGGTACACTCGGGACCTGAATATTCCTTTTTTACCTTTTTACGGTACGGAACCCTTTTCCGCAATTGATATTATCAACATCGGCCTGTTATTCGACAATTTGTATGCAAATGAAACAATACAAAGTGATCGTCATTAAGTCGTCGAAATTGTTAAAAGATGCAACGCACTATTGTCTAGGGTAAAGTACTTCATTGAATCAAATCTTATTACCTGGATAAGTCCTAATAACAATAAGTTTGAAAGACAATAATATTAATTAGGCAATTGAAACAATAGCGAATTTTTACAAAATCTATGAGACGAGGATGGAATGAAAACACACGACAGAAAAAAAATATAGATATACTGTTAACTATTGTATTCAATATTATGTAAATGTAGGTAAAATATCACTTTTCAAATGATAAAATTGTGTATAGAATAAACTGATAAACGTACTATTATAAAGCTCATAGAGTTCAAAATAAAATTTAAATTAAATTTGTTTTAGGCGGAATTGTTATTCCCACATTTTAATTATAATCTATGATACTTATATTAATATAATTCGTTTGAAAGCATTGCTATGCGTGTGACTGGATGTTAAAATATTTATATGTATTTTGAAGGATGATACATAGTTTAAACGAGAAAAAAGTTTAAAAAAAACAGATCCGGATGAACCAGTTAATTGATAATAGATAGTGCTGAAATCTATAAACTTATTTCGACGACGCAGCGAGCGGAAGATTTAATATTATCATATTTTTTAAATGCTCTGTGATGTCATTTTCCGTCGCCTGACGAATTCTATTAGCACATGATACCTCTGAAGGTGATGATGATACGACTATGTGCGGTTAGTCAGAGGTCATGATAATTGACCTCAGATATTGATTATCGCCGTATCTTAAAAATATAATATCTGCGTGTATAGTTTTAATAATTCAAAAATAAAAAAAAATCAAATTAAAATAATTTTCAACAACTAAACTACAATTGTTCCAATTTTACTGTGCATTGGCGACCACGATATTAACCGCTAAGTATCGCAGTGATAAAGTGTGAGGGAGGGTGTGTGTGTGTATGTGTGTGATACCTAGTTTTAAATTGTATCTAACGTGCAAATCGTTCACAAAACCAAACAAATAGGTATTTTAATCTAGGTGTAAGCGTCAAGTCGTTTCGAAGATTTTTGCTATTTTTAGGGTTCCGCTAACCGGGTAAAAACTCTATCTTCCTCTCAGTTCATCAACATCTGTCTGCCAGACCTAGGTTAGGTTCAGACTCAGTTATTTTGGGCCCTACTCAACTAGGCCAAATTTGTCAGAGGAGATGGTGGCAATGAAGCGTTAAAATGGTATGACCATGTGCGGATTCGAACGCGCGACCTTTGGGTCAATAGTCCAACGCCTTAACCACTAGACTACCACGATCTCTATCTACCTAACCCCAAGCAGCCAGATAATATTTAATTTATAGGCATAATATAAATTATATGTATAATTTTAACTTACCCCGTAATACGTAAAAACAAGGCAAACACGTAATTTAACCAGAACTATTGAAAAAGTAACATTACACAAATCACAATAATTATACTTATCTAATTCATAAAACGGGCACATTTTCTCTCTTCTTATATCGCTACACGCGCGTACATATTAATCCGCGTAAATCTCCGATTGATAATATAACTATGTTTACAGAATTTGGGCAAGGCAAATATATTATAAAACGTGCTGTTGAAAAGCATAACTTATATTCAATCGAACGATTTTTATGACTGAGTGGGTCGCGTCAGCCATCCTAGATTAAATAACTATGTAGATATGTATTATGTACTTATCCTAATTTATGGTGTAAGCCAAAATGTGGACCTGTTTGATCCACAATCAAAGCACCGTGGTGTAAAGTTACCTCTTCATGACAACCGATAGGGATTTCGTTCGCTTGGGAATCTTTAGGGAACGCTTCCTAAGTAGTTCAATCACGAAGTTGGAGAGTTGAAAAAACACTGTGTTACCTTCAACATCCAAATGCCGTGATTAAACTCTCTAACGATCTTTATATACTAAAAGCAGCAAAATGTTCTTAGAAAGATGTATTCTTGTAAATTGCAGGCTGCAACTCCCAAACATTGGGATAAATTTGCTAATTTAACGATTCTCAGACACGAGGGGTAACTGCACACCCCTCAAAACACCCATGACTCATGTTGACATAGTCGCTCCCTGTTTGCGAAGCGATCCGGGTCGCCCGCGAAATAATTAGGTCAGGTTTGTGGATCGATTTTCTGTCACATTTCTTTGAAATCCAACAATCATTTGACTGAAAGGATGCCTCAACGCTTAGCAACATTTTTAAGCAAATTTAAATTTACGACTTTCACTTTATTGTGACTTCGCCCTATAGTGGTCGATCTTGCATACATACGGACCTACGAAGGAAGAATCTAATAAGAGGCAGTTACCCCAGCAGTGCCACCCACCCTCCTCAAATGAAGTGGGAGACCACAGGGGCGAATAAAGATCCCTCCACCCTAAATTAAATTTTACCAAATAAAAGGCCTCACGGATCTAAATTCTAATATTTTTTGTATTTTGGACATTAATTTGTAAGTAAGACTTTCCTTTTTCAACAGTTTAGTCAACAGTTTTTTTAAATTATCTATGCTTTGGCATTCCTCTAAACATACCTAACCCATGATCCACTTAATGACCTGGCCTACTAGCCAGGTATGAACCCTCCCGCTTAAGATAGGGTGGGGAACTTCATACCTCCTGGCCCATTTCCTCCCACCCTGCCCCGTATGACCTACCTAAAGAAGGCGCGGAAATAGCTTACTATCAAGGATGAGCTAATGCTATTTCTTGTTTTCGTTCATTTTTAAAACACACTCAATAATATCGTATTGTATATACCGATAATATGTTTTATACAACGTGGGTAGGTACCGACATTCATGCACTGGCAATGGTCAATGACTGTCAATGGCTGGGATGTTTGTTCAAATTTTTAACGCTTTATTTGGGAAAAAAATAATTGAATATGGTCCCAAGTCATAGCAGTGCTTTACAAAAAAAAGTCCCAATTGTTTTAAGCAAAAATGTAGGGATCGAACCGGTTTGATCCTGTTTTTTTTGAAAAATTTTGAAAAAGCAATTTTTCCCACCCCTAAGACTAATGGTTGGTGTTATCAACAAATATTGCATAGTTAAGTTTTAGACCCTTACCAGAGGAATAATATAAAATTTAAATGAACTCTATATCTTATAAACTAAGAAAGTTATAGCATAATTACACTTTTTCGAAAAAACCCCCCTATTCCCGCCCCCCTGGTCTGATTTTGACCATTAACGAACTTGGCCGAGATTTTGTGCCCTTAAATTTTAAGTATCAATTTAAAAGTGATTGGTCTAAAATAACGCAGTTATCGTATCTATAAGAAAGTGATATATAGATATATATATAAAATATAACTGAGGATGGTTTTGGGTTCTAGAGGATGTGAAACGCGAAGATATGACATGACATGGTACCCTTTGTAATAGTAACCTTCCTAATGAATCTACCTAAAAGAACTCCATCGAATACAGAAAAAAAAATTGTATTTCAGAAAAATGGCTGACGTGGCAACTGTGATTCCCCCCACGGAGAAACTGGAAGCTCTGAGCGTGTCCAATCACGAAACCAAGCCGACCTCGCCGGTGCCAGCGTCCCCCGTCCTCCCCGATCAACCCTCGTCCCCGCAGTCTTTCACCACATTCAAGGATGCCTTCAAGGCATTTTCCAAGTTCGGCGATCTCAAGTCCGACGGGAGGCAGATTACTTTGTCGCAGAGCGATAAATGGATGAAACAGGTTTGTAAAAGGAGGGTCAAAATGCTTTCCCCGATGACGGTTTGTAAAGAAGACTTGATGATAAGAGAGTTGGACGTAGACTTGTTGGTGTGAGAGTGCGCCGAAGACAAGTTGTCAGGTTACCTCCTTCGGCCAAGAAAACTTATCGTGAGAAAGGAAATTCTCGAGTATCTCACTGTTTGTCTCTAATGACATCAAACGGTATTCTGACTACAATCTATACATTTTTGACACAGTGGATTTCTGAAATATGAAATGTTAGAAATAGTCGGCTCCCTTTTACCAGCCGCTAATTAAATTTCTATGAGAGTTTAAAATGTGCGAATAGTATATTAAGCGCTTTCGCACGGCACTGGATTTGTAACTGGGATCTTGTGACAGCCGGCACAGGTTTATTCCCATTTACCCGACAGGAATTGAACCTCAGACCACAAAAGAAACTTTTGAGCTACACAACCAACGCTCGTAGAAGCAATTTTGATCGTAAGAGTATTATTTGATTAATATTACTTACACGAAGTTTAAGAACTTGTCAGTATTTCAGTGTTATCGTCGTAAAATGTTACGAATTATTCCAATCACTATGGTTTTAGTTCTACGCTCTAGAGCGATTAGCTTATGTTTTGTATGTTAGTGGATATGTGGGTTTTTCACAAATAGTTTTATTTTTTACTATTATAGGCAAGAGTCATTGACGGCAAAAAGATTACGACCACCGATAGCGGCATCTACTTTAAAAAGCTAAAGGCCGTCAAAGTGGGCATCGACGACTATCAGAAGTTCCTCGAGGACCTGGCCAAGAGTAAAAAGGTCGAGGTGGCCGACATCAAGGGCAAGCTGACCAACTGCGGACAGCCAGGCGTCACATCTGCTGCTGTGAGTAACTACATCAACTTAAGTATGCCGATGTCATCCTCCCCTCCTTAAGGGGCGGTTTTCTGTCAGTTCAATTTGAATCTATTTGAAAGTTGAGCGAAGCGTTTGCTATCTGGAGTTGCCCAAGAGTAGCATAGCTGTCCGTATTGACAATTATAATTTATTCGTCTGTTAGTTAGCAATGTAAGTGCAACTACCTAGTAAAGAAAAAACACTTACAGATTTTAATCTTAAAAAGCGGCCAGTACCTACCTATACTAAAATATCCTATAATCCCGTAGGTATCCTATAGGTATGTACTACAATTTCAATCAAGGAGTTCCTGTGATGTTGTTCCGGGAATTAGCGATCATTATAGTCATTTTACAAATTATCGTTCCTGGTGGAATCGTGAACCTCCAAACCCTCTCTCGCGTTGGCAATATGGCAAAGCCGTCATAAATGGATACAACAGTTCTTTCATCGAGGCTGAGTACCATAACTGGTGCGCTAGGAGTGGCCAGAAGGCTATTGATAAACAACCGTTCTTGCGGAATGGTCTTGGAACACCCTGTTGTAACAAAATAAAATATGAAAAAAATGATTTTAAAGTATGTCCGCGCTTTATTTTTAAGATTTCCATTTTTTTCAATTATATTTAACCTAGCAGGTTGGTCACTTATTTAATCGCATTTACTCACATACTTATCTCAAATAGGTAGGTTAAATTATACGAGTACTTTCCTTGCAGATCACGAGCAAAGCGGCCGCCGCAGTCGACAGGCTTACAGACACCAGTAAATATACGGGATCACACAAACAGCGCTTCGACGAGACCGGCAAAGGCAAGGGAATCGCGGGAAGGAAGGACTTACAGGAGCAATCGGGATACGTCTCCGGCTACCAACACAAAGACACTTATGATAAATCTCACTAGAAGTAGATCATTAGTTTTTTTTTTAAATGTATATAGCAACATTTAATTTACACTGTAAAAACTATCACTAACTTTTAAGCAGTATCTTGAGTATTACATTACTTTATGTTCACGGTTTTGGGGCCATTATTGGACCGGATTTTTTATTTTAATTGCATCGCATATTGACACGCCAACATACTTATGACAAAATAAAAAAATTAAATATGCGAAAATCGGACAAAACGTATGACCTAAGCGTGTAATCACATAGCATTATTATGCCACTATTAATGTGAACAAAACTCGAAATTCTGTAATATATTCTTCAACAGTGTTTCTGTTTCATCATCATTCATCACACAGAATCACGTCCTCAGTCCTAACAGATCATTTTTGTCACAAAAAATAAAAAAAAAATGGCGTCCATTGGAGAACGGAACCTTTCATGGCTATTTTACATTGGGCGTCAGTCAATGACGTTTTAAAGATAATATTTATACTGCTTTTTATGATTTAACTGTGTATTATAATTTATGTTAAATATTAAAATAAACTAAAAAAATAGTTGTTCCCCAATATATCAGACTGTTAATGCATTATTGGTCTTTTTTATATCGTTTGCCGCTATATCGAGCGATCAATACCCAGTCGACAATTGAATGTCTCATTAAATGTTAATGTGTTAGGTAATTATAATAATAATTTAGAATGTGTGTTCAATCGTTTTAAACAAATGAATTATTGTTTCCCCGTGGTATGCGAAAATTTGCATACGACAGGTATAAAATGCCTAAAAGTAACAGAATGTAGAGATTGACATCTTGAAATATGTACCCACTTCCTTACTACTGACAAAATATATTGGCATAAAATATTTGTAACGGGGTTGAAAGTAAAGAAAATTCATTCGAAACTTGGGAAAATTTGTCAAATAATGAAATGGCATCTGAATACTTTTTTTTTTATTTACTGAGTAAACGGCTAAATAAAGTAAAATGCTGGCTATGCAATTAGCTTATTTTAAGAATAATAAGCCATACTTCTTGTACGGTTTTACATGGATTAGGGGGAGCGGACTGTATATTTTGATGGATTGGAAGGTTCACAGCTGAGAGTAAATGGCAATCAACAAGAAAACAAAAGACCAACCTTTGCTGTGCTATGATGGCCGTCTGTGGTTCGCCTGCCTTAGCCTATTTTTCTCACTAATTCCTTGAGGTTTTGAGTTGAATTCACGAGCTCGGTGAACGATGTGACGAGATGTCGCGGATTGCAGGAATAGTTCGCGGCGAAAAAGGCGTTGTTTCGCACGCGCGATCGCGGATTGCAGAGGCGCGGGTTATACCCTCTCGCATTTCCTTTTCAACTGACACCGACAGCTGTGATAATGCCAAGAGTTGCCAGTAACAAAAACTAGGGAAATTGGAGAATGGTGATTTTGCAATATATAATAAACATTTATAGAATAAATATTAATATGATACAATATTAAATTACAATAACTTAATTGTGACGTCGGAACCCTTCTATTTGAAAAACAATTACCTATCTTTTCTCTTAAAGACGTTCTCCCGAACAATTGGGCAGGTGTAATGTAACTCTTTCTTTTTCCCTTGATTCTTCGTAATAAATGTTGTTTAAGTAAGCATTTGTATTGAAACTGGCTTTATTTAACATTCTGTATATTTTTATAGATATAAATTCTACATTTTATATTAAGCCGTAATTTAATTTGTAATAAATACTTAATTCAGTTTCTCAATTAAAATGTTTAAGTCCTGTATGTTATTGAGTCTTTTTAGTCGTTATATTTTTTTGTAAAAATTTAAATCTTGAATGTATTAAATTATTTTTGTTAGTTATTACAATTTTATTTATCTTTTATAAGTTATAATCACAATAGATTAAGTTTCATTTACTTTCATAATTTTAACAATGTGTATGTGTTATTTTATTGGGTGATATTTTTTATTTTTGTTATTCAATTCATATAAAATCATTTTTGGCATTTTTAAATACTATTTTTAATCTATTTACGTTCGTTGTATGGAGAATATTTTACTCTAGAGAATAAATCGCATTAGTGGGCTACTTCTACTGTTTATTTTATAAAATCATTAAAAACAAATTTTGGTTTCTGCATTTTAATCATGTTAATTCCACAATTTAAAGGCCCCTGAAAAATTGAACATCTCAGTGAATTAAAAATAAAAAAAATAAACGGTTACTCATTTGGAAAAACTGGGGCACCAACTCCATATCACATATTTAATATCAGTCAATATAGTTTTTTTTCTGACCTCAAAACATCGATCTTGAACATATATAATTTGTTTCAAAATAAAAATAAAGAAACAACAATAAAAAGAATAAAAAGAATAATTGCCCCCTTCCCTCCCCCCCTACAAAAAAAAAAAATAAGCGTGAGTTTTTCGCTATCACTCTCACTCAATGTAATTTGGAATAATACAATAAATGAAACAAGGTATCGGTAGAATATTTTCACATTGTGGAAGAAACAATCATCAATATCGAGAATTAATAACAGAAAATACTGTAAAAATACTGGTACAAAACCAACGATCTTTTAAAACATAATATCGTTGTACAAAACACAATTTCAAACTATTTTTTCCTACCTTCTTTTTCGGTTTTCCAGCGGAGGCCCCCTGCTTAAAATGGGATGAGGGAAACTCCAAACTCTTCCACCCTTCCCGGGAAAGACTTCTGAATCCGCCCTTGCGAATAAAAACTGTTGTTTGCACCAATTATTCAGAATTATGGATATACCCTACCATAATTTAGAAGCGTAAAATAACTGAAGAGGAGACATGAAATAAAACATCAGCATTTGTGCTTAAGACTCGAGTGTTTACCAACAAGTCTGGTGCTGAGATCAACGATCTTTTAAAACATATACATATGGCAATTGAGGGTGAAAAACGCGCCACGCCAAGTACGCCACTTTGCGTATCATACCCGCCACGCGTCTCGCTTGCTCGCACGGCGGGGGGAATAGTCGGTGTCGCGTTTTCACAAGAACGATTTGTATGTCATGCCGCATCTATATATGTTTTAAAAGATGTTGGCTAAGATAGCCTAAAGCCTAAACCATTTTAACCGAAATTTTAAGAAAAACTGACATAGAGTTACACTATAGAATCATATATACTCAAAAAGAATCGAAAATGCTTTTGTATTATGTGTAGAGAGTTGCCATGTCCCGAACCACGAATGCTGATTAGTCTTAGTGCTGGTCCCACAATTAAACATTAGGTAACACGGAGAATAGAATACTCCCAAATTAATTAAGAATTCTTTACAACAAATAAACGTTCCCTCTTGACATTACTTTTCCTTACAAGACTTCCTTATTCAGTATCCAGATGTAAAATGTTACTGTAGGGATGGTATGACCTTCACCTACCTACCTACCTCCAGATCGTGGTGAAGAAAATAGGCTTGGAGAATGGCTACTGGCTACTAGTATAGGATTGCCATTCGTCCCGGTACACCGGGACATGTCACCGGTTTAGAGCTTCGCTCCCGGTTGTCCCGTTTGACCCACCATGTGTCCCGGTAAACGAATAATCATAGTGTGGGGTCAAGGGATGTACTTGCATTTTTCAAATATTTTTCCATATTTACAGTACGGAATGAAAGACTGAAATACCTTTGTGAGGGAGCTGATGTAATTCGTGGTGATTTACAATCTCACTCAAAAACTAGGCGGTTAACAATCTTTGTTGCCGGCCAATGAACGTATTCCGAAAATGTGGGAACCATTGAAAGATTTCCTTTTTTTCACAAACCAGATTGCGGCGCTATGGGGGGGGGGGCGGTACCCCCCTCCTCCTCCTATAACTCCCCTATATTTCCGCTAATATTGATATCAGTCCCGGTCAGAGCCAAACCATTTATGGCAACCCTATACTAGTATCACCATTATGCTTGCAGGTTGAAGAAGTTATAGTATTTATTTGAAATTAGTAGAATATCATAACCTAATTTGGGAGATTTTGTTTAATTTTAGGTTATACTTTTATTATTAATACTCTACAGAAATAGATCTTTATTGGAATCATTTGAATAAAATTATAATTGTTAACAATAAAGAAATGATATATCCTCAAATACTTTCGAAATCATAATTTTCTGCAGATTGAGAGGACTTCAATAAATCTCAGCTTTTTCGCAGAGTAGGAAAGGTTTTGACAGGTGGAAAAAAGGCAGGGGAAGTTGGAATACCATACCTTTGATTAGAATGCTTCACTAGGTTCCGCGAGATAAACAAATAGTTTTTCTATATTGGTAATCAACTAGTAATGAGGTAATGAAACGTAAATGAGTTAGTGGTAGTCTAGTGGTTAAGGCGTTCGACTATTGACCCAAAGGTCGCAGGTTCGAATCCGCACATGATGATAACATTTTTAACGCTTCATTACCACCATCTCCCCTGATCTAGGACAGGCACATTTGGCCTAATTAAGAAGGGCCACAATCTCCCCCGACTCTATAGCGCAGGTACATTTGGCCTAGTTGAGTAGGGCCCAAAATAATTCTATATGACCATAGCTCATAGCAATTCTTAAAAAAAAAAAAAAGATTTCCTGAGACCAGTCCATGTACTTCGCACTGGTGCCTTTAATATAGTGATGTAACAATTAAACATTAGCTGATAACTTCAAGCATTGGATTCAGGTATTTTATTATAGCATATTAAATTCCAAATCAAATGGTGTAGCTAAGAAATTGGAAACCACTCTTTAGTAATTAAAATACAAAGCAGATGTCACACCAAGTCTCAAACATCTAATTTATTGGAAAAAGCACAGTTTTATAACTTTGTTGACAATTCTTTAGGTTAAACAACTGAAATATATTTATAAAACTGCACCGTCTGCGGATTGGCGAGACACTTCTCTAACCTAAAGATTTTTTGCTTCTATGCGGTTTGCAAGAAAATATGATTAATATTTCGTTGGCAAAAAAGTACCACACCACCACCACCATCCACATTTCAGAAACTTCTTTTGGGCGCCTATCTAAAACAATGACATAATCAATGCTGACCCATTAGTGACCCACAAGCCAGCTCGGTCAACTCCAGGATGACCTCAACAACATAATGGAGTGGACGAATGACTGGTTGCTCGCCCTGAATATCGAAAAGCGTACCGTTATGAATATTGGTAGAAATAATCCAAAACTCGTGTATTACCTAAATGGAACTCAACTCAAGCCTGTGACTTCACGAAAAGATCTCGGTGTCATTATATCAGCCGATATGAAATGGGAGACCCACATTGTAGCAATTATGAAGAAAGTTAATTCCTTTAAAAATTAAAAAAAAAATCTTTTAGAAACTTGTCTCCTGAAGTAATGCTGAAGATCTATAAGACAAAAAAGCGGTCTTTGTTTGAGTTGGGTATCAAATATGGAGGAGTTCAAAGTAGATTCACAAAATTACCCGCACAACTAAAACGCTTGAAATATGAAGAAAGGCCGTCTGTGTTAAAATTTACCTCATTACAGAAGCGACATGATCGTGGCGATCACATTGAGACTTACAAAGTGTTAACTGGATATTATAATTCTGCAAACATTAAGGACATATTCATGTTTAAACAAAACACACAACTTCGCAGCCATTCAATGAAATTATCTAAATCTCTTTGTTCCACTAATCCTAGGAAGAACTTTATCTGCAATAGAGTTGTAGATAATTGGAATCGGCTACCACAGGAAGTGGTGGAAGCTATAAGTGTAAACCAGTTCAAGAACCACCTCGATAAGTTTCTTGAATCTAGGCAAGTCGCTAGTAACTGAGAATGAGATAAGACCATATCAGCTAAATAACTGCTTGCTCAGTTAACAATAATAATGCTAGTAGCTTCCAAATAATAGTTTTAAAGTTCATTGTATTAAACCACCAATTGAAAATAGAAATAATATTGACGTGGGTATAAATTGTGGGGGCTCAAATATCAAATAAGGTGGCGAGCAAGTAAGGTTGATCCGCGGCATCCTAATGCAGGTGTCACTTTAGAGGTGTTTAAAGGTGTATTTTTTTTTTAATTTAGAGGCCGATCCATATTAATTGCTAAATCTAAATTCCAATTTTCAGTAGTTTTTCTGATTTAGTGCTAAATAATTCATTTAGATTTTTTGGATCGATCCGCTCTCTTCAGAAAGCAGTTGTTTTTATGAAAAAAGACCATAATTCTGTTAATTACCTGTTTCTGTTTTGTCACTTTTAATGTGCGTATAATCTCAATTAAAAGAGCATCTCATGTGTACAAACAACGTGGAAGTTTTTGAAACTTCTTTATTTTGTAATTATAATTGCCTGCATTATTTCTTCTCTTGCTTCCGAAAGTACATTTTTATTTCCATATATTATGAAAAATATTCGGGAATGGAGGACACTTTCCAAAAAAGAAAAATAAATCCATTTAATATCATTCCCATCCGAGTAATGTTTTGCCTTTGTTGAATAATGATTATAGATTATTTTTATTGTGTGAATACAGTTCAAGCTTGGCCAGTAGTTTTTTATTTGCCTTAAGTACATTATCTTGGCAAAAACACAGCTACCATGGAAATCACAGTATACAAAAATAATACAATTTGCGATCCTAAGAAAGACGGAGTATCAACGATACCCTACCAGGTCGAGCATGTAAAAGGAACATCATTGTTTTCTGGATCAGCATCAGATCTTTAACATGATCAAAGGAGTCCAGGAACATCTACCTCAAACACATAAAATAAGTACATAAACATTTTCTTTGAATGGCTGAAGTGAGATCATTAAATAATTTATTTGATCGAGGAGGGTTCATTATTTTCTTATAAGCATACTCAATCCTGTGCATCCCTTGATTTCTCGCAGGATCTTTAGTAATTTTCTGTCTCTGCCACAATCCTATATAATTATTTCAATCAACAGGTCCCAGGTGTTCTTATTTTGAGGATTTATATATTTAACCTAAGATGAAGTCGGACGACTATGTGTACAATCTGTTATGGAATTTAGAGCGCAAGAGGGTTGGAAAGAATATAGTGATTAAAACGCACTGAAAAACTTTACGTTTCAAATAGAAAATAGAGCAACTATAAAAGTATGCCGAATCATTGAAATTTGTTTCAATAGGAACATCATTTTTAATAAAATACATAAATTTTGAAAAATCTCATTGAATAATAAATCAAAATACATCTCAAATAATCGAGGTAAGTTAAGTAGACATTCTTGGAATGCCAATAAAAGTTTTCACCCAGCAATAAGCATATTATGGTGCGTCCCCGTCATGTAACTATTGCTGGCCACATTTAGCATTTTATGTCCTATAACATAACATGTTATTACATACACTACACATCTTCCACTTAGTGAAGAGGAGTTAAATGATAACCCTGTTTCTGCAAACATTAAAAACGAACATCTCGACTAGACGTCACGGCCAATAGATCTCTTCATATCCGTGACATTAATATTATTAAATTGTCCAATTTATACGATGACCATAAATACTATTTCAGTCTTTTAGCTAATACTGAATTGCCCCTGTAAAATAAGTTTCAGTCCTTCACAAATATAATCACAAAATGTTTCATAAAACATAATATATCAAATAATTGTCCATTTGCTTATGAAATAACATAATCTACATTTTAGGAAATTATCACTTTTATTTTATAGTCCGGCAATTCACTCAGCTTATAAAAAAAGTCCAGAGTTCATCTATATCACTTTATTAATTAAATCTTACACAAATATTTAAGAAAAGGGGAATCAACGACGACTACGGTAGGAACGGTGGGAATCACGATCGCGGGATCGAGGCCTCGGTCGTTCGCCACTCGTGCGCCATAGGAACTCATCCACAGATCGCTCATAAGACCTCTTGTCAAAGGATGAGGTGGTCCTGGTTGCATATTCTGGGAGGGGAGGACCCTCGTAGTAACGCGGCGGCGGAGGCGGAATCAGCGACTCATAAGCGTGGCTAGCAGCAGTGGCGTAGCCAGGAGGGGGAGCGTATGGCAGGGGTGGCAGCGTGTGCTGCATAGTGCGCATGTAGTCAGCTACCAAAGCCTCAGCGGTAGCGGTGGAGCAACCTGCATAACGTTCACGCCTGAACCATGATGGCACCCTCTCCCTATCTCTCGAGCGCGATGAACGGGGCGATCTTGGACGAGGTGAACGTGAGCGCCGCTTGTAAGGGGTCAATCCGATTCGGCTACGGCTCGAAAGAAATAATTTGCGTCTGCTCCTGCTCGCCCCTCTGTGCCGGAAGTTGGCTGCTCCGCGCAGCATCGCTAACGGTGTCCGGAAGCTTCGGAAGTCGGTTCTCGCCGGCATTCGATGGGAGGACTCCTTAGACTTCCTCAATATGGGCGTCATTTCAATGCCCTCATCCTCTGGAAAAAGCCGACATAGTTCCTCAGCTACGTTTGGCTCTATTTCCTGTCCGTCACGGCCGATCTTAATAGGCTTGCTGTCGTTCCACGGGTTGTATAAGTGAAGAGTGCTTGAAAATGGGAGCTCCTTCCTACATATCCAGTCTACTTTAAAGACGCCGCCAAGGGCTTTGGCCGACAGCCCCGGAGGCAAGACCCACGACACGGGTGCGACGTCACGCCGGGACTCTCCGCCGAGTCTAGCGAAGCCAGCGAACTTGCCGCTCTCCTTGACGGAAAAAACGAGAAGCACGTTCCTTGACTCCCTGTACGCCTGATTAAGGTTTGCCTCGTTTTGAGGCAGTGTCGACCAAACGCCCCTCGCCTTAGACAATGTCACGTTCTCAGCATTGTTTGATTTGATGACGAAGAAGCGAGTGTCTCTGAAAAGATAGTTAAGTTTGGTGGCGTAGTCATAGCGAGGTCGGTCCGAACGTGACCTCTTTGCATCTGGCGAAGGTGTCTTGTTCCTTGGTCGAACTCTTTTGTTTCGAGAGTGGCGAGGCTTTCTTTCCGATGAAGAATTGCTGCTAGGGCTGCTTATCGTCGGGGCACTTGAATCGCTGGAGCTCGAGCTAGACACTTCGCTACGGATGCTATAGTCAATGACATCTTCCAGCAGCTTCAGTTCCTCGCCGATCTCTGCTTCAACTTCTCCGACTCCCAAATTGACAGCGTCCGTATTTAACTCCATACTTTGCACTACCTAATCTATCTAAAAGTGGAATGAATTATATTACACAAAATAAATTTAACCTAAGCAGAGATCATTAGATAGAACATGAATACTAAAATAAAATCGAAAATACAAACAAATTATCACAACAAACTAGAAACACCACCACTGGGAACCGGCCATCTTTATTCTTCTTCTTCTATGGTAAATAAATGGCGTTTCTTTATGTAAAAATCGTTTTATTTGTGGTACCTATAATTTATGATTTGTGGTTAAAATTTAACTTAAATAAATTTCTGAAGCACAACCTTCTAGAATATTTAAATAATGATGATTTTAATTTTTTCTATTCAGATAATACTAGAAAGACAAAAATGGAAAAACGGTAAGTAAATGGAAGTACAAGAGGATGAAGTAATTGCGCTGCCATACCATCTGTCAAGAAACCTGTTTTTATATATAATATTTGTATATAAACCTATGTAGCCAACACCTATGAAGTGATAACTTGCTTCTAGTCAATTATTTATCCTAAGGTACCTACAAACTGTACATCCATCCTTCTTTCCACCTATCCACCATATCAGTGTTGCCGCGAGCTTGTGAGCATACTACCGTAACGAAGTTTAAAAATGCCATATTTTAATATGAGCTGCCAGGCACTTTTTAAATAATTGAGTTATCTATGTTTTTTATGATATAATCACAATAAACACATAAAAATATACACCTAACATTAAAAACAGCTGTATAAGTAAAATTCATCAATCGTGGTATAAGTCAAATTCATCATCACCGAACATTTTCTACAATAACCACTGCTTTAACATTAGTTAGGGCGAGAATATATACTTTTGTGCTTATTTTAAATACTTTTGTGTATCATTTTTACAGTGGTTTAAAATTAACCCAATCATCGTCTTTATTACTCAATTTAACACATTGACAAGCAAGTAATGCTTATTTACTATTATTTACTCTATTTACTCTATTTATTATCAAACGATTCCTCGATTTCGTCCTTATGTTGTTCACTCTACTAAAAATGCGTTCGCAATCAGCATTTGAATGTGGCAAAGAAAATTTACTAAGTTCGAATCTCGCGAATGCTTTGCATTCTTTATTTAGCGTGTTAATTACTTCATTCCGAAATTTGTCTGGTTGTAGGCGTGAGAAAACCGGTATCTCCATTCATCACCAATGCCCTGTTTTTCTAGATCATCGTAAACTAGGCGTGGCAATTTTTACATTAAAGGTAAAGGGATATGATAGTTTCTCTTACTTGATGAGATATTGTTTTTTTATATTGGCCCCATTGTCCTAATATTTGCGTACGGCACCGACTGACCTGACATACGCAGTACTTTAATCCATTTTTTGTGCTAATTTCCGGGCAATACGGAAATTGCCGGACTCGCGACAACACTGTACCACATCTGCCCATTACTAGTATTTCCATAGACAACGAAATACATTTGTTGCGTCCTTTCATCTAGGTACCTACTAGAAGGCGCCTCCTCCTACTAGGTACGCCTGTTTTTCCGTCGCGTCGTCTAGTGTTGTACGATATGAATATTTTTACCATAGAACAAACATTCCAAATAGTATAATGAAGAAATCGATATCATATTAATACGTATTGAAAAATCAATGTATATTTCTTATTTAAATTTGTATTAAATAAATAAATACTCTTTATTTTATTATTACAAATCATTTAAAAATTCTGTTCGATACTTTCGAACTTTTTGATACATTCTGCATTGGGTTTGTATTTTGTGCGGATTTGCATCAAATTAAAACAAAACGTCTATGAGCTAATATAAGATCAAGTCACAAAGGCCTTCAAAATCCTTCAAACATTATCGCCAGAAGTGCACACGCCCAAAATATAGCGAACGTTTGTCCTAAAGGTGGACACCTTTACTTTTCAAGATCAAGCAGAAACAGAAGATTAAGCAGGGTTTAAAATAATATGAAAATTGTCACAAAACCAAATTTTCCAGACACATTTCAGACAATTATTGCCTAGTATTAATTTTAAAAGGAAAAATGTAATAATAATATTACTATGATCGTTGGTATTTGAAGATGTTTATCAGGCTCTGACTTTTTTATAAAACTTTTATTTTTTTTAAAAACTTGTATACTATTTTGATCCGTACATTACGATCCGCAAATACTTACAAACTCCTACCCGTTAACAAAAACGTGCAATTTATGTATATACTGGCGGTTACGGCCTCTAAAAACATCATATACAATTTTATATTTTAAACTTAGCACGACGAATAAGCTAATAAATGGTAAAAAAAAAACTAAAACTAATTTGGTAGTGTAGCTTGACACCCACCGACACTTTATTTTATAACAGGCATAGATTAACACTAAGCATATATATTATGAAACTGGGCCCCTGTAATAACTCCGCCATTCTGATTATCTATTGTTATAAATAATAAAACTAAACAATTATGCTAAACTTATAATCAACTAAATATCTGATCATCTATCTGAGAGGAAGTGGTTCTAATTCAGGCTGCAAGAAAGTTTGTAAAAAGGTGACATTTCGGAAGTTGCTTTAATGGCGTAAACAATTTGTGATAATGTAGCGTATAACGGTTGCGCTGTATATAACCAGATTGTTCAGGAAAATCGTATGTTAGAAGTTTGAAGTTTAAAGGACTTCATTAAAGATTGTAATGTTATCTTATTTCCCTCGCAGAAAGTGTATAAGCACAACTTATATTTCTACGACTTACATACATAAAGACGGCTAACGAATAACGAACTTTTTATTAGCCATACTTCATCTAAACCTATATTTTACCAGATGTAAATATTAACATAAGCGCGTCTGATTATCAATGCTATAATAAAAAAATATTTTTCTTAATTTTTATTTTCTAGCCTTTTTAACCCATTTTCTACAACTTATATTTTTTCGAAAACTAAAAAAAAATAATGCTTAAGGGGTGTAATGATTCCATCGATGGCAAAAACGTCCAAGCTAGCTTTTATCTTCGTCCGTAATTCGAGTTACCCGGCGCCCGTCCACCACTACCACTCCATGGTTCATCATCATGGGGATTGATGTCTGTCCGGTTATCCGGCGCGCGTTGCATTATCAGCGCTTTTGCTTCGTTCGTTAGGAAAGGAATAGGACCTAATTCATCGCGATATTGTTCTGTTTTGTGGCTGTTACAATACATCAAGTGTTACTTCAAGGCCGAGTATAAACCTCTCGATAGACGACACATCAATGAGAAACGGCGCCATGAACTCAGAAATTGAGGATTCGGATGTTGATGATATTGACGAATTCGCAGATTCTGGGGAAGATTGGACTCCAGACGTAGAAGCGGTGGGAAAATATGACCTTTATGCTTTTACTATCATTACTAGTCTTTTTTAAAGATCATTGTTGACTAAATTGTTTCTGTATTGGCTGCCTAACATATCGGTTCGTCCCAGTTCTGTAGCTGATTTTGTTTAAACGACGTAAGGTTTAGCGTTTCGCGGTTTATGTATTTTAGGTCTAATTTTTTTAAATAGGAGTGCCTAAACAAGATCAGTAAAGATCGTCTGAAAAAGACCGCTTTTGTATTTTCGTGGATTGTGATTTTTTTATTTCATTGGCTTATTAGCTTCTGTATATAAACACCCAATGCCTTCTCTTCCTATATATGGGCCAATTTTAAGACGAACTTGCCAACATTTTTTTTAACTAATCTATTTACAAGTGCTGCTTGTTAATAGGTCCTAAATCCTTTGTATTTATTTTCGTCTACCTACCAGTCATTAATATCACAGATGTAGATCTTTTTTTATATTATTTCCTCATTCACAATGGGCCTGACATGAGTCAGTGTTTTTAATGGCAGCCAACACGATTTCACACGTGCTTTGCATCATTGTGGTTGTCGTCTGTCTTTCATTTGGTCTGCGATGGAGCTTAGGGCCCCACCTTAACCTTAGGCCTCCATTTAATTATGTCCTGCAATACTCACTTTGCGTTTGCTTCTGCCTATAGTACTCGTCCACTCAGTTTTATATTTTTTTCCATGATTGTGTGTTTCGCTTTCTTCTCCTAGCAAGAATTTTAACGGGGGATCACAGGTTCTCCGCTAGCACACGCGGGACATGTTCAGTGTTGTTTTGAGGTCAGTGTCAATGACACTTTATTGACGATTGATGGCCTGGACAAGTTGGCAACAAGGTCATTCAATAGGGCATGTTATTATCGAGAAAAACACATTAATTTAGCATCACCGTATTTCTTTATATAAATGGAAACATTAATGATTTATGATTTTGAATTTATATTTGTCGCCTCAAAAAAAATTTAGAGTTACTCCACTATATCCACCACTGGTCGATATACAGTTATAATATTTAAAGTTCCTTTTGCTAGAATGACGAGGAATTTGGTTATAAAAACATTGTATTCATAATTCAATTTTGAAAAAAATCTTCTATTGAACAAAGAAAAGCTTAAAACACTACTTATCATTCATTTTGTATCTGCACAGGATCCAGGACGAAAACGTTCCAACCGGTCGATTCACAACAATTCAAGAAAGAGACGCAAGCGCTCGACAACATCCGAAAGCGAGGAGGTTGAGGAAGACGAAGAAGAAGATGACGGTGATGTGGTGGTGGAGGTGCCAATCGAAAGCGACCAGAGCATCA
Organism: Neomicropteryx cornuta; assembly: GCA_020383195.1. Lineage (NCBI taxonomy): Eukaryota > Metazoa > Arthropoda > Insecta > Lepidoptera > Micropterigidae > Neomicropteryx > Neomicropteryx cornuta. Next base: position 14,903,635 of record JAHKQU010000019.1, on the reverse strand, counting down.
TCATCCCTGATGAAGTGAGAGCCCAACCTATGACTCAAACCGTCGGCGAAGGACCCAATCTCAAAGATATACCCAGAGAGTTCCATGTTAGTTCAAACTATTATGTACTTGTAAAACTCATATTAAGGTAATTTACAATATATCGGAAGAAAAGGAATTAGACTCATTGTCTAATCTGTCTGTTAACTGCCTAGCTCGAGGAATGGAAGTCAAAACAAAAAGTCAGCGGCCCGGGAACATACCACAGACGGCATGTGACTATCAACATAACAACTATTTCAAAGACACAAACATAATTTTTATTTTCAAATATAACAAACAAAAAACAAAACTAAAATACAGGCACACTTTGTTTAATATAAAAAAAAACGCAACCTTGCACTCTAAACAAAACATTCAACACAATCATGACCGACCCGGCGGTACAAACGTAAGTGGAAAAGCCTTTTTTCGAGTGCCTATTGTCATATAAAGTCGAACCAACCATGCCATTTGTTAATTGAGAAGTGCCAACCAGGCACTCCTCAATTAACCTGAAACAAGCATGTGCATCCAAGGGCGCTAGATGTGTTAGGTGCGTCAAAGCGGCAATAAGGTGTTTTTTTTTTCTTAAAATCCGGTGTAGAATTTAGTGAAATTTTTATGGCATTGAGGTTTAAAATACCTTTATTGCAAGCATTAAAAAATAATTAAACCCCACCCAGTGTCCTACAGACAGCACGGGCGCTCCACGGTAATTCCACAGACGCCAGTCGGGTTAATAAAATAAGCATTAAAGTTAAAAAAAAATACATAATTGTAGTTTGTTTCGAAGTTCAAAATCCAACTATTGCATCCAGTCTAGAGCAGCTGGTGTGAGCTGCTGCAGCTCTTGCAGATCTCCAGAAAGCTTGTGGAGGCGGCATTCATTACAAATTCTACAGTTGCGTGTTGGAGATATTTGACTTCATTTAGATGTTTTTTAGAAGTATCATTTAGTTTTTTTTAACCACCTTTAATAGAAAATTTAAGTTTAAATTATAAAGCATTTTAGCTCCTATACATACGTTCATGTATGAGAAGCTACTATCCCCGTCCTTTGGCCGTCTGTCTGTCCGTTGCAACTTTCAATTCAAATTTGTAGATTGAGAAAGAAAAATAACTATAGGTGTTTAGATCACATTGAAAGCTGGTCGGATAATATAGATATTTAACATTAAAGTCAACAATTTTTTAGTATGAAACTGACATTTGACAATAATATGACACAGTGCTCATCATTAGGGCGCGATCATATTCGAATTTCAAACATATGCGCTCATCTATGAGCGCAAATATAAATATTTAAAAGAATGTTCAGTGCCACATTATAATTATTATAAATTTAAATATTATGTCCGTGTTTATTTATTGTGGTTATACAACAGAAATTGTACACAATACAGGTAATGAGGTTAAAAGAATAATATAATTATATATTTAACAAATTTAAATAAAATAAAATAAATAAAATACATTTTGAATCAAAAAAATACAAAAAAAAGTAATACACCAATTTAAGCTTTGATTATTTATATACATATATTGTAAAAATAAAAAAAAACTAATTTAATTAAATTAAACTAGGAATTTTGTCCGTGGTTTTGTGCATTCGTTTAGAATTTGTATTGGTATTGTATTTGTATAGTATTGGTATAATAGACAGCGTTGCAAAACTTTTTCCGAGTTATAGGTAAATTTGCGAGAAGTTAATATTAAATAAATCAAAAATTCAGTAAGTAGAGAGGGGAGGTTTCATTACTAGCTGAGCCCCAAAAAAAAACTAAAATTGTGTTGTGAAAAATATATGGTGAAGTGAAAGAATGTCCACTGTACTTGTTTTTTTTTATTCTAATCTATTCAACCCATCACAAGTTGAAGCCACAGACAGTCACAGAGAGTCTGGGGGGAAATGCCTTTTATGATGCCTATAGGGCCTAGCTGTAAGATGTCAGGTTCTGGTTAAATAATTAACTACTACTAAACACAAGTGTCATAACCATTCTTGTTTTTTTTTTAAGTTGCCTAATCATTTTTATAAGTAATATAATTTGCTTGATTAAAATGTGTTTGTTTTAGTCTGGAAACTTCATAATTCAAAAGAAAGACATCTGCTGGGAGGATGACAAGGTTGTTACTTCATTGATGGACATCGTCATCTGGAAGATCGACGGCAAAGCTCTGTTACAAAAGTTCACCCCATTTGAGTCCAACGGCCGCATCTTACACAAGTCCACCTGCGTTGTAAGTCTGCATTATCTCTAACTATGCGTGTACTATACTATCTTATATGATGCGTGGGTGATACTCCAATTTATTTTATAATTTCTCAAATAAATAACTTTCAGGATAAGGGATTTTATTTTTTATCATGTAAATGCAATACGAACTATATCAACTGTATGATGTGAATAGAGCTGATTGTTGGAACACAATTCTGGTAAAAAAAATATTACAGAATACCTATTAAATTATCGATAAAATGTTATTTGAAATACTTCCGAATGTTTTTAAATAAAAATTTAATATCAAAAGATATGAATTATATAATTTTCTTATGTTGACAAACATAAAACATGATAGATTCACTATCATGGCATATGCAGAATAAAACATTTATTTTTTCATTTTTATGACTTTGATGCTTTAAAATGCTTGAGCAATATTTTCCACTGAAAAAATATTTCATGTACTCACTTGTAATCACGAAAATCCATGTTAAACACATCATACGAATATGCGTGATGGCTTTCTATGCGGTTGAATATCTTTAGCATTTTTTTCAAGAACATTTCTATAATAGTATACCTATCTCGCTTCTACAGCGGATGTAGATTTAATTTGTGCTTTTTATTGAATGTTAATTAAACTCTTACACGAGTGGAGGGCATGGAGCAATACTTTGAAAGGACCGCATACACCAGCGACGTGCACTAGAATTCATCACTTAAGGCCGGAATTCATCACTTCTAAATGTATGATTGCAATGCGTATAATTCATCTCTGTGCTTATTATCATAATGACTAGAAATATGATCAAACAGGGCCTTACAGGTCACAAAAGTAGGTAGATAGCCCTTGTACCCGTTTTATCAATAGAAATGAGAGGAGACCATGCACATGTGAGTGAGCAGGGGAAAAGCGGAGAGGGACCATGCACGAAGGCAGTAGGAACACATATTATTGAATTATAAACATTGTAAATTGTCAATCTATGATTTGAGAAGACCAACTTGTATAAAGAAATTAACTTCTTTGTTTCTTGTAATAGAAAAAAACAAGACTTCTGGACTAATACGATAAAATTTATTGCACCTATCTTCTTTGTAGCCACAGAACAGCCGATATCTTTTCTTTGACAAGTCTCCGGGAAATAAACTCTGTATTCTACCCAAATCCAGACATATAAAGGGATATTTTTATTTCCATAGCAAAGGGAGTAAAATATTTAATTCTTGGGGCAATTGAAGAGGACGCTTTGATTTTTGGAAATTATGGGTTATTATTTATTTTAATGCAAAAATTTATTTTACAGTACTCTGGTTGGAATCCTGAATCCCGTGATAAATATTACGCGGTTTCTCAGCTGCTTGACAGAAGCCCCGTGACGGATGTCAAGGAAGTGTGTGTGGCACTTAGAATAGATGATCTTATTAAAGTTAAGGATAACAATTAAGTACAATGTGATTTTACCCATAAGACGTTAAAATACTTGAATCTGAGCAGAGGTAAATTTATGCAGTAAATTCTTCAAATTTTCTATGGTTTGTTTATTTTAATTATCGAAAGAAGAGTGCTTATGAGTAGTGCCTAAGTGATCTTACTGTTCACAATTGGTCTGAAACATCAATTTTTTGTTCATTGCTTATTCGCAAAATGAAATATGCATCAAATTCCTGTGTCTAGAATATCCAGCGATCACAAAAATCTTAAATCTTACATTAATAAATGATTACATGTAAATGAGTGTTTTTCATATTTTATCCCGATGTTTCAAACTCAGTAATAGTTATGTATTATTGTTATCATTTATTGTCTATGCTTGTATCTGTGCATCCATCCAATAAAGTATTCCCCAATTATAAGGGGGCTTTTGTAATGTTTAAATCTTCTCAAAAAACTATGAATAATAAATTTTGTTAATATCAGCTTTCCAACAAATGAATTATAATTAAGAATTTCTAAAGCGATTATTTACCTTACAATGAATATTTTCATTTTTCTAATGCATAATTACTGTGATTTGCATTGACTTAAAGTCATAACAATGGAGATGCCCACATAGAAAATATACTCCTTTCTTTATCGTGTAAGTTTATTCCGAAAGAGTATTTGAAATATAGATTTGTTAAAAATTTAGAAAAACTAATTGTGTATCAAATAAGAACCAGTTTTAAGACTTTCATCGCTGTATTAATATAACGTGAGTTAGAAAGTACATAGTAATTTTTATGGGGTTTACTAAAGTTCTGAATGTTTTTGAAGCTAAACTAAATATATTATACTAGTTATAAGGAGAACTGTCGAGTGACTAGTACATAATAATTTGCATACAAGTCTGAATGACGAATTTACCGATAGGAAGTGAAATGCCTGCGAGACCAACCATAAGTTGTGCTCTGCATCAACATTTGCTAAATAATATTTTATGTCTAAAAGTCACTCAACAATATTAATTTGAATATTTATCTTTTTTAAATAGTGTTATTGTGACACGTTTAATTTTGATTATTATGTTTTAAATTGTAAAATATACTTCATTTTTGTATTACAAGACATTTGCAAATAAAAGTCTAAAAACACAAAAAAATGTATGCATTAATTTAGTAATATAAAACTGTAGCAAATCCTATTCTTCATTTTACAAAGACGGATATTAAGATCATTCTTTTCTAATGTATTTTGTATGAATTTCTTATAAGAAATATCCTAGAGGCAGAAAATTCAAATTACTTAAGCCTTAGCTAAGAAAGTAAAAATTGTTTTAAGGAAGGTGTCACAGGTATCCAGAAAAATTATGACTATTTCAGCGAAACAATATAATATTTTCGGTGCCCATATTTTTTTGATTGGTATTACAAGACACTAGAAAAGAAGCACGCTGGTTTTGCACGAGGACTTTTTAATGGTGGCATATGCAATCAACAAATTCTTGCGGTCATTTTTATCAACCAATATCGCTAAGCACTCTTCAGTCAATAGGCAGGCTTTCGGGAGTTTTAAAAATGCAGTTAGATTTATTGATTACAAAACCTTTTTTTTACCATTTATAATAATTTAACATGATCAATAAAACACAAGTTTTATAAACACACCTTTTTATTCTTCCTTATATAACAATAATACACAACACCAGCAATGTAACGAGTCGAGTATTTAAACTCGAGCCAAACACATAACTCGTTAACTCGAATCATTTCGATTTTAACTCGAGTCAAACTTGGTAGTTAGTAGGAACTCCGTGACCGTCACGTATGTAGGCTCGATAAGCAGCTAATTGTCGTGTGGAATCTACCGTTCCCCCCACTACCTGTGTGGAGTCTACCGTTTGTTCTTGCCGTCGTCAGACACATTCGCTCGTACTGCTTACTCGCCCATATGTCATTCGCGCCTCGCTGTCACTCGTCAGTCGGTCAGCAGTCGACTCGTACGGTGCTTAAACTAACTCTTTTCGCTGCTTTGACTTTCTTGTACACTCGACTCGATCAATTGTTTTGTTTTTATTTTATTTGTTATTGTTTTACTTGTTTATTGTGTGTGTGTGTGTATGAAACTTGTGTACGGATATTTAAGTGAGGCAAAAATGCCTTGTAAGAAATAAGAAGTCTGTGGTGTGGAAGTTTTACTTAAAAATTGACAACAATCAAATGCAAATTGTGTCCATGTTCATACAAACATTTCAATAATACCACAAATTTAATAAATCATTTATAAAAGAAACATCCACTTCAATTTTTAGAAATGAGTGATGGACAAAACGTGATGAATCATAAAATAGCACAAATCTTGTTATCGGGCCAACTAGAAGAAGGCGGGATGACAGTCCAAGGGATAATTTGGACAGTGGCAAATGATTGTAATTCCCCTCACAAAAACTAATCAAAAAAATATGGACAACACTTTAGTAAATATGATTGTGATTGATTTCCAACCACTACAAATAATTGAAAATGAGTGTTCGAAATTAAATCCTGATTACATAATGGGGATCAGTTGACTATCTAACTAAAAGAACGCATAAAGTTAAAATTGACAACAATATTAGCGATAGTGCAGAGGTCAACTTTGGCATACCTCAAGGTAATGTACTTGGACCTATATTACTTCTTAGTTACATTGACGGCTTATGTAACCTTGATATCTTTGGTGACATAATAAGTTTATCTGATGACACTGTCATAATAAGTTCCCATAATACCTGGTCAGGATTACAAGAGTCTGCAAAGTGACTTAGGGAAAGTTAAATTTTGGTTAGATTTACCTATTGACGTTAAATAGCAGCAAGACAAACTATGTTACCTTCAGTATCACGAATAGGGGAAGAGCTAGTACGAATTTTGGACTCTGCATTCATGACTGCACCAATGTTGCGACTTGCTCGTGTATTCCACTGGAAGGTGTTAAGACTAAAATATCTTGGCGTACAAGTTGAGCAACATCTTCGGTGGAGTGATCACGTTGACCTATTGAGTAAACGACTACGCTTACAAATGTCTGTTTATAAAAATATAAGGAACTGCCTAGATAAAGTAACACTTAAAATGGTTTATAACGCCCTGACAAATTCCATTTTATCATACGCCGCTTTGGTTTGGGGAGGCGTTTCTCGTACAGTACTAAACCCCCTAATAAAGTCCCAAAAAGCAGTTCTCCGAGTTATAAATCGGAAACCTTTTCGTTACAGTTCCAACGTCTTATTTTCTGACTACAAAGTCCTTGATATCCGACAAATATTTATTAAAAACGTCATTCTTAATCAATGGATTTATAAGCAACAACCCTTAGATAATTTAAATCCTTCAATTATTGTAACTCGATCTAGGTTAGGAGGAAATATGGTACTGCCAAAAATACCTCTTTTGGGCAAAGGCATCTCAATTTCCTTGGACCTAAACTTCTCAACAGCGCAGATGAGCAGTTTAAAAAGACAATCTAAATTCAGTCTTGCAAAAAGCATCACCAAATGGCTCCTCGCAATAGGCAGAGACGCTTCTGAAAAGATGGTGAGCAGTGTGTTGCAATAGAAGAGTTGACATATATAGACTATAAATTATAGTTAACACAATTATTAGAATTATATATTTATTAAATATAAATATTGTATGTAATATATAGATAATAATATGCACTATTTATTGTACATATGATGTTTTGTACGTATGATATTTATCCTAAGATTTATTAGTGATGTCTCGCGTACATAATAAGTATTGTATTTTTTCTGCAACCTTCTTCTGGATGCTCTTAGAACAGGTTTTTTAACCTAGTTAGAGTAGCCATGTTACTTCAGAGCAATGACTGGTGTTTAATTTGTCTATATTATATTAATTTAATTCCTTTTTCGGTGTTATTATATCATTTATTGTTGTAACTTCTTATTGTACCATAATGAATAAATAAATAAAAATTAACTGCACAAGTCCTTTCAAATGAAGGTATTGACGAAGAAATATATAGAACTACCATATATATTCAGAAAGAAAAAATAGCCCCTTATCCCTAAGAAAAAAAAACAAAATTTTATCCCCGTACAAAATGGCTTGTTATGTATATCAGCTATGTGTATGCTATCGGAAAGATTATTTCCAAATGCTGGTATGCTAACAATTCGACGACTGTTACCTAAAAAAGTAATCAAATATTGCTCAGTTTAATTATTAGGTAAATTAAGTTGAAATACATGTTTTCCTAACTATTATTATATCATTGTCCTATACAGTCAAAGGCACTCTCAGCTTTATCCCAAGCGTTTAAAGTTGAGCTGAAACGCGTAAAAAAAAGAGAGATAGTATGCGTGTGTGTGTGTGTGCTGCATTTATGAGTAGCAACCACAATTTCGCAAAGATTAAAACAGTGTTATCGTATAAATTATATTCCATTTACATTTATTAGGTTTTTATCATATCCTATAAAATTTACATTTAAGGACATAAATAATATGAGCATGTGATATAATGGTTTAATATTGTATTTACAAGTTTTCATTTGATGGATTTTATTATATTTACATTAGAATTAAATTGCTCACGTGAAAAGTCAAAGGAGATATTAATGATAAGGTGTTAAGAAATGATTTAAGCGGTCAGCGAAACATAAGGGTTTTGTTCACCATTAAAATACATTAGATCTGCGAAATTATTGAATGAGCGGTGAGTAAAACGAATTGGTTAGCACTTAATGTCTTTACTTTGTCTGCATTTTATTACACTTAGTCAAGCTCTTAAATAAATTAAGTGAGATGCTAAAACATTACAATGACTGCAAATTGACACTGTCTTTCTTTTCTCCCCGATTGGTATATTCTTAGCTTTTGCTAGAGGAATTGTAAACCTCAAAATGTCGGACAGTTGCTTTTCCCGGATTTCTACTTCTTTGTATTGAAACCATCCATCATACATACTGAAATATTGTTTTTTTAAAGTTATCATTGCTTAGATCGATCGCTTAGATAATTTCTTAACTACGAATCTTGGGCACTTAAATAACCTGTATATTTTAATAATATATTGTAATATTTGACTTTAACATAAAGCAATTGCTTTATGTTAAAGAAATATAAAAATAGGGATGGGTGAATCGAATTAGTTGCTGCTCATTTAATAATGTTGTTGCTCGAATAGATTTTTAGCTGGCGTTTATTATTTGCCGCTTAAAAGTTTAGTGTGCTAACAAAATAATTTTATATAGCTTATCATAATTTGCTCCTTGTATTTTAAAATAGCAAACAAATAAATTATATGCTGCACAAATATTTTATTAGCTGATTATTCTAGCTGATCCAAATCTTAAATTAATCATTTAAATACTTCCGTTAAAAAAATCCATAAGTGTTTTGATTTTCGAACTCTGGATTTCTAGTCAACGGATAACCACTGAATCATCTAAATTAAATCTTTATAATATTTATATATTAATAGAATTACTTTAGTGAATAAACATTAGTGTGGTTTGTCTTCGTTCATCAAGTGGGCAGTAATTGGAGTTTCATCCGAATCAGATCCTGAGCTTTCTGAAGGAGGCCACATGGGTCTGTCGTCATGTACATTCTTTGCGTCATCCAGATATTTCGCCTGAGCTTTCACCACTGAAGTGCTGTCCGTACATGAAGAGTATAAATCCAAGGCTTCACTATTAAGCTCGGTGAAGGAGTGTCCCCAAGAAAATTTTGATAAATAACTCTCGGCTACTTCTCTATAGCCTGAGGGGTGATAGAACAAATTGCATCAATCATTAAAAAAATGTATACATAAATGTTTATAATATTTTCGGCCCTGATGATCGAGACCCCGATACTGTTGGAAATATGACCAGACAAACTGCAATTAAGATGACTGCTGCAAAGACACAAAGAAGTCATTGTTTTTTACTAAAGACTGCTTGGCACTAAAAGCAATAAGATTGAATGAGTATGTAAGAAAGTACAGTATAAATATTTATTAATATTTATAAACAGATGTCATTTATAAGGTTAAATTATTTCTGTTTTTCAGCAAATTTATTCATTTTATATTTATTGTTTTTTTATTGGTTCAATCTATAATTAGGTTTTATGTAAAAATAATTACTTTATTTCTCATTCGTGGTAATTATGGTAAGGTCCCACTTACATTTTGTTTTAAAGAATTGTTATGACCTAGGTCATATACAACTATTTTGGGCCCTGCTCAACTAAACTAAATGTGCTTGTGCTAGAGTCAGGGATGATGGTGGTAATGAAGCGTTAAAAATGGTATGACTAATTATGGATCTGCGACTGCTGGATCAATAGTCAAACGCCTTAACTACTAGAGTACCAGAGGTCCCTATAAGATGGCCTCATGTTCGCCTATGCTTTAATGTTGTTAATCCCAAAAAGTGCGTTTTGCATTTTTTTTTTATATTTTCAATCGGTAAAAAACAGTTTTTCTTTCTAAAATCGGATGTAGAATTTAATTGAGATTTTTAAGGAGTTAGAAATCTCAAAATACCATTTATTGCGAACATTAAAAATTAATTAAATTGCTATAAGAGTTAAAAGGATACTGCTGACTTTAGGTTCACCTTTATAGACTTGTACTAACTTTCAACTTTCTGACCAACATTTCCTTTTTCATATGCAGGTGTTATAGCCATACTTGTATGGATAATTCATTCTCAATAGTCTAAGAACATTTTTTGAAATCATAAATGTTTCTTAGTTGATCAGACTATGAAAAATGATATATATATATTATGTTATGTATGTTAGTGGATGTGGGGGGTTTTCCCCCGCGTACCGCGTCCTTTCCAGAACTATTCTACTTTTAAATCCACTTATAGCTCGCCCTCTAGTCCCGTACTGTAGATGAAGTTAAGTATCTTTTTGGGTGCGATGGAAAAAAAAAAAATATAACTCACCAGTAATGTATAATGCTGCAGCAATTGCCTCTACACAGCTCAGCTGATAAGGCCTGCCGTAGTTGATGGGGTTTGCAGCGACCAAAAAGGGTAACAATCGAGGGTAGGCACATTTCATTTTTCCAAAAGGCGTTTCCTCTAACTTCGCCCAAGAACAGTCCACAACTGCCAGGCCATTATTCTCTATGTATTTTTTGTCGTCAGGACTGATGCTTTGAGTTGCCATTGGAGTTAAAACAACTCCTGGAAATCTACAAGAAAAATATATGCATAGACAATACCTATTTGCTTCACCCTGGTTTGGCCTAGGCATCATGGTTCATCAATTCTCTTACAAACTTTCCATTTTTTTCGTCTAATAATATGTACTATATATATGTATATAATATAGATGTATATAATATGTCCTTTAGCCGTCTATCTATCTGCCCGTCTGTTTCAACTCAAAAAGTACAAATGCAAAAGTTGAATTTTTATGCGGAGATTGATGCTTTTGTAAAACAACCATTATATCACATTGGAGGCTGTCCAGATAATATAGAAATATAACATTAAAGTCAACAAATTGTTAGTACTAATAGATGGAACATGGATGTTTAGATACAGCGCTAAAATATCATATTCGAATTTCAAAATGATGACAGCACGCCTGTTGGGATGTATTGTCTATTACTGGTCAGTTAAAATTAATATAAACTCATCTATTAATGCAAATAGAAATAGGTAAAAGAACGTTCAGTGCCACATTATAATTATTATAAATGGAAATATGTCCGTGTTTATTTATTTATTGTGATAACCCAATAAAAATTGTACACAATACAGGCAAAACGCAAAGATAATATAAATTGAAGTACCTATACATTCCTAAACTAGGGTAGCCCAACGGACTAGTAAAGATAGAGGTAAAAAAGAAAAAATCAATTTTAAAATTAAAAAAATACAATAAAAAGAACATAAAAACACCAATTCAAGCTATTTACATATAACTATTTAAATATAAAGAAAAAAAATTAATACAGAAGTAAACTAGGAATTTTGTCCGTGGTTTTGTGCATTGGTATAGTACCTATATTAAGACAGCATTGCGAAACTTTTATGTTAGATAAAAAACTAAAATGGTGTGAAAATTTATGATGAATTGAAGAATGGCATGATACCATTGCACGTTTTTTTATATTTTAATCTACTCTGAAAACAAAAGATAACCCACCCAAAAAAAAAAAAAATTGAATGGCTAAAAGTGCCGCAGGCACAAGTGGAGATAGGAAATGAAGTAACCCATAGCATTTGGTACCACAGGCGGTGTAGTCTGGGAGGAAGATGCCGTTAATGATGCTTGAAGGGCTTAGCTATAAGATGTCAGGATCTGGGTATATAACTTACTGCTACTAAACAATGTACTTTTTTTTATTTAATCTTTTATTTATTAATTTAGTTTGTTTAGCGGTAAGGTCACAACCAAAGAGCACAGTCAAGGAATATGTTAATGTTTCGTGCTTAGTGTTAATGTGCGTGTTACCTTAAAAAAAGTAGTGGATATATTTGGCCTGGATGCTCATTAACCTCAGACCTATAGATATTCTATAGGGGTTCTTCAAAGCCTTTTTACTTGAAGACCGAAATAATAAACAAGATCATATTTAATAAACTTGAAAATGTATTTTTTTTGGAATTAGTGGCCTAACGTAGGTGTTCATTTTGAGAATTCATTTGACTGGCTGACATCCCGATGACGTGTCGAGAGATTTATTTAAAATATTGACGCAAAGTGATTTTTGTACATAGCCTGGTAATGGTATTCATAGGAATATGACTATTTCTATGTAGTGTTTTAGGTACGTTAGTGTTGGATGGCATTGATAGAGGAACCAATGATGTTCAGCTAACCGATGAATTTGCTTTTCTGCCGTACTATCGGTCAGCTGAATTATTTCTTTCCTGCTATATCATTGGCTGCTGTGTTACCGCTATTATTTGCAACAGGCACAGCTTACCCAATAACTAACTTTGTTTTACACAATCCATAATTATTTACAAATTATATGCATCACCTTTAATTACTTTATCACTACTTAAGTCCCCATATTTAAATAACTTCTCCTCAAATGGGAGAAATATTTACGAATAATTGGAATGTTTTAGTAGAAACTAGTTGATGTGTGTTCGAATCAGCCTAGAACCTAGTTGATGAAGGTGTGACATTACTAATTAACAATCGAGAAATAGGACTCAACTGGTAATATTATTAGATACCAGACCCACGCAGATATTTTTTCTGATTCTAACGGTTCAACAGTCGATTACAACATTGAATACGCCGATTAAATTAGTTACAAACGTAAACACCTCACCTTTGACCGAGTTTTAAATTTCTTATCATATTCTTCCTGAGTAATTTTCTTCCAGAACACTTTTTAGGGTCGCAGTGGTTCAAATCCCACATGGCAATCTTTAATTTTACACAGTTTAATGCTGAATCGTTGGACTCAACTTTTAGATCATTAAAATTTTTTGCTAAATTTCGCTCGTCTTCCCCATCAAGGCATTTTTGGGGTCTTCTAAGAGATCTTTTTTGTTTTCTGTGTGCCATTTTAGTTTGATTGAATATCAATAAACTGAAATTAAACAACTATTTAAACCCCTGTTATGTTTTTAAGACCTTTCCATAAAATGTATCTATTGTTTTTTCGTAAATAAATGATACTTATTATAGGTTAAATTACGCGCTACTCATAAAAAAAATGGACTGACTGACACTACTGACAGTTCATGTATTGCCATCAATTTTGAAGTTTTTCCATGCGTACAGCAATTATTGACCTTAATCCCTAATCATTTTTTTTTCAGACATTAATATTTCTAATAACATTTTTTAATTTCTAGCAAACTATTTAATTGCATATGAAACTCATTTTATGGATTAAATACTTGTGATCAGGGTTCACGGAATATCGCGTCAATTGATATATTTTTTCGGGTAGTGAGGATAAAAATGCGATATAGATTGAGTGTACGGGCAGTTGCGTGTGACAATCTGATAATCTTGACCAATCACAAAGCACAAGCAATGGAGGAGGATTCTTTTGTGACTGCGAGACCCCCGAGCAAGATATCCTCAAAAAAACATATACTATTCACTTTCGAAACATATTTGCAATGAGCTTTTAAAAAATATAGACACGGCATGTCATACAAATCGTCCCTGTGAAAACCCGACCCCGGTAGATTCCCTCCGCCGTTCCGCGCGTCACAACACTCCACCATAGCGGATAGAGACTTATCGCGATGATACATGCGAGCAAGCGAGACGAATGATACCTTCGCGAGGAGCGTACTCGGCGCAAAGTGGGATACTTGGGCGTGGTGCGTTTTTCACTCTCAGTATCTATGTTTTAAAAGATCGTTGGTCATATGGTCATACATAGCCCCCAAGCGGATGAACCCAGTTCAGTTCAATGCCACGTTCAGTGCAATAAGTGACGTTTATTTTTTCCCAAATAAACATTACAAAGAAAAAAATACATCTTGTCCTGCCAGAGCCTGAAGGGCTCATCTGGCAGAAACTCAAATTTGAATTATGTTTTTCTTAAAGCGGCTTACTCCTTAAATCCTAAACTACTAATTGTACATACATAACAACTTAAATAAAAATTATACACAATTTAATTAATAATTATGTAAATAAATAATAATTTTAATTACCCACTCAATCACCCTTTTACTTTTTACAAACTACAAGCTACAAACTTTTTCAACTCTACTTTGGTTTTTTTATTAAGTTTGGCACTCTTGATAGCCTTAGGTAAGGCATTGAAAATTTTAGGTATCAAGGTAGAAAGAGGACGCATACCATAAACGTTTTTATATTTGTTTAACAAATATAATTCGTTTTGCACTTGTCGGGTTTTAATATATATATTTTTTTTGTTTGAAAGGTGACTCAACTGAGAGTGTTCTTAACTATGATTCAAGAAAATATATTTGTGTCGAGTTTTTTTAAATTTTCTGAAATTTTAATCATTTATTTTAAATATATTTTTTGAATAAAATCTACACTAAATTACAAATTTGCGAACCATTTGCCATGCCATTTGAGGAAAGAAAAAGAGTCGTCCTGTCATCTATGTTATTCCTTCAATCATTTTTCCGTTGTTGTCTTTACCTTTAGTAGAAGTTATGAATTGTTGATTTTTAGGTTCTGTACTTTTGTTTCCGACAAAGCTTCTATTTGGTTTTGAATGTGCGAAATGAACTTATCCACCACTCCTAAACCTGTTCTTTCGTCGCCTACTGAAACTGAATCGCACGTAAGTAAATAATAATAATATAAAGTAATACTATAAAGGATCGTTGACTAATTAGTTGTAGAAAATGCAGTAATTACGCAAAATCAATTCTTATTTATCAGAAAAAAAAGGATCTAACCTAAAAATTGCCTAATTAAATTTCATTCATCTACTAAATCCGCAATTCTTCTGTGAAGGCGAAAGACGTAAATGGACCACCAGAGAAAAATAAAAGTAGCTGGTATTTCACACCCAAATCTTTTTATTAATTTCTTTTACTCAAGACACATAAAATAATTGCAATGGAAAAATTTCGTTGATATAAATGTGTAAAAATGTTCGTTATCAATTATATGGTAAAAGCTTTGTTTTAAGTGTGGGCCGTCCGTCATTTATTGATTTTGTCTGAAAAATTCAATAGTTTAAGATAGCTATACTTACCAAGTACTGATAATCTTTATATCTAAATTATTTTACGTTAGGCTTATCTTTCTCCTATTGTGATTAAACATGATAGATTTAATGTCTAGGAAAAAACGCATGTAATTTGTAATTGCCATCCATATTGGTAAAACAAGGTATTCTCTGTGTGATATTTTTGCAGGTGCCATGGCAACCGATGCGGGCATCTTGTGAATCACAAATCAAGTATAGTTATTTAGTAAGGTCTGTCCCACTCGCAGCCTGGGATCCAGTTGTAACTTCTTATTACCGGTTTCAGACATAAACATTTTTGTGCGGAATAAATTGAATGAAAGGTGGAAAATCTCTTGAAAGTTAGATATAAATTTCGTAGTTCCTTTTATGCCAGTATTCAAAACTTTATTTGTAATAAACTCTGGTATCAAAAAAAAAATAACTCAAGAGTAAAAATGTGAGAAAAAAAATCGACATTTAATGTTTTCAGAACATATTAATGCCCCTTAGGAATCTGCATCAGATGCAAAATTGGGCGAATATCTAGGTTCGATTTCTGGTGATAAATGTTAGTTTCTCTTGTCTAAAATTTTTGTTATTTTTCCTTTAAAATGTGTACTTTTTCCTTGATATAGTTTTTTAGTAACAAATTGTGTGCTTTTAGTCCTTAGAAGGTCAGTCTTCCATTGACTCTGGCGAGTCTTCTAATCGGCGAAAATATCTTAGTAGCGCCGATCGATCATCGCTGGAAGATCAGCACGAGAGTAGAATACAGGCGTTGAGGCAGCAGCTTGATTATTTAAACAACACCGACTGGCTTTTCGAGAATGCGGACAAGAACATAGAACATCTCTGAAATGTGAATTATTCGACTTTAATAATGTTTTCGATGCTGAAGAGTTTATTTAATTACATATATGAAGCAAATGAGGATGATTTGCAAAAAGAAACTGCATTCGTTACTCAACAATTATACTCGTTAGATGATAATGACTCCAATAATGACAATGTGACAAATTTGGACGATACAGCGAAGGCAAATGTCTTCTTCGAAAAATGTGGTTTGTATATAGCTTTTT
The DNA here is from genome assembly GCA_020383195.1 of Neomicropteryx cornuta. Classification (NCBI taxonomy): domain Eukaryota; kingdom Metazoa; phylum Arthropoda; class Insecta; order Lepidoptera; family Micropterigidae; genus Neomicropteryx; species Neomicropteryx cornuta. The sequence goes on along the minus strand of JAHKQU010000019.1, from coordinate 14,887,236 downwards.
ATTCCAATGTACTAAATAATGGTTAAATGGAAATAAAAAAGTTAATATTGGGCAAAGATCACTAGAAGCGATCTTTGCCCAATATTAAATCTTAGCTTGTCTCCCAGAACATAGCTAAGCTTAAGATAATAATATGTATTTTCATTTAAAGCTATTCTACCAGAGTTCTAAAAGAGTGCTAAAACTCAATGTGTTCAAAAATATTTAGGGTCCATTGGATTTGCCGTCTTAATCACAATTGCACACACTTCAATCACAATTAATTATTGTATATTTTCTCATAATTAGACACAATTACTTTTAAGCCTAACAAAGTTATAGAAAAAGAATTGTGCCATTGTGCAGGTGAGTATCCTTGGGAACTACAAAATAATTATTATAGTTAATAATTAAAATAAAAAGAGGATTATTCTAATTAATGTCCCTCTCTGACTCAATTGGAGGTAACAATTATAAAGTAATTTAATACTTTAATATTTTTAATTTGACAATGCAAATAATAATTATAAAATTTATAGTATATTTTTTTTCAAATTTATAAGCATATTTTGACTAAATTATAGATTAGCGATGTATAATAATTACTTTTATTCTTTTTGAATATGTGGTATTTTAATCATTAAAAGACTACATTTATTTTAAATGCAATATTTAAAATTATAAAAAAGAATATAAAGTATTGTAATATATAATAAATGTAATATATAAAAAATATGTAATAAATAATGTGTTTTTATTCATATTATTAGATGTTAATATTCAGGTTGACTTTCTCTGCCAGATTGGTCCTAAGCAGTTTCTAGTGTATCTCTTTGTCGTGTGCACAATCGACATTTAGCAAAATAAAACTTTTAAATTTTATGTTTCATTATTCTTAGGCAAAGTTACATTCCTCAATGATGACTATGGTTTGATAGATGGAAGTTTGCACTTCAGTACAAATGTGGTAGATGTGGATTTAAAATTAAACGACAATGTGGTTTACTTGGGCTACAGGCTCGATGAAACAGATACCATCAAAGTGTCAAGAGTCTTATCTAATAATACAAGTTGGCTAGACGATGAAGATGTTGATGGCACGACGAAAGACGGTAACGTTGATGTGGATAAAGTTTACAACGTTGGCAGTATTTTTAACAACAGCATTGTGGCCAAAGTCATCAAGAAAACTGACAGGGACATACTCATACAGCCGGGAAATGTATCCTTCAGCTTAAATGATGTGGCGTCCACGTTCATTCCAATTGTCGGAGATTATTTGCAAGTCGACACAAAGCAGCAGTGGTTAGAAGACGCTCCGTGTGGGAAACAAGCCGGAGAGGTATGTAACTTAATATTTCCTATAAAATCCTCCTTTGCTATAAAATTTTAAATCAGATACATATTTTTTTATGCTTTAACATATGTGTATGTGTGTAAACAACAATGAAAAAAAAATAACCTTTTAGAATCACATAATTTGTCATTTTAAATAGATGTTGGTCTGCAAAGATTATTGTAATAGTTGTATTTTGTAGATATATTTGTTGTGTAGATCGGAAATAGCAATGGTAATTCAAGTATATATATGTATTAAAAAAATACCAATAGTTTAGAAATGCTATCAGAATACCATTTATGGCTCACTGTTATGATTTTGGTTTGTTGAAACGCAATATTATTTTTACTGTTTTAAGAGTATAAAATTCTGGATTATTTGTTCTGATAATAGCTTAAATAAATATACTGCCTGTTCACCTTTATGATTTAGTAGTTTTCATTTTGTAAATACCATCTGAAAAAAATCTCAAAATGAATCATCTTTATTTTCTACCTTTAGGTATTAGAAGTGGATTCAATTTCAGCACTCAGAAGTAAGCCTTTAAGCGGCGAGGTGACACTTTGGCAAGGGGACTCTAACAATGGGATTGGGGAAATTGATAATAAAATCTACTTTACAAAAGATGTTTGTAGTAAAGGTTACCTGCCCCGAATTGGAGATAAGGCAAGTCTGTGTCCATTCTAACATGAATAAATTTATCCTAAAATTGCTATAAATGGCCGTTAATAATGTTTCATTACATTACCTACATCAGTATCAGGTTGATGGGTTTTGTAGTTTAAGTAATTTTTAAAAAACAATTGTATTACCTATGTAAAAAAAAAAATATATATCTTATTTTTTCCACCTTATTTTTTATTTCAAATATAGTATCTTTCCTTGGCGTAACCCGCTGCTAAAGGATGGCCGCTGATAAGCGTTTGCTATAATGTTACTTATAACAGTCAATTTAACCTGTCGATTGCTCTGACCGTTTTATACAAAAACAAACGCTGATTACCACACAAAATTCCAAAATTTTTATTAAAGAATATAAGTAAAAAATGTCTGAAGCGCAAAATTAATTTTTCAAGATATTTTTATTTTGAAATTTATTAAAAAAATTGTGTTTAGGTATTTTAAACAACTATAAGTATTTAATATTTAAATAAAAATATTTTTTTAATAATTTTTTTCATTGTAATAAAACCATATTCTAGAGAATTCCATAAGCTATTAAAAATAGTGCAAGTTATTAAGATAACATACATAGTTTTTATAAAATAAGTATTTTTGAAATCTTCGTGGACATTCTGCGCTGTTTCTCTAACAATGGCTTATACACCAAACGGGTCAAATTACAAATATAGCTATCAGATAGCTACAGCCTTAATTAAACATACCATCGCAGTCCTTTGCAATTGAGGAGCGAGCTGCTGTTTTATTTAAACACTCATAAGAAATTAATGAATTGGACAGTAGAATCTTAAAATCAAATATATAAGCATGCTTTCTTAAAAATATTTATTTTCAACCTCAACACTTCAAACGCCTTAAACCGTTTTAAGTAATAGAAATTCTAAATAAATGTGATAATGATAGACGAGAAAATAGGTACTGATCAAAAAATCATAAGTCAAAATTGATACCTACTGTTAATTATTCATTACCTTTTATTATTTTCATAAAAAGGTTTAAATAACTAACGGGCAAGTATAAAAGCTGCATAGAACAAGATATTGATAGTTAATTTATATTTCACATAAATATTTAGTGTAAATATAAATTATTATTATAGTATAACTATAAATTATTAAAAATGTGTGTTTTTTAATATAAAAAAAATATATTTTACAAAAACAATGTTTTTTTTTTGCTTTTATCGGAGATAAAGATATGCAAATGCATAGTTGCAGAGCTTAACTTGTAACATTGGGTTTTTTCATGAACAAATATTTTTGCAGCAGTCGTAGTGAATATCTATCTATAACTGAGAATCAAAAATATTTTTTTTGAAGTATGCAAGGCCATTTCCCTGCTGTAAATTAAATGCTAATCATCTTTATAACTAGTTATAAGTCATCAGATTTGTAATAAATAAATACTGTAAGCTAATTTAAAATATTTCTAATTTGTAATATTCTTTCTGAATAAATAACTAAATAATAAACAAATCAGAGAAAAAAAGAGTGGAGGTTGAGGGCAATTTTTTCTCTGATTTTATTAAAACTTTAAATTATTTACATAATTTTATTTGGATATATTTTACATTAACCTTCTTAAACTAATATAATTATTTATTCAATGGTTTTTTTATGGTTATTATCGAACATTTGTGCGATTATAAAGCTCAGTCAGTAGTTTTAATAATGAAACCTTTTTGCGATTTTTTTTTTTTAAATATATGCAACAATCATTTTAGTCATGTTTTACATTACAAGCTGTTACAATTTTCTTTTCAGGTTTTTCTGGAAGCAATCGAAAGTGATCAAGGAGCATTAAGTTGGCGTGCCGTTCTGGTGACGCTTGAAAAAAGAAAGGAAATCTCTTTTAACAACAGCGGTGATGGTTTAGCTGGCTCTGACGCTAATAAAGATGGAATTTCTATAGTACAAGTAGGCGATGGCAAACCGATTGAGCTTGGATCGGAGAAAGAGATACAGGTAAAAGTTGAAAATACCAGCAATAGGACTTGCAATATGTTGTCCGTTCGTATCTTAACCAAAGTGAAAGATTCGCAACTGACTCTCGTACACCCGGAGAGAGACAAAAAAACTCGCCTGCAGCCTGGGCAATCTGTCTCATATTACTTTCGTTGTTTGCCAAAATTCTTGGGTACTTCTCATGAAAAAATCATGTTTGTATTTCAACATACTCAGATGATTAATAAAGTTATGATCAATGTCACTGATCCATTTTGCTTAAACATGGATGGCATTAAAATGGTTTCGAATAAGACCAATATAAAGTTAGATGCTCTTCCTGAAGGTAGGCAAAACTTTATCCCCGGAGTGAGGCCCAAGAAAGCTCCTTCATTTATACCCGTTCGCCTAGGCGAATTTCCTATACCAAGCAAAATTCAAAAAATTGTGTTTGATTATTTTAAGAAAAGAGGGGTAAATGCATTTAATGACACTTTTTTTTTTTTGGAAGAAATAGTTCCATCTTTGACCGAAACCTTGTCTTTTGAAAACTATAGAAAGAGATGGGATGCATTGATTTATCTAGAAGAAATTGAGTATAAAATAATGATAGCAAAGTATTATATGGAAAAAGCATTTATGACAACTCGTGAGCAGTATCTGTGCCTAGAAATTGCCGGATTGGCTGAAAGAAGACCGTCCCTAATGATCGGTGACTACGTCATTGCGAAGGATCCATCTCAACCTGATAAGACCGGATACCAAGGCTTAATTCATCATATCAAGTCTAATAGCATTTGGCTCCTATTTCATCCTAATTTTCACAATCAATATACTGGGCAGAATGTATCTCTAGAGTTTTTTTTTTCACGGACGCCATTTCGGAAGTGTCACCAAGCTGTAAAATTGGCAGTGGAAAGTTTGGGAAGCCATTTCTTGTTTCCGAAGCGAGTTACCGTTAAAGATGAGCAAGTTATTATTTGCACTGCAGATAACGCGATAAAGATACATAATGTCAGTTGTGATAAATGTCACATTGAATGGTTCAATAAGGAATTAAATCATGTCCAGAAGTGTGTCATTGTGAATGTATTAAAGGGTGTGGCTCGCCCATTACCTTATATTATATTTGGGCCTCCAGGCACCGGGAAAACGATAACAGTCGTGGAAACTATCTTGCAAATACTCTCAAAAATCCAAGGAAGTCGTATTTTGGTTGCAACACCGTCAAACAGCTCTGCTAATCTTATTACGGAACGTCTTATTGAGTCGAGCCAAATTGGTCCTGGTATAATGGTAAGAATAATAGCTCATCATCTCTCTATAAACAATACCTTACCAGAGATAATAAAACCGTATTGTGCAACTCTTGAAATCGCCACAGAAGAAACGATAGTGTCCAAGATGGAGACAAACTCAGACGGAGTGCAACTTTCATGTCCTTCGTCTTTCATTGGACGGCACAGAGTCACAATTGGCACTTGCTCTGCTTTGGGAAGCCTTGCTCGGATGGGACTCCCCGAGGGTCACTTCACGCATGTCATTGTGGACGAGGCTGGGCAGGCGACCGAACCTGAAATCATGATACCCTTAACGCTACTTGACCCGAGACAAGGACAGGCCATTCTTGCCGGTGATCCCTTGCAATTGGGGCCGCTGAACTGTTCTCGCTTCTCCAATCATTACGGATTGGGGGAATCATACCTTGCTCGATTGATTGAAAGGTTTCCTTACCAACAGGACAAAGAAGGTTTTACAGAAGCACACGGTGAATATGATCCTAGGTTGCTGACGAGGCTCACTTTGAACTACAGATCTACGCCTGAAGTGATCAAGTTTTGCAGTAAGACGTTCTATGATAACTGTTTGAAACCGCAACTGAGTTCTAATAAGGGATGGCCGGCGGCATTGCTGAAGACCATCAAGGAAGCTTTCACAGATTATAACAATGTAGAGGGTATCATATTCTATGGTATTAGAGGAGTCAATTATCAAATGGAAGAAAGCCCATCATGGTTCAACCCTCAGGAGGCCTCCATGGTACTCATGTGCGTAAGCAAATTATACAATGCCGGATTGGAACCAGATGATATAGGCATAATTGCTCCTTACGTTTTACAGGTACGAAAAATCAAAACACTTTTTGAAGCTATAGGGTTAAGCACACCTAAAGTTGGATCTGTGGAAGAGTTCCAGGGCCAAGAGAGGAAAGTAATATTGGTCTCAACCGTCCGCTCCAGTGAAACTCTGATTGAGTTTGATCGAAAACACTGTTTAGGTTTTTTGAATAACCCCCGTAGAATTAATGTGACTTTGTCCCGAGCGCAGGTTTTAACCATAGTATTTGGCAATCCTCACCTGCTGGCGACAGACAACTTGTGGAAAAAAGTTATTCAAAACAGTGTTGATTTGGGTACATATATGGGCTGTGATTTGCCAAAGTGCTTCCATGACAATAAAGACAATGATAATTGAGTTAATTTAAAATGATATAATTTTCCAGCTCTATTTTTAGTCATATTGTAATAAAAGTTGACATTAACAATTTATAAGATGATGCTCTGGAAAGAAGAAAAATTGTAATGCTTATAAAAGTCAAGAGGCACTACTTGGGCCGGCTTAAGTTAGGTTAGGTTAGGTCAACGCCTGAGACCCAATGGGTCGCTCCACTCACCTGTAATATATCTAGCGGGAGAACTAACCTTCGTTATTTTCAGATAGATGAGCAAAACATCATTTACAGCACCTGCAACAATATCAAACCTAAGTATTTTCGAATAAAAAGAAAAATTTAAACATAACTTCTGTCAGATACGGTTAAAATTGACAGATTTTCCCGTACTGCGCAGAGCATAGGCTTATCTGTCAACTGTCAACGCGTTTTGTTGTTTTGTAAAGAGCTAATTTATATAAAGTTATTAACTTGTTGCTCTGAGTGGGCAGGAGAGCAAGCTATGACGATTATGTATCTTGTGGAAACTTCTTTTACCTTTTGCACTAATATTTCATACGTTTAATTTGTAGTCAATTTGCATATTTTTGGATAAAATGCCACAGGCGTAGGTACTGCTAAACTCGAGCTAAAAACCTTTGGAGTAAATTTATAATATGTCATTATTGCGTCGCGTGGACACTAATTCCAAACACCAATACCGTAGCGCGTATACACTGTTGACCACATACACAGGTAGTTTCAACCATATCCGGATGGCGCAAGCCAAAATATAATTATTCATATATCACTCGTTCCACTATTAAAATAGGTGTGGTTTTTAAAACTACCAGTTTTAACCTATATGCTTTAGACGTATCGACATAACCGTACAATAAAACTGCTGATATTGAATGTGATATGCTGATATGGTATCCCTTAAGTAAAATTTAAATTTAAACAGTAAGTGTATTTTTTAAATTGAAACATAGATGTGTGAATTTTCTGTTACTTCTTTCTTCTTCATTTTTCATTAAGCCGTCAAGACTATCTAATTATAAGCTAATTATAGGCTAATTATAATTATTATAATAATTTTATTGTGCTTGCCTCATTTCTGCATTTTGGCTGGATTCATTCTTTTTGGTGTAAATTATGCATCCTGGCAGATTTTTAAATATATTTGTAATGTCTGTTTTTGCACTTATGAAAATGTATACTTTTGGAATTAAGTGTAAAATGTTACTTTCTCATTGCCCTCGATTGTGTAAAGATAATTAATTACTCACTAGCTGTCTAAAAAAACTTGTGTGGGTGGAAATGCAAAAAAAAAATGACAATTGTGTCTTGTGTGCCACTCAGAATAACTGAAATTGGCCCAATATATTTTAACAATGCATCGACATTATATTAGTTAATACAGAACCAGCTGTATCTTGAGTCATCCCAAATAACAAACACATTACTTAACTGTCAAATCTAGAAATTTTTAATTACAAAAATTTCAGCGAAAAGTGGGCGAAAAAAAAGTATAAATTGGTTTAAGTACTCCGTGTAAGTTGGTTTAAGAAAAATTAAGACTTTATAAATATTTAAATAACTCACGAAAAAAATGTAAGCACCTAACCAAAAATATAAAGGTAATTAAATTAAACATTGTTAAAATTTCAAATAATTATTTTCTCCTATGTCCTCCTTTATGTTTAGAAAAAATCTTTGTGTTTTTTTATATGTGTAAATATTTATAGTAAATTTTAATTTGGTTCGGATCTGTCAGTGACGCATGTAAAGTCACGCTCGCTGTGACATCTCAATGTGAGCTGATGCGTCTGGACAGGGAGATTCAATTACTGAATAACTGAAATTTATTATCTAAATAGAGCATTGCCAGCTGCGTTTTAATTGGGAAAAAGTATTTATTACTTAGTAACTGATATAATATTAATTGGAATAAAAAAAGTGAAAGTACTCGCTGTTTGGCCATAGCAGATTTTTGAGGATGAGATTGTTTCACTATAAATTCCATTTAGGTTTTAAGGATTTTATTACGAGTGTATAAAATAGATTAGATATGTTTCACAACCTAAAAATTATTTTAAAATGGCTCAATAGATTTTCCATAAAATTTGGTACACCTATACATTGGTGTAATTAGTTTTTTAGATACGGTCCCAAAAGTGATATAGTTACAAAGAAGATGGAAATTTGGCATATGTGGAAAAAGTCAGCTTACAGTTCAAAATCTATTTTGAATGTTATCAGATTGTGCAGTTATCGTGTTTCAAAATGCCAAGTTGTTTTTTAAAAATATATAAAAATTTATCAAATAAATTTAAACTAGGGTGGGTGAGTGCGTTCAACCAAATGAATAGTGCATCATTTTTGAAGACCAAAATAGTGCAGTACAAAACTGTATACGTCAATGCATCTATAGACAAGCTTCACCCAGAGCTGCGTTAAGGCTTTACTCTTTATAGTGTGGTTAAGGTTTAAGACGTCTGCGCAGCCTAGCTGCAAAGCCCCGGTTGAACATGGTAAACCATTTGACCTGAACCATTTAATAATCTACAACAAATAAACCCTACCTTAGTACGGGCGCTGCCTACTTAGGTAGACTTTTGAAAATATGTTTGAGTACTTTAAAATTCAGTAAATAAATTACTATAATTATTAATAATCACATTCAATTGCTTAAATGGTGCTCAAACTATGCCGAACTTAATAATGTTATTGTTGCAAACTTTTTAAGGTTCTTAAAAAACAGCATTTGTGTCTATTGTTTTGTAATTTTAGATAGATTTACTAGTTTCACTTACCTGTATGTACAGTTTTCCTCATGGCTATAATCGGTGTTGCCATGAATAAATAATTTAGGCAAGTTTTATTGAAACCAGTATGCAAATTTTTGAATTTGATCTTTTAATGTGCAATAAAATCTAAAATAGGACTTACTTATACCTCTGTGTGTGTGTGTGGCTACTTGTATTTCGGGCTTCTCAACAAATTTCAAAATCGATATACACAGTGACATATATCGGTGGGTATATGTTCTTATATTACCAATAGAAGTCAAACTGGTGGTTTTCAGATTGGTTTCGTATTCCATTGGGTTTCTGCAAGCCTCTATAATATTGGACTGCTGATTTTTAATTTACTGATATTTAGTAACAACCATAGCCTTTTGGATCACATCAAAATATAGGCACTCATCAGCAGAGCGCGGTCATATTCGAATTTAAAAAATATAACAGCATGGTAGTTGGGCCAGTAAAGTTGTAGTGGCCACTTAAAATTAATACAAACTCATCTATGTGCACAAATAGAAACACGTAAAAGAATGTTCAGTGCCACACTATAAACATTAAAAATAGAAATTGTATACAATACATGTAACGACGTAGAGGCAATATAAATTGAAGTACCTATACATTCCTAATCTAGGGTATCCCAAGTGACTAATAAATATAGATGTAAAAAAGAATAATATTAAGAGAATTTAAATAAAATAAAAACAAGACAATTTTAACTTTATACCAAAATACAAAATAAAGAATGTGATATGCACCAATTTAAGCATTGATTATCGATATCATATATTTAGAAATAAAAAACAGTGATTAAACTAGGAATATTGCCTGTGGTGTTGTGCATTGGTATAGTATTTTAAGACAGCATTGCCAAACTTTAATTATTAAAAAAAAGATTAGTTCGGTAAAGTTAGTAATATTAAACAAATTGCAAATTCAGCAAATAGGGGGCGGGAGGCAAAATTTACAAAAGCTAAAATTGTGTTAAAATTTATGAGAATTGAAAGAATGTTATGATACCATTGTTTTTTTTTTAAATTTTAATCTACTCAGACCTAAAAAATAACCCATCGTCGCCTCTAAGGCCATCCAAACACATTGAATAGGCTAAAAGTGCAGCAGCCACAAGTGGAGATTGGAAAGATTCATCACAAGTTGGTACCACAGGCGGGAGTAGTCTGGGGGAGATGCCGTTATTGACGTCTGTAAAGTCCAGCTCTAATTCGTCAGGTTCTGGGTAAATAATTTACTACCACTAAACAATGTATAGAAGCAGCTGATAGCTGCAGGGTGTCGACAATAGCCATTTTTGTTTTAAAAGAAAACGTTTCAAAATTTTTGTCTAGTTGACTAAGTATACGATTTACCACGGTGACGATAGGCCCGAATTAGATCCACTGAATATTGAATACCGCTGCGGCAAAATACTAATAACCCATCACATTATACCATAGCCGAATTAGATCCACTGAATATTGAATACCGCTGCGGCAAAATACTAATAACCCATCACATTATACCATATTGACATTGGCTGACAGCTGATTATGGTTTTACCAAGTTAATTAGATGCTCCGCCTTATGCATAATCACAAAACTTCGCTGCCATTTTCTTATGGTATGGTTTACTTTTTAGCTTAGCACTTTAGACTATGCATTCGACCACAATGCTCTTCGGCAGTATGTATCAAATTTTCGATGACATTTGGACATTTGGAAGGGGCTGTTTAAAAGGGCTGGGATTTATGCAGCAAAAATTCCTGTTTAAAATTTATGTGTCACTTTTAACATGGTTTTTTTTTAAATTACTGGAATCATAGTTTCATAAATTCCACCTCGAAAACGAAGGTGATCTACCTTTTTAACAGCGACGGACCCAAATTATTGGGTAGGAAAAATAATATAGTTTTATACAACGTATATTTTTAATTTTAAAAACAAATTCATATTCTAATTTATTACAATACAACGAAGGTAAATATCACAGAATAGAATTAATAATTACTTATTATTACTAATAACGCAATAAATATCTAAAAAGAATTTCAATATTACTACTATTATCAACTAAATATATTGACATACAATAACACTTTTAAAACTATTAACTAGGTGAAATTGTTTTTGGTTTTTTAAACAAGCACGCAAATAATTTATATAATAAAATAGAAATTGTATATGTAGAATGCATGAGCAGGAATGACATATAAGTTTCTGTAAGATGTAGGTATATTTTAATATTCTAATAACTTTAATAATTAGTAATTAAATGAAAATATGCTGCGGAAAATAAAAAAATATCACTACAATTAACTACGGATACACCAGAGTCGCAGGTGGTATGAAGCAGGACTGGTAGCTCCTGAGGTCTAGTTCGAGTCTCTAGATACCAACTTTATATCATTATATAATAGGAATGGTGTTTTTTTAGGAAATATTGAAATCAACAATAACTTCAACGCAAAAGTAAATCTCAATGGTTCCTAATAATATATAGAAAATTTTGAATATTTCAGGTCCTGATTACAATCGATGACCTAACCGATCTACGGATGACCCGTATTATTTCGAATAAATATTTTTGATCAACCAATATATCTGTGTTCGTAAATTCAAATAGTTACCATTGTATGCAAAACTCGCCAACTGGGAACACCGCATTTTGAATAAATTATTTAGTTAACTTGTAAGACAATGTAATATGTGAGCAGTGTTATATTATTTATCAGTAACGATTTATGATTATTTGAAAATTCTTTTCAAAACGAAATTACACAATCTATATATTAATACTCGAAGAGAATATTTTGTAACCCTCCTTTGCGAGCATGAAGAAGTGTGAGATTTGGCATAGTTAAAGTTTATATGGAAAAGAAATGCAGAAAGTTAATGTTTCTATATTTTGTGTTACAAATACATTCAATTAAATAAAACGTTCATACTACTGACAGAGTGAATTTTGTGTGATTTCAAATGTTTCAATTTCAATAACTGTCATTGTCAAGGTAAAAATAATTGACTTCTATGAAAGTCATGTCTCATTTTTACATGAAAAAATGAAAACTGACAATTAATCACATCAAAAAATGTATAAAAAAATAAATACAAGCTGTAAATGTGTTCATTTACTGTTACTATTTGATAGGTATTGCAGGGAATTAAGGCAAAAAACACACGCTAATGACGTATTTGGGCACGCTCACGGCTGACGTATAGAACGTCATAGATTATAGAGGTATACCCCAGGTACCTCAATAATGCTCAAACTTAAAAGTTGGAAGAATTAAAGTTGAATTTTGACCACTAATATATTGAATTCTTTCAAAAAGCTATGCCTAATTACAAAAGGTGGCACAAAATATACATACTAGTTGAGCTCACCCAAAATCTTTAAAATGATTTGCTATGTATACCTATTTAATATTACATACAAAATGCATTCTTTCGAATGACTCTCAAACTTAAAAAAATAAATAATAAGACTAGTGATTATTCTATTAATCTCTTTAGCGATTATTCTATTCTCTTTCAATCTCTAAATATTATCTTAATATTATTATTAAAATCGATTCCATTATTAATGCTAGTAATTCAATTTCAATTGGATAAAACCTAATATTGGCAAAACAGGAAAACGTTATATTTAATTAAATTACGACTTTAGGTACGAATACCCACAAAGATAAAGATCGGTTTATGTAAAATTGTCGACGATTCCACAAATGCATATTGAAACCGGTCTCCATGGACCAACTGAACCGACCACACAATAAAAATAATTATTAATTATACTCGCTGACATTTCGAATGTACGACTAGATAAGTGCTGAGTTCTGTCCATAACCGGCGCGCGAGGAAGCATTAACCGTTTGACATTTAGTTTTTTTCGGGTCATCGAAAGAACGGAATGAAACCAATTACACCAAACTAGAAATCATCACAACCGCTTCATGCTGCATTTCTCCTAAATTCGTATCGCCAGGTACGGTTCAGGAAAAACGAATTATCGCTTCTCTCCATTCAGGGAATCGTCAAGATGTGATGTTTTAATGTATTCCATGGCACCCTTGAAAGCGTTTGGATAATCACAGACGTGTTCTCGGATGTTCAGGAGCTTGAAGGCGCTAAGAGTCATCGTTTCGGAAGATCGACGACGTCCCGGCAAGCGCAGGCCGTATGGTTGAGAACGGAGAGCTCGCGGAAGAAGGCGGGCAGCTGGGGCTCCAGGGCATTCTTCACGTAGAAGACTAGCTTCACGCGGTCGGCGTCGGCGGCCGCGCAGACGCGGCGCGGCGCCCCGGCGCAGCAGCCGGCGCCGGCGCACCGGTGCACGGCACTGCACGCCGGCTGCCACACGAGCGCGGAGTTCTGGAAGCCTTCGTCGACCTCCGCCGCCAGGTCGGCGGCGGCGATCGACACCCTCTTGGGCTCGCGGCAGGCGAACGACTTGACCTCGAGGACGTGCTGCAGCCACAGGGTGCGAAGCCGCTGGTCGGCGACCGCCGCCGCCAGGGCGGCGCACAGCAGCAGGGAACGGAGGGCTCCGCAGCGAGACATGCCGGCGAGCGGTCCGCGCGCGGGATGACCGTACGTGAGACTGAGGCCCGCAATGGCGATGCGCAGCTTAAAAGCGTTTCGCCACCTGACTGACTCACGCGGAATTTCCTCAGAATCAGCCATCAGCCCGGCCGATAGCAGCGGACCGGGCGAGCGCTCAGGTTATAAGACTCCCACTCCCACTTATAAGACTCCGCCGACCGGCGAAGCCTCCAAAATCATTTATTTCCGACGAGATCTCAACATTTTTAATTACGTTTATTCATTAAGCGAATCTCAAATCTATTTATTAGTATTATTTTTATAAATATAAATAAAACATCTATTGGAATCTATTTACAGTATTACAAGTAATGGTAAAATCCATGCAAACCTGTACTTTTGTATATTATTATCTCTATAATGAAGGCAGGCGAGGGTTAAAAATGCATTTTTGATGCGGGACCTTTATAAAAAAACTACTATCTTACGCTTTATCAAAAAAAAAATAATGAACTTTTCTAAATTTTTCAATATTTTCAGATTGTGTCAATGATACGATTTGCAGTTATTATAAAACAATCACCAAATATAAGTTAATGTCCTAAAAAACGAATGTAATTTCAGTTCTGACGCTATAATTGAATAATTATTACATGAAGACGGAAGGAAGACAGTAATATCTCCAGATCCCGTGCATTTATGCACTTGATCTTTTTTTGTCCATCTCATCATCGAATCTTGGATGAATCAGCGTTTTGGTGCATGTGCGTTTTAATATTAAATATTTAATCATTTCTATTTAGAAGTCGATTCTATTTCTTTTTGAAGTTTATTTCATTTTAAAAAAAAGTAAGGATATACCTGTGTATATTTTCTGAACATTAATATTGTCCGTTTTTTTTTTCTACGAGTTAAGTAACTCGGTGAAACTGACATGTAATTTGAAAAAAATCATATATTTTTAATTCAAACCCTTTTTAGAGCTAGGAAGACTAGCTTCAAGGGCTAGTCCATCTGACGCACAGATCAAAGGTTTAAAGCCTGTTTGTTATTGGGTTCAGAATTGATTTTCACAGTCGAAATCGTAAAAATGTTTTTGCGCGGAAAACTCGGTTTTATTATTTTTCCTACCTCTTACAAGGACGTAACTTAACTAAGTGGCGGTAAAGTGAGACGAAGCCCGGAACCGATGCAATTTTATATATTTTTTTTTATTTTTTATGTATAAAAATCTTTTAAATGTACAGTGGTTTGAAATAGTAGAACCATTCTAAATTAAAACTAAGTACATAGCTTTAACATAGTAAAAAAAAAAGCTGCCCATGCCACATAAAATATACAAAAAGAAAAACAACTATACAGAGATCATTGATTATAGTTACCTATTAATGAAACATTTATTTTAACAAATTAAGAAGTAAAAAAAAAGTAAAAATTAAAAACCCAATTTGTCACACATACGGTAATATGTAGCCAGCTTAAATTCTAAATATGAATGAAGGTTTTTCTCTAATAAATATTCTTTAACGTTTTTTTTTAAGTAGCTCTAAATGATCTATTAATTTTATATCGTTAGGAAGTTTGTTGTAAACATTTTGTCCCATGTCTCCAATACAAATATGTCGTACAATGCCAGTATACCAAGCGACCTGGAGAATGGTTTGCAGGATTCTCGGCAGCCAATTGCAGAAATAATTCTAACAGCTTTGTTCTGTAATAACAATGTCATTCAGGTTTGTTCCTGTTTTCCATATTAGTAAACCATAATATCTGATGTGCGATTCAATAAGAGCATAATAAACTGTCATTTTCCGACGTCACCCTATAAATTAAGTTATTTAATCTCCATATTTTATCATATTAATGTTTATTCTATAAATGTTTATTATATATTGCAAAATCACCATTCTCCAATTTCCCCAGTTTTTGTTACTGGCAACTCTTGGCATTATCACAGCTGTCGGTAAGTGTCAGTTGAAAGAGAAATGCAAGAGGGTATACCCCTCTGCAACCTGCAACGCGCTTTTCGCCGCGAACTATTCCTGCAATCCGTCACATCTCGTCACATCATTCACTGGGCTCGTGAAACTAGGCTAAGGCAGGCGAACCACAGACGGCCCTCATAGCACAGTAAAGGTTGGTCTTTTGTTTTCTTGTTGATTGCCATTTACTCTCAGCTGTGAACCTTCCAATCCATCAAAACCTACAGTCCGCTTCCCCCAATCCATGTAAAACCGTACATTATCATTTTGGCATTAATAACATTTCTAATTTTATAAAGCACATGGCAAGCAGAGGATAATTTGCTTTCCCATGGTCAATATTATGCTCGTTCAGTGTAACTTATTATTTAAGTGCACACCTAAAAATTCCATGGGCTCTTTTTTTACGGGAGCATATAAAAACTGTATAACATTGGATTAATCAAAAATTGTAATTTTTTTTTAAATCAGTTGCATTAAAATTTAACATAATACAGATATGGAATTATGTACGATATTTATAATTGCGACCATTCAAAGTTGACTGATTTTTTCCTTTCTTTATCAATCGTTTTTACTGAAAAATATACACATCGAAATAAAAACCTCCTCCTTTTTTAAAGTAGATTAAACGTAAGATGTACCTATAACATTAATTTCAGCGGGTATGCGAAGGTACGGGTAATCTGAAAATATTTCAGATTGACGGGACCTTAACTTCCAAGGCAACCACAGTAAAAATAAAAGCATAAAATAATCGAATTTCACACGCGGAAGTCACAAACTTTTGGGTATTCTAATTATGCTGTCGTCGCTTCAACGCCTCACCTTGACACCGAAGTATAGCTAATTTAAATTACCTCGCGCATGTCATTTAATTCTCTTTTTCGTCGCTAAGCCACTCAAAAATTCTCAATTGCATAGCATAAGGTAATTCCAAAAAAACCGGTCAGTCCTTATCATTGGATGCTGCGTTAAGGAGCCGATAAGCCTTACCTCTGCATATTTCAAATATGTCGTCATCACTGTACCCAGATGCTGTTTATTTGCGTCAGATAGGTACTTTGTTTGTTCTTTGGCCGTTCAGTGTTCCACTCTTCCCTTCTCTGAACCCTACCCTAAGTCGCCGTGGACTATCTGCTAACATTCTGTCTCCATGTCCATGAGAACCTATTTACACCAACCGTCGTCGCTCTACGACCAATATGTCAGGCCACCACTTTAGTACCTCGTCAAATCATTTACTTTTTGAAAATTCAGTATATTTATTTTTTAATAACAAAACAGAAAAGTATTGTGAAACGCCTACATTAATTATTTAAATATTTTTTTTTAGAAAAAGCCAGTAAATCTAAAAATAAATATTTAAAATCAAAAATAATATTATTTTTGTTAGGCTAATTGGATCAGTTTATGATTACAATTAATATGCACAGAATGAAGGTAGTTCAGTGGCACTTAAAATATACGCTATTTCAAACTCATGTTCAGAAATTTATATTTTTAGCGCGATTTCATTTATTTTTCGATTGGGTAGACATCACAAAAATTGAAAAACTAACATATTTTTTTAATTATTAAAAAATATGTTCAAAGTCCTTTTGTTACGCATTAGAAATAATATAACACTTGGTTTTTTTATAATTTGATTATTAATATATCAAATCATACAGTTTATTATATACAGAGTTTCTCCAACATAATAAAATAGTTCTTTAATACATCTGCATTCAGATTCATAAAACAAAATTTCAAAATAAATGCATTTGTTATAAATAAAGTAAAAGCACAAAATTTCTATGACCTATAAAATAGTATACCTGTCAAAAAATATGCATTCAGGGAAAATACCCAGAAGTGATTCATGAAAGAACGGGTAAGGCACACCTAGCGTGGAAACCAGCCAATGAGAGGATCCACGTCGAATCAGTTGGGAATAAAATGCTAATGTTTTATTAAAAAAAAAAAATCGTCTATATAATAAATTAATTATATATAATATTTAGTATAGGAATATATAATAAAGGCATGCACCGCGAAAAAAATATGATAAGTTTGACGTTATTGACAGTTAAACATTTTAAATTAACTTTTTAAAATTTTGTTAGATTTAATTTTTCGAAATAAATTATATAACCTAACCTAACCTAATAAAAATGCTGAATGTAAAAATATTTGTGTCCGTTTTTATTATTGCTTTCTTTTTTAATCAAGCTTTTACTTTACTTTACTTTAATAAGGAAAGTTTTTAAGACCTTAAGACTTACATACAGTAAAGTGAAAGCTTGCAATAAACATAACATGCCTTGCGTTGCGTTGCCTTAGGTACTCTTTACTGTAAATTACAAAGATCAGAAGTTTTTACAAATCGAGATAAAATCAGCGGACAATAAAATGAACACAAGAGGTTCGAACAATGCTAGGTATGTCTACCCGCAAAACTTATACAATTGTATAAGCACGTAAAGGCTGTGCCTTTACAAAGGCATCCAAATTTCTGACATCATCGACAAGGATCATCGTTCTCATAACTAATTGCAGATGTTTTGTTTTTCATTTTAAATTATTTCTTTTGTTCAATGGTTTTCTTTTTTATTCATAAACATAAAATTGAATTGATTGTATTATTAATATGAAGATAAAAATGTAATGTGTTCCAAATGCACATTTACGACAATATAAAATTTCATATAGCAATATGCTCCTAGTTAGAGTAATCAGCAAATGTCTTTATTATGAAAATATTACATTTATTTAATTACATAACTAGGCATTTATTTATGTCAGATTTCCCTTCCCTTTTTAATTTGGGTAATCATAATTAGATAACAAATAAAACAAAATGATTTAAAATACATTAAATTCTATTTTCTCAAAACAACGCTATCACAAAAATGGCACGAAATTTTATGTGCATATATTTCGGTTTTTTAATTATTTTTAAAATTCATAACAATAATAACAAATTAACAATAACTTTTAAATATTAAGTACGAAATGTATATTAATAACAGTAACATTTTAATAAATAAATAACAAGACTATGTAGTATTAATTCTGTTAACACCTAATAATCTCCATTTTTATCAATGAATTTATTCCAAAATAATAAAATACCTAAGTCCATCGTCCTATTAGGACTAACAGCAATATTTTTTTAAATTATAGTTAGGTATATCTAGTCAACAATTTAAGAATAACAGGAAAAAAACGTTTATTAAATTAAAATTTAATTATTGACTTTAGGTATGTCTACCACCTACTTTACGACATTTTGTAGACGATTTCACAAATGCACAGCCTAAACACGACCCACTGGCCACGCAAAACCAATAAAAATAATATATGCTGACATATCACATAAAATAACGTTTAAAAATAATAATAATTCTTTTGCACGGTCAGTTACCCAGAACAGGTACCCCTAGTGGTTGGGGTATCAGGATTTTATTCCTGGAATTAGGTACTTACAACTAACATTACTTGTATGTAAAACCTGCTATGTAAATACAATAACTCAAATAAAAATAAATTATATTTCGAATAGAGTACCTACTACATTTACGAATCTAGAGTACTACATAATTAGGACTAGACATTGGTCATGTTCATAAAACCGGCGCCCAGGACACATACTTTGAAGAATGAAATCAATAAACTAGAAATCATCATGGGGCTACTCGTGTCACTGGCACAACCACTTCTGTGTATTCTCGCAAATTCTTGTCGATCTTCATAACGCTCATCACCATTCAGTGAATCCTCAGGAACCCTAAATTATGATTCCATTGCTGGAGAATGGTACCATCGTACTGGTAAATTCCGTTGATATTTTCGCGTGTTTGGAAACTGTAGATCACCGTTTCGGAAGATCGACAGCGTCCCGGCAAGCGCAGGCCGTGTGGTTGAGGACGGAGAGCTCGCGGAAGAAGGCGGGCAGCTGGGGCTCCAGGGCATTCTTCACGTAGAAGACTAAGTTCACGTATTCGGCGCCGGCGGCCGCGCAGGCACGGCGCGGCGCCCCGGCGCAGCAGCCGGCGCCGGCGCACCGGTGCAGGGCGCTGCACGCCGGCTGCCATACCAGCGCGGGGTCCAGAAAGCCTCCGTCGATTTCCGCCGCCAGATCCGTGGCGGCGATCGACACCCTCTCGGGTTCGCGGCAGGCGAACGACCTGACTTCGAACACGTGTTTCAGCCACAGGGTGCGAAGCCGCCGGTCGGAGGCGGCCGCCGTCAGGACGACGCACACGAGAAGGAAGTTGGATGCGCAGACGCGATGCATGTCAATGAGATGTCCACGCGCCAGATGACCGTATGCGAGACTGACCGTGGTCAATGCCGTTGCGCAACTTTAAAACCTTCCACCGGCTGACTAACGCGGCATTTCCCAGAAACAACTCGAATCAATTTGCCGTTCGATAAGGCGATCAAACGACATCATTCGCTCACTTTTCAGCACCGACCGACGCAGCCTCTCGTCCGCCTACGCAAACGAGAAGATCATAAAATTTGAATACAGGAATATTAACATATACTCTAAATGTTAATGTATCTTTCGTAAACTATTTTTTTGTTTGATCAGTTAGCAAACTAAACTACGACACATATTCTTATTGAAATGGGCCTACATACCTCGACCGTTCTTGAATTTCCCTCATCTTCAATACGCTGTGTACAAAAACAGGCTGAAACGTCCACAAATTATCATGACCTACGAGGACTCATTATCCCATCACAATTTACTAAGCCTAGAAAACCGAAAGGTCATCAATGACATAACCTTATTGCAAAACGTACTACATAACCAAACAGATATTCTATTTGCTAAGCAGTTAGTGCTTACGGGTTTCGTCACGTCAAACTCGAGATAAATAATTATTCTTTGTGCTTATGTGTAAAATGAATTACGCAATGCATTTAATAATAAAGGAAAAACATGTAACCACAATTTTAACGATACGGATATTTTTAAATTTTCATTTTGGTGAAAAACATCATAGAAACTTTCATGGAATAAAAAAATATTAGTATTTTCGTCACAACCGCATATTTATTTATTTGTATATATATAAAAATGAATAAATGTCCGTTTAATCGTGTTAGTCATTTGTATCTTTCAAGCTGAAGAGATTTCAACAAAATGTTATACAAATAACACACAAAAATCCAGCAAATAAGATTTGTTTTAACGTCATATCAAAATTCACCGTGGTTTCGTAGAAAAAAACTATTATTAAATCGTTCTTGCCATAAGTTCGTCCGCCCGCGAGGCCGCGCCGCGCCGGGTCATTGTGCGGCTGCAAACGAGCGTGATCGAGCAAACGAAAGAGCGAAATACGAAAAGGGAATTTACACGAGCGCTTTGATAAAATTAATGAATTCGGGCACAAATTATTTTCGCATTTGTTTATACAATTTCTTACATGCAAACGCCCTCGTAAAGTCTTCGGAAATAGTCTTGGGACATCCTGTGGTGGGACACACACAGCTAGTCTCTATACGTTCGAGATGTTTGATTAAACTTTTACTGGAGTATTCATAGGATCCCAGGAGTAGCATCAACGGTGTCATTGTCATATCATTCCCATAGTCATTCCCCAAGATATCAGGAAACACCTTATAGTCCAAGAACTCCAAATTCCAGACGAAATGAAAGTGATATTGTTTGTTTAGGGTATAATCTCCAAAACCAATCAGTCTCTATCTAACCTGGTTTGCAGGTCAAACGGTATGCAGTAAACGTGTCATAAATCCCGCAGATTTCAGGAAGTAACGGTTTAGACCATATTTGCAAGGAACTTTATATAATAATATTAGAATAAAATAACTGTAAAGTGAGCAACCTATATTTTATTTATTTATTTATATCATCATTTACATTGCACTCTTATATTAACAGCAAAATATTGTTACTCAATAAATACATTGCTTGTAGGTACAATATTGTAATTTGTAATCACGTGTAATGAACAATGTGCTGTTACAATGAGACGCCAATCATTTCTAGATGTAGTTCAGCATTTTGACACACGCTACGGGACTTCTTAATAAACCTATATATATTAACCCAAGCTTTTTCTATAAAACTAAACCACCATATCCCCTAACTCAAGCACATTTAGTAGAGTAGGGCTCAAAATAAATTTATATGACCTGGGTCATCAAGTAACATATTAACTATTTTCTATAAAAATAGCAACACCATAAACTTTGCCAATCCGCTTAGGCGCTGAATCCATAATATATTTTTTTTATGTGATCATATTGATTATAGCGGTGGCGCCAGATGTCGAATAGACAGAAATCCTCGATGACTATAGCATAATTTTACCCAAATCGCGCGTAGCAGAGAGACATATTGACAAAACCAGGTGAAGGAGATCGGAATATAACGCCAACATGGAGCACCAGCAGGCTGGGTGGTCGTTGCGTTTGAAAATTCTATAAATTTTCTTTCTCTTTAGGACCTTTAGGCGTGGTTAAGGAAAACATCAAATTACTGAAAGAGTTAATGATTTCTTTTTATGATGATTTTAAACCCCAAATATTTTCCAGCGATTTGATAACACATATTTTATTTTAGAGTTTCAAATTATCCTATACACATCTCTAGACTAGCCGCCGACTGAGCAGTTTCAAAGACTTAGTCTTTATATCTGCACAATCAAAGAGTGGCCATCGTTTATTTTTATAAAAAAAAAGCAATACAAACATGTGGTTCATTATAAGAAAACATAAAGCAATAAAAAATAAGTTTAAAACAATGCAGAAATACTATAATACAACTAGGACAAAACAATACGGGTGAACCATTATCCTATAAATCATCTGATCGTCAAAAACTTATGTTTAAGGTTTGTCATTTCCTTCCCTGCATTGCCTGAGGTTTTCCTGAGGTTTTCTTCAGGTTTTCAAGTGGATATACCGTTAATAAAAGTTAACTCTTGTACCTACTCATCAAACGAGGTGTTTTTTTATTTATTTTGACTGACTTGTTATTCGGCACGCCTTGCATTTATTATTTATGAAGCCTCGAGTTATTTTTAAGTATTACCCGCGTAACCATAACCTCGAAATGCACGTTTGTGCTGAAAGCTAAATTACCTGCTACGTGTTTGTCGATAACGGTCATCGGTGCATTAATCAAAGTCGGATTACTTACGATAAGTCTAACTGTCCTTGTCAGAGTCTGACGCCATTAATAAAATCAGACCCGAAAGAGGTGTATCGCGCGCCGCACGACGTATCGGCCATGTGAGGCAGACAAACGATACGACAACAGACGTCTCTCATGACTCTAGGACAGGCAAATTTGACCTTGTTGAACGAGGCCCAAAATAATTGTATATTTATTTATATCGTCATTTACATGCATAATAAATAAATTGCTTATGCGTACATTATTGTAATTTGTAATCACGTGCACGTGATTAGTTTTGTGCATTGTGTAAGCTGCGGAACTTTTTAATAAACCTGACCTAGGTCATAAAAAAAAATTGGGGTGACAGATACACCCGTTTTTTTTATGTTGTGTCGTACCTAATTTTCCCTAATTGTATTCACCACTACACATTGGATTTGTTTCTGTAATATGTAGATATTTTGCGAAATAAGTAGATAGTTTAGTAATACTTATTTCGTCCGCACAATGATCTATTATTAGCCTAATGTAGGGTTGCCATACGTCCCGGTAGACCGGGACATGTCACCGGTTTAGAGCCTCGGTCCCGGTTGTCCCGTTAAACGAATAATCATGGTTTTATATTATTGCTAAAATGATGCGAATAATTCGTGCGACGGCGTTATATCATGTTGGCTGGCGGTGAAAGTGTGGGGTCAAGGGATGTACTTGCATTTTACAAATATTTTTCCACATTTACAGTACGGAATGAAAGACTGAAATACCTTTGTGAGGGAGCTGATGTAATTTATGGTGATTTGCGATCTCACTCAAAAACTAGGCGGTTAACAATCTTTGTTGCCGGCTACAGAACGTATTCTGAAAATGTGGGAACCATTGAAAGATTTTCTTTTTTCACAAACCAGATTGCGGTGCTTTGGGGGAGCGGTACCCCCCTCCCTCCTCCTCCTATAACTCCCTTAAATTTCCTCCTATTTGATATCAGTCCCGGTCGGAGCCCAACCATTTATGGCAACCCTAGCCTAATGGCCATTTGGCGTGTGCGGGCGCGTGTCAAGTCCATGACTACCTAGATACGGAAAATAAAAACATTACCTACAAAATAAATCGATACCTAACTGTTACACTGGCTTCTGCCGTGATTACGCACGTTTTATGTAAATTATCCTTAACTAAGGAAGTCTTAAAGATTTTTTAACTAAACTCGGTGTCCACGTGTCAAAATGGAGGCGGTTTTTCAGGCGTTTTCGAAATTCGGCGACACAAAAAACGACGGCAGCTACATCACGTTGTCAAACATCGACAAATGGTTCAAGCAGGCTGGCGTTATAGACGGGAAGAAAATTACGACCACCGATACTGGCATTTGCTTTGGGAAATTCAAGTGCGTACCCATTTTATTATCATCTGTAAGGATGTAGGGATCCTTCCGTTCTTAAAGTAAACTCTCTTGATTTTTGTGGACCAGGTGAGCGATTTTGTACAAATGTCCTCCGGTGTGAATTTTGAATTAGGTTGTTTCTTCAGTATTTTGTCCTATTTCGAACTATAATTTGTTTTCCTGGAACATATTCGCTAGCGTGCGGCGTTGGGCTGACTGAGATGAGGAGCATGATTTGTCATAATTTCGGCAGTTATCGTGTCCACAAGAAAGTGGTTTTGGATTCTAGGGGATGTGAAACGCGAAGATATGTCGACATTTTCCGGAAGTCACGACATGGTACCCGTTGCAATACCTAAAAGAAGAATATTTCAGATTGCATTTATTAAATTTCCCAGGATTAAAAAAATAGTTCATACGAATGTGAGAGTGAAATGCAAAATGTTGTTCATTAAATACAACTCTAAATCTCTAAATTACTCTAAATTAAATACAAATGTTATTATAATTTTCCAAAATATAAGTAAAGAAAGGAATTGAAAATGTCGTCAGCCGTAACGCCCCCGGTCACTCGTATGACTCAGAAATCGAGAAGTCAAACGTCGAAGCGCAAGTTGATATCGCAAACAATGTCGGCATATCTTCAGCGTTATTCACATCGCCATGTCACACACCTCGTTCCACACACTTCACACAATCGGCGTGCACAAGGCAAGGCCGGCATTTCGCGGACAAATCAAAGAACCTTTTGTTTTCATCAACAACTATTGAACAAGCAACGATGGTAGATGGTAGATGTTTGCCAGCTGCCATCTGTTTAGGGTTCCTTGACTTAAGGCGCCTACATACCTGAATGCTACAAAAATGTGAATTATAAAAACATAGATCTCATAGAAAAGGTGCAAAGACGCGCAACGAAAATACCAGGTCAACTCAAAAATCTGGAATAAGAAGGCTAAAAAATATACTTGGACTAACAACATTAAAGCGATCTACTAGATATTAACTCACTATTATGATGTTCCAAATTCTGATACCATATACACAATTAATACAAATTCGCACTTGCGTGGACATCATTTAAAACTCTCAAGTACAACCTTTAGTTCTAATCCGAGGAAGAATTTCATGTCAAATAGAGTGGTATATGCATGGAATAAGTTACCAAGTGCAGTGATAAGTGCCAAAAATCTGAACGAATTCAAGAACAGGCTGGACAAGTTTATCAGAGATGATACAAGTGCAGATTTAGGCTTATCAGCATAAGCTGCCTGTCTAAAACTAATAATAATAATAATAACAAAGGTTTTCAAAGGCGTTAGGAGAGATATCCACAAGAAATATGAGCGATCTAGCTACATTAAATATAATTTATTATTCTAAGGACTTTATGTAAGGACATTTCTTGAAAAGGTTATGAGAGAAATATTAATAAAAAAAAACAAGCACATTGTTTTTGAGATAGCACTTTTTGAAGCCACCCGCTTATGACACCACCATATCACCACCATCCACCATCCACCACCCACCATCCACCACCACCCACCATCCATATAAAATAAATATAGTTTGAAGATGAGAATAAAGTCGAGGAGGGATTTGTCGAAGGCGATTTGAGATATTGCGAATTTTACGTTTTCAAAGGCGTTAGAAAATATATAAGTAATCTAGTTTATTTAAATTAAGTAAAATTTATTTACTTAATTTAATTACGGAATTACGTAAGGAATCACCTGAACATTTTTTTTTTTTTCAATAGATATTATGCAAAAAAATACTGTTCTGTAAGGAAGATTTTGTGATATTATTTTAAAAATTATCACCCCTAACTGGCATTTTAATTCTGCTTTTCCGCACGCCTATTTATATAAGAAGAAAATCAACGTGAGAAATGGTTAAAAAACAACGTGACAGCTCGGCCCAACGTCCTAAGGCGACTACATACGTGAACCGTTTGTACGATTCTGACCTACAAATTGTTGCCCGCATAAAAAGTCTTCTAGTATCTATAAACAGAAAGGTATAAACTCTATGACGGCATATAACTCTATGACCCTTATAACACGATACGCGGCCTAGTATGAATTATTGATAGCACCTAGTTTTTTATTTAATAACGCATATCTTTTTAAATCCATTTTCTTGAAATAATAATATGAAAACATTACATAAATTAATTATATGTTTTCTTCATTTATCTCTAACAATTTGCTACGCAATTTTGTCATAAAACCAAGTGTACCCATTTAATGTAATACGTGTCTTTTTATTTAAATAATTGTTATGATCTAGGTCATATACAATTATTTTGGGCCCTACTCAACTACTCAAATTTGCCTGTCCTTGAGACAGGGGAGATGGTGGTAATGAAGCGTTAAAAATGGTATGACCATGTGCGGATTCGAACCCGCGACCTTTAGGTCAATAGTCCAACGCCATAATCACTAGACTACCACGATCTTTTATGAGTAACTTTATATAAAAAAAAACACAAACAAATATCTCCAATTTTAAGCAAATTTTGTTATTTTATGTTCAAGTTGTTACGCCATTACAATAACGGGAACATTTTAAACTATCTTTCGAACAGGAAAACGTTAGGAAATTCAGTAAAATCTAGTTTTCGAATAATATTATAAGCAACATCGCAGAAATGAATATTAGGAAAACCCCTTCTTCTATAGGTAAATCGATACCTGTATAAAACGGAAATAGATACAATATTGAATATAATATACAAGTTTAAACAATGTTATGTATTTTCCGTGGTATTTGTACCTATGTCCTATATAAATATTATACATTTATTATAACTAATTTAATTTACATATTATTCATATTAAACAAATTTATGACCCAGAGTCTACACATTATACCCACACACACGTCTATGTAGGTTACTAAGAGTAATTATTAAATTAAGTGAAAAATAATTTGAATTAATTAATCACCCAATGGAAGATGAAAGGCGGGTTGAAGTGTGCTGATAAAAAATGAAATTTTTGATATAAAATTTCGTAGGTTTTAAAACTCTTTTAAAGTAAAGCTTATTTTGTAAAAGGTGTAAGTAACATATTAGGTTGTCGGTACCCCTAACCCCATCTCAAGTGGTGTGATTTTAGAGATGTTGTCATTATAGTGAATGTGTCATATCGGCGGCGTCAGGTGAATAAATTAAAATGTCGATGTGACGAACAGAAGACTCTGTGGACCGTCCCGACGTTCCGACGCTGGTGGTCATCGGCGGAGATTCCAGGAAAACCACTAAAAGCCTTCGGTATCGGTCGCTTCAGTAGCATTAAGTAGTGGACTGCCTGACTTCGGCTCGTTGGCCGGTTGTGCAACGCAATGATGATTCATTGCTGCAAAACGAACTTTATTACCTGTATAAATAAATATTACACATTATAATACGAAATATCAGGCATAAAAAAAATGATTATAAACAACGATCTTTATTATAAAGTACAAAAAGTATGTATTGTCATTCTGTCTAGAATGTCATTCTGTCATTCTGTCTATGTTCTGTCATTCTGTCTGTTGTCAGCGTCAATTGACAGCGTATGTAACCATCGATACAATTATGGCACGTAACTCGTAGACCCATGTTCATTGAGATAGAAATACTTACTAATAGGTTGTACGAACTAGGGTCTTGTAGCACCTCATGACCGTAACCGTAACTGCATCAAGATCGTTTTGCCTTCACATTCTTCTTGACAATATTCCTAATTATCCTAAATATATCACCATCGCCTGCAAGAAGTTGGTACATAAAGTGATTTAATAATATTATGAAATATAAGAAATTATATAGGGCCTATAACACGACATTGTGGTATTCCGGATGGCAAGGAAACCCTGATTGAAAAGCTTTTTCAATAGAAATTTGTCAACTTCTTACCGTCAAAATTGATTCAATTAAAGAAATCACTAGTGAAACTAATGGTAGTTTTCTAAAATTGTAATCTTTTCTCTGCGATTTTGCCGATTTTGCGATATTTGTTATAAATGGTACATAATTCAATTTACAGATCTAAAACCTTACGGTTTAACGAGTTTATGTCCTTCGTCAATGAGCTAGCTTCCGACAAAAAGGTTCAACCGAGCGACATCACAGACAAGCTCTTGAAATGCAATGTCCCTGGATCCAGTGGTGCTAAGGTTAGTACCTACTTCACTTGCTTACTTCCATTCCACTGGTCTATTGGTCTACCTATCTTAAATGCTGCAATTGGTAAACTATTAACCACATCGGCATAAGTGCTTAATGCGAACGCTCTTCGTGGGGCTAGTCTGACGCCGACTCGCCACTCGCTCGCTGTCCGTTTGACGCTTGTTTAATGCATTATTGCATTACGTCAAACTGACAGTGAGCGATCGGCGAGTCAGCTTCAGACTAGCCCCAGTGGAATAAACAACGATCTTTTAAAACATGTAGATGCGGCATGTCATACAAATCGTCCTTGTAAAACACCGGTAGATTGCCCCCGCCGTTCCGCGCGTCGCAACAATCCGCCATGCTGGATAGAGACTTATCACGATGACAAATGCGAGCAAGCGAGACATTGACACGCGAGGAGTGTACTCGACGCAAAGTGGCGTACTTGGGCGTGCTGCGTTTTTCACCCTCAGTTGCCGTATCTATTGTTTCAAAAGATAGCGGTGGCTGGACAAGTAACCGGAAGGAGTGTGGGTTCTCTGTCTCACGACATCAAGGATCACATCACGCCGTAGATAAAAGACTTTCAACAACTATGGAAAGAAACGAAGAAAACGCGGTAGGCCGGGATTGTGGTAAACTTTTCCCTCGGTAGAGGTTCCCAAGTGTGCCTTGAAATATACACTACTTATGTAGATCCGCAAACCACTAGCTAGATTCATAGTAAAAAGCCCGTATTGAACAAAATCAAAATATGTAACCCATAGACAATAACAGCCGTTGTCCAAAAATATATAATTTAGGTAATTTTTAAAGTTACATGATGTTTAAAAATACAAGTAAAATTAGAATGCAATTAGTTTCATCGATGCAATTTAACACAAATACCCATGTTCTGAATATAGGATGTTTACTTGGTTAGTATATTCATAGTTAAATTAGTTAGTTCCTCAGATATATCCGATTTGACCAAGACTTGGTTCGACAAAAAAAACGCACCCGCGTTTTGATTTTGGAGATTAATGTATTTTTAAATCAAGTAATTAGCACACCATTTAAAAGGTATTTTAATTGCCTTCAAAATGAAGTAGGTACTAAAAAAAATAAGATCGTGCAAGTGACGCTCAACCATAACTCTGAGAAATGGATACCAGGCCGGAGTAAACAGCTCAAACTGCAGGAATGGCGACTCAGAGTCATGAGGCTGCTGTACTCCACATGAGCCTGTCATCTGGCCTACTAACGAGATCTTCAAACTGGTGCTTTTGAGAGGCGACCCGGTCCAGGCAGACCAGTGTACCGCACTTACCTCAGAGCGGTATGACCGCTGCATCGTGTTGGTGACAGTTCCAAATGCCTATTAAAATACCTGCCTAAGAGTATGTAAATTCCTTAAAATTGCTCATGGGTACAATATATTAAAATATGAATCATCTAAATGTTTTATCCTATTCGTAATATCTAGTAGGTATCCTGTTTTGAAACAGCTCGGCCGTTTGTCACCATATTTCCTGCTGCTTCTATCATTACGCATAGTGACGTAACTGCAATCGATTATATTATCAGACGATTCCTGGCCAGGACGTCCGAAGACGCACCGAATTTAGGTACCTACATAGACCTGGGTGGGATTAATGCCTAAATTGAATGATTGCCAATATGCTGACCTCAGCGCCGCTTAAGTGTTAAATTTATTTAACGCTTACAATTGGGTAGCAAAGGTCTTTATATCCGGTCTGTTTAAATTGAAGTGACAACATTCTAAATAATATTAAGTATAATATGATTCCTCGCTATTTACAAGAACGACCCGCTCGCACTATGGTTTAGATTTCTAATTATTAGCTGCTATTGTCCTACCATTTGAAATCCGTGTTACTGTCGGCCTTATGCATAATCGCGTTAGATCGCTGTTACAGTGACAGCACGTGCATTGTAATATGGTTAGTGGTAATTTTTAAGCTTAGCACCGTAATTTATCTTTATTTTTATAAAGCACTTGACTGACCCGCGCTACCAAGGTTAAATATTAATTTCTTTTTTAGTTAAATTGCTCTCTTATAAAAGACATCAAAGACTTTAGGAAAAATAGTAATTGAAAGGCGAATGAAGGATCTAAAAAATAGAAAAGTTTGTCTGAAAAATTTCTATATTATGAAGCTGTAAATAAATAAAACCCAACAATTGCTTACTGACCGCGCAGAGAGTAAAACCTGACGCCATATAAAAATAAAGCGCCGAATTTCAGCCGACTGTCAATATCTTTCGCCTTTACCATTCCAAATCACAAACGCGTTGCTCGCTCAACTGTCAAATCTTGTAATTTCTCAGTACAAAAATTGCAATATTTAACAGTTGAGCGAAACGCGTGAGGTTTCGAGATCTGCGTCCACATCAGTGGATCGTCTAAAAAAACCACCTGCGTGGCAGCATTTCTGTAAATAGTTAAAGAATAAATAATTAGGTACCCACATATTTAAAAAGGTTTGTTGGGTGAAACAATGCGCAATTTACTCTTTCCTTTTTTTATTGCCGATTATTCGCTTATTTTTCAGCAGTTAGACTTTCAAACATCAGTCGTTTATTTTTTTTAACCAATTAGCTTTTTACCGTCTTCCTGCTCACCGATATCGGCTGAAGTTTAAATTTTTATTAAAAAGTTTAGTAACGGGCTCAGGGTTCATAGAAAGTTTATGGCCTCGAAAGAATGGTTTGAAAAGCAAACCACGTTGAGAAATTATTTGTATTGAATCAAAGTTTGTAGGGTTTATCAATATTTGCATTTCTATGAAGATTCCGGCTAAAATACGTTTGTGAGGCCTTCAGATTGGTTTGAAATTTCAAAATCCGTCAACTTCATACCTTCTAATTTTTTCACCAATATGAAATTCGTTGGTGAAATCTAATCTGGAATAACAACAGCTCAAAAAATGTAACTTATTTTAATTAATTTATTATGATTGACAATGTGCATAGAATGGAATTGTGTAATAAAAACTAAATTACATTAAGTATTTTCACTAACACGTTATTATGTGAAATTGAATTACTTATTGGCTTTAACATATAAATATAGTCAATCCTAAAGGTTTTTGTGAGCTCTTCTTACTATGAACTAAATTTGAATCCTTGATAATCCCTGTAAGTACAAAATTCTTAATTGTGTATATAACTTAAAGAATTTTACTTATATTTTGGTTTTAACTAAAGCTGAACTTATTCTAAGAATACTATTGCAGCAATTATGAGGCTAGAACTAAAATTATTTGCGCTATTTTTGGCACTCATTGCGTTTTTTTTTAAATCTTTTTTAGTGCATTTTAATCACATTATTATTACAGTGTTATTTTGTGTTTCATAACTTCCACATCTTAAAAAGATCTCTATACTGTCAGCTATCGTTCTTCTATTACAAGCGTTGCTCGCACTTCTGATTAAAATTACAATTCACATAGTAGATAGTACCGATTTGATTTTTTTTTTGTTATTTTATTATTTTTGACCAATTTAATATTGTCATACTATGGAAAGTGTGGTCTGAAATTCAATTAAAAGGTTCGACATACACAACTACTCGGAAACATACTTATAAAAAAAAATATATACCTAGAAAATCCTCCAAATTGTGTTAACCCAAGAGATGTTGCAATTAGTTATTTAATATTATTTAATTTTATTGTATGTAAAATTGTTTTCAATTTTGTTTAAAAGCAATTAGTTTTATATTTTTGTAATTGAGCCCTTCAAGCAGGACAATATATATTTTTTTATATCGAAAAACGAATACTGATGGTTTGTATAAGAATGCAATTTATATATATTTTTATGTTCGATGTATTTTATTTGTTAGGTAATAGTCATATTATAGTGGTTTAGGGATTTATTGTAATAAACCGCCACGATATTTTTTCTTCTTTCCAAATTGATGTATAGGGATGTGGTTTGATGTATTTTAATTGTTAATTTGTAATTGTTGGCAGGCTGCAAAATCGAATGTGGTAGATCGATTAACGGACACTAGCAAGTACACGGGGGCACACAAAGAACGGTTCGACCAATCCGGCAAAGGCAAAGGTTTGGAAGGCCGCGTCGACAAGCAGGATGGCTCTGGATACGTCGGTGCTTATAAGAACAAGGACACCTATGACTCTGAACACAATTAGCTAAATAGCTAAGGACCAAGGACCAGAGAAATAACTACAATTCAGATTTATAAACTTTATAGTAGGTATATAATAATATCCTATGACTAGAAAACATAACTGCTATTCCATATTATTATGGTAACCTAACACCCTAAACATTAGACGGAATATATTAAACCAACCAAGTAGGAAAGTTTTTAAATTGTTAATTTTTGAATAACTATACATAAAATCCACCCTCCGAAAAATTTAGTAAATTTTAAGGCTTGCGATTATCAGTGAATAAAGAAATGTTTATATCACAGGTTTGTGTGTGTGCGGTCAGCTATGCAAGCAAGCGTGTGCAATGTGTGTGGTCTCGCACGGAAACCGTTTACTAATAAGCGACTTATCAGTCTAATAATGGTCCCGAAATCTGAGAAAAATTATATATAAAATTTTGAAGGGACAATATGAACATTTTAATTAATGTAATTCTCCACATGGCATCAATATAAATATTCAATTTTAAAAAATTGTACAGGTGATCTGTAATATTATAACACACATATTGATATTGTTCAACATTATCAGCGTGTTTTAATAGAGATAATACATTAAGATAAATAAATGCACCGCTTAAAATAAACGTAATTTAAATAAATTTATAAACCTTCACAACTCCCATTATTTTCATATTCCATTTATTAGTGAAGAAATTATTCAACTTTATCATTCCATTATTTATGAAAATATTATAAACACAAGCTTTCTACTTAAACTTGAGGTCTTCAACATTTTTTCCAAACTGGTTTCCACAATTAACTATAACGGCCGCTGCATAGTTCTTAAACGAAGAATACCAAGAAAGGTTCGTAGAATTACTGATCTATTGTATTTTTTGGAACAATCTTGTGACGGGGTGCATACTTGCCTCATTGCTCGCCGTCAACCTGACTGTCATGAAAGGAAGCGGGAGATATGTCCGTCGAATCAGGGAAACAGTAATTTCATACGACGGAAAACAGAGTTGCGTGGAACTTAACCACCGTCTCAATACTCAAAATTGAGCCACCAGCGAAGATGAAGGTACTTACAAATTATGCTAGCGCTATTGCGCTGCTTTGGGATAATGGTAGTCTAGTGGTTAAGGCTGGACTATTAACTCAAAGGTCTCAGATTCGAATCTGCACATGACCATACCATTTTTAATGGTTCATTACCACCATCTCCCTTGATTCCAGCACAGGCACATGAGTAAGGCCCAGGTCAAAACAAATCAAATTACAAAAAAATAATGCTTTATGTTTTTTATCTAAATAAAGATAATATAAAAGAATAATATCTAAAAAAAAAGACAATATTTATTATATCAGTGGTATATTATTAAAAAACATGTATTTACAAAGAAATGTTTGCAATTGAGTATAAAATTAAATCACATATATATACCATCATGCCACTGTTTCCTCTTTAAAATTTTAAGTTTCTGTATAGAGACAAATTAATGATAATAATATAAAACAATAAGTAATTACTAGTTGTTTATGGTCTTCAAAACAGAATTATTTTAATTTTTGATCGATAACTACCATGTTTAAACTATACAAAATCAAGTTATAGTTTCTAATTATAGTATTCTCTGTAATATTGCACCGCTAAATGCCACTATTGTTTATAGTATACAAGCTGGATTAAGCCAACGGGTGCAGAGACCCAAGCCTAGGAAGGCGATAACAAAACAGATTCATATCACATCCTGACTGATGTCGGGATCAACAGTTTTAACATCTTTAAAAATATTCAGCATTAAAATAAGACTTAAAATACTGTCTTAGTGGATTCATAAATTTAGAATGTTCAATTTTCTACAACTATCACTTCGCAAAAAAGCAATAATATGGCCAAAATTTATAAAATAATAAATAAAATACTACATTAAACTTATTCATAAACACTATTTAATGTCACAATTTCTCGTGTAGAATGTCAATCAGAAGCGAGATGTTGCCGCCTGTATCGAATGGCCCCAGATAATGGAAAAATTAGGCAGTTGGAACTGTCCTTAAGAGAACCTTTCTGACAACAATAGCCGCACAATTGAAGAAAATAAGAATGCCAAAATATTATCGTAGACCTTAATTTAGGGTAAACAGCATCAAGGGAGAAAAACGTTTATTTAAAATGAAATTAAAACGGCATCATTTTGTAAGAGTTATCTGGAATACACTGAAATCAGCAGTAGTTTTTTTTATTGGTTTACAATAAATCACTTTTAGGTTTAAACGAATTAAAATAATTAATTACCTGTGAACATGACACAATCATAGCGTGCTATTTTCTGATGTTCAACAAAGCGCCGTTTTTACAAATTTAATCAAAACCAAACTTCGTTAGGTTTTGATTAAATTTAAAATTAATTTTCTTGTAATTGGCAAAAATTGTACACAGCTCCGACCGCATAGAATAAGGCTCTAAAGCTAAAGTGATGTCATTATTTTTATTTGACATGAAAATGTGGTTTTCTCGGCAAGATGTTTCCTTATGTTTTCCCGTGTTTACTCAACTGTATCCAGGGACATGGAGGTAATCTGGTGCAATAACTGGGATGCCGCACAGGTTAATTAACTGCTTGTACACCTTTAGCTTGATGGTCGGAACACATAAAAACCATTACTGCCGACGAACCAAAGATAAATAAAAGTATTCCTTTACAAGTGGAGTCTTGCTAGTAATAATAATATCATAATAGCAGAAATTACTTGACACAAGGAAGAATTTGAAGGTTAAACAATGTAAATATAATAACAATATTTGTAATGGGGCAGCCAACGCCACATTATATTTATTATTAAATGCCTAAAACTAACCTAAAAACGATTACAAAACCAATATGCAAAGGTTAAAGAAAAAAAATGTAATTTTTAGTATTCCATTCTTAATCATGGGCAAAATAGTCACTCTAATAAAGTTTTTCGTATTTATTTGTAAACGAACGGTTAAAAAAATTTCACGAGAAGAAATAGTGATTCAGTGATTTTCAGCATTTTCAGCTAACCGTACTATTTTTAAGGGCTGAAAAACCTTAGAAAATGTTTGACCACATTTATTACATACAGCCATTCGAATATAATATAATTATATATAAA
The DNA here is from genome assembly GCA_020383195.1 of Neomicropteryx cornuta. NCBI lineage: Eukaryota > Metazoa > Arthropoda > Insecta > Lepidoptera > Micropterigidae > Neomicropteryx > Neomicropteryx cornuta. Next base: position 14,851,578 of record JAHKQU010000019.1, on the reverse strand, counting down.
GTAATTATACTCATACAAAAATCGCTACACACATAGATAACACAATTTCAGACTTAGCCATCTGTTACAGGTATTAGGGTCTGTTTTCGACGATAGGTGATGTCATTCTTCCACTACAAACTCAGTATTCTCTTCAGAAATAAACCCAAAGTATTTAGAAATAGCAAACAATTAGACGATACGATAAACAAAAATATTTTAGGATTATAATTTTAATAAGTGATTAATATTTCATTAGATTATTTTATTTATGTAAAATTCATGAACTTAAAATTAAATGTCTCATTAATATAATTCTAAGCAAATAGACTAGGTAAGTATATTTCGGATATTATTATAGTTCAGCCGTACTAATTTTTTGTAGATAAATATATTTTGATCCAGGTTACTTGGGTTATCTTGTGGTTCAGTTCAGTTCAATGCCACCATAAGTGACAATTATTGTTCATCAGATAACAGTACAAAGAAAATATGCGGTAGAGCACTGTAAATATGAAACCCTTAAAATCATGCCACACCGTGGACTAGAAGATATCGGCTAGTTACGTATGTAACAGGCTATAAGTAAGGCAACATGAGAATGTTAATGTTATCACTTTTACGATTTTTCTGAAAATTAAATTTAAATATGAATTTATCATAGTAAATGGTAGTATGTTGAAAAACCCCAAAGTATAAACACGATATCAAACCTTCAAACCTGCGTTACCTTCGAATCGTGAATTTAAATATACAGATTGTTCCAAAACCTTTAACGAAGACTTGAGGGGGTTTTTGTGAAGACATGATATGAAAAAATGCAAAAAAATCCAAACCAAATTTACTATAATTTTTAACAGATTGTGTAAATTTGGTTAGCACGCAAATTCCAATTCCAGCCCCTATCGATAATAGCCTTAACACCGTTACGGTGTAAGGCGAGAGCTGAGTACTCACAACAAATACATTATCTTCACGTAAAATTTACATTCTTTTTTTTCTCTATAACCATTATGAATTTTGACATTTTTAGTTTCTTAGTAAATAACACTAGAAATTGCAGATATTTTTGTGGAGAATGGTCTTAGTACACAGTAATAATTCATAAATAGGTACAGTATTAAAAGCAGTAAAATAAAAATTTGCTTTAAAAAACATATTCCAACATTTAAGACAACATATTTAAGAAATTGATCTATATCGATATCTAAACTGGTCTCAGACAAAAAAAAACATACTGAAATAATTACATTATTAGAAAACTTTGTTATTCTTCGAAGTGCTTTGTAAACCAAGTGCTTGAGGGTCGCTGACCGGTCTCATGCCATGTGTTCAACTGTGCTCGCAATCGTAAAACGACTACAATTTAATTTTGAAGTAATTTTTCTCGTAAATGAGAAACATTTTTCCAATATTTTTTACTAATTAATGTTTGATTGTCGATATAGATGAACATCTTAAAAGGGGTGTCCAAAATTTAAAAACATCTGTATAGTCTACCAGACTTGACCAGTTTTATAAACAAAAAAATTGAAACATAAAGCAATTCGACGCAATCTTATTAGCGCTATAACATAGTTATTCTAACTTATGTCAGTCAAATTGTATGCAAACAAACTTAAAAGCAAACTAACCTAGTTAGTTACCAAAGTTTTAGCGTCGCCCTGCTATAAAATGGCATCAAACTAAAATATAGCCAAAAGGAGCACAGCCTGCGATAAAACTGTAAAAAGCCCGCATAACGCATTTTCAAGTCGTCTGGCAGTCATCAATGGTTAACTTTTAATGGTTTTCAATATGCTGTCAAAATCAATGGAAATGTAATACAACATAAGGTATGTATATGTTTTGTAGTATAATACAATCATTCCATGGAGCCTATATTAACAGGAGGGTCAACTCGATAGGTGGGGGTAAGCCGAAAAATGTCCGCTTGGGTATGAGCCGCGCAGTAGCATCTGCGCGGCTAACCTAACCTAACCTTCGAGCCGCGCAGTAGGGATCTGCGCACGTCGAGTACTAAGCCGAACGAAAGTTACAGCGCGCTTGTTTGTTTGAGCGTTCTGTCAGTGTGTGTAATACGTGAGTCGTCTTCCCCCGCCCCGCACTCATGAGGACGTTTTGCGTCACATTGGCTGTCATACATTTGGGGCCGAGTTGTCATACATTTGGTTCCTGTGTCTCCACGAATCATTCATATTGATGTTAACAAACCGAGCGCCGCACTACAGCAAAAAGTCACACCTACTTTGAGCACAGACAAATTTAAATGGCCCTCTCATGACAGTCAGCTGATATTTTGAAGTCAATCAAACAACAAGATGGCATTAAAATTTGCAGGCTTATCGAGAATGATTTGTAAATTATATCTTCACAATTTTATTCAATTTGTAAATTAAGTAAAATTTATTTGTGGTTTACCAATTGGGATACAAAAAATAAGAGATTTCAGTACTTTCTTCAGATTAATAATCATACCTTGAGTAATATTTTAACCTGACAATTAGTTGCTATTGAGCCAATATTCAGTCACGCTAGAAGAAAATATGTAGAACTGTGAAAAGTAGAGTTCGGCTCAAAAAAAGCTCAGTGAGATAAGAATTAGTGTATTATGATAGGGATTTGTTGATCGGACCAGATCCTGAATAGATCACGAGGTAAGATAAACCCATCTGGAGATCAATTATAATAATAGACGAACAACAAACTAAACCAATGTGAACTTAAGAAATAATCATGAGTAAAATTATACAAAATAACATAAAATGTTATAACTAGGATTCCATTAGCAATGATATAGGTGGAGCACTAATTACAGATTATAGAAAAATAATTATGTGCCTCCCGTTTCATTAAATGGAAGGTATACCGCAATTGTAGCCTCTAGCTTATTATTCACATAGGTCCTTCGATGGTGCTGATTTTAACGGAGAAATAATAAATGCTCTTGGCGAAGAAGAGGAGAGCCAGCAGAAAAGCACCGACATACGCAACGTAGAGTCCGCCCCTGGTGCGGGCCTGCGCCCAAGTGGCCAGCGTGACTCCGAGCCCCAGGCCGAGCATGAGCGTGGCCAGACCGAGATAGATGCCGGCGCGGCTTCTCGCGAATCTCGCCCCCGCCGAGGACACTTTCCGGCAGTGCGGACATCGCGCCAGCGCATTGTTCAGCGTCTGAAACTGACATTGAAATAAAAAAGTTAATGCTTTATGTGACTTCTAAAATGTATTTAGTTTTCAGAATTCATGTAAAACTCTGACAAATTATTGTTTTATTTTCAGGATGTTTAGTGTCCGACCGAAGCTGACTTTTTAAGCCGAAACCGAATTTCGGTTTTCATTCGAATATTTGTAAAAGGTTGTTTTGAGACAGGTTAATCAAGGTTAAGCTTAGGTAAATATGGGATGACCCGAGACCATTCCTGAAAACTTATTGGGGTGTTTATTTTCCCTATTACAAGGAATTATAATGAAATAATGCGAAAATAATGCATTTCCAAAGTATTTGTTTTTTATTAAAGGACACGTGTAAATAGTTTTTGGCGTGACGATGCGTGATCGATATCCAGTCACCTTGGCCGAGTTGCTTACGATCCGCGGTCAATGACCTAGGTATCGCAAGCAGATGATATTACAACAACCGTCTAAAGTTCACATTTTTTTCTCAGAAACTATAGAAAAATTTTGATGTCTTTATTACAAATAATATTTGAAATCGCAGGCCAATTAACTGGATTTTTTATCGGAAATGGTCTTGAGACACAGTGTATACATAAAATTATGCATCATTTATTATAATATGGCAAAACAGCCTTACCAATGACTGACTAAATAAGGAGTTAAAACTAAAACTAAACGAATCATAACTAAAAAAAACAAATACTTTTTACTGACAAGAAGTGAAGGTCAACGACTGCCGACCAAGCAGTTTCGGCCGAAACACTTATTCTAGGCCGAAACTAACCTAATTTGAAACTGGACCTTTGGTTGGATACTAAGGATGTTAGGATGCATACTAATAACATCGCAGGGCCAAATAGGGTATATTAAACTGCACAATAAATGCTATAGCGTCAGTTGAAAAATTTAATGGACCTTACTCCAGGACTGACAATGTTCCAGTGGCAGACCATTGTTGCAGAGGCTCTAGGAACGTTGTGGTAGCGAAGGCAGAATCTGAGGTTTTCAAGTGGTGACGTATTGTAGATCCAAAAATAAGAAGAAACATAGGATACTTACTAGAAATGTGTCCTGACAATGAACACAGTTGACACGGCTCAAGCCGGGATTGGGGTTGACGGGCGGCGTGACGGGCGACGGTGTCAGGTTGATGATGCGCTTGCAGTTGGCACGTGGGCAAGCGATCCGTTGCGACGACGACTTGCAGATCAGCAGGCAATTGCACGGACAGCGCACGTACTTCTTGCCCGGCGGAGCATTCCGAATTGGCTATGAAAATTGATAAAAAAGTAAGTGTTCATTTATAACCTCATACGAAAGTCATAAAAGATAATATATTTTTGCATAACAATACAAAGCCTCTGCCCAATCTGCAAAAAAATTATTCGAATATTTAAATACCTCAAATGTGGAATTACTATTTTTGTTTAGTATGTAAAATTTTAAATTGTCACAAAATGCATTTTTCCTAATGACCGATTCATTTGAAGTAGATAAAAATGATCTACCAGCGTATTGGCAAAGTGAAATACAACATTTAGCGCAAGTTACAACATTCAGTCTTGAAATGAAATTACTAACCTGTTTCTTCAGGAAGTAATTCCTTAATCAAGTAACATAAAATCCACTCCTGCGACCTATATGGCTTAGTTCGTGAATCATGACAACCGCAATTTATGAAGTTTTTCATTTAAACTTAACTGGTTAACACCTTCTTACCCAAGAATTTATAACTGCAGTACTACTACTATCGAAGAATCGGTAGTTATGATATTATGATAAGCCTAAAAGATGCATTATAAAATTTATAATGTATGGACTATTTAGGAGAAAATTGTGATTTTCATACATTTAAGCAAATTTATAGGGAAGAAAGAAGATTAATTAATGGATGTACCTATTTCATATTAGTTATAAAAATAAGCTTTACTTCATAAAGACCACTTATAGACCTACATTTTTAGCTCAAACCGATTTTTCCAACTCTCCATCAAAAAACCATTACACACAGTGAAACGTAAAAATGTATGTCTCAAGATTAGATATGTCCGTTTTTGACAATCTATGTAAACATAACCTATAAATATTCATGTAATAGTATTTTACAGATTCACTATAAAGGTGAACTTTTTCTCATGCACTTCCTTTTATGGGGTCAATCTACATTTCAACTGATCAACTTTTGTTTTCCAAATTTTTCAATGTGTCAAAAAAAAGCATAAACAAAATACTATTAGCGTTTAAGCACTAAACCAAACGTCGACGCACGACGCCGGCTAAAGACTCTCCACTGCGAAAAAACATTTACTGTGAAAAACCTTTAAATTTATACTTTTTAAATTATCATTTGGTTGGTATTTTTTTCTGTATTATCATTTTATTATGTTGCTACCATTGAGTGATATTCTTTTTCTGTTAATTATCTGTTTGGTAATTAATAAAATACTTAAATACTTTTTACAATTTGCTCATGTGAACGTGACAGCTCTATTTTAAATAAAACTAGTTTACAGCCTTTAAGTTCAAAGTGAACTTATTTTCCAGGTTTGCTACATATTACTTTGAAATTATTTTATAGTTCTCAATCACGTCGCCTATTTCTCACCTTTCCTTCAAGATTGTTAGACCAAAAGCCGCAACTCTCTCTCTTTATAATAAAAATTCTTCAGGTAATTTATATATTTTTTATGATAAAATTGGATAAAATAATACTAGAAGAGAAGTGGTAATGTTTCCCGCCACTTAAAGTATAATCTATTTATCGTTTATTCGGAAAACCAACAGTATAATATATACCAACAGTATAATAAAAAGATTACAGTTTAGATGGATAGGTTATTATTGAAAATAGTATAAAATTAAACTGTAATGTGAAAACGAACCGTGGCTTCGTTGCACTGTCCGCACTTGACGACGTGTTGATCCCTCTTCCCCGAGATGTCGATCATGGCCTGGCAGACCCTGCAGGTGACCATGGGCACACCATTCGACACCTCCGGCTGATAGGAGGGCGGCAACTCATCGGGGCCAATCGGTGAGATTGTGCTCACATTTTGTTCTGATGGTTGAATTCATATTCAATTATAAAGAATATAACCGGTTTTAGTTATGTCTCTCCTAACTCTTTTTTGACAAATATTTATTTAGTCAGCGTGAAATTGGTTGAACCTTAGGGACTGGTCACATGAATTGAGGATCTAAGGAGATCTGCTCAGAATAAGGCTATTGATTGCATTTTTGATAAATAAGTAATACTCAACTTCTTTCAATTTTCAATAAAAATATTTTAATGATTATTAAAAAAATTTACAAAAAGTATACTTTTATGAAGTCATATGAAAAGTTTTAAAAGTAGTAAGGGTAATTTATTGTGGTCTTTTAGGATTTTTTAGGTCTTCAAAAATTGCCTGCAACTTTGAAAATTCAATAAACATTTACGGACATCACTTCTTAAAGGTTGTTCTTAGGCAGTTTGTAAACTAACTTAAAGAACTTAACAGAAATTTCATCCAACTTATAATTATTTAAAATATGGAAATATGTCAAAAGCTCCAAGAATGTAAATTATTATAATACATTTTAAATAATAATCCTAAAAATCCATTAATCTGAAAACATGTACCCACCCTGGGTTTCCAGTAGTTAAAAACATTGTACATTCGTAGGCTAAGTAGTGCCGGTTAAGCCAAAACTTGTTTTATTGTATCATACAAAATATTAGCTATTGCATAGTATTTGTAGGTACTTGAATGTACGAAAGTTAAGTGAAGTATTAACTCAAATGTTGATTTTACCTACACGAAAAAACAGTAAAACTTTCTGGAATCGATTATGAAATAAAAATGACATTGTAGTCATGTAATAGTTATATTATATGCGTAATTATGTTAGGTCGTTCATAATACATAGAAAGTATTAAGGTTAACATTCTTATGACATTTGATTATTAATAGTATTATTAATAGTGCGTTCGTTAGCTAAGGTCGGCTCAATAACCCTTGTCCGATGATCGTAAAACGTAAGCTTAGTGATTAGAAACAGTCATACAAACAACAAAAATGGCAATGACACATGCTCAAGAAAATGAATAATTATATAGATAATAAAATACATAACAGCTATTAATGTTGGTAAACAATTTATACCGATAAACATATATCGCATATGTAAACGTACTTATTTCAATTATATTTTCTCTATCTTCTGTCACATTACAAACGTAGGATGCAGGTAAATTCAGAAAATAAAGAATAATACTCACCGGTTGCCCTCAAGAGTGGTCGTGTCTCGGGATTAGTTCCATCTCCCATTGCTGATATTATATTTTTCGTGAATAATTTCAACAAATAAACAAAGGCGAAACAAGTCTGAAGACTCCTTTGATAACGACGAATGACAGTCGGCCGTCCGTCTGTCGTCAGATGACCATAGATGAGAAGAAAACGAAAAGACGAGAAAGGTCGGAGTCATCAAACTTTTAAATTATCTTGACTGCCTTTTTGCCTTATCTCACTAACTAACGTAATTGTATATCTTTTCTCTGCCCTTTCTTTCACTCTAGATTTTGTTTCATGGCAAGTCATTGCAAAGGTAAGCCTTTTTTAAATTTAATATTTTTATTTACATTTGCTACATTATGGAAAAATAAAGGTAAATTACAAAAATTACATGTAAATATTTTTTTTTACATTCGCTATATTATAAAAAAAAAACTGTATAGTGGGTATTCATGATTACAATTTGACAAATATCTACCGAAATAATATAAAAAAATAACCTAAATCTTATCTCCTGCCAGCAAAAAAAATTATCCTAAAAAGACGCCTTCATTTGAAGGCGTTTTACATTCTGCAGGGACAGTTTTGCTATCGTCGTAATCTCCATGAAATTTGCAATAAACTGCACTAATTTTAATTTTCATATATAGCAATTATGTATTCAATAAAAATATTCCAAATTGTTTAAAAAGAATTTTTCATTCAATGAAATGTCAAAAATTTCAAACTGCGAGTTGTCAGAAAACAAAAACAAAATAAGACTAGTAACCGGCGTTACATCTCAAGATTACACATAAATCTATACCCATTCAACTAAGCATTTTTTTAACGATTTATAACTTAACATGGAAGAATACGGAAATATTATCTCGGAAGATATTAGTGGCGATGATCCTGACGGTTTCTCGTGGGTTGTTGCGACTCTTTTAACAGGTCTCGGTGCGGAAGCCTATATTTGTTTATTCAAAAAACACAACATCGGTATAAATACCCTAGTCGAATTGACTGAGGAAGATTTAATTAAACTCGGGGTGGATTCTGCGTCTGTTAGGGAAAGTATCACTAAAGGCATTCGTAGATTGCCGCAGTATGAAGCCGTCCACAAGGAGCAAATGGATTATTCCAGAAAGATTCTTAATTCCACTCAGGCAGTTAAAACTATCTGCGATGCTTCGAAGCTTGTGCAAAAATTGTACTTAAGCACTATGGGCTGTAAGATTTCTCTTAAGAAGGACCGGAATCCCAGCGACAGTCTCATCTTTCCAGATCAATATGCGTCTGAAGTGGCATTGAAGACCTTGAATAAAATGGAGTCCCTCATTGAGTCGATTGAGTCGCATCTGATTAAATTAAGATGTAACCCTAGAAGAAACAATACTACTAGGAAATTTTTTATTGGTGTCGTTGGCGGAGCGACAATTGCGCTTCTTACCTATGGCTTTGCTCGTTCTTTACAGAATTTATGAAATTACAAATAGAGCCAGCTCCCTCATTTTTAGGTGTGTTTCTCTGATAATGCGCCATGCCAGGGGGCTTCGCAACATCTGCTTCGAATTGGTTTTTCAGCCTGTGCAATTTCTTTTCTGTATACTCTTCTGAAATTTGAGGTCCTTCACTATTGTTTATTCTAGTTTTGTTCTTATCGATGTCACATTGCTTATTTGGCTTTTTATTTTATTCTTTTTGTTTCGTGTGAAAAATTTAAGTTGATTTAAACATTGCAAATTTTATAATTAGATTCCATATCATAAAAAAATAATAAAATTCATAAATTAATTCTTTACAACTTTTATTCACTTTTGATAACTTTTGATCGATTTTATACACTAATATGAATAAAAAAACAAAAACATTGATTAGGCACTATAACATTACTTGTAAAAATTCGCGGCTGCTGTTAGGTTTATTTAAATTCACTAGATTCATTTTTCGGAGATGCCAACCGCATAGTTAATTAATAGTAGAAAGTAAACTTTCAAGGGGTATACGAGCGGATCTATCCGCTTGGACCGGCGATAGGTTGTTCTTTTTAAAAACTAAAAATGATAGTAAATAAGTCATCATAATATTAACGCATTTATTATTTTATTAATGGATCCATGTTATTAGTTATAATATATGTTACTTGTACCACAGACACAGGAAAGTATTATCAATAACATAATAATAAGGAATAATAACATAATAAATAATAAACAATAAATAATAGCATAATATAACAATTTTCTTACATCTTTACAAATAAGAAAACTAAATTAAATAATATTACTTACATTCAGTAATCGTTCAGTATTAGAAACATTGAAAAATTTCTTTGAAAGTAATAATAAATAAATAAAGGATAACATTTTATTAATATAAAAAAAAACTTTTAAATAACAAACTAATTATTTCATCTCAATTCGGTAAGTCTTCGTTTTCACATAAACCCAATGACATTAATTCCTGAATTATCCTGCAGGTAAGAGTTAGATATTGAACTATCTGAAAATTAACAGATTTATAATAAAGATTAGTGGTACATAGGTTGATATATTCATTTTCTGAAATGAAAAACTTCTGGAAAATTAATCAACAAAGTGGAAGTAACAACTATTTTAATGAAGTAAGATTTCTACACTAATATTATGTATATATATATATATATAACGTTTATTGTCTGTAGGTATGAGGTGAGCCCCAAAACTAATGAATCAAATTTAATGAAACTTATATTACAATATTTCTCAAAATTTTCATGGGATGATTTGTCCGAGAAAATAATCATTTTTTTTAAAAAGAATTGTTATGACCTAGGTTCATATACACTTATTTTGGGCTCTACTTATTTTGGGCTCATTTGGGCACCAAATGTGCCTGTGCTACAAATGCTAGAGGCAGGGGAAATGGTGACAATGAAGCATTAAAAATGGTATGACCATGTGCGAATTTGAACCCGCAACCTTTGGGCCAATAGTCCAACGCCTTAACCACTAGACTAGCAGGAGCTACCATACCATATAATATTATCCATTAAAGAGATAATTTTGCAATCGACTCGGATGCTTTGAATCAAAAGGACATAAGTCGTCCGTTATTTTTATTATTAAGTATTTACAATATTTAGGAGCTAGTTCCAGTGATACTGTTGAGTTTAGTAGGTGAGGAAAAAATTAATGTTTAACAACTCGCAGCCTACGCTTAATAACAGCCTTGGAACAAGGAAAAGGGTCAAATTCTGACCTATGAAGAGCATTCCACTGGCGAATTGTTCTGGAAAGAAAAGAATTTAACCCAACATTCCGTTTTCTCAAGATAGGTTTTATCTTGGAAGGATGATCATTATGGCCAATATAAGGAGGCTTAGAGACCAGGCAGGCTCATTCGTCACAGTCTTATATCAACTAGGTAATCTGACTTCAAAACGCCTTCTAGTTAGTGGCTCCCAATTAAGAGTTGAACTTAAATCAGATGGATTATCATGTCGACTAAAATGCCTAAAGAAAATTTATAAAAAAATCATAATTTTGATACATTACGTAATATTATTTTTCAACATCGCTTAACCTACATAAGATTTCACTTAAATCGCAGTTTAAACTTAATCAATTGGTAGCCAACAAAGTGCAATTTGCCAACATACAGTCAAACAAAAGATGGCTGTTTGCTTTGGATTGCTCAAACAACACAATCCGTAATATTGGTTGAACATTGTCTGTAATATCGGTTATATATTAATATATATAACAATACAAATAACTACACACAATTGATTATCTGTCTAGATGTAGAACATACAGCAATCGGCACAGCTCAAGTGTTTTAGATTAACCGCAATCTCGCTGACCGGTTTTATCATTGTCCATCCTACTACCAACAACAGCAAACCTAATTCCCTCAAAAAAAAAAACATTGCCTGTGGTCCATCAAAGTACAAAACATGTAATTTAAATGTATTTAATACATCAATTTGTTCCTCGAATGCTCTTCACTCTTTCATTCCTCGAATCTCCCTCTTGTTTAATGAATTAATTGTCATGATTGCCTACGGCTAAGAAAATTGCAATTTTAAAAAGAAATGTTTTGATGTTATAAATAACTGGAAAAAATGAAAATAATATTGTCTATTTAAGTTTTTGTTGTAAACTCAATATTTTAGTTTCATTCTTAAATGTTATATTTAGACGATCTTATCAATTATAGTAGCATAATATAGGAATCAGTGTATCATCATCACATCATCATCATCAATCATTGGAATCATTTATGTAGTACTTTTTTTCTCTTAGTATGTTAATTTAAACTACTATGTGAATCTGTAGATTTCTTTTTGACAAAATTTCGATGAAAAAATGTATACAATCTAGCATCAAGAGTTCCTTCCTTTTTGAAAACCAAATGCTTTCCACAAAACAATAAAAGTAATGAGTTTGTTCTCAATGGATTCTCAAAATTTTTAAATTAGGGCAAAACGATCACCAATAGCATAACCGCTACTAGATGGCGTTCTTTAAATTAATAATAAAATAATTGAAATTATAGAGCTCTACTCATCGGAAAAAATACAATATTATTATAATCGTGGAATCCTTACATATACATCTAGCCTGTTCTATAAAATATATATCTTTCTTATATTAAAATAATGTAATATCAAATACACGGAAATATACTTCTCGATTGCTGTACTGTTTTTTAAACTGTTTAGCGGTTATTGGCCCAGGTATAAGCATAATAAAATTATAATACAATTTAAATACCATAAGAGTATTCTTCGGGGGCATCGGCCCACCCTCTTTCTGCTAAGGGTTTACGATCAGAGATCCTCGGTCTGAAACAAATTTGACACATTTCATTGGGAATCTCCATAGTGAGATTTTATGTATGCCATTCTGCCACAACTGTAAAAAATTCTAATTTGGTATTTAGAGATCGTGGTAGTCTAGTGGTTTGACCCAAAGGTCGCGGGTTCGAATCCGCACATGGCCATACCATTTTTATCGCTTCATTACCACCATCTCCCCTGACTCTAGGACAGGCACATTTGGCCTAGTTGAATAGGGCCCAGTATATGACCTAGGTCATATACATTTAAAAAAAAAAAAAAAATTAAACATGAGTATGGCAGACATTCAAAGTAGTTTTAGTAAAAAAATATTTTTGCATCCACTAGTCAATAGTCAATTAAAAAATATAAATATACGTATAAATTATTATTCAAATCAAATATCAAATCAATACTAAGAATTTATTATGTGTTTATTTGTTTGCATAAACTATAAACATACTGCATAAGTGATTTTAATATAAAACGAATATTTATTTTTACACAGGCCACTTTTTGTACGAGTATAATGTGTCCTCTTAAAATAAGGAACTTTTGGTTTAACGTTTTTCTCTTTGCACTTCTGAGAATCATCAATTGCATACTTTGAAGGAAAATACATTTTTAAAAATGTGAAATACCCTGTAGAAGACAAGATGGAGAGTGGAAATTTGCTATGAAGATTTAGTTAATGGTCCCTGGAGTCAATTTGGTTAAGGTTTGATGAATGTTTGTGTGTGTATGCTATCTGGTGGCAAATTCTGAACCTCAAACTCTAGCAATGACTCTTTGCTGACTTAAATGGTAAACAACCAATTTTATCTCAAAAACATCATGAACATAAAAGTTGAAGAACATAAAATTGAAAATTCTATAAAAACATAAATTGTTGATAATTTTTTTATTACTGCATTTTGTAAGAAAAGGATAGAAATGCTGCAAAAACCAGGGCAATACCATGTTTTTCTTACCAATTAATTTCTTAATTATCTATTAGCAATTAGTGGAAAAAGGTTATAACTCCAATTATTGTGGTTTTAAAAACTCATTAATATGAAATAACTAACAATTTAGGACCACAATTAAAATTTTAGTATATTTTGTTCAGTTGAAGACAATTTTTTCCCATTGCTCTTTTGGCACGCCTTTGCGTGTGGATAGAAAGAAACAGTTTCTCATTACTATTACCTGATGGACCTGTCTTTCTAAATTCAAAGCCCATTTTCCCGAAGTAGTCTTATTATATTCCCATTCAGTTTTGATCTATTTCTAACAGAAAATTAGAAATTAAAAATATTGCTATCCCAAACAAGCAAATGAACTCTGACGTAAACCACTCACTCCGTGTGGTAGAGGCGAGTGCGATCGACTATGGTGGTTGCGGGAGTTCGCGGAACCATTTGCGTATGATGTGTCGCCCTGTGAGCCAAGAGACAGGAGACGGTGGCGCACACGTGCCCGCAACACTCACACTGATGTACAAGCACCTCTACGCCTGCGGTGGAGGTTTTAAGGGGGGATGCCATGATACTGGCATCGCCCCCGCCCCTATCCTCGGACGAAGACACTTTCGTCACATGGCGTTTCAGCAGAAAATGACGGGCCTTGTACCTGCGAAACAATTTTATCATCGAGACTATTCAAAGTTTACTTTTTCATCATTGCTTGAACGGTAGACTATCGGCCAAGAGATAATAATTGTAAATCAACGGATATATTATTCATATTAAACAACCCAACAAATTCTCAAACTAATATGCACAGAGTAGTCAGATGATACCCATGGGTTTATCGTTAAACAAAACAATAATTACTGACCACCGCTAGATGGCATTGTTTAGTTAAAAAGTAGTTTTTTTTTAACATAGCTCTCTACCAGATCGACATCAGAAAAAATCGTAATATTAATTATAATGGCAGTGTTTACGCATGGGTAAAATACCCAACCCCACCCAAATTGTTGCCTGGACAAAATTGGAGGGATATTTAGGAGGGTACAGACTCGCGATTTTCTCCAGATCCGAAGAATAATCTTAAGAGGCTTCCGTGGCCTTGAGGACTCAATTTCATACAATGAACTCACTGCAGGGTTTTTATTTGCACACAGCACCTTCTTCGAGTAGTTGACAGAATAAAAAGTGTTTTTTTTTCCGAAGGGTAGGCAGGAAGCGAGAAAAAAGAAATGTGACAGATGGTGGGAGATTTTAATGATTTTGGCTACAACAAGCGAATCCTTACATCTAGCCTATTCTATAAAATATATTACTGAGGCCAGATATAAGAATTCCACCATTATAATATTGGATTTTTTTCCCGATAAGTAGAGAGCTACAGTTTTAGTTTTTCAACTTTTAGTTAAACAGCCCCATCTAGTTGCGGTTTAGTAATTAGTGATTGTTTTGTTTAACCAAGTAATAACTATTGTGAGTTATATAAAACTGTCTGTCTATTACTGATATCTGGAACTGCTTAGCCAAAATCTGTTCCAGAGAAATGACGGTGTGATGTTATGTTGTAGCAAATTCAATTGAGAGGTCGCAACCCGGTCATTGCTCCATACAAAAGTTGTAGTGATGTGACTCCTTTTTTTGTATATGTAGAAGAAAACAATACTAAATTCCATTTTATCTCATAATTATCTGGGTTAATATAAATTTGTACTTCGTCTAAATGTTAAGAGCCTCAACAGTATTTTCCATACATTTTATCAAAAAATTATATGTAAATATCTCATTGACTGAAAGCAAAACTTGATTGTAGATTTCATAAAGATGTAAATTAAAATATTTTTTTTCAAATACATCTGATTTACAAGATTATCCTGTAAAGAGGCATTGATTTATCATTTGTGACTGTTTTTGTTTGAAAATATTGCGTGTCTCGTCAAGTATAGCCAAACTAAACAGCCATTAGATGAAATTGCATAATTTAAGACCACACCCAACACAGACCAGAGCCTTTCGGGAAGAGACCACTTAACTATGAAATTAAATAAAGAACTCTAGTAAATATAAATCAGTATTTCAGAGTAGTTGTGACAGCGTGCGGATGGTCCAGACATGGAAGGCGAGGCCAATCCCGTTGATAGAGCGTGGCTGCCAATATTAGAAACTTATTTTTATTTTTGATATTATAATAAAAGGAAATTATCTAAACATAAATTACATTTTTATATACAATGGATGTGAAATAATTCTTTGGTTTGATTGAATTGTTGAAAGGCAATTGGCAATTTGAGGGTGACTATGAAACTAAAAAGGATTAAAAGTGAAGTAACGGAACTCGAAGTAACTATAATCGACTAATTATACTCAAGCTAGGTTGACCCAGACGTTGACAGAAGAAAGAGATGGGTGTGCTTCATGTAACCGAGGGTTCGATACGATAAAATTAGTTATCCATCCCACGACCACCTTTCTACGTGTCTTATTGTGATTAAACCTTATATACAAAACAGGGTTTTGTGGAAAGTTATTTCATCGGCAAACAGTGACACTTCTCGAGGTTACACATAAAATAGGCTTATGATGTTTAGGGTCACTGCTCGCTTCCAAAACTGACATCATTATCTATATTCTGGTTGTGCTTATTAATTATATTAACTCTATTTAATTTTTTTACTTTTTCCTGCATTATTCTAGTACTTATAAATTTAATATAACATTTTCTTTGAGCATAAAGAGCACGAGAGATAGTATTCGAAAACTGTTGTTGAAGGATTTATGACCCTATAAAATATTGTTACGGTTATAAGTTCACCCTACTGTCCAGTGTAGATAGATAAAAAGCCGTACTTGATAGATTGAGATAATTTTAGGCATTCATAGCGATCAGGTCCACTATGAAAGTCTTTTAGGGACACATTATACAGAAGAATGAATACTTATCTCCTTTAGGCCTTTACGACCTTAAACTCGAGAAGTATAATAGCAGCGAGTAGAACCGTTCCTACAACTAATATTAGTTAAGGATTACCTGTGGCTGTAAAGTTGGTCGTATGCACGGAACTTGCGATCACAAACATCACATAAAAGCATTTTCTGAAGGGAGAACGAATAACGGGCTCGAAGCCAAGCACAGGCACGCCAGTGGGCCAGAGCAGCCCTGTAACCAGGAAACGTAAGCTCGCAAGGACTGCAACAATAGTTGCTAGATGTGTTGTGACGGCGCGCGTGATGCAGAACGCATGGAATGCTCGTGAACACCTTCTCGCAGAACTCACACTGAAGCAAGGAAGAAGTTTTGATCTCACGAATGTCATCAGGGTCACGAGCGCCACGGCCACACTCAGACAAGTGACTGAGCATGAGCGAGCGACGTGGCCAGACTTGCGCACATTCGGGGCATGGCCAGACGGGCTGCCAGCGGGGCGACAAGCCTTGTGCCGCAACAGTGCCATGACGCAGCGCGTGCCGTCGCAGCCCCGAGTCGTAGACGAAGTTGCGACCGCAGGTGCCGCACACGAAGCCGCCCGCTCCACCGACAGTGGCCCGCAGGAAACCCACTCCACCTGCACTAGTGGTGTTCTCATGCCGCTTTGTGTAGTCGAGAGTGCGGCTGAGAAGATGAATGTTTTCCATGATACGTGCATTATTCTCCTTTACTCTCTCGAGGCTGTGTTCAAGGGGATTCACGTCCGCTACTCCCCCGCCCTCTGCATCCTCCTCCGTCTTTTCCAAAGAATCATCCTTATCTTTCTGGGCTTGCAGGTTCATCTTCAACTTCTTCGTTAAAAATTCGGATATTAGATCGATTTTATGTTTTGACCTCGACTTTTCTACCTTTTGGATTGTTGTATTTTTATCCAAGCCGTCCTGTTCCATTTGGATTGAATTTTTCTGAGGGTTTTGCGTTGCCATAGCATCGTACTTAGGAGGCACGTAGTATTTTGTGTTATCGTTTATGTCCACCAGAGAAAAGTGCTCGTGGTTGAAGGATGACCCCGCCCGCGAGTCGCTCTCAGTCAGATGCATGAGGTCTTCGCTGCGATCGATGCGCTGAGCACATAGATCAAGATTCATATCACTTGCGAAATTTTCAGCCACAATTTTGACGATCAAGCGGGATGATCCACGCTCGCGGCGTCGTGGCAATGTTTGACCCAATATCCACGAACCATATTCAGTTCTTTCTTCGCCTAGAACGTCATCATCGATTATTCGAATCTCCAGAGACCGCACTTCTGAACCTGTTTCAAATTTATTTACTATCAACTTAGATAACTTCATTGAAATTATGAATATCTTTATATACCTACACACAAGATATCTTAACAATTCCTAAAAGTAAACCTTAAAGTAAGTAACTTTTTAGTAAATTTCGTAATTAGGAAGGAACAACAACACATCCACATAACCTTAAATATGTTTTTCGTAGTTTGAAAATAAACTCAAATTTCGCGCCTTTCACTAGCGCTTAAAGCGAAATGAATGTGATCGCCAGTGTAAAATGAAAATAGTAAATTGGTAAATATTTCATGATTTCTCTACGGACACGAACAAATAAAGTAAATAAACCGAGTATTTCGCGATTTGTATCGCAATTATTTAGCGACTTGTATGGCGATCACATAACCTTAAATATGTTTTTCGTAGTTTGAAAATAAACTCAAATTTCGCGCCTTTCACTAGCGCTTAAGGCAAAATGAATGTGATCGCCAGTGTAAAATGAAAATAGTAAATTGGTAAATATTTCATGATTTCTCTACGGACACGAACAAATAAAGTAAATAAACCGAGTATTTCGCGACTTGTATCGCAATTATTTAGCGACTTGTATGGCGATTCTTTAGCGTTTCAATCTAGAATTAATTGGAATTTGTCCTTACTTTCGGGATTCGCGCTCCACATGTTTTCAGCTAAAATATTTTTAATATTTACAATCTCTGAGACCAAAATATGTAAACAGTGTCATGATTGACCTTTTCTCCCAAACATTTCGCCTGTTAATAACAAGAGTAAAAAATCGACGGTGTAGTCGTAATCTAGCAGGCCGCAATAAATATTACGCTCGCGTAGTTAACATGTTCTTTATAAACAAAATAAGACAGTGTCTCAATACAGATCGAACTTTCAATTTTTTTTTTTTGTAAAGACATGGCATTTTTTCAATATTTATTCTGAACCTTAAATACAGGGGTTTGTTGCCAAAGTGAAAAAAAATAAAGCTCGTATTTGTAAATTTTAGACTCCTTAAGTAGCATGGTAATTCATGTCAAACCTACTAACACAAAAATAGCATACCTAGGTACCCACCTATTCATATTTTTAACTCCTCATGTCAATGTGGTATGGTAGTTATTATTTAAAATCTCACCAAACTGTTTGGAAGTACTCTCGTGCATCACTAGATGGCAGCACGTCTCTAGTAAATGTTTATACATTTTTATTTAAACTAAATATTTAATAAATACGTGTATAGGTAGGTTGAGTAGGATGTTTCGTGTGACACGCAAGGAGTGTCCTCAATGCAGAGTGGCGTACTTGGGCGTGATGCGTTTTCACCTTTTTCACCCTCAGTTGCCTTATCTATGTTTTAAAATATCGTTGGCTGCTAAAGATACAGCCCATGCATTTTCTTATGGTTGGTGGTCATTTACAAGCTAAACAGTATAGTATATACTAAAGCGTTCTTGCATTAGGCAGGCAAAAATCTGCTTAAAAAAACATGAAATGGAAAACAGTTTTGGCATATTTGGCCCAACTGATAAACAAAGTCCTAAAATCATGGTTAAGTCTACCTAGCGTTTTTATGTAGTCTTATAATTCCCAATATTTTTTTTGCTATTTATGTAATTTGCTAAAAATATTTATCCAAGATGGCTATTAGCTAATAAAGGTTATATATTGATATATTATATTCTTCTGTATTTTTTTTGTTTATATTTTTATAAGTACTTTTTAAGTAATTGTTTTTAATGCTATTTTATACATAATTTTTTTCACAGGCAAGGATCAACTAGTATTGCTGTAGGAAAATTAAAAAACCAATATGTTTTTAGTCTCATTTGATTTATTGAATATCTGCGGTGGTTTCGGCCGTAACTATTAATTGTGAACAAATATTGTTACGATTACCACATAAATTCTACTAGCATTTGTAAACTAAGGCACTCACTGAAGGAATCATTTGAAAGCGTTATGTAGCCACATCTGAATGCCAACATAGTAAATAGTAAAGTACCTATTGTTATATTCAGATTTTTTTAAAAAAAAAAAGGCACTAAAATGTCACTTGGATGATATTTTTTGTATTTTTGAAACTTTAACTTAATAAAAACTTGGGTTTGGTTTATAATACAAAATGCTTTTGTACACATTAGGCTCATTAGGGAAATTTTGTCAAGACATTCCGAGTTCAGAAACCTCCTTTGGTGGTTTTAATTATGATTTAACATTCCTTGTTATATTAAATTAAATATTCAGCGTTCTCGTAAAAATGTAAAGTCTCCATCACAAAATTAGTCCGATTAGTAGGCTCATTTTGGAGATCGTCAATCCTCCGGCTGTTTTATAATTGTATTAATAACTAGCAGATTCAAATCTGCTTCAGAGATCAATAAAGTAAGTCAGATTTTCAAATTGCCTGATGCACATCACTGTTTTTGCTACTGTTCAGCCCCCTAACAAAGTACAGTGATGGTCAATATCTATAAACTTTCCAGTATAATACCGGATTATCTAAAAATCATTGCATTGAAATCGATAAAACTGTTTTTGAGTGATAGAAGACAATGCAGTCAGTCCTCATTTCCGATAATACCTTTCTTATCGTCAAAAATCAATTTTATACACTTAATCATTGTATAGTAAAGTATTTCTTTTTTGCAAAATTACAGCATAAACGAGCCATAAAAGTTATAAGTTCTGCAGTAGGTTATACAGATTTATGGTTATAATTTAACAAAATTTGAATTCTCAATCCTGAAATTGAAATAATCCCAATTATTTGTTTCATATAAAGTAGGAGTTTCAGCTTGATAGCTTTAATCAGGCGTTTAAATTGTCTGCAAGTTGGCAACCCTTTGCTTTTGCACGAACTCTGAATATGAAGATGCATATTCTATAGCCCGATTCAGCAGGCATTGCATGAACACAGTTCCTCGGTCCAATAAACACCAATGGTCCCAGTGGACCAACACCAGTAGCTTTGAACTTGCATAGCTTTGTGTAAATGTGGCACCACCAAGTAATATTTGAAGACTTTTGTAAGAATTTAATATTTAGCAATATTAGGGGGATTTCACTAGGAAAGCTACCTATTACAACGGGTACCATGTCATACAGAAAAAATTGAGATATCTTCGCGTTTCATATCCCCTAGAACCCAAAACCACCATCAGTTTAAAAGTTTATCTAATCATTTTCATGTGGACACGATAGCTGCCGTAATTTTACACCAATCACTTTCAAATTGATACATAACATTTAAGGCACAAAATCTCAGCCAAGTTTGTTAATGTGCAAAACCAGAACGGGGGGACGGGAATGGGGTTTTTTTTTTCAAAAAAGTGAAATTTTGCTATAACTTAGTATATAATATCAAATTCATTTAAATTTTATATTAATCATCAGATAAAGGCCTAAAAGGCCTTTCTAGATATTTTTTCTTCATTGTTCAGCCTCCTGAATAGCCAGCGTGATAATTTATGACTTTCAAACCATTTGCAATAACTGATCCGTGCATTGGTGAAAGTGTTTGGTTCAGTAATAGGTAAGTGTAGGGAAATCATGTATTTATATGTGTGGGGAAATATATCAAATCTAAAAAGAAAAACACATTCTTAAATGACGTCAATTATAATATATTATAATTCATTTACATAATACCAAACTTATTTTAAAATTTTAACTTCCTAGACTTTAGATAGAGCTACTTTAGATGATGCTTGTGCCATGGGCAATATGTGTCATATGAAAGATGGTTTGTCACTGCAAATTCAGCCGACTGCAACTCCGGCATATTATTTCGGGTGAATGTGTAATTTGTTTGTAAAATTGAGTTTATTTCATTATTTGTAATATGGTCATCATCGTTGAAGGATTATTTCTAAAAGTGTGTTTACATAATATTATGGTTTTACATATTTAAAAAGTATTTTAAGAATAATCATTTTGTTTGTCACTATGCTATACTTCATATAATTAGAACAGTATAATCATTTTAAAATTACTAAGCGTTTACGAAATAAAGGAAAATCATGCAACCGCATTGTATATAGAAAGAGCTTCACAGTTTTGTCCATTTGACGACCAAAAATGGTTGAGTTCTACGCATAGCAAATTTACATCACCACAAATCCAATGAATTAAAGAGCGACCACTGCTTAACCAAGCACACAGAATAACGTAATACTTTCACAGTTTTGAAGGAGAAGCAAATTTGCAAATCTACCAGAATGTGGACATGTCTGGAGGAGTCTCGTTGCATTCCATCTTCGCAATGGTATGTTTAATTATCATAACTAATTTTATTTTTATTTAAAGTGATGGTACGGCCTCCTCGCTCTTTGGCCGCCTCGACCTCCGTAATGGCTTACATCTGAGAAAAAAACACACGAGATAATTTAGTAATTAATTTTACATGGTTTTTTAAATTATCTATGGTATGTAATTCCTGATTTTTGTGGCTATAAAAGGTTTCTAAATATGAAGAAAATTATTTCATTGTTTTTGTACATATTATTTTCCAATTATAAGAAATTATAACTTAAACTAAAAAACGGGTGTCAGTCCCCATGAGATATTCCATTCGGTCAATGTACGTCGCCGATTGGGCAGCGACGCGCATTCGATGCAAGGAGCAGAATGTGTGTGAAGAATAGAAACTTTAACATTGTTTTTCTTTGAAACTTTTATACATCGTCTTAACAAAATATACCTGAAATCGCAAAGTCTATCACCTGTCTCAATTATAGGGAATGGTCTTGGAACGCGGTGTATATATAGTAAATATATATTTATTAAAAAATGTCAAAGTTAGATAAAAAATATTTTCATAATTTATTAACTTTTGTATAATTTTGGATGATTTTATATACTAATATCAAAATCAAATACTTTTTCAAAAATACTTTGCGAATCGCATTTCTATTTATTATGTTTTGAATTCGATTTTATCGTAATTGGTAAACATTAATGTTTGATTGTTTATATAAATCAACCTTCTGAAAGGACAACAGTGATTTTAAGTACATCTGTATATTACAGATAAACAAATTGTTTACCTTGTTGTGGCCAGGTAATAGGAGATGGCCTGTTGTGATGAGCGGCCCGGAAAGGCCTTCTTGTCCCCCTGAGGCCTCGCCGCATGGCACTACCAGGGGTGGAGGGACTCCCCGAGGGTGTTGCCTCACCACTCGCTTCAGCCTCACGACCCTCCTCCACGGTAGCACTCTGGAATCAACACGATAATACAATGGTTAGGGTTTTTACATATCACACTGAAATTGGTGAAGTAGTCAGCTCCTCAAACCCTCCTACTGTGGACGCAAAGACCACATCTAACCACATTACAAAAGATACCTAATACCTGTAACTACCTATCAATTAGCTACACCATTGGTGTCGAGTTTCAAAGTGTAGTTCATATGAATAAATAAATAAATCCACAATTAGAAATAACATGTATGTGAAGAACAAATCAAGAATGACATGATTCCCTTAGTTTACACGATTCTATTTATACGACTTTCAATAGAGTTTTTTCTTGGTGACTTATGACCCTCTAGGGGTCGTAAGTCACCAGGAAAGTCTGATGCTAGAGGAAAACAGGTATGAAGAACAAACATAATATTTGTTCATAAGGCCAAGCTATTCTAAAAACACTGGAATCTCCAGTAGTAAAAATAGAATCGTAAAATTCGTATAAATAGAATCGTGTAAACTAAGGGAATGAGCATTATTGAAGAAGCGAAAGAAACACAATAGGTTAACCGTTCACAGGGAATATTATTTTATCTGGATACCGGTTCAAATTAGTATTGATATAGCTGCCAGAAATGGAGCTCTTACACCGCTGTTAGAACCTGAATCAGCAGTATGTGATCCAGGTTAAATAAAGCCTACCTTAGTACAGGCGCTGCCTAGTTAGGTAGAGTTTGAAAGTATGTTGGTGTAATATAAAAACCAGTAAATAAATTATTTTTATTATTAAATTTTTCATTCGTTTTCTCGTAATTGGAAAATATTTCTCCAATATTTTTTTCTGATTAATGTTTGATTGTTTTATGACAGTAGTGATAATATACTCTGTATATATTCTATATAATCGACAGTTACACACCACATCACAGATTGAGCTATCAAAACCAAAATTTGTTATTATTTCTTATGACAATAAAGGGTAACGCTTACCTGTCGTGGCGAAGTTGGTTGATTGCCCTGTGAGCTGACAGCGGAAGCATCGTCCTCCGGAGGGGAAGCCTCACTGCTGACCAGATCACCTCTCAGGGTTGCATCTCCGCTTGCCTCTGACTCATTTGCCTCTGCTTGGCTCACCACTATCAGAGGAACATCACCTGGCAAAAGTTAAATTCATTTACGCCATAAGAATGGTTCCCTTAAAAAATATTATGAGAAAAAAAGACTTCAAATTTTTATCCTATTACATTTCAAAGGTTCTTAAACAAAATTTAAAATGAAAACCTTTATAATAAGACTCCATTGTCGGTAGTAGGCTTGTAGCGCCCGTGTTAGAAAGCGTTGACCAGTGTTGACATTCAAAGTATTAAGTGAGTATTCACTTAATAAAAAAAGACATTATTATTGATTTTTTAAAATGGTTATTTTTAAATAATGTACCAAAAAGAAAGTAGGTTTTTTTTTTCATGTTGGCTCAAAACAGTTAATGTAAAATTGTAAAACTAGGTTAGGTTAAAAAGATAAATAGAACTTCAAATAAATTGTTCAAATTTAAAATACATTTTGTGATCGTTATGCTAAAATCGTGCTGATGTACTTAAGGAAGGTGATGATGATGAAGGATCAAAATATTTTCAAGCACTTGGTGGGTTTAAAATGTGTTATTTACAGTCTATAACCACAGTGCATTCATTTTAATATAGTGTTTTACTCGATATTTAGATTTACCTTGAAACTAAATTTTTAAAATGCACCGTTTATGATATAATAAATCATTTATATAATTTAAAAACTTTATTTGAATAGGTTAGCAATCCCTGCATTGCATTGCAATTTACTTTGTTCAGAAAAAAAAATTGTAATGGCACAATGAGTAGTAAGCTATATTAAAATTAATGCACTATGATTGTCTGCACCCTGTATTAATTTTCTCTCTAAACTGTACAAGGAAACTACATAAATAGACAGAATTTTTAGTACCATGGCGTGGCAGTTGTGCTGCAAGGTCAGCGTGGGTGTCGTCCAGTGCTGGAGTGGCAAAAGTAAATCTTCCGGCTGCAGTTGCACTACTGGTCCCGACATTGGCACCAGGGGAACTCACCGCCTCACCAAAACTAGCACAAAACACACATTTATCAAAAATATTCACTCGGATTAACTTAATTAAAGCCATCAGATACATCAGAACCGATATATCCTGTATCCTGGTTCTGTTTCATCAACCTATTTGGGATAAAATTAACTAAATGGAAAATATGGTTTCAAAACCGAACAACTACTTTGTATGATCTGTATATCTGTATATTTTATTATGTAAATATTTGTGAAGGCAATTGATAATTATCATTCCTATGCACGGGTGACTATTCTTCGTATTCTTTAATGCGTAATTGTTACTCAAGGAACTTTCGCGCGTGTAATTTTGGTGTGCCTCTGTCACTCAAAGGGTTATTATTTTCTAGATGAGAACTTTATGTTTTTGAGTTTATTGCATATCAAAATTTAGAGAATACTGTATGGAATAATGAATTACAAATAATACAACTGTACAAAATAATATATGTATATATATGTATATATATATAAAGTAAAATTGTATATTGTATTGATTAAATACCTTATTTAGATGATGCAACTATCTGTGCTTTCGGTATTAATTTTTCTTTGAACATTCTGGCTATATATTTTATTTGCAAAAAATTTCAATCCTTAAAATATTAAAAAGCTTTCGAATTTTCCAAATATCAGTACTGTCAAACTTTTATATATGTTAAACTAAAGGTGTTTACCTATTTTAACATAGAAATCATCTAATTAACGGTATTTAAACAATACATTTTACTATTTTACTATATATATATATATATATATACAATATAATAATAGACTACCATTACTGCTTTCCTACTTAATATTTTACTACTCGAATGTACAGGACAAAGGGTAGTTCACTGTCAGGGTTACCTTTGAAATAATTAAAGTTGAAAGAGAAGCTTTCAAAGAAATGTAATTTCTTTAAATTATATTCCTTTCTGATTTCAAGCATTGCAACTGAAATGAAAACTAATAAAATTAATTTACAGAAACGAACCCATCATTCCTCCTTGGCACGTACAGCGTAGGAGTGGAAGGTACAATCCCATCGTCATGGTCATCGTAGCCGGTAGCTGAAGCAACTGTGGGTGCATCAGGGATGTTTCTTCGTAGTATGGCCACCACGCTGGGCATGGAGTCTCCACTTCCTATCGTAGCCGCATCTGGCACGGGCAGCTCATCCACTGATGACTGGGCAGGCTGTTCCTAACAAAAATGTGGTATTTTAAATATTTTGGGGAAAAATCATAGCCAATTGATTAGCATAGTAAAACAAGTTAACCCTTAAATTTCAGAGTTTTTTTTTCATTATTAACTGTTAGTCGCTTTCACCAACCCATCACAGGATCAGTTTCAAAATAAAGAGTAACTTACACTTAACTACGATTATTTATTTATTTATTTATTCTTATACACCAAAATACATACATTACAGAACAGTAGTAACAGTTCAATGGCAATTAATGTAACCAACAAGCGACCGGCACCTACTGCACTGATGTTCCCTGCCTTCTTAACTAGACGCCGTCTGTACCAAAGAAGGCAGTGACTGTCGATTTTTGTTAATTGAAATTATTTCGGTATTAACTGAAAGGAAAACTTTTGAAAAAGTTACACGCGTAAATAAACTATAAGAATAAATATTGCAAATTTGAAAACATTTGCATAATAAAAGGTTATGTGATGGATGTTTTTACCAAACAAATGGTTTTCTTTACAATTGGCAGTAGTACGACCATAGCAGTGCCAATGGTAGATAAGGTGTAGTCATATCATCACATATAAATTTTATGTTCCTCTTTTTCGATAGGGCTCTATCAACTATTTGTTTTAATATAAATTAAAACAGCGGCTTCCACTTAACTTCAAACTCAATTTGTTTAATTAAATATACACAAAGGGTTCTATTAACCTGTAGTGCGCCCGAGCAACATAAATCAAAACAACCCTCGAGTGCCCCGGGACATTTTTCAAAATTGCGTAATTACGGGCGCTTGCTAAAGTACTCATTTTAGAAAAATTATGTACGTCATGTTGATAAACCACACTATTTTGAATAGCTTCTGAAATTCTCTACAATATGGTTGTATTATTAACTATAGATATTGTATATAAAAAAAAATAAAAAATGTCAAACTTGAAAAAATTAATTTTTGTGTAAAATTTTATTTTTCATAATCAATAAAAGAAAATTTAAAGCGATAACATCCGTCTTTTATTTCCTAGATATCATATAAAACTATTTATAAATAAAATATATTTTTTACCATGAAAAGAAAATTAAAAAATATATGTACTATAGATACTTAACGGATATCGTCACTGGTGCCGTATTATTATTTTTTAAATAATTTTAATTTTATTTGTTTTAATTGTCGCTTTATAAGTTATTTTAGTATAACTTATTCCATAAGTTTTTTTACTAAAATTATGTATTATTTTTAAAATATAAAAGAAAAAGGGAGTTAGCAAAAAAAATTACATTCTGGTTAAAAAAAATTTTTTCGTGAAGTAATAGGACACGGAATATTTCTTCTATTTACGTTGATAAACTACGATATTTCTAAATGAAATCAGTTAGAAAGATGTTATAATATATATTTAAAAATTTATAAAAAAAAAATGTTGATTGTTTGTGAGTCAATAGTACCCGTAAACAAGTCAACAAAGCGACAACCGTTCTGAAATTCCAAATTTACAACATCAATATATTGGAGTATATACGTTTTAGAATACAAATGTAATAAAAGATAAAAATTATTTAAATATTCCTACTTATTTTTGTGAAAACATGGCTTCTAGCTCAGTCGAGGTTAGGCACAAACACATACTTAATTTTCCACTTCTGTGACACTTCACACAAAAACACAACCAAACCTTGAGACCAAAATGAAACACGACACCCCGCAAACGGCCATTTTCGTATGCTGGACAACGGAAGATGTTTGAGAATTATTTTGACATTTAAAAGACAAACTGTTTTTGTTCCTAAAATCAGATGTAAAATTTAACGGAGATTATTATAGAATTGGAAACGAAAAGGTCGATGCTACCAATATTTAAGAAACAAAAAAAGCAAATAGATGGAACTTAAGCCGCTGTTAAGTGGCCTAGGCAATCTACGAATGTTTTTTTCAGGCTAAATAACCACTTGGGCGCCGGTCAGGTTAATCCCCATCATACTTTTTTTTTAAATATTCTTTATTTATAAAAAAAACATACAATTTCTATTTGATTGTTCACTACACCCTCGCGGGTTTTTATGTGATGTGTGTGTGTACTTTTTACATTTATTATTATTAAATTAATTTTGTTTTAATTACCTGTATGAGCTGGTTAAGTAAGTTTAGTGAGAACTTCATTAGGCTCCACTATATAAATTATACATATATTTACGTACGACGGTTACAGGCTGAGATTTTGTGTAAATTTACATTCATTGTTTTTATAGGCTAATATAGAAGTAAATAGCATTGGGGTACCTGTATAGCATCGATTTCACTGCTTGCTATATCAGCACTCCTTACCCCTCCCCCCGCTGCCTCTCCAGATTCACCATCTCCTCCTACCTCCTCACCGGATTCCATGTCCTCCTGTAAAAATATTATAGTATTAAAAAAATTGTCAATAAAACAAAGTGTTATGCAGGTGTTACAAATATGGACATAATACCATAGACACCTTAGCTTGTTCAACATTTACTAATAACAATAATATTGTTTTTGTTTATAACTTTTGAAAATAAACCGGTTAACCTGCCGATTGTCCTAAACACGTAGATGCCTCCATAGGAATTTGTATCCGTGTGCCCCAACCGCATGGGTTCGTCAATGCGCCTGTCACTTTCCGTCAGTGTTAATTTATCTATTTTGTTACCGTAGATCAATTAATATACGCAACAGTAAATAATAGTTATGAAATTAGTATTTCAGCTTTGTGAGTCCATATTCGACCGGAATAAAATTGACAAGACATATTAGCATATGCGAACGGTTGTGTGGAAAGTAGTGTACAAGTATTATTGTGTTAACTAACCAAAACCAAATGTGCTACTCTTAAGCCATTTCAAACCGCTTAACTGACAATCATGCAATATCTTAGTATAAAAAATGCAAATAATATACACAAGAGTATAGTATTCTGAGTTGAGCCATCTACGACTACAAAATAAAAGATGTAAACGCTCCGTATACCGGCAGGTTTTTGTGTTCAACATACTTTTTTGTTTGGTTGAATTTCGTATGCAAGCTGTAAAACTCTATTATTGCGTGAAAATAAAATATTGCATCAATAAAAAATATTATTCTTTTGTATATTATGCGAGAAAGGGATCACATTATTGAGTAACATAAATAAATTACTTACATCAACTTCATCACCGTCTTCTGCGATTGCATCATCATCATTGGCCTCAGATTCCTCTTCTTCAACATCACTGCCATCTTGCGGATCATCATCATCGGCTTCTCCAGCTGGATATGCGTCTGTACCAGTGCATCTATTGTCTTCATCATCT
Organism: Neomicropteryx cornuta; assembly: GCA_020383195.1. Lineage (NCBI taxonomy): Eukaryota > Metazoa > Arthropoda > Insecta > Lepidoptera > Micropterigidae > Neomicropteryx > Neomicropteryx cornuta. Next base: position 14,822,370 of record JAHKQU010000019.1, on the reverse strand, counting down.
TCTGAATCAACGACTAAGACCCTGTCATCTTCTTGATCACATCTCGATGATGTGGGTACTTGATATTCAACTTCAAAAGATCTTTCAAAGCATCCAAGTCTCGACCGCTTAGAAGTAGGGTGAGCTGAGACTCCGGGAGCTCGAGAACGTTTCACACGTGCGGCTGGCCTAGCAGGGGTGCCTAAACCTGCGCTGGAACTTGGTGCCTGTTGGGCAGATGTGACCTCAGAAATTGTGCCGCCTTCCATGCGGGGCATAACTAGAGCAACCGCTTGCTGTGGGACAGTCACCTCTTGAGTAACTGTAGAAGCTATAGTCCCATCGGCTGGCATGCCCTGAAGGGATCTAGATGAAGATGCCGGCATGTACTCTGTGATATGAGGTGCAGGTGAAGGGGTAAGTGAAGAGGCCGAAGTCGTAGCCGGGGACGATGGAGGCACAGCAGCTGTCGGTCTTACCGAAGCCAATGGAAGAGTTGGGTCACCTGCTCTTCCCCTTGCGACAACTGGCTGATTTATTCCCGCCATGGGTTTAATGTTGGCTGTTGGGGGATCACTAGCAGATTTCTCCATAGTCGGTTGCTTCATTCCTGGTTGAGAAGTAAGCTGTCTCTGCAGAAAAATTACTTTCTGTTGTAGAGCTTCGATTTCCTTGGTGCGTTCAGCTAGAGTTTCACTCTTTTCTTTTTCAAGTCGTGCCAGACGACCTTCGTACTGCGACGTCAGCACCGTCGTTCGGACATTGTTTTCATCTCTATTCTGATTGAAGGTTTCGACTTTCTTCTGTGCTTCTGAAAACTGGCTAGCCAGTTTAGTTTTTACCTCTGTCAATTGCATAATTTTATTTTTGGCTTGTTTGAGTACCATTTTAGCCTTTTCTTCTTTATTTTGATTGTCAATGCAAAGTTTTTCCAAATCTTGTTTTAATTTTTCATTTGTCTCTTGAACACTTTTTAATTCTGCTTCGAGAGCATTGTTTACTGCTGTTTCACCATCAGACTTTTTTTTATTTTCTTCAACAGTCTTTGTTAATTCTTCAAATTGTGCTTTATATTTTATAGCTATCTTTCTTACTTGCATTTCTTTATTTATTATATCACTCAGCTCAGTTTCCTTGAGAGCTAAGGTATCTAATATTTTGGACTTTTCTATGGTGATGTTGGTAAAAGATGTCTTGGATTCATTTAGTTCTTGTGAAACCTTCCTGATTTCTTGTTTTAAAATATTTAGTTCATCAGTCAGCCTCTTTATTTCTTCATTCAATGTTGCTACTTGTTTTTTTGCATTTGTAAGCTGATCTTCCACCTGAGATTTTTGAATAAGTGCATTTGTCATTTCGTTGTTAAGTTTTTTAACATTTTCTTGTTCGATGAACAACATTTTACTTAATGATTCTTTTTCATTTTGTAGACGTTTCCAGTCGTCCGGGATTGTATTATCGGCCCTTTCAACTAATACTTTACATCGAGCACGCCATTTCTCCACTTCAGAAAATAATGTTACAGATTCTTTTTGTAATGTCTCCACCTTGGTACTCAATTCCTTATTCTTTTCTTCCAAAGGACTAATTTGATCTTCCAATGTGTTCGTAGCTACAGTTAGTTTTACCACTTGCATTGCAAGATTGTCTCGTTCTTCCCTCAGTAATCTATTGCTGTCCGAAAGGGCATTGAGGGTTTCCACCTTACGTACGAGCTCCGACTGCTTTGCAGCAGCAACACTATCTGTATCATTTTTTTTTCGTTCTTGGGAAAGAGCTAATTTTAGATCAGACAATTTTTTAGATGTTATTTCTAACTGAGACTGCAATCTTTTATTTTCAACCTGTAGAATATCAAATTTAGCTACTATGAGATTTTTTTCACCTTTGAGGCACTTATTAATTTGTAATAATTGTTCAGAAGACTTGTCGTCATTTATCAATAGATTTTTAGGAATATCACTTACTGATTCATTCATATTATCTGAATGTTTAGTCGCAAATGAAATTGTTAGTTGGGTGCTGAGAGTTTCAACCTGTTTATGGAGATTATTAAGATCTGAATTATGTTGAATAACATTAGATTGATTAGTTAGAATTTCTTCTTGTTCTGAGAATAGAAGCTTTTTCTGTGTTTCCCAATATTTATTAGTATTTTCCAAATTTTCAATGGCTTGATCTTTTAAATTTGTAAGTTCCTTCATTTTTTCAGTTAGATTTACAAGTTTCGCTTTGACTTCATTAAGAATTTGAATATCGCTAGAGTGTAATATCATCTCATGAGCATATTTTTGTTCTGCATTTTGAGCAGTAATAAACAACTTATGCGTTCTTTCTTTTGCCTCGATTAAATCTGAAGATTTCTTTTCCAAATCTTTTAGAGCAATGTCAAGTTTATTTTTCACGTTGGCAAGTTGGAAGTTGAGATCTGCTTCTTGAGATCTGTATTGTCTATCAGACGGCAAAGCTAATTCTGATCCTAATTCAGTACATTTCTGTCTCAATTGAGCTTCAGTTTGTTCAAATTCTGAAAGTCGTTTTTCTGTCTCTTCCTTATATTCGCTATATTTGTCCTTTATAGCCTGCAACTCCTTTTCAGCTACTTCTGTTAAATCATAGTAACATTTGATACGTTCATCTGCAGTGGTCAATTGTTTATTAAGTAATTCGATTTCTGTAGACTTATAGGCGAGCTGACTTTCCAGGTTAGCTACTTGTTTTGATGCTTCCAATATACTTTCAGCAGGAGTAAAACCAGATGGGTTCATAAGCCTAATGTTTAATTCATCTATGCGCCTCGTTTTTTCATCTATTTCAGACTGTAAGAATTCTAATTCCTTACGTAGCTGCAGAGAGATTTTCTTTTCTTCCTCCTGATCTTTCACAGCGGCATCATACTTAGCCTGAAGCTGTTTCTGTATTTCCAAATTTTCATTCTGAATTTCTTGTTCTCTTAATCTCATAGCATTACATTCTCGCAGTGTCTCACTGAGTATCGTTTCATTCCAGGCTTGAGTCTCTGTCTCAGCTCTTTGAACGGAGGCTTTTATTGATTCTATGTTGCTCAATAACATTGATTGATTTTCACTATCGCGCAAAAACAATTCACGCTCTGCCTTTAACCTACTTTCAGCATCTTTGAGTAATTGGCACTCACGGCGAGTATTTTTAAGAATAACTTCAGCTCGGGACGCATTTCTTTGTAAATTCATAGCTTTATCTTCTAATTGTTTTATCAAATCTTCTTGTTTCACTATGGTGGTACTATTAATTTTACTTTTTTCTTCCAATGTAGCTATTTGTTTTTTGTACGTAGCAGCATTTGCCTGCAAAATATTATATCTCTCATTGTTGTATTCTTGAAGAGAAAGACATTTGCCATTTTCAACAGATAAATCGGATATTTGCATTTGCATACGGTCAATTTTCTCTATCAGTAAGTGTTCATTTTTAATTTTCTCTTCTTTATAAGATTTATGTTCTTCTTTGAAATCAGCTAATTGTTTTTCCGCATGCTGTAATTGAGATTGCAACTTCCCTAATACTGTAGATTTATCGACCATTTCAGGTAATGTGTCCTTGTTTGATGTTTCGCCATTATTAAGAGAATCTGAGTTTGTATGTAAGTGGTTTCCATCTTGACCCTTCGAACTGCTATCGTACAATTTTTTGTACATATCCCTTTGACAAACGAGTCCTGACATTATTTTTGTTTGTCGATCTCGTGCTTCGGTTAATTCATTAATGCGTATCATATAGTCCTGTAGCTTTTGTTCAAGTTCATCATTATTTAATAGATTGGAATTTCTTTCCACTTTCTCCAATTTAGCAGTTAGTTCGCGAACCATGTGCAAAAGTTTAAGATTATTTTTCTGCAATTCTTGAATACTGTTGAATGTAACCATCGTATTTGAAATCATGTTATATGAACTGGAATCCGAAGAATAGGTTGATTTACTGGTAACATTTGGGGAATTATGATCACCGCTTGCGACAGAACCTCCTCTGCTCATTTCTTTCTCTTTGAGTAAAAAGCACACTTGCCTTGATAATTGGTCGATGTCCATTTTCAAACTATTATTTTCTTTAGTATAATGATTAGCGATTTTATTAGCTTCGGATGAGTCATGCCTTAATTGATTACATTCAGCTCCTAATATGTCCAATTGAACTGTCATCGCTGCATTGCTCTCTATGACATGATCATATTCTTCTTGCAGTTGTTTAAATTTAGGCGCTCTCGCTTCAATTTCAACAACTATTTCCGAAATAGTGTTTTTTAATTCTTCATTGTTACTTTTTTCTTCTGTCAATTCTTTCATAACCTGAACTAGCTGACTGTTAACTTGACCAGGCGACAATCTAGATTTCAGTACTTTCATCGTTGTCGTTGCAGATGGCATAAGCTCTCTAACGTACTGATCTATATTTCGGCCGCTTGTGGATTTTAAAACTTCATTTACAGTTTCTAATTTAGTCTTCAGCGATGCAATATCTTTGTTCTTGCTTTCTATTACATCATCATGTTCCTCTTCCATTTGTTTCTTACTAGTCTCCAAATCACCATATTTTTCTGAAGCATCGTTGAGCAACTTCTGGAGGTGCGCTACGGCCTGTGTTAATTCATTCGTTTTGGACTCTGAGTCATCTTGCATACTCTTATAAATGTTTATTAGTTTATTTTGGGAATTGATTTCTTTTTTTAAGTTTTCACAAATATTAATTTGCTGCATGCGAAGATCCAAGATTTTTTTTGACAAATTTTCCACTTTAGCTGTGAGCTGTTTGTTGATTTCATTTTGGTTGGCAATTTCGCCCTTGGAATCTCGCAGGATTTCATTTTTATTGGAAAGTTCAGTTTCCATTTCAAGAACATGTTTATTGTATTGATAGCGCTGCGACTGAAGCTTATCGTTGACAATGTTCAGTTCTTCGTTTACAGTTTTGAGTTGATGTTCAATGAGAAGAAGAGCATGCTCGGCTTGTCGTTGACGATCTTGAGCCTCGTTGCAAGCAACCTCAAATGTATTTCTTTCCAGTATGGCTGAACACTTAGCTTTGCATTCTTCTTTGAGATGCTGAGAAAAATCCTTATTTTCTCTTTTCAGACTCGCAATCTCATCATCGCGCTTTTGTAATGTGCATGCGAGGGAGTCCCTTTCACTAACCGCAGTATCCCGAGCGTGTTGCAGTTTATCGTACTCGCTCTCGGTTATACTAAGATTTTGCGTGCTGCGATTTGCATCTTCTCGAGCATCTTCAACAAGTTTTTCAAGTTCTGCAATGTGTTTCTGATTAGTCTCCGCAAATAGTGTGGTATTTTCAGTTGCATTTTGAGTAGTCACTAGTTCTGTTTCTACAATTTCTTGATTATCTACTGAAATTTAAAAAAATTGAATGAGATAACCTTACTTGTTTGGATCAATACTGTCGACAACTTATCATCCAATATTGACTGGTTGATGTATCATTGGTTCCTGCCTTTTTAATTTCTATAGATTTGTCAGTATTTCTGCCATGTAATTTGATTTAAAATAAGCCAATAGGGTGCTTCGCTTTTATAATGTAGTACAACCCTTTTTTTTTGCCTAAATACAGAAGTCAAACACCACAAGTAGAGTGTAACGAGTAAATTGTTATAAATTATGCGACATTTGTATTATATCACTCATAGCTTTGGCTTTCCTTAACACATTAACCTGTCCGGTACCCAGCTATCGACAATCAAAATTCCCTTTGTTTTGCAAAAATATTTTTTTTTTCATTTTGCTAAATAACTTAAAATAACCCTTAGTAAGTAATAGCAATAGCCGTTTTTACAGACTGTTCGCGGACTTGACCTGAAATGAACCGAGGCTGGATAGAAGCTGCTGCGCCAAAGCCAATCTCTAAAGACATGCTGAATTTGTACTCATAATGGCCCTGTGAGTTTATTAGATGTATTTATCGCATTAAAGTTGTTCACTAGTACTCTGTGTTGCCCCTTATTATACTTTGTTTACCTCTCTAAAGGTAAATTAATGTAGCTTTGTATCAGACGCAGATTGACAAGTTTAATGCATTTTACGTCATGACTTGTTATTCCTACATAAAGAATCGTAGATTAATCGTAAATAAAGCTGAGATAATAATATAGTGATAATGTGGATATTTGAGCAACATTCAATACGTATAATGGATACATTAAACGTGATAAACTTACCCGCGGAAAGGCGACCGGCTTTGTTGACCGATTTCGCCGTAAATAAATCACCAAACTTTTTCTTAAACAAGTTGTTTATTCTTTCCCAAGTCTGGTTAGATATCTTGTCGTCTTCTTCCTGTAAAGACTTCAGTTCTTCTAGTAGACAATTGCCCGGAATATCTAAAGAAGGCGCCGACGACGCCGAGGTAGCCATTTTATTTGTTTTGCCTGCAAGAGCGACTATTTGATCTTGACAACTGTATCGGTTGGTTTGTTTGATACTTTGACAATTGACAGCCAAAAAAATCTGGCCGCGATGCGTCGACGTCGTCCACGCACCCCATCTATAACCGATTCAATTTTTTTTTTTGCAATAGTTTGATGGTCGTTTGACGGTCAATGATGGGCTATTAGAAAAGTTTGACGGTAAGCTGTTTAATTATAAATCAATAAACAAATATATGCAAAAAAAAAAGATATTAGTTGGCACCCCAACAGTAAACCAATTTTTTTTTTATATATAAATCGATGTAGAATCATTTGACGGGGATTAATAATAATAATAATAATTATTATTATCTTTATTCTTTTCTGAATCAAGCCTTACAAATATGTTCAAGTTACAATTTTACACGATAAATATATATTACCATTATTATATGATTGATGGTTTATTACCTACTAGTGTCTGAATATGAATTCTTCGCAATAATTAAATATTGCTTGTAAGGTATTCGCAGGTAATGTCAACTTACCTTTATAAAAGCAGACCCTTTATTTTACACTTTATCACTATTTTTTTCTATCACCAACTGTAGTATCCTTAGAATTCAGGAATACTGCATTTAGTTTTAATTATTAATTATTAGTGACATTTTCTATATTTTTTAGGTTGTTATGTTTTGTTTTATGAAAAGAAGTTAATTGAGCATATTTTTGTAAATACAAATCTGAATATTTTTTAAATAAAGTAATAAAGCTGGAACAATTAGAATTTCAAAAGGTTGTGTGAAAAGTTTGATTCCATTTAATCGTTTATTTTTAAACGGTTAAACAAGCTATTTTTAACAGTTAAACAAATTATTTTGTATAAAACGGTATATTTCAGTGACGAGCTGTGTTACTATGTCATGGTATGTGTGTCTGTCAACTGGAAGTAGGATTAACGACCATATATTTTTGGGCGACTGCCGTTGCCTTTGATACGTCTATTGCTGTAATATACGGCGAGTACGCTCATTTTAATAATGACAGTTATACAAGTCTAAGTTGGCACACATAGTTAGCACCCCATCCATAACCGATTTAATTTATCTTTTTGCTATCGTTTGATGGTCGTTTGACGGTCAATGATGGGCTATTATAAACGTTTGACGATAAGCCGTTTAATTATAAACCAATAAACAAATATATGCAAAAAAAATCTGACTGTAAATTCTTCTTCTGCTCACAACGGAATAGCTTTCCTGTAAAGTTTTCTAATAAAATAGCTACCTAATTAGTTAGGTAGCTCAAATTAGGTAGGTGCTCAAATTTCATAAAGTCTGCATATATGAAAAAGTGCATTTATGAAAATATACCTTTATTTATTACATTAGAAATCATTTTATTGGAAAGAATAAAAACAGGAATTTATCTAAAACGCTATACTAAAAACCTTAACTAAAACTTTCAAAAAATTAAGTATGTACATATTTATTATCTAATGTGCATTTATTTCAATAAAAATATTTTCCTTTAAAATAAATTGTATTTTTAAAAGTATGTTACTCTTTTTGACGTAAACTAAAGATTCTGTGGCAAAACACAGATTTATTTGTGATTTTTATCTGAGCGTTTTTGTTTTCGCGAAATGCGTGCTTGCCCTTATACTTAGCTTGGCTGACCTAATTGATCTAAGCTGTTTTTGTTTGAATTGAATGGGATTGACGTTTAAATTTAATGTACGATTAGATTAGCGTTAGCGCGAAAGTTCACGCAACGCAAATGAATGATTTCGTTTCGTTTCATATTTTGTGGTTTACATATTGTCCGTTAACTCTGTTTGAATAACGTTTATAATAATTAAAATGGCCTATAATAATATCGGTAATCCTCTTCAACCACCCCCGATATCTATCAGTAAGGCATTCATGTATTTATTTATTTTTTGAATATTTATATGTCAACGAAATTTTAAATTTTGTTTTCGTAATATTTTTAGTGGCTGATGGTCCATGGGGACAGGGTTATAACACCTACGGCAATATAGATCCAGGTTTCGCGCATGTGGCCGCTTTCAATAATCAACCGCTTGATTTCAACAACCAAAAGCATAATCCGAATATATCCACCGTTTCCCTAGGAGAAGAAGCACAGTCAGAGAGAGGTAGACGAGACAGAGATTCAGAGTCTTCGAGAAACAAAAGAAGTAGACGGGGAAGATTTGACGATTTTGATGATCGCGACAAGAACGATGGAAGGAGTGGGCGCTTCAATAGACAAGAAGTGCGCTCCAAGAGCTCTGACAGGTTTCCCAAAAACTTGAATAAAGACATTGATCTTCGATCCGAGATAAATAACCAGCAAGGTACTTGTGGTGACCAGTGTTTATTTAAATATTTAATCTGATGTCAATCACACAATTCACTATTTGACACTATTTTTCACTATTTCACTCTTTACAATGACTGGGACCTGATCAGATTTGGTCTCTTTCGGGTACTAACCACATCGCAATGTATTAAACAATATTTGGGATAGTTCTTGTCCGCTTTGGATTGTTTACTCTCTTAGTAAGAAGTTCCATCACTTTCACAAAAACACAAAAATAATCTCAAAAATTGTCTTCCCTGTTGTCCTAATAAAATGTCTTGTGCTTGATAGATAAGAAATTCCCGGCAACCTCAATCTGAAAAGGACTGGGTGCCTCATGTCGTCTTGAGATCAACTCTTCTTGAAACAGCCCTTAAAGATGGCAGAACATGATAAAAAGGGCAAACTTTGCACTCTCTTACTGATTTAATATGCTATCTTATCAAAGTATGCTCTTTTTCCATCAGTCTATTACAATGTTATATATAGCCTCTCTCCAATATCATTCGACATATCTTCAACATTCATCTAGAAGCCTTGTATCAATTTGATAAAAACTGTGGAGATTGCGTGTATTACTAGAGGCTCTAAATAGTGTTCCCAGGCTTTGATGAGGCTTGAGCCCTATTGTAGTTGGACTCTTTCTATCAACATTTAACCGCCCAAGTGCTTCAGTCCTGCCCTTTCCCATGACACCCATTTTACCTACCACATCTTGCTTACCTTACCTAACCTAACCAAGCCCCTTCAAATTCAAAGTTAACCTTGATGGAAAAGACCACAATTCCATCTCCTTAGAGGTTTCTGAATCAGCGTTACAACTCAAGATATAATTGAAAAAATCGGGAGATATCGCCATTGTGTACTTTTAATTAAAAAGCAAATTAAAATTGTAAAAAAAAATATGCAACAATCAACAAAAAACAGCAATCTAACACAATATTATGGAATTTCCCTTTTTCTTATAATTAACTGTCTCTTAGGATCAATAAGCTTCTTGCTAAATCCCTCCAATCGTCTTTTTAATACTTTAGCTGCCCATAAAATATATAAACATCTTCTTTAGTTGTTCTTCAAAAATCACGCTGGCAGCGTTCCATATCTTTGAAAGGATAGACTGCTCAGTAGGGTGGATGCTGATACCACAAACAATTCTTTTACCTATTAACAAGGTTATTAATTCTCCAGCTGTTCTTCCGCATGTTCCACCGTAAATTGAATGTGTACATTTTATTTAATTCTAAGTTGTCCTTTGATACTCCTATAATATTTTCTTTCTACCCTTTTTATGTGCTCGACCTTGGTCATTGATTTCCTTGTATCCCTTTCTTTGATGAGTACCTTGGATCATTACTGGATCATACTGCTGTACCATTACCGCACGCCCTTATAATCTCAATGGCATTTTCAATTTACATGTGTACTTTTTTCCAGCCTTGATGTACCCTGAAATTGGAAATATGCTACTTAATAGCTCCCTACTTAACACGCAACTCGGTATGATGGGTGGTATTTTGATGGATCAGACTATGATGAGTATGCAGGTTAGTTGCTAACAATCTAAAGTCATGAGAGTTAAACATTGATTTAACAATAAAACAATTAGAAAGAAGTGCATAAAGTGTAGAAATAGCCACTATCGATTCTGAAAATGGAATATTGCAGTAGTAAAACTAAAATTAAAAAACATTCTTTATTAATAGTGATTGACTCATATTTCGCATTGCAGGTTTGAATCCGCACATACCATTTTTAACGCTTCGTTATCACCACCTACACTGGCTCTAGCGCAAGCAAATTTAGCTTAGTTGAATAGGCCCTAAAATATTTGTCAACCTAGTATTTTTATTTAGTATTTAAAACCATATCTACTGCTATTTAGGTTTTGCCTAGCTCCATGGATCCATCCTTGCTACCGTCGCTGCCCCCTCCGCCCAAAGGCATGGAAATCATTGAGCTCAAGACATGCAAGCTTTTACCGCCGGCGATCGATGCTCCCCGGCCGTCACTCCGAGAGAGGCCCCTCGGCTGCAGGACCGTCTTTGTTGGAGGCCTAACTGAAAACATTAAAGAAACCGCTGTTCATGAGGTTAATTCATTAAACACTCTTCTTCTCCCGTTCGTCTAATGTAGCTGCTCTTATTTTATACTGCGTCACCCAGAAGAGTACCACTATGTCATACTGTTATTATTATTATTGTTATTGAGGATTTATGGAATAAACTGGAGCTTTTTAGTTTTGCTTAAGACAATACATTTTTTAAATTTTACAGTATAATATTTTTGTTTGGTCTATCTTAAAAAGGAGCAGACATTGCTGAATTTGTCTATGTAGGATCTTTGCTGGATTTATTGAATTTAAAAAAAAATATGCTCAATTCCAAAGTACCGTCACTGCAAACTTTGTAATTAATCTGTAAAGATGCTGTGGTGGTCATGCTATATTTTGACCACAGTGCAAACAGCAATGTGTAAATTTATGTTTATATCAATTAAATTTTATTAAATCCCTAAGATAGGGTCCCAAAAAGTATTTAGAGTCCATTTATACTGTTTTGCATATGTTTTCAATAGTGTCTCATTGTAGGTTTTTGACCGTTGTGGGGAAATTAGTTCACTTCGTCTGTCCCGTAAGGCATTCTGTCACATTCGCTTCAAGCACGAGGAGAGCGTAGATGCCGCAGTTCAGCTGTCTGGCTATCGGCTGAGGATCGATGAATGCGACTCCGATGGAAAACTCAACCCTATCAGCAGTGTTTTGCACGTCGATTATGCCACGGTAAGCTTTAGGCACAAGATTAATTAATTAAACAAATATATTTATAGTTAAATTAAAAAGAACAATGAATACTAATGAATATACTGTTTATGCTCATGATTAAAATACCTATATATTACCTAAATAATGAATTGTTATATGGTAAAATTAGATTATACTTACATACAATATTATTTATTTATACATGCATTTCTGTATATTATTTAAAAATTTTATACACCTATTTATTTACGTTGGGATGTAACGTATATAATAAATAATCGTCAATAAAATGTTAATATGTTTAATAAAATAGCAAATTCTTATCTTTATCATATGTTTATTTTTTCGAAAATATCTTTAAATTATCTATTTCCTTTATAATCTTAAGAGTTTTAAGGATCGTTGGTTAAAAGATATAGACTTTTTAGTATATCTAATAAGTCACTACTCCGTGCTCTGTGCCATAATCTATTTTTTTCGAATTTAAAAAGTTTTTTTGTGAGTACAATATTACCTTCTTTATGAAAGATTGTCCTACATCTAAAACCTTAAAGGATCGAATGGGAATAATTTATGGCATCTTTGAATACTTCTTAGAATTGATTTTTGGGCCAGCTCTTAAGGCTTTAGGTTAGTTTTATTAAATACAGAGTATTATTAAATGCATCAATGCCCCGAATGCCACATTGTCACATTTCCAGCACATTTTATTTCAAGGTTCGGGATCTATACTTTTGAACATTTTGCATCTTTTATATCTATTTCTTAAACATACTGTAGAATTAATAAATTTATGCTTATATGTATAATCTAAGTAAATTTATAACCTAACCTAAAATTCATAATTTATTCTTAAACACTATGTATTTGTGTAATTATTAGGATTCAGTCTAATTTTTAATAGAATCATATTTAATATTAGTATGTAAAAAAGTAATAATATCTATTGCATAATTACCGCCAGCTGTCAAAACCACTGCATCGGCGCATCGTCTGTCAATACACCAATCCGAGGCGAGGAAGTGGAATAATAATTATTATGTGCTGTGCTCACGACTAGCTTAACCCCTTTGTGCCATGGACACTAACTCTAATTCTCTAAATAGACACGGTGCAACCCTCAATGAATATGGACAAATTTAATTTAAGTTATTTTCTAATTCTCGTTTTCCATTTTATTTGTGTTGTATTTTTTATATTCAATGTTAATTAAACTTTTATCATAGTTTTATTTCTGAATCTATGTGAGGTATCTGACTTGGTATTAAAATTAATCCCTATTGGCAGATCTACGGCTGCCAGAAGTTAAAACCGTAGGTGGCATCCCTGAATCTTACTTAAGTGGTCGGTTTATTAACTCTCCCTCGACTCAAATAAATCGCCACAATACATCTGTTGAATAATGGTCAAATACTAGATTCAATTATGAAACAGGTTGAATAATTTATAACTTTCACCATTTTATGATCTAAACATGCTAAGGGTTCTGGTCTAGTAAAGGTATTAATTGTAAATAGGAAACCACGTTCTGCTAGCATACACTTGTATATATATATTTGGCGGTCACTCGATACATGCCCAAAATACTTGTGATAATCGATTTACAAGATCCGTATGAGAAACCGACTTCCTCTGCAACCTCTCTAATAGTGATTCGACGATTGGAAAGCACAATTATGTGGAAGATGTCATCAGTAGTTGATGTTCATGGCCACCGATGCCTCTTGTCATCTTCAACTTCTTTTTGGCTCTCTTTGAAACGTTTATAAATGTTTCAAACTTTTATAAACATAAACGGATGTTTTTTTCATAGCAGACTCTCCATAAGTGGTCTCTAACATTCAAACCACACGACTGAATTGTATTGAATTTTGTATTTAACACAAAATTCAATACAAATTCTTTGCTTTGTCATTTTCAATCTAAAAAATTCTCCAATCATAATAGAAAGCATCTTATGAGTTAGTCTGTAAAAAACCAATTAAGCATCTAAAATAGCCAAAAATTGACACATAATTATAAACATATGCACAAAAAGACTAAGAAAACAAATAGACTCTTACCTTATCGCTCATATCAACCCTCGTATATACATATCGGTGAACTAATATTGTATAATATAAATTTTAAAAAATAATTAATTAAATTAGCACACCGAAATAATAGTAAAAAATATATTTAAACATCTTATTTTTTTCTTTGGGCTCTGACAGTTTAAACCTATTATTTTTTAAAAATAATGTATGTTAAAAGTATCTAATAATATTATTATATAATAATAACAATAAAAAAAAAAATTGATAGACAAAATAATTATTGTGTTATGATATTGATCAATGATTTAGTTTGATTCCTTCTTAGCTCAAGAGGAAATATCTTTTGAAATGAGGATAGTTTTAAGCCAAATGTTTAATCCTGGTTCTTAGATGTGAAGGGCTTATAGGGCAAGGTTTAAAGACGTTACATTCTCTGATGGTACATGCAAAAAAGAATGAAAACCAATATTCTTCCTTTTGAAAATTTCCTTTATTTTGTAGGAATGTTTTTTCGTCGACTATAAAAGGGTTCCTCAAGTTGTTCGTTAATTGAGTAATCGGAAATGGAAATGGACCTCCTTATTGCTACTATGGTATTCCTGCTTTGATATCGCTTTTAAGTTGTTTAATCTGTCACTATAAAATGTCATAACAGCTTAGGGAAATTTCGTTACAATAATATTATCATACCGTGAAGAAAAAAATTATGATATATCTCAAAACGAACACTTATCGACATTTTGGCAAGTCATGATAACTCATAGCTCCTATTTTATTTTGTTTTCAGTTTATTAGGTTACTAATTGATCGGCGTAAACAGCTCGCTCTTAGTATATTTCATATAAACTAAACTGAAACCATTTTGCTAAAACTCGAAATAATTATATTATTAAATTGAAGTCTTCTATCCAATATTCAAAATTGTTTTTCTCAGGCTCGCGATGACCAACACGATTGGGAGTGCAAGCAACGGGCGTTGTTCCGCGAGCGCCGTCACCAACAAAAGCACGGTCACAGCAGAGAGAAGCGTCCCGCGTCGCCGCGCGTTCACCACTTTACCGAGGCTGAGGCCGATTCCGTTTCGGAGCGCATCAAGCAGGAAGCCACATTTGCCCAAGCTTGCTCGGTGAGCCTTTCTATTTAAAACTATAACGCCTATGTTTTAACTCGTCTCCAAATGTCCAGGCTGGATGCAGGTAGGTGGAAATAAAGATGAGGCCATGAACATTGAAGCCGTTTATTAAGCAGGCGTTATGACTTTATTTACATGAAATCCCATTCGGGAAACATTTCAATAATTGAAAGATGCGATACTTAAAAAACTAATTAACAACGGTAAATGTACGACGGTAAATATATAAATTAAATAGCAAATCGTTCGAATGGCTGCGCGCGCTCAACAGCTCTCCTGATTATGGTTTTCGAACGACTGTCCGTTGCCGCCCGGCGCTCGGCGATCCCGTTCGGCCCTGCGCATGCGCGCAGCGCCTCGGCTCCCCTCGGCTCCCCTCGGCTCCACTCGGCTGAAATCGGCCGCCGTCGGGTCGCCCCGCGCGCCGCCGACGCGACGTTCGGGTGTGTGCGTGAGTCGTCGTGTGTGTGTAGCGGAGTCCACTCACACCGCTACATTCCTCCGCCCGTACAAAAAGGAAAAAATCTCATTTTTTCCGAAGTCCCGTGCCGTCGAATGTAGGTACACTGGAACGTAATAAAATTATGCGATTCACTGCACTCCAATGATCACGTCGGGCTCACCAATATAACGCCTATATTTTATGCTCGCCTCCTAATGTCCAGGCTGGATGCAGGTAGGTGGAATAAGATGAGGCCATGAACATTGAAGCCGTTTATTAAGCAGGCGTTATGACTTTATTTACATGAAATCCCATTCGGGAAACATTTCAATAATTGAAAGATGCGGTACTTAAAACTAATTAACAACGGTAAATGTACGACGATAAATATATAAATTAATTAGCAAAATCGTTCGATGGCTGCGCGCGCTCAACAGCTCTCTTGAAGATGGATTTCGAACGACTGTCCGTTGCCGCCCGGCGCTCGGCGATCCAGTTCGGCCCTGCGCATGCGCGCAGCGCCTCGGCTCCCCTCGGCTCCCCTCGGCTCCACTCGGCTGAAATCGGCCGCCGTCGGGTCGCCCCGCGCGCCGCCGACGCGACGTTCGGGTGTGTGCGTGAGTCGTCGTGTGTGCTCACACCGCTACAATTCTAAAAACCAAAACCAAAATACTCTGCATAGATTTTTGTTTGCTCTCCTTTCCTCAAATGAAGGTTATGTTTAATAATATTTTTGTTATTTCCTGCGTAGGTATTTTATTAGATATCATTGACTATTATTTTAACATGTTAAATTAAATTTGTTTTATTTCTTTTTAGAAAAATTGACTGTAATTTTATTATCTTCATCGTGTATTTTTGTTTCTAATTTTTGTGTTATAAAATAATATGTCATTCCTATGTTTACACAATTAATAGAAATTCGCACTTGCGAGGACTTTATTTAAAACTCTCAAGTACAACCTTTAGTTCTAATCCGAGGAAGAATTTCATGTCAAATAGAGTGGTGAATGAATGGAATAAGTTACCAAGTGCAGTGATAAGTGCCAAAAATGTAAATGAATTTAAGAACAGTCTAGACAATTTTATCAGAGACGACTCAAGTGCAGATTTAGGCTTATCAGCATTATTAAGGTGCCTGCCTAAAACTAACTAATAATATTAATTTGTACATTTTTGTGTCTCGGGTAATAAATTATCTTATTTTAAACGTAGATAGATAATTAACGAAACACCTAATCGTGCTAACCAGCAAAATCACTGTTTAAGCATGGGCAAAATACCCAACCCAAATTCTCAATAACTAACCTATAAAATTGTTGCCTGGACAATAGGTTAATATGAAGGAAATTTAGGAGGGTACAGACTCACAATTTTCTGCAGATCCGAAGAATAATTCCGTGGTCTTGAGGATTCAATTTCATGCACTGAACTCACTGCAGGGGTTTTATTTGCACACAGAATCTTTTTCGAGTAGTTGACAGAATAAAGAGTGTTCCTCTTTCGCAGGGTAGGAAGGAAGTGAAAAAAAAGGAGATGTGACAGATGGTGGGAGATTTTAATGATTTTGGCTACAACAGTCACCATAGCGTTTCAAAATATTGTAATAAATAATAAATTAAATTACCACCACAATATACTTTTTTATTTTTAAAGGTATTAGTGTCATGGTTGGAACGAGGCGACTGCAGCAAGAGAAACGCCAGCTCCTTCTATTCCATGATCCAGAGTACCAATGCTCACGTCAGACGTCTTCTCATGGAGAAAGCCACGCAAGAGGAAAAGCTGCAGCAGGTCAAAGACCAAGTCAGGGCCAAAACGCAGGAAATTCTTCAGCAATGTAAGAAAATTCTTTCTCTCGGGGATAGCTCTCAGCATTTTATTTTATCAATGCATATTTCGTTTGTTACCTTGAGAGTTTCGGCTCATTCTTTTTAAACGTAGACAAACCATAGTGCATGTTTTCTTTATGAGAGATCTGACTAGAAGGTGGTTGATCAAGATGTGTAAACGCTGTATTAAGCTTGGAAACATATCCCTAAATATTTGCTTTTCAACATTATACTCCGGATTGTCAAAATGTCCGGATTTTCGAAAAGAACCAAAAAAGGGTAGAATTAGTATCTACAAAATAACCACATTACGACAATCTGGATGTTGAGACAGGCCTATAGCAAGCCTGTGCGTTCTATGGATGAGGTGTGGTCTGGATAGACGTAGATCACACGTTCTGCAGTCTTCTCTGTGTTGTAACCTGTCTGTTCAAGGCTTTAGTAGTAGTCCTACTAAAATATAAAGAATTTCCCTTGATTGGCTTAAACAGTCTTTGCGATATGCTATTATCACCTTGTTGAGCTTTTTGTTGAGCTTGTTGAGCTATTATCACCTTGTTGTCCTGGTTGAGCAACTGAACTCTCAATAAAAATAACTTTATTATTTTAGAGGATTGTTATAAGACGCACCAGATGGTTAAAAACACATTTCCAGGTGAAATATAACAACCTAATTTTGATGAATTATTATTGATGTTCAGGTAAGAATAATAATTTATACCAAATCGAGTCCATTTATTGGGAAATAATATTTTAATTATGAAAAATAATGAAATGTATATTTTTTTAATCTGTAAAAGTGCTTATAAATTTACCACGATGTACTGGGAAAAGTATAGCGTACAACACAATGCATAAGTGCACGAAATTCACTAAAGTTACCATTGGCTCCTTGTCTATTCATTGAATCTTATCTATCGCTCTGTTCATAAATAACTGACGGCATTGCGGATGTGGAAATATTGGGTAAGTTTAAATTTGGCGCGTGTTTCTGCTCCGATATAATTAATATTGATACCGAAAAATAATAAGATGGTACTTTTCATCGTACGCTCCAAGAGCAATAATGGCACTGACGAGAAGTAAGTTGAACAAATCACATTAAATCAATAGGCGAGAAAATTATAATCTAGTGTAAATTGGAGGTAGGTAAAATATTAATGATTCAGGTAGACCCTCGAACCATTGCTTTTTACTTATACTATTGACTATACCATATTATGCAATGCCTCAATATTGTTGCGGGTCAACTTGGATGGTAAGGGCTAAGACTTTGTTGATGCTAGATACTAAAGGCTCACTCAGTGATCCAAGGGTTTCAGAAATAATAGTTTTACGGAGAATTAGAAGAATTTCATGTTGTGCCTTCGTACACGCTGTCAATCTCTTCAAAGGCCATGATCCATTTATACTTTGCTTCTGCGAATCTATGGCCCAGTGGAATGCTGCTCTAAAAGTATTGGGAGCGGCCAATTTATTGATGCGGTTTCCTTATCGCCAGATTTAACTGCTATAATGCAACACAGGTAACGAAAAACTCCTATTAAATTAAATTAAATTAAAGCTAAGTTTGATGACAATATAATAATCACACACGACAACCACAGCGTAAACCAGTCCGATGATGTGTGTTTCATATATGTAGGGTTCACGCAGGGTTTTTAGTGCATGAAGAAAAATTGATGATCTACTGTATTTTACAGTTACAGGTCTCTGGATGATGTTTTCGCATTAGTTTGTTTTTTTTTTTAGCTTATCCTATTCTCTTTTTATAAGGCCAAGCACAGTTTGCCTAATTCTCTTAACCTTACATACACTCAAATCTTTAAGCCATCTCCCTTTATTAAGATCATGGAAGTTTTAATTGATTGCGATGACACGAGATCAAATCCATACAGAATCACACTGTTTAAATTATAACCTAAATCTCAGCTATGAGCTATTATTGTATTTATAATATACAGGTAAATTGTTTTTTAAGTAATCCTGTACAAATGATGGAGATTGCTGAAATGGTTAATCACGACTCGACGCTCCATAGGTAATGTTATGTCGATCAGCTGTTTAGTGTCGACTTGTCGTTGGTCCAGTTTTGCAGGTGGAGAAGGTCTTTCACGCCGCGTCCCACAAAAAGGCCTGGGACCACTTCACCAAGGCCCAGCGTAAGAACATTGACATTTGGAAAAAGCAATCGCAGGTGAGATCCGTATCTGCTTCATGCAACTTTTATGCTTTTCCATCTTTCTGAATAAGCGAGTCGAGCTTGTGGCAGTAAAATTAGAGAGGTCAAAATTTTGCATGTTTTAATATTTTAGATATTCATTTTAATCGTATTAAAATTTTCTTAAACCACCTTTCATCAAGCCTCAATCAAGTTAAAATAAAAACAAGATCGACAAGTTCCTTGAATGTTCGAACATTTGGATTTGAGGTTAGGATGTTATGTTGGGTAAATGTGTGTGTTTGTATCACAAACAGGATGCTATACGAATTATTCTACTGTGCATTCATTTAATCAGATGAATGCACAGAACACGAGAAAGATTAGAAGCGTCATAATGCCGCTGAAAGAATAAAATAAAATAATTCAAAATTAAATTCGACAACGAATCCGTCGAAAATTAAAATCGAAAATTAAATTCGTGCTTCCAGTAGAGTATGATGAGCATGAGACTCTTGCATTCGCGTTTGTTTTTTTTTTTTGTTCCATATAAATAAAGATCTGCTTTTTTATATATTTTCTTGCGCATAGTTAGGTTAACGCCTAACCGAAGTGCTTTTTGATCTGCTGTGCTACTCTTGAGCTACTCCAAATTGCAAACGTATTGCTAACTGTCAACTCTAAGCAGAAAATTGCAGTGTTTGCGTCTCTGAACGACCCAAGAGTAGAAATGCTGCACTACCCTACTCAAGTCTAGTACCCTGACCATAGATCAGTGTTTGTATTGATTTATGGAAACTGCATAAATAATCAGTCGGTCAGTGGAATATTTGCTCTTGAATGCTGTGTTTTTAACAAAATAAAACATCGTCTCAACTTATCTTAAACTTTCAATCAAATATGATTAAATTTTCAATTTTCTTCTTTCTTATGAAGGTCCCATTTTTCCAATATTTTTTGCTGAATAATGTTTGTATAATTAGTAGTAAAACCATATTCTAGATAATTTAATAAGCTATTGTCGACTAATATATATATTTTTCTTTATTTATTGTATTTAATGATTGTTTTTTAATAGCGGTAAATTGCCTGAAAAGCTAAATTACACAATCTCGACAATATTGAAAATTTTTATTAATTTTACGACAAAGCGTAGGATATAAAACCAAAACGGAATCATTATAAAGGTACCAAAGAGGTCCTGTACTAAAGAGCACAGGATGTCGGCTTAAACCCAGCTCCAGTAAAATATGGTCAAATATTATGTAACCATCTAATTAGATGAAACAAAAAAAAGGATATCTGAATTGGATGAATGGTTATGGTTAAATCAGATGATTTTATAATGACTTATGTCATGACTTATGTTATGTTATGACTTATGAAGTTGATGAATTTAAAATTACTACGTACTATTTAGATAATTATAAAATTGAATATTATTTTATATACAAATTTGCTCGCAAGTTGTAATAATAGTACCTACTTTGTTACATCACACAGTTTTGGTTGAATATTTATTGGATAAAACAATGTCTTATTCTTGAGTACTTTTCCAAATTTGTGCATATATATTTATTTATTTATATAACATGTATCAGGCATTAAATAAAATATATAAATAAATAATAGGCAATAAATATATTATATTTTAAAACGGTACGATGCTGATAATAACGAACTGCTGATTGAGTTGGAATTATATAATGGATGCCTATGGCCAATAATGGAATTATAATGGCTAATGACAAAATTCTATTTCTTTTTTTATGAACATCAAATATTCACTTTGATGGTGTTGCATCAAATCAAATTAGTCCTTTTTCTATTGGTATTTTTTTGTATTACGCAAACTCAATTTTTGGTACATTTTTAAGTACAAAGGCTAAGAAAAAACTTAAGTATTTCGGTAATTGGGTCAATTATACCATCAAACCAACAACTCTTACGTAAGATGTAATTTGATCTTTCGCAAATAGAACAAATACAGCACTAAGTAATGTGGTCAATCTAGGTCATTGTATCATATGCGGGAGAAAAGGCGGAACAAAAGATAATCCCATAACCTGCTTCTTCATCCTGTGGCGCTTCAATTCTTTTTCTGTTTTATTGTTGTAAATATTGAAAGTAACTTTCACTTTCGCTTTGATATAGTAGCGAGCAAAATAAGAGACGATCTTCATTGTCTAGATCCCTCCTGCTTGACTGGCTGTTCATTGAATTTTAATGCCCATATGAAGAATAGGTTCAGATTCTCTGTCCTGGGTCCATCTAGATTAATAGGCCAGGAGCTTAGAGTAATAATAGGGTTTTAGATAGTCGTTTGTTGCCTATGGACACTTATTTACGTATAAATGGCTAAGATAGGGAGAGCAATATGCTTGCAACAATGCTAAGAGAGAGAAGAAAACTTTATCGACGCGGCGGAACCCAATCGCATGTAGCGAAGCGTTCATGCTCACAGGTCATACTTCTATGTGAGCTCTTTAGCCCTATTATTGCTCTAAGGCCAGGAGATAAGCAGATTGGTGTAGGCTATACTTCGCCCTGATTTCTGGAACGACTCAAATTATCAATTGATCATCCAATTGATTGAGGAGCAATCATTCATCCAGGTTAGTTAACTACATTAAAGACGATTTGGTACATACAGCCCTGAATTTTTTATTCAATGGTGTGGTCGCCCTTTCATAGATCTATCGGTAAGGGAAAAAAATACATTGCTGTATCATAATGTGTGGTAAGTTGTAATATATATATTATTGGTTGAAAATATCAGGAACTTCGAAGCGTTCAACTGGAGGAGTTTATGGCGGAGACGGCTGGAGGCGACGAAATGGACTGCAGTGATGACGAGGGCCCCAGCAATACTGTCGATAATGGTGTCAATGAGAAACTTAAGGTACAGTGGAAAAGCTACGAACTTCTAGGGCCAGAGTCTGAGTTATTTAACTAGCTCACTTCTTGGTTCCTGTATTTTCTGTGGCGTTTTAATAATTAAATATATTATACTTATTAGTTTTACTAGCAGTTTCAGCTAAACTAAATTGAACATCGACAGTGGTATTTGATCAAGTCTTATTTTGCATTATTCGCATCTTCAGAGTAAAAATAAAATGTGACAAATTTAAGTTATTTATTTTGATAACTATGTCCTAATCGTTCTATATTGTGACAACCTACAGTTTTTCCTACGTAGTTTATCGGCACTTTTATCATATTAATGTCTTAAAGTTGTAATCTTCTTTCGTGGGGGGCGGTGACTCAGC